>CM057006.1:60886611-62086611 GCA_029891345.1 Dryococelus australis
TCTCTAGTCTCTAATGCAGCATACTGTTTTCTTTTATAGGCTTTTTTCCTTTGTTTCTCCCTACATTTCATGTTGTAGACATTGTTCACAAATTACCCTTATTCCCAATTAAACCTGTATTCATTAAAGTTTCAAACAAACTACTGTATGTGTTTGTAATATCTTGTTCGGAATCTTTTGAAATAAGTGTGTTTCTATGAGATAATGCTATGGGAAATGTAAGAAATATTTAAATTGTGTATCTATTTCATTGTAGGCGTTTGAACTACAGGATGTCCATAAATTATCTCTACAAACTCAAACGTTGACCAAAAAATACCTAAAGGTGATAGAGGTATGCAATTTTTTGCACGTGAAAGAACATTTCCCCAAAGTTTTTAAACAAAATTTAGTAGACCTCGACATGTGCATCCTTTCTTGCCTGAAGCACATCAAAACGATACTCCAGCTCCTGGTATGTCCATACTAGCATTCTCTTGTTGATAATCTCAATGGCTGATACAATCCTTTGCTTCAGTTTATCCAAACTGTTAACAGGTGATTTGTACACAATGTCTTTAACATAACCCCATAAGAAGAAGTCTATAGACATGATATCCAACGAGCGAGGTGGTCAAGGAATTGGACCATCTCAGCCAATCCATCGTCCAGGAAACCACTGATTCAAGGATTCAGGCACAGCCAAACATCAGTGTGGGGGTGCTCTATCATGTTGAAAGATGACATTAGCTTTGCATGCCTTCCATTTGCGGGATCACAAATTCGGTTAACATGTCCAGGTACACATTGGCTGGAATTGCCTTTTAAATGAAGAAGAATGGGCCAATGATGCGATCGCATGTGACACCACACCACACATTCACCTTCTGGCTGTCATGCATAATCTCATGTGATTCATGAGTGTGTTCCTATCCCCAGATCCTAAGATTATGCCAGTTCAGTACACCTGAAACATGAAATGTTGCTTCGTCACTGAAGACAACTCGCTTGAGGAAGTTGTCATCTTCTTCAATACGTTGCAACATGTCATCAGTAAATTCGGCGCATCGTCAGGATGCAGAACTTGAACCAGCTCCACTTTGTATGCATAGAGTCGTAACTGCTTGTGTAGAACTTTGTGTACTGTTAATCAGGGTAACTGCAGTTACCTTGCAGTAGTGTGAACCAATTTACCAGGGCTGCGCACGTATGCAGCACGCACGTGCTCAATGTCTTCAGCATCTGTGCGTGGCCGGCCGGCACCCTTATGATGCAGAATGCTGCCAGTTTCCATAAACATACGGTGCCACTCCCATATTGTGGATCGTGCAAGTGGGTATGTACCATACCTGGTCCTGTAATTACATTGATCTTGTGTGTCTGATTTGGTCTCAATAAACCAAGACACACTTTGAGCCTTCTCTTGTGGAGTGGTCATTTGGGTAAATTAGTAGTCACACCTGAATCAAAAACAAAAAGTCCTTACAAATCCTTGGGACATGCTCTTTCACATGTAAAAAACAGCATATCTCTACCAATTTTAGGTAATTGTTTATTAACACTTGAAATTGTAGTGATAATTTATGGACAACTTGTATTTACTGCATCAAGAGTTGAATGGTAAAACAATTAATGGATCCAATTATGTTTTGTAAACAGAAATGTATGATTTTGTTATTGTCTGTTATTTGCCACCAACCACAAATATGATACAATGGTGATAAACAAGTCCCTTTGTGTCAGGTTTTCCAAAGCTTGGAGCTAAATTCAGTTTGACAGTCATCTAGTTACTGAGTATTCACTGATGCTGATATAAGTACTTGTTTCAGCATTTAAGGATGTGCACACGTGCCCGTCAAGAACGAGCATGATACTGCAGCAGTTGATTGCTTCTCCTCCAAATGAAGTGTGGCAGTTTGCAGAAACAATTGTCAAACATTTCAAGTCACTTCTTGATGATAAAATGCCAAGAATTATCCAAGGTAAGCACAGCTTACACGTTTACTGGCTTACTTCAGTAAAGTATATTTTGTCACAAAAGGAATCTAATTACTATAATTTTAAAATATGCATTGGTGTATGTGTATATGTATTACCTAATTTGTATTACTTCCTGCTTATTGTTGTGTTATTTTATAGTTGTGTTTAGAGCTGTGCTGATCTAGATGGACGAGTGCCGATATTGCTGATATTTTACTATACAGTAATCACTCGCCAACCACTGGGGATACGTTTTGTTTAAAACACCGCCGTAGAAAAACCATGGTGAAGAATACACTCTTTTATAGGGAAAAGAGGTATAGGTTAAGTCAGCCGACTATTTAGCGTTTCATTACTATAAAATAGGTTGTATTATGCACAAAACAGTAACTAAACACACCGTTGGAGATGCTTTACGTTTGAATTAAAAGACAACACTTTATTAATTGATAACAGATATGACGATACATATTCAAAATTAAATCACTCGTGTGCTGGGGTTAGCAGCGAAAACATTGCCGCATGCACATAGCTGGGTGAGCGCCTAGATCCTCTGCAGCATGACTGGGCTTGCTGCTGTCGCTCGGGCCTAGATCCTCGGGCTTCAGGCTAGGCTGTGAAGTAGGTGGTGATGCTCGTGTCAGGATCACCCTGAGTGCCGCTCGGCTGTTGCTCATGCTGGGGCCGATAGGCATGGCTGACGCGCTGTGTGGTCGGGTCACACTTTGGTTGGCTGGCCGGTTAGGAGGAGGGAGTCTTGGGTAGAGGTGGGAGTCCTACCCTCCTTGGCACTTCCCTCCCTCCTGTAGCTGTCGGTCAGTCGCTACAAGGTTACTCTGGCTGGTGGCCGGCCTAACCACCACTACTATCATCGTAATAGTTCCGGTTCACTTTGTAACAGCGGCCCGGTATTGGGAAAACATGTTTATAGATGTGATTCATGTCAATGTGTTGAATTTATACAAAATTTAGGTGGCGTGTTGGCCTCTGCACTGGCATGATGAGGCCTGGATGTGTACAGGAAACATAAAAATTTAGTGCGGTCTACTTGAAATAATCTTGAATTTGCTATGAAATACTTTTGACGCGGCCTATACATGCACACTGCCTTACTTGCCAAAATATGATGATAGAAGAACACATTTTATTTGCGCACACTTAACTTTATTTACTTTACACACAAAATTGAGTTCGCAAGACAAAAAACAATTGCTCACCATAAAAAATTAGCATCTTACGTAGAAATGGGTGCACATAAACTTAAAAAAAATTTAAAAAAAAACATTGAATTAAATTTGAAGTTATACATACACTGATTAAGAAACTAGTCTGTATTGTGGTGCTGTTTTTACAGCAAAAGAGGAGGGATGACAGAAGTGAAATATGACGGGGAGGTTAAGGCAGAGCTGGCGGTATGTGACTAGGACAGAATTCTCGCTGATGCGGCCGCAAAATCCTCACCCCAAACCACCCCAGTCCCCTTCTGGCATGAAGTAATTTATTGCTTCACGTTGCGTGGGACAACAAATGTCAAAGTCTATGATGGCAGCTTGAGAAATGTGTGACCACTAACATCAGTAACGGCTAGTTTTCGACTGAAAACCGCGGATAATAGAAACTTGTACTGCGGTTGGAGAAAAGGTCTACAACAATAAATCTTCGCATAACTGAAATCGCTTTTCAAGATACCACAGTTGGCGAGGGGTTACTGTATTGGATCATCACTTGATATTTGATACCGCTGTGTAAAAATAGCCTATACAAATTATTTATTACAAAGATGATATACATAATCTGAACATCATGTCAGCAGTGCACAATGAATATTTTCTGTTATTTTGCTATGCAAAATAATCTGTGAAATTAACCTGTATACTGTAAATACATGTAATTTTTTTTAGAAATTCTGAACTTTTTCTAAATTTATTTATTTTTGTGCAAAATTCAATGAAACCTTACGTTAAAAATATTAACATTCCACTATCACATTTTGTAATGAAAAACTGCATCAGACAACAATGAATGGCACATAAACAAATTAAATAATAACATTGCATGGAGTTTTAACATGTGTTATTGCTAACTTCCTTCATTGGGAAAAATATATTGTGGAATTTAATTCCAGCCTTCAGAGCGGTCAGGAACTATACATCAAAGATTATATGGTGTGGTTGCTTTGTTTTAGTGTATACATATACATGTTGACGCACGCTTGCTTTCTTGGTGATAACGGTTAAGGTGCTGACCGCCCTCCCGAGTTCCTCAAGTAGTCCTACTGCGGAGTGTTAGTGATTAATTTGCCACGGTGGATCGTGGTAGGTCCTGGTTGGGGCCACTTAGTGGGAGGATACTGTCGGTGGAGAGGGGAGCCAAACCCCAAAGTAAGTTGAACCACGATTGTTTCCCTTCCTGAGAGATCAATCTTCCTCACTACAAGAATTGCCAAGATACGGGACGCCAGCTGTCCCGGGGGAGTATGCATGGTGAGAAGAGTTACACAATGGCAATGGAAGGGGTGGGTGATCTGGCAGAAGAGATTGGTGCTATATGCAGAGGCCTTGCAGGCTGGCGTGTGGGAATATAGTTTGCTGGGGAAGTAACAGTGCAAGACTTGGGGACAACCTTCGGCGGGAGTCGAACCCGGATAATCTTCCCCGAAGCCAACTTTATCAGACACTAATTTTGGATGTCTTCCTTCGGGACCACTTTAGGTGGGGTGGCTATGGTGACGGCGGTGGGGTCTCTGACTGAGGGGACTTTAGGTTCAGATTCTGAATCCGACCAACAAACACCTAATAAAGCATCGAGCTCTGATGCGTGCTCAAGGGGTATGAAGGGTGAAACCGGTCTGGACATGTAATCGGGTGGTGTAGGGTGATGTGTGATCTCACTCGTGACTTCAATGTCTATTTCAGAATTAATTTTGTCGTAAGGCACGTCGTTCTCTGTGCCATGCACGGCTCTTAATATCATCCTTCTTATTGTGCATTGGTTCAGCCTTCTGACCTTTCTGCAGATGTGCACTCCCGGGGGTGTGTCTTATGCAGTCACACCCAAGCCCCTGACGTATAGATAGGCAGTCCAGTATTAGAACGATACTGAGGGTAGACGAGGGAACACTGGAAACCCAGGAGAAGCGGTGTGTCCCTTTGGACTTAAAGCACTGTACAAGCTCAGTCTCCTGTGGAGTTTGGTGCGCTTCACGATTAGTCCTCAGCTGGGTTTTCTATTGCACAGGTTTCAAAACACAACATTTAATAAAATAATGAACAGGGATCTAATATTAAAAATTACAGTGAGCAACAAATTCAATTTCACATAGTATTTATTACGATATTGTGAAAGTGGGAAACTCCCGGTTTACAACTAGCTGAAAGATTACTGAATATGTTACGCAATGAAAACAGGTGAAGGTGAGCCTGGCAATTAATAAAGAAATTAATTTTACTTAAGTCCATGCTCTTTACAGTGTCTCCTCAATTAAGGGGTTTGTCCAGAAGGGCCGTAACATCGCGACGACCTCAGAGTCAAGTAATCTGACTAGGGTAAAAGGGTTGCAGGGTATAGGATGTCGGGTTACCTCTAGAGTTGAGCTGTCCTTGCGGTCAGCTGGTGTGGATGAACCTTCACAAGATGCAGGGATTGTGCGGCCTTCTCAAGCAACAGGAGGTTGGAGCTGTTTGCAGGCTGAGGAGAAGAGAGATACACATCTTTGCAGACCAGGGAGTGCTCGCTGACCTACTTAGCCGGTGAGCCCAGCGTCTCTGCCTGGGGGTGCTCTCGGACTTCCTTATATAGTGAAAATCTCTGTCATCAGCGATCTTCCGGGGGGGGGGGGGGCGTAGAGTAGCCTTCCAGCGCAGGGGTAGGTTTATCAGGGTTGTGGCAGCGCCGCTCATTTCTTATCTCCGTGCATGGAGGCGACGACAAATTTAAACACCTTGTCCTGAGGCTCGTGGGATATGATGTGACCGGGCAACAGAGGTGCTGCAATTTCGTGTTGTCGCTGGAACTTCTTCCACAGCTAAATTCAGGGTAGTGGTCCGTCAAAAATATTTTATTTATTCGAAAGGGTGGCGATTACATGCTGGGTTCTGGGCGGGCCATACATTTCATAATTAATCGCGTTAATCATCTTTACGTCCAAGGCTGTCCAACGAATGGAGTTCCTTTGGTCGGTACGTGAAAGTACTTCTGCCACTGTTTATGACTTGCCCTGAGCTCTCATCGGCTCGTGATGGGGCGAAGTCGCCCATAGAGTGCGCAAGCACGGTGCACAGCATGTTGGCATGCATCGGTATATGGACTACGAAAAAAAAGTGTGGAAAAAATTAACTGTGAATGTGTCTACTGCAGACACAGTAGGCTATATGTATTAACCTTTAATTGTGACTAAAATTGTCAGTATTCCAGTGTACATGAAAGTTTGAAATGGAATGATCTGTGTGTTTCATAAAGATACTGAATAATAATGTGGAAATCATAATGTCAAAGGACTGTCTAGTGTTACCAGCTTTGTAGATTTTCCTCTAGTTTGTTTAGTGGAGAAATATCATTTTTGGTGGGTAGCTGAATTTCTGGTGGATAAAAAAAAAAAAAATTAAAGTATAAAATAATATAAGTATTTCAGTAGTGGGCAAAGTTTCTGTCTTCCTCAATTTATCATTTTACAAAATGTCTCTCGGTGACTTGTAGGAGTTATTTGAAGAAGGGGTAGAGGGGAATGTAATTATAATTTTCGAACATTTTCGGTACATTTCGCAGATGATCATATAAACACAGTAATGTGTGATGCCCATGTGTTTCTATACCACATAGAGCAAAAAAATCAAGCAATAATAATGCGACAGGTGTAGTTAACAAAGTGAATTTGCAGATCTTGTAAAGTATCATATTTAAATATTTGTTAATAATTATTTGAGGGGTGTTGTATTATTTAGCTGCAAAACTGAAGTAAACGTCTTCTTCTTTAGACTGTAGCGGATGAAAACCTTTCAACTTAATAAACAAATGCTTTATCGCCAATCAAATAAACTAAGATTTTATGTTGTACAGTCAACTGCTCCCTTAAGTATGGGAGGGAGGTAGTTAGGTAGGTAATTGGGTTTGTGTAATGTCTCGACAGCGAAGTTATTAGACCCAGTGCAATGGAAAGGAATCAGCCATGGCCTCTGTTAGCATGTTGCCATCCTCCATTAATGACTCCACAGTTGTGATCGGCACTACAAGAGGAATGGGTAATGCTTCAAGAGCTCTTCAACAATCTTACTTTTAAGTATGAACAGATTGTGCACATCCTGCATCACAGTCAGCGGTAGTCCAGGGCTGCCACCAGCCCTGAAGCTGGAATCCAGGTTCCTGTATCCAAAAATTCTGTATTCATTGGTTGAAAACCTGTAAAACCCTTGGAATTAAAAAAATTGCAAATTAAAAAAAAAGTTTATATGAGAGACGTTTACATATTTATTGTAGTTGGTTTGGTTTGGAATGTACAAACCATGGTAATTCTTTCTCCACTCCTACTTATACTTTCATTTATACAACTGTATCGGCGATAATTTTCGTTTCCTCACCATTATATCAATGCCAAACGCAAAACACAAGTCTTCAAATTTGGATTGCATGCATAAAAACTGCAATTTGCGGCAAAGGTTCTTTTCAATAATGGCCTTGGCGTTTGCATGTGAATATACGGCCAGGAACAGAAATATGTAGATAACTGTGTATTTGTGCCAGTGAATAATTCAGCAGACTATTTTGGACATACATTATTGAAGCAATGACATATGTCCAAAATATTTCTCTTAATTATCCACCTCCATTACAAGAATCTTTCAAACCAATGCATCGGTGAAACTGACACACTGGGTCCTAGTGTCGCCACTTTAAGAAGAAGAAATAACACTACAGTTTGGGTTTGCATATTTCTTATGTTAAAAATCTGTAAAAACATAAAATCCGTTGAAACAGCAGGCCTGAGGTCTTATTCCCTACTATGGAGGACTGCTTTTTTTCTCATGTGGCCTCTCACATTGATGTTTCTGTCTGGCTATACTTGAAACTCACTTTTTGAATAAAGGCCCATCGCATCCTTTCTATTCCTTTCTTGGTAAGTTTTGTAAACCTTTCCCATAAATTTTGATGATGAAATGGTATGCTTTGTTCCATGTTACATGTGAAAACCTGTCCTGTCCTTAATTCTTGCACACCATTGTACCTTGGCACAGATCACAAAGCATTCATTAATATGAAAATTGTAAATCTTGTATTTTTCATGTCGAGAAAAATTCTCTGTTCTTATTTTCATATCCATAATTTCGTAGATGTTCCTTATTTTATTATTTAAATTCTCATGCGTATCTAGCAGCGTCACATGTTGTTGGATTACAGAGCTATGTAAGAAAGTGTGGCTGTCCCTAAACAGTGTGCTGCCCAGAAAGTTGTGGGTACTGACCACTAACGCACTCTTACATGAAAGCAGCTCCGTAACTGTGACACAAGAGAGCATTGTGTTGGATCCGCTGCAAGTGCTGCGTTGTGACTTCAGAGTCTTCAGGTTAGTCTACCTCCATAAACCTACTGGAAACCTGCTAACATGATTTATTTTTTAAAGTTCTATACAATATTGGTAATGGAATTAAAGAAAAATTTTAAATTATGCGCTTTTAATAAAAACGTTTTCTTCACCATATTAATTCTCTATCCCTGCAAGATAGTTAACAGTATATATAAAGCCTTCTTTAATTTTTTGTTTGTGGGCTTAGAGAGGTTATGTGTATGCAACAGTTGTTTAACCCTGTACTCTAAAGAAGAAAGGAGAAGTTACACATAATTTGACAAAACAGACAGCATTTTCTGTGTGTGACAGGGACATATCAGAAACATATACTTGAGAAAAATATCTAAGCAAGTTAACAAATAACATTTATTTTTTAAACAAAAGATAAAGGTCCTAACGTTGCTAAACTTTGGTACATGTTGAGGTTGCAAGTAGGCCGCTAGGCTACCAAAAATATATCATGTGGTGCAGGACGTATTTCCGCATCTTTGATGCGCACTCTACTTTTGACTTCGCCCCATCTTGGATGCAATGTCCAACCCTTTGGGCAGGTCATTACTTCTCAACTGTACTGAAGAGGCTGAACATGTGCCTACAGGATAAACCGCGCAATGTTGGGTGCAATTAAGGACACGTGACTCTAGCTTGTACTGTTAGCCAAGACTCTCCAAGAAACACCACGTCAGCACCCCCTGATGCAGGATTGTGCTGTCTGATTAAGTCGCCGCTCCCTCCAGCCAAGGTCACGCCAGTTCAAGAGTGCGCCACTGGAGGGCAGCACATGTTCTACCAGTGCCCTGCAACGAGATAAGGAATGGTAGCGCCGCATCAGCACCTTTGAATTTTGAACCTCTGCTGCGAGGCTGTCAACAGCTGCTGTATGAGATTAGTGTAAAAGGGTTGGCGTGACCAGTAATCGTAAGTCTCATCTTCTCCACCTCCCCCCTTTGGGCTGGAGGCAGCTACCACTGCGACGCATTGCGAGTCTTTGCACCTCCTCCGCTCTAGTACAGGGCCGGAGGTAACCATTGGGGTCGCACTTGGCTGGTACGCCCGCAGATTACCGATCAGAGGCCACTTCTGCAGCTGCCTACAGACCCTCTGCTTTTGGGAGACTGAACCTTCCAACGGCTCCTGAAGATTTTGCCCCCTCCTTATCTCCCCCGGGTATCAATCCCAGAACTGGTAACGGTTACGACGAAGTCCCTTCAAGACCTCCCTGCCCACCGGATGGTGTTGGGATTGTCAGCAATACCCCTCCAGTAGCTGTCTACCCTGTATTTGTTCCTTCAGAACAAACCAGCGATAGTTAGGATAGAGTTGTTGATTACTTTAACTAAGAGAATTATCACCTTTCCCCATTTTATCTTTTTACCCAGGTTGCCTTCACCTGGCAGTTTACGTTAGTTTGAACTTCCATATCAAGTTGAATTAGCTTAGGAGGTAGTACAGGGCCACCGTGTTATTATTACTTCATTAATATTACAAATGAATTCTTAACTATTCTCTACATACTAATTTTCTTGAAGTACTATGTTGTTCCTGCGTAAATACACCTGCCAAAGTGATGCCGGCAAATCAAGCAGTAAGTTAAATACACACCAGTTAAGTTGCCATCCGAGCTCTGCCATCCGGTAGAATTTAGTAGAGTCTATACCCTAGAAACTCCTCCACCAGGTGAATCGAGCAAACTACTCCGTCACTACTTCTTAAGATGCCAGAAAGGAGCTAGAATTAATTTGGATCGATGAACCCCCTTGTGGATACCATGCCTAAGTAGTTCCTGTGAAACAGCTGGAGCATCGCCTAACACTCTGACCACCGCTCCTCCAGGGGCCAGACAAAAGGTAACTGCTCTAGCCTGGGAGACAGTGAATTATTCAGAAGTACACATAGGGAAGTGAGTTACTGGCTTACATTTTTACCTTTTGCGAGCATGTATTAGTTCCTAGTCCATTATGCAGTATTCCTGGACGGGGGAGGTGTGCGGAGAAAGTTGAAAAGGGCTGCATACATCTCCGAAGGTAATCCGACTTGCAAAGCCCTATCTTCTTCTGCTCTCAGCTGTAGTTCAACTGAGCGGAGTCGAGTTCAAACTGCCCACATCACAGAGATGCCTCAACCATCTGCTTTACCAAACCCATTATTGCCACCATTATTTAAGCTCCCAGGACCCCCTCATTCAGTGGTTTAGGCATTCTTGAGAGAAGCCCCTAGGAGTTGCCAACCCCTGGTTTGGCGGTTTCCTGACCTGCAACCCCACAGCACCCAGCAGTAACCCACAAGTCAAGACCACTCCACTGTCCACAAGCAACCAAGGTGACCACCAGTCCTCGCCATGCCAGGGGAAGAGTCTCCAGCCAGAACCACAGCAGCAGAAGACCAGCTTACCCCAAGGTAACGGTGTGAACAAGGGTCAGCCAGCTCATAGGACCGTGACAGTGGTTCTGGATTTTGTGCCCCTCAGACAGGCCACCAGACCTGTTCTATACACTTGCCGGGCACCAGTTAAACATTAAAGCTCTCAGTATCATGATTCTGGCATCACAAGTTAAAACTGTAAAGGTGGCTAAGACTTCTACTTCTCACTTAAATGTCACCTTAACTTTCAACCCAAAATGTCTTAAGTCATTGTTTGACATGACTAGCCCATCTAAATTATTGTTTCAGTTATCATCCTCCTTGGGGGTGCTTCAAATAACATGAATTTCAGTACTCACTCTGTACTATACTTGACACAAAGAAAGACAACACATTTTCCATGTTGTTGCACGATAGCAACATTTCTCTGGCTAAGCGAGCTTCATCAGGCAGCGAATTGTAGGACACTGCAGTATAGTGGAAGCACAATGTTGGTAGTAAATCTAGTGGCCGGGTGGGGAACTAGGGTGGGGTGGAAAATTTGCAAATTTGTCTGTATATCTGATGAATGTGGTTTGGAACTGTGATTATCTTATATTGAGGCCTGGCGGCTGCCAGGATTTTGTTATAAATTTGTTAGTTAATTCCCAGCATCTGTGTTATGAGCTATTGCTTTAAGGTGGTATGGCTCTCACAACTCTGGTACTGCAGCAGGAATCAAAATCTTTGTTGTGTGACGCTGCATGTGCTGCAACTGGTTTGTGTTGTAGGTTATTGATGTGACCAGCTATGGCTTGTTTTGTGTCTGCTCTGTGGCCATTCATTCTCTGCCTGAGTGTGTTGGTGGTGAGGCCGATGTATTCTGCATTACGGTGTTGGCACTGTAGCTGATGGATCAGATTTTGTGTTGCACAGTTGTCGTCTGGGATGGGACATGTACTGCTAGTGAGTCTACTGCTATTGATAGAAGTTGAGGGTTGGTGAATGGCACAGGAGCCACAGCATGTGTGAGCTATTGCATGTGTGGTACCCTTTGGAGATAATAGTTTGGTTGGCATTTGTGGTAGGTTGCAGCTTTGGATGAACCAGTTTGTTGTGGAGGTGGTTTGGAGAGCAGGTCTAGTATTTGTGGTGAGGAAGCCAGAATTTTGTATCCAGAATGGAGAATTTTTCTGAGTTTACTTAGGCATTCATGATATGGGTCCACCAGGGGTATATCAGAGTTGTTGACCTTGGTTTGTGTTCCGATATCTGAGATGGCTTGCTGAATCTGCTGTCGGATGAGGTGCCTGGGGTAGCCCCTGTTGAGGAATGCTCTGGCTATTTGTTCATACGGTTTGTTGAGATCATTGTTGGTGGAGCAGATACATTTGGTTTTTGTGATGAGACTGTAGGGTAGGGATTTTTTAGTGTGGT
Source organism: Dryococelus australis (assembly GCA_029891345.1). Classification (NCBI taxonomy): domain Eukaryota; kingdom Metazoa; phylum Arthropoda; class Insecta; order Phasmatodea; family Phasmatidae; genus Dryococelus; species Dryococelus australis. The sequence goes on from CM057006.1 coordinate 60,898,907, forward strand.
ATAGGGGGTAGCTGTCGAAATGTAGGTACTGGAGAATGTTGGTGTGTTTGGTGTGTACAGCAGTTTGAATTGTGCCATTGTGGAGCGTGAGTTTAACATCCAGGAATATGGCATGTGTTTTGGAGTATGACCAGGTGAATATGAGTGAACCGTGTTCATTAAAATTGTTCAGAAAGTGAATTAGGCTGTCTTCAATAGAAGTCCAAATAATGAAGATGATGTCGATGAAACACATCCAGCAGTGTGGTTGGGTTACCTGGTGACTGAGGAAGTTTTCTTCTAACCTGCCCATAAACAGATTGGCATAGGATGGAGCCTTACATGTACCCATTGCTGTGCCTTTGACCTGAAAGTAGTGTGTGTCTTGAAATCTGAAGTTGGTGTTGCTGAGGGTTAACCTTGCAAGTTCAATAAGGAATGCTGTAGAAGGTTTGCTGTGTGGGAGAGCTTTGCAGCAGTGAGGTTATAGTTGGACCTGTCAATATTCTACAAAAAGGTCTCACGCGCATGCATACACACACACACACACACACACACACACACACACACACACATATATATATATATATATCTGGTCACGGGTGCTTGCCAGTGTGGATGAAATTTGCCACACTCGAGTCGAAGTGTCTTCCTTGCGGGCTGGTCGTAATCTGTTAGCAGGTGGTAGATTGCTCATGGCTAATTTTTCTACATGCTCTACCCCCACTCCTCACACCAGGGTGCCAAAACCTAACCAAATGTTATGGCATGGTACGGAATCCCTTCACATACAGTGTAAACTGCGTTGCACCCACTTTCCTCTCACCATCCGAATTGCGTAGAAGTCACACAATCAAATTTTTAGAACATACTCAAAAGGAATAAAGTTTATATCATTATAACCCTTATCTCTGATCGCTGATGCAACCTCAACTGTGGTTTTAGAAAAAGCAAATTCATGACAGATAAACATACTAACCCAGCCAAAAGTCTGAAATACTGATAAGCTATTACAATTCCTTGCAAAACAATGAAAATTAATCAAATTTCCTGATTAAATTAGTATTAACTGTATTATTACAATGACTTTCTTTTTTTATGCAAATTTTTTCATTCTGCCTAAAAAATGAATCATTTCAGTGTCTGGAGATTCTAATTCCAATCACTTTCAAACCAAAATATTTAGTTTTATGTTAGTAAGATTCCCTAAGTTTGGCACTCGTAGGGTATTGTGTTTGTATGAGCTTGTAATAAGTTTTGAGTTTCATGACTTAAGTGGTGTTGTACTGTATGGTGCAATTAACAGTGATGTCTGGCTGGGGGGGGTTTTGATGCAACGTGAGGTGTCCTGCCTGTTCTCCGAATTGTGTTTGTGTATGTGTGGTCCCTTCTTCTCCCCTCCCTGCTTGGTATGAGGCATTTATTGGGGAAGTGTAGTAGAAGTGGAAACTGCATGAAAGAGTGAGCCAGTCATGTGAGCACATTTTCTGGTGGTGCCAAATGTGTTACTCCATTAGCACTGCAGATTCTGAAGCTGATGGGCACAATTTCCCTTGCTGTTCTCCTGGCAGTTCTATAAATGGAAGAGAGATGTGAAAGGAACCAATGAGATAGGTATGTGTCTTGCCTGGTTGCTTGAGGTTGAGGCTCTCCTACCCCAGGCTACTGTTCTCTTCTCCTGGCAGTTGTAGGATTGGTGGAGGGAGGTTGTTGAGCGGAGCTATTGCCTTGAACCCTGGTGGTAATTGCGACTGACTATCTCAGGGAGCAGTAGTGTGAGTCTGCTCCAATGGGACCACTGCACACAATGGCTGAGTGGCGTGGTGGCTGACCTGGCTGTGGGCAGTGGCAGTTATAGATGGAGAGGTCAGTCTGGGAGTTTCAGTACATGGTTCAATCCCTATAGAGAGTTGGTAGTGTACGTGCGTTCTATTCCTTGTCCTTTGGCATTTAGAGCGTAAAGAGTGTAAGAGAGAATGGGTTAAGTAATTGTAGGTGATTGATAGCAGGTTTTAGTATAAGTAGAAATTAGATCTCGTGGAATGAAAAGTATGTCATACAAAGTTTATTTTTAAGGAGGTCAGTGAACTCTTGAGTCTGTGCCAGCATAGGTGCCAGATGGGTGCTGCCTAGCTGACAGTGTTTCTAATAAAGTTGGATGTTTGTGACGTGGATTTTAGGGCTTTATTTGAGACGATGGAACCACATGTAGAGTAGTGACTTGTGCTAGAAGGTTGCCATGGAGATGAATGCTGCGAGAACTAGCAGTTATCTCAGTATCGGAACTTTATAGCTCATGAGAGGTGAAGCATTGAGAATTTGTTTAGAATTGTAGGGAGTTTTGTTGAGGCTGAAAACCTCTGTCCGAAGGGTTGTAGGGCTAAGAACGGGCTCAAAATGAAGGACCCAGAGCCTTAAAGAGACCAAATCTTGGAGTGAGCAAGAAAAAGGGAGGGATCCGTAATTATTATTTTTTTTATGTTATCGTGGCGCAGTATATTCCACAAAATAAATGCACCAATATTGCAAAATAGTTGCTCAGAAAGTTGAATCTAAGATTTATTCTTTTTTTTTTTTAGTTATTTGTGTGTTAACTTCCAAATATTTGTGGAATTATTTTGATGTATTTAGAATTAATCTATGTACCACATACTTTTAAAGTGGCAAATAAAATGAAATTTAGTTGTGGATTGAAGCACAGAGGGTGTGGTAGTATTTGTGTTGGGACACGAGGTTGACGGTGTGTGACATGTGGCAGGTGTGCCCCAGTGCTGGAAGTGGTGCTGCGAGTGTTGGAGGCAGCGCTGGCAGCCTCTCGCAACCAGCTGTCCAAGCACATGCTGGAGCATCCAATGATAGATCGCGGGGGGCAGGTCACCAGCGAGGCAGAGCGGGAGGAGCTGAAGACCACCCTCATTGCCGTCCAGGAAAGTGCCGCCTTGCAGATCCTGCTCGAGGCTTGTCTCGAGACAGACGAGGACGAGGTTTGTCCCCTGTTCTCTACCTGCTTTGCTACCCACACATCTGATACCAGACAGCTGGGTTTAGCTTATTTTATGTATATACAGTATGCACAATAATAGTGTTGTGTGAATATCATATTTTACATTTTGAATTTAGATGAGAAAGCTTGTTGCTGAAAGTCTAAAAAAAAGGGAAAATATTCATCTTCAGTTAATATTACAGTGCTTGTTGAATGTTTGTTTATTTGAATAACATTGAAGATTTGGTGTGTATGTATCAATTTGTTTCTGTCCATTTGTCCATAACCTGTTTTAGACTCTCTGACATAATTTGATGCCATAAGAGGGTGGAAAGTGTATTGTTTATTTTAATTAAATTTTTTGGACCCAGAACAAGTTAAAGAAATAAATTTTAAGTTTAGTTGTACAATATATGAAGAAAAATAAATTGGCTTTGAAAATGATATAATGTTACAAAAATAGGTAAGTAAAAATTTACTTGGAATGTTGGCTGAATATATTTAAGTTCCCCAAAGAATTTGTTACAGCATTTTTGTCTTCCTTGCGCAATCCATGTAAGTCGCTAATTTTTGTTTATGCTTCAAGGAAATGTTGCAGAAGTATTGTTGTAGTATATGAATGCTCATGGTACTGTGCAAGTATGTATAATTTCGTATTTTAAATTGAATCAAATTTATTATATATCATATGTGTTTAGCAATACACATAAAAAAACTTGATAAAATGTTAAGATTTTTGCTAAATGTTCAGTAGGGCTGAGGTGTTGTGAAATTATTTATTATTATAATTTCAGTTTCATGAATTTCAAACACATACTGTATATTTCTTTTTCGTTTCATGAAACTAAGTCACATTTACACACTCCTACAGAGTAATCCATGTCTTTGGATTTTATTGGCATGTAGTCGTCTATGGGAGTTTCATTATGTGAGCTTTCAGATATTGAAACAGTTTCCATTTTACATTATATACTTTATTTAATAGAGGTTCAAAAACAAAATGAGTTTGAAACACATTGGATTAAAGAAGTCAACTTTTAAGCCATCCAGTACTAGGGGAGACCTCTCTTTGTACCAGTAATGTTGGCGGAGCATCATACCAGTTAGGGTTGATGACGTGAGGGTTAAAACCTCGTTTACCAACGTGTGAATATCACAGGGGATGTACAACAATAACAACTCGTTCATATGCGGAGTCACCTGAGAGGTCGCACACAAGTCCCTGGCTGGCAAGGCAGTGGGTACTTCCCAAATTGAATGGGGAGATCATGAGATGATAAGGCATCTTGTGGTGAGTTAGATGTAGGTGGCTTGTGGGATCATAACCCCGACAAACAATTTGAACTTGTGTGTACGTTCGTACACGGTGCGTGCATGAGAGGCATGGGTGGCCTTCATATATTTGGACGCAAGCGTCGCATATATCATGCCCTGGGAAGGTTATTCTCTCTTGGGCCGGTTCACTCTGGATTTTTGCAAGTGGGAGTTGTGCCGGATGATGCCGCTGGTCAGCAGGTTTTCTTAAGGATCTCCCATTTCCCTGCCCTTTCATTCCGGCGCTGCTCTATGCACTCACCTTACTTCACCTTCATCGGCTCTCAAAACCTCAGTGTTTAGAGCCATCCAAATCTCTTCACACACTCACCGCGCTATCCCTGACACAGCTATATCCCAATTGTTTTTGACTATATATTATTATTACAGATCATATTACACGTAAAAATGTATGACTTGGCAGTAGCGATGTAAATTAAAATTCATCATAAACACACATTTTTGAAGGCATTTAAGACTCAACATTGTAAAAATAAATTCATGATATTTGTCATTCTTATTTCAGATGTACATTAAAGCTGTTCATTAATATTTTTGAAATACCCAGCAAATTTTTTCTTCTGGATGATAAACTACAATTTGTTAAATTATGCAGAAGTGATATTTACTAGTACATATTTTCAGAAGTTGTGCATGTGCAAATTTTTTCATTGCTTTTCTCAAATAATGTAGCTACATGACACTTGTTTCAGGATAAACCATGGTTGAAGTGGGCGTTAAGAGAGGTGCGAAGTGTGGTGTGTACATTCCTTCACCACTGCTTCATTGCAGAACCATCACTTGCCAAACTTGTGCATTTTCAGGTACACATTTACTAAATAAGAATACCAGAGTGTAGAAAGCATAAGACTAGAGATGATGGAATGGTTGAATCTGAGATTCCTTGAATCATATGAATCCAAGGTATTTGAAGATCCAAATATTTGAGACAGGATTTTAAGTATAAGATTCAATAAACAAAATTGAAATTAGATTTTTTTTAAGTGCACTTTTCAATTGCTCCTCATCTTGGAAGGTAAAAACAAAAAAAAAAATGTTTTTAATTAAAATAAGTTTTTAATTTTGTTCATTGTTTGTGAAACAGAATAAGGTGTACCTTTACTGTGTGTTTAGTGGAATAAGAAAACGGCATCTGTGAATATTAAAATTACCATGACACCTGTAATCTAACATAATGTAGTTTTGATTGTTGCCTACATTAGTTATAAGTTTTCTATTTGTTTACCCTGACACATGCTGCTCCTACTACTAATCAACTACAATTTTGACTCATCTCTCTTTACATGAAATATACCCTTATTTCAACCTACGTAAGAGTTGTCTACATTAACTACCCATGAGAGAGTTGTGCACACAACACTTTGAACATAATTTCCTGGCAGCTTAAATCTCCCGGGCAGCCGAGCATGTGGCCACAAGGTTATGCAACCAGTGGGCACGCCGCCTCTCCCTCCCTCCCCCTGTGCTGAGAGCCAACAAGTCGCCCACCACAGGGCAAGGCCGAGCGCTACCGAAGATGATCGAAGCAGTATTGCTGACTATTGCTGACCAGAGATTTTCAACTCCCACGCCATGACAAAAGGACGTCACATGCCTACCTCGCACCCCGCTGCGGCAATTTAGACTTCAGCCCTATATAAGTTCGTGCGCAGCGGGGCTCCAGCGGTTTATTCTTCATTCTCTCTCACGACATCCCAGAGCACTGATCAGTGCTGGGACCTCCGGAGATCTTAGAAGCTTTAAGTACGCCCCCAGTGACTACTTCCTGTCTCAATGACCAGTTAACCAGCGAACACGCTAATACTTATTAAATTCACTTTGTCTCTTCTAGACACCCGTTTACTTAGTACAGTTCAACAGTAATTCACTTTGTAGTCGTCTAGAACTATATTGTTCCCCTTGTAACCTAGAACCAGATCGCCTACACCCGGATGACGCAGTTACCTTCAGCACTCCACTGTTCTGTAGGAGGTAGCACGGGTCACATGTTTATTGAGTTCTCAATAAACATCTATTGTTCTCTATCCTTAAGCTTTTTCTTCTTTAGAGTATTTTTCTGTTTCACTGGCTTGAAACAAGATACGTGCACTGCGGACAGGAACAAGGAGATTGTTAGGTAACCAAATTAGTCTGACTACATACCCCCTTCAGGAGTCCGTGAGTCTACAAACACACACATTATACTGCCACCTGTTTCTTTCCAGTAACACAAGCACTAATTCTGCGCTGGAGGGGAGAAATAGCAGAGCCGCAACCACTAGTAATACCTTCATCCATGGAGGTACTACAAGCCCGGGTTATTTCCTCGCTTTGAGAACCAAGTTAGTGCTGAAGTTACCATAGTCTGAGACTTGCCGCTCAACCTTGACTGAACACACAACCAGTAGAGGCATTGGTGGTCTAAATGGCTCCCCGTCTCTGATCAGCCCGCCAAGCGTGGAGGATCAGTGAAGAGTTTACCGAGCTCGTGCCAGCAAACAGCTATTGGGGGAACACTGTAGATACTGTTCTTGTCAAAGTGCACTACATAAATTGTTAAGCCGCATTATTCTATGCCTTACAAGGTAAGGCATGGTCTCAAGCATAGGGAACAATACCAAGCTGACATTGCTGCCAAACAGTGGTCTGCACTATCACCTCCTACAAAGGTAAGGCAGACGGAACGGGACCGTGCTGCCACACTCAGACGCCAATCAGTCGTGGCTGCTCCGGTTATAAATTGTATACACTTTTCACCATCCTTACGTACCAGCCAGGAGTACCACTCAGTGTTGAGAGGGTTAGTTTATCAGTCCAAAGCTAGGTACGGCTGCTCCAATCCACACTTCCGGAGCAGAGAGTTGTCCGCCTGGAATCGCAGCTTCAGAGTGGGGCGAGCCAGCCACCACTGAGTGAGACTAACACAGTATCACCAGCACCACCCAGGACGACGGTGTAAGTCAGTAACCAGCACCCCTCGCCAAACACCATTAAGCCTAATTAAAACCATGCTATTTTTCTAGCATTAAAATCCTAGACAAACGTGCCATTCATACTTAACCGGACACGTGTCAACCCTGTTAAATTATTATTATTATTATGTGCCTAGTGAATTAAAGTACTTTTTAAATTATTATATAAAAATTTTTAAAATTATTTTGCATTCATAGTTACAATATTTTTATTTAATCACCTTCTGCCCTTAGTAGGGCCCACATTTACGGTAAATAAAATGAGCTGACTTTGTCATTAAAATTTTACCATTTCGTCAAAAATTATTTTTATTTCAACAAATAAATTTTATAGCAAAAACAGCATGTGTTATTATTTGAACGTGAATATGTTGTTTATGTAATATTTCCAATCAAACTAAATGGAATTCGTTATTCATTCAGTTTGATGCGTGACGCCTAGGGTCTGTCAAGGATCATCACCATGTACAAAAGTGTTTTGGTGGCTGCTAGGTCAGGTTCACCCTGTGGCAAGGGGTTTCTGGTAATGAATTCAGTCTTTACGAGGTACTGGCGCACGTCCAGTGGAAAGTACTGGCCTGGTAGCTTTGTGGCTGGGCATGAAATCAGGTTCTGTGAGAGTGATCTTGCTTTTCAGTGGATTGGCTCTAGACTGTATGCCAGGGCAAAGCATAACCTGTGAAGTCTCTTAACCTGTGTCAACTCTGGCTGGCGTGAGTTTTGAGTTTGGTTGGTTAGTGGTTAGGAGCTCGAAGGTTGTGTCTGTCATAGGGATTGGTTCCATCGGCTCAAGTCCCCAAAAGTGCAGGTTGGCGGTTCCTAAGGACTGGTCCTGTCCGCTCAGGTAAACTATGAACATGGGGTGTGTTTCCTCACTCAGATGAATAGGATCTTCGAAGAGGTCCTTGGGAATCTCTGGTATGGACAGTCTCTGCAGGTGGCGCAATGCCTGGGCTTGATTCCTCATCTGTGTTATATACACATACTATGTATTTACTTTCGTCATATCACCAACATTTTTGGTTAGAGATGTTCATTTATAAATAAAATACACGAAGGCGTGATTCTGCTCGTGAACAAGTGCCATAGCAATTCGACTCAAAATATATTGAATTGTTCGTGCAACGATAATCTTTTGATCTTGCTACCAATTAATTTATGAATTGTTCTTGTGACATAAACTTTTGTGTACATTTGATGTGTGCCCGATTAGACTGACTTGTCACGTTGGTCGAGGATTTTGTCCCCTAGACTTAAAGCAGGGTAGTTTGGTTTATACAGTCAGTGTGAGGCGAGGGGTGTTGGTTACTTGCTCAAGCTTCTTGGACATTGTGATCGGGGTAGGTTTCATCTAGATGCGGCGAATTCGGTCTACGCCGGATCGGAGATGCCACAGGTGTGCTTTATTGGTCCAGAAGTTGAAGTTATCCCAGTCGAGTCGCACTTCGGTACCGGTCAGAAATCCTTTTACCATAGGGTGACACGTAGGATGTATGTGGATACAAGGTATGAGGTCAATTACCAGAACTGGAGCAGGCGCGACTGCCTGACATCTAAGTTCTGCGGCGCAGTTCCGTTCCACCTGCCTCTCCTGCGTAGGATGTGGTAGTGCGATCCACGGTTTGAGAGCAGAGTCAGCCAGGTATTGTTCCCTACGTTTTCTACCAATCCTCTTACCGTGAGGCATAGGGCAAACAGTTCGACAGCCTACATGATGCACTTAGACAGGAAGGTGTGACAGTGTAACCCAATAGTGACTTGCCAGCACGAACTCAATAAGAGACCCCACTGATTCCCCACAGTATGCAGGCTGATCAGGGACGTGGAGCTGTGGGGACCGCCAAGTCTCTACTGGTTGTGCATTCACACTAGGTTGAACGGCAAAACTTCAGGCTACGGTCACCACGCACAGACTTAGCACGAATGGTGAGAAATAACCTGAGTTTGTCGCCCCTCCTGGTGTGAAGGTGTTTCTATTGGTTGTGGCGTCACTGTTTCTCCCCCACGAGCACTGACTTAGTGCAAATATGTGACTGGGAAGAAACAGGTAGCAGTCTAACATGTATGTCTTATGATGTGCAGACACCAGAAACGGTTCCACAGTTAGGCTAATTCAGCTTAACCAAATCTGCCAGTTCCTGTCGCCAGTGCACGGCGTATTCTGTCTCCAACCATTAATTCAAACAAACAACAGTGCACGGCGTATTCTGTCTCCAACCGGTAATTCAAACAAATTCCCTGGAAATGAAAAACAGAAAGGTAGAGAACAATGAGTGTTTATTGAAGGTTCAATAAACACATGACCCGTACTACCTCCTACCAAACCGTGTAGGGATGAATGTAACTGTGGTTCCAGGTGTAGGCGACCTGGTTCTAAGTTAAAAGGGGAATATCTAGTTCTAAACGAATACAAATTAGTTAAAGTTAAACTAAGTAAAAGGTGTCTAGAGGAGACAAAGAGAAGTTGAATATGTATATTCGTGTTCATTGGTCGTTGAGACGTAGTAAGTAGCCGCTGGGAGCGTACTTGAAGTTTTCAAGATCTGCGGAGGTTCCAACACTGAGTCAGTGCTGGATATTGTGAGAGAGGATGCATAAGAATGACTCTCGAGCCTGGCAGCATCCTGACATATATAGTGGAGCTTATAGGCTGCCGGCGTGGGCTGCAGGGAGGGCGTGACGTCCTTCTGCCCTGGTTTGCATGGGAATACACTGGTCAGCGTTTCTGCTTTGTGCCTCGTCAGTAGCTCTTGGCCTTGCCCAAGATCTGGGAAGCTTGTTGGCTCTCAGCGCAGGGTAGGGGGGGGGGGGCGGCGTGCCTGCCGGGTTGCGTGTCCTTCAGGTGAAGAGAATTCGTTCATAAGTCCTGTTACCTGTTGCTGTAGGGTAGGCATCGTGTCACTCACGTCTGTATCAGTGGAAGTAGGTACTCTGGCGATGAGTCATAATCGATTAGTAGTTTTACAAGCGGCACGCGTCACAATTTTATAGTCAACTACATAATCACCACACAAATAGTTTGGATATCCGCATCTGTACAAAGTAAATGAGAGATGATATTGTATAACAAATGGAAAATTGTAAAACTTAGTGTTAGTAAAGAGTTTTCATGGTAAAAGGAGTTGTCACTGTAGTTTAAGATACACTTACACTTTGTTGATATCTTGCGAATATGGGAATTACTACAGAATTTCACAAATAAACATAAGTTTTTCAATATTTGGTATTATTTCGCAATCGTGAAAATTTCTAATCCCTACATATAATATAGTCTTCTTGCATTATAGGCAGCCAAAAACAACAGCTTGTGTCAATCTCCAGAATTGTTAGGCCTCAGAAAGACTAGTTTAAGCTGCATGACCCTAGTATGTTTGAATAGTTTGCATAAACTTACCTACATACCTGATTGTAGAGTGAATCTCTGCTAAGAGTGTACCTATTGTGTATGTGTATCAGGCTAAGTATTTTGTAAGTTTTATTATTTTTTCTATTGATTTATAGGAAATAGAGCTTTTCATTTGGATACAGCAATGAAACAAGTATAAGACTACGAACTTCAAACACACGAATACAGTCATGTATTCAATCACATTACAACACAAATAAATATGAATAAGTTGGTTCAACTGTCACAATACATCTTATGAAGTACAATTGACTGCATAGAGAAAATATGAAACTTAGTGTAATTATTTATTGCAATGTTTTCCAGGGCTACCCTCGAGAGCTGCTGCCGGTGACAGTTCAAGGGATCCCCTCAATGCACATTTGCCTGGACTTTATCCCAGAGCTGCTGAGTCAGCCACAGGTGGAGAAGCAGGTGTTTGCAGTGGATCTCGTGTCCCACCTCGCAGTGCGCTACATTGTGCCCAAGTCCCTCTGTGTGGCCCGGCTGGCCATCAACACCTTATCCACTCTGCTTGGGGGTGAGTGATCTTATTAGCCGCGAATAAATTAGTCGTGATTAAACCTTGCGTGGTACACAGATACAGTCAAGGTTGCAGTAATTTTCAAAAATTATTTCCATATTTTATGTTTATCTTAAAACAGCATTTAAATTGTTGGCTGGTGCAATGTTTCTTTCTCCTTTCCCCCACTGTACATAGACTAAAAATTGTTTTATTAAATAATAGTAACTTATTTGTGTTTCTAACAATTTCATAGCTATAATACATAATTGATACTTGCATATGAGTCATAAAGCTCGTGATGTTAATTTTCAAGCATGTTAATACTAAGCACAGATTGTCATTGAAATTTGAGCCAGCGAACCTACTACGCTCAAACATTTACCCACATGAATTTTAAGGGACTTTTGTGATGTTTGTGCAGATTCACAGAAACTTAAAAAGACAGATGCTAACAAGTTTTTATATGAGTAATTTATTTTATTTCACTGCTGGTGTGAATTTTGTATTTTTTTTATTCTATGTAATTTGAACAGAATAGAATGGTTATGCACACGTACGGCACTTAAGTATTGAGTCATAGTATGGTGTAAAGTTAGTTTGATCTTCTCCATGTTAATATTCCTGTGATTGGAGAAAATTAGCAGATTCTGACTATATTTGTTAACCTATAACCATACTACATAATTAATTAGCCCATCCAAGCATTTATCAAGTTCCTTTCAGGTGGATACAGGACACAAATTCTATTTAGTTGCCCCGAACTTTGTGACATGTTCATGCCACTAATTGTCAAAAGTCTCTGTGATTTACTGGCTTCCTGGGGTTTTTAGATGGATTTGGCTGGAGCCCCCTGCCTATTTTTATTGCCCTTGAAAATATGTAATAGTAGTTAGCTTCTGTGATTTGTATGTAGTCTGAAGAGAAACATCAACATCAACATATTCCTTATCAGCTGCAGCAGTTTGGGAACAATTGAGGTGTATTTTATCCCTTTTTTTTTTGTTTGCCAACCATAGCAGCTCTAATGGTGCATCTGAAGGCATTTGTCACACTGCAATGTGTACAATATAGTGTCTGAAAATGTTTCCACTCTCCTTGGTATTTGATGGGCATCTGTATTCAAGACTAGCTGTGTCCTATTTTGTTTAAGGCCAGTCAAGATATTAGCATTGGAAACAGTGTGTGCACTCAATCATTAGTGTTAAGTTCAGTGAAGTGGTGCAGAACTGCGCCATCCCCTCATTTTGTGTACTCATTGTTTCATGAAATATATTGTGTAGATGTATGGAGACGTCTAGGTTGCTGAGACTTCTCTATTAATATAATCACTTACGGCTAATGTGTGTGGGCTTGCATGCATTTGATTATTTTTTTCCTTCTTTTTTTTTTTTTGCTTCCCCTTTTACACAGTTGCCTGTTGTTACAAATAATGTTGATTTATTGATAAAGACTGCAGGAAATTTTATGTTAAGTGATAATGTGTGTGCTGTACTGATGGATTTAGGCACATCACTCTGTGCTTGTTGTAGTGTTACCATGCACCAGCCGGGCACTCCTTTTTGGACCAGTCCTTCCCTCTCTGACTCGGATGTGCAAAGCATTCCCCCCTCTGGTCGATGACACAGTTTCGTTGCTGATGCAGCTGGGACGTATGTGTGAAGCCCAGCGGTCTCTTGCTGGCCCTCAGTCGTCTGTCGCCACACTAGAGGATGACTTGAACCAGGAGCTGTGCCGTCGCATCAAGGAAATATTCTCCAGCATAATTCGTGAAGCTGTACTTAGTGAAAAAGTTTACTAGTGTGTGCTGCACAAGTTTGCTCATTACTGGTGGTCTCTAAATACTGTCGGCTTTGTATCATACACTTCACCTGCAGTATGAGATGCATAATTCAAGGGAAAGTTATGCTGCACTGAAAATAATTTGTCATAGTTTCATTTGTACCTGACATTTTTATCTCGAGTGATGTTTTGCTTTTGTACTCTTTTTATGCCAGTGTCAGTGTGATATGGTCTGTTTGCGGTTAATTGGGCACTTTTGAAACTCTGCGTACAATCTACTTTCATCTTCATTTTTTATCCATCCACCATACATAAAATTTACTTTGCCATGGTCCTAGTTACTTTATTCATGCACCAGTCAAGTGAAAATTAGAAAGTGTTAGAAACCCAAATGTGTTTCTAATACAGTAGAGCCCTGTATAACATTTTTCAAGGGGTCAGTTAAATAAAATGTTATAAACAGGAAACATTAATACACCTGTAGGGACACATCAAGCAAAGCAAAATTCTAAAGTAATAATTTTACTATAAACTGTTTTCTGTATCTGTTTGTAGGCTACTGCATTGTTAATATGTCTGAAATGAAGAGAAAAATTGCAATTTAAATGCTGCAAGGAATTGAAGAAAAAATTATGTAGGCAGGAAATGAAAAATATGAACATTGTTATATGCAGGAAATGAAAACATTAAGTCCTACAGAGAAATGGTGGGACCATGAAATAATGGTGTATGAGGGAAAATGTTAAATGAGGGAATGAGGGAAAATACATGGCTCTACTGTATGCCATTTTGTACTCTGTGTATATTCACTGCCAACTAAACTGGACACCTGTATGCCACTGTGTGCAGTAGCATCTATTCAGTTAGTGAGAAGGTTTTTTTTCCTCCCTCCTCCAAAAGTTGGTTTCAAAAGTGCACGCTTCACAGTGAACAGCCTAAAACTAAATTAATTTTTGTAAAGGAAAAAAAATGTATAAATATAGTATATGAACACACCATACTTGATCAGTGATCATTTATTAGATTTTTAATCTCTATATCATTTTGCTAATAAATCAAACAGTATATCATTTGGTTAAAGTTTCATTGGTGTATTTACGAGAATGAATAAGAGAGATTTGAATGATCCTTAATAAATGGGGTGAAGTTTGACATTACATTCATGAAGTTAAGGTGGAATATCAGATGAAATATTTGCTCGTAATTTGTGTGCAGAGCTATCTACCTGAAGCCGAGGGCAGGTACAAGCGAAATTGTACGGACACAGTTCACAAGTTTCCCGTTAGGTAACACTATCATCGCCTAAATAGGACAGAAGCTGCACACAGAGCTATGCACTGTTGCCAGGCCTCTTACAAACACACTGCAGACTGGCCGGCGATGGTTCCTCAGCTCGAGCCTTAGAGGATGAAAGAAATTTATTGCGCTAGCCATTTATGTCTCAAAACTTTCAAACCCCGTATAAACCATTACAAAATACAGACATGAACCCTTTCACAGTTAGAAATATGTTTCATTCTATTTAAATACTGTTACACTTGCAAATGTATGTTGTTCACCTATAAAATTTACATATGTTAATTTCATACTCTTATCCATATATAATATTTCATGTACATTCTTACGCAAATAGTTTCCATTTATGTAACTGTATTCTATTTTTATTTTATTTATTGTTATATGAGCTATCTTCTACTTTTGTGAATATTTCAGGGTTTGCTGTTTGTATGTAGTTTTGAAACAGTATAATCTAGGTAATTTTAGCAAGGCCGTTGAAAATGGATTGTGGGGGATTTTTGAAGTGTTAAGAGTCCCCATTGGCGCACAGGTTCAAATCTTGACTCATGATTGGCTGGCAGGTTAGGCACCCTTTAACTAGCGTCCGCCGATCAAGCTTAACGCTCTCTCGATCATCAGCCTTCATCAAGTCCGGATGTAGGTCAGGACCCTTGCCCAGATCTTGGGTAGAGAGTAGGGCTGTACAGTAAAACCTCATTAATTCAAAGTCGATTAATTCTAAATCATATATAATTCAAAGTGTTTATTCACCCCCATACGGAAGAATAGGATTTTATATGCTTTTAAGTTTGGTTAATTCGAAATTTGCCTTTTATGTAATATGAAGTTGGATTTCATGCAAAAGTGTAAGTGAATTTCAGATTAGTTAATTAAAGCTATAATAATTATGAATATAAACATGCGTTGCCTATACTGTCGCAGGTGCGCGCAAATAAACCATTAATGAGTGGCGGTGTGTTAATCAGCTGACGCAGCCACTGCCGCCGCCTGCCAGTGATGTCATTGATCGTGCCAGAGTTTACACGTCTGTTCTGTTGACTGGTTTTTGTCGCCTCTTCCGTCCGCTGAAGAGGTGAAAATATGTGACAGCTATAGTCCATTCACAACTGGAACAGACTTTCTCGAAGCCCTGCTAACTATCGACTTACAGGCCCGTTTTGTATCCTTACGCAAAATGTAAACAAACATTGCCATGAATATATTGTTTACATTCCATTGTGTGTTTGTTTGTACATGTTTCCATATACTTTCGTTACACCTAAACATAAACATTGACAGTTTAGGCCTATAACATTATTTAGGTCAGCTTTATGACATTTTAAAAATGCCTGAATTAACTAATGCACGCTAATATTTTGCAGTGACTGTGTTGAACAGTTACAACTGCGGGGAAAAGAACTGTAGTATTTAACCTTTCGTTATTGATATGTGTTTGGTTATTTCTTTACAAGGATAGCCTCAATTGGAATAAATATTGAAACAATGGAACAACCAGTCCAACGAAAAAGAAACTTTAAAATACAGCACTCAACTCGTGTCGCTTATTTTTGTCATACAAACTTAAAAGATAGCGATGAACATGCACACAAATAAGCCTACTGTAACTTTTATTCCGCTCATATTTCTATCTATCGCTACTTACTCATTATTAGGTTGATTGAAATTTATCGGGCTGAGCTAAGTATTTTGTTATGATTGTGGCAAATCATATTCACGACTGTGATTCAAACACCTAGGGCAAAGGTACAACGTTGTGATAAATAAACAGATGTGGATGTAAATAATTAACTTCGTCATATAAATAGTTCACAGTTAAAAAGTATAAATAGGGCACATCAAATATTCAAAATCACGCACACACACACAAGGCCAGTGTAACGACCACCATGCAGCAACGCCACGCAATTTCACACTCAGTTGTTAACCAAACACACATAACAGTATATTTATTACTGCAGTGGAAACACAGAATTATCACAACATCGTAACTTGCCTAGGTAGGTTAAAAAAACACAACGTCTACAAAAGGAATGTGGTAATATGAAGTATTTTTCGAAGTAAGTATAATTTACGCTTCGTTTGACAAAATGCAACATGCCATGTCATGGCTCGCCACGTCTGACAACTTCACAGATTGTAACCGTCCTGCCATCATATTTAAATATATTAAAATAAGTACTGTATTCAAACATTAGAATCTCTTTTCAGTTCTAAATTACAAATTCAAAATCATTATTTTGCTGTAATAAGTATGAAATATGCAAACATTTTAAACATGTATATTTTGTCTACTACTTAATGATGTGAAACTTCCCAAGTGGGAGAGAGAAAAAGTGAGAGTGTGCGACAAGCCTCGTCCAGTTGATAAAACAAAAACCATGTCACTAGGGCCTACGTACAAAATTCTGTGGTTATTTTAAACTATAACAATGAAATATGTTGCCATCGGGGCTACCTAAATATTTCAATAGGCAATGTTTAATTTACAAATAGCATACCAAGAAACTAGGTTCAAACAATATTTATCTGTGAACTATTTCTTACTAGCCATTGCCAACACATTGCTGCTCTCGCTGTTGTTAATTCATATTTAATACAAAATAAATATTACTAGTTATAGAAGATACTAAGGTAAAGTTTCATTTACTCAATAATACAATACACTAAAGTTAATCACAGTGTTATATGTTTGTGGAATACAGGTTATTGAAAAAAGGTAGACATGTTACGCCTAGGTTGATTTTTCGAAGGTTATTTTTCAAAAGTCTGTTACAGTGGTGATTGGACTATTGTGCCATGTACTACGTGAAGTAAGGGAGAGTAGGACAAAGAAAATTCTAGGCTGCCTGTTGTAAAATTTGCTTTTGAAAGGGGAGAGGTGTTTGGAGAAAGAGGATGAGAATGCAGATGGTAGGAAGATGTACAAAGTTGGAATGGAGAATAAAAAGAGATGAATGAGCAGGTGTGTGGGAAGAGAGCTTAGAGCTGTGTTGACCAGGAAGAGCGAGATGGTGAGGAGGAAGGAAGGAAGGAAACGTGGTTCGATGTAGGCGTGGCTTGATGAAGAAGAGGATAAAAGGAGGTAGCGGTGTGTGCGTCGCTGGAAGATGGAAGAAGGAAGGGACAGAAGTGGCATGGGCGGTGCGGCGTGGCCAATGGGAGGCGGGGGATCTGTCCCGGATGCTCATACGCCATTGGCTGGTACTTCATGACGTCATCGAGAGGACAGCCTTCTAGGCGGGCGAAGCAGGAGGGCTGCGGCAGCCGCATGCACTGTGCTGTGCATGACTCAACTAAACGAATGTTCTAAACTAGGTCTACACAATGTATGCATATGCAGAAACAAATAGGCTACCAACAGCATGCAATAATATTGCCATTCACAACACAACCTTTTAACACACTTGTTTTTAGTATAGAAGCACTTGGAGTAGGTTACTTGAGTCACCTTTTGAAAAGTTTCAGTGCAGTTTGTAAACATCCATTGGATATGATTTTCCTTTATTTTTTTCTGCACAATTAGCATCTTTAAAAACCTAACGGAGATTACGAAATTAAGCTACATCTGTTATTACAGACAATTAAAATAATCTATCGTTCCTGTATCTAGTTTAAGTTTGCGCACATGTCACTTGCTGGTTCAAATAAAAATATTAGGTCTACTTACTACGAGCATTGTTCTTACATGATTAATTACTAATATTAACATGTTTATGCAATAAAAAATGTAGTGGGGAATATGAATTTTCAATACATTGTGCAAAATGAGTACTGACGCAGTATGCTTGCAACTGACTGTTGTAATACTGTTTTACTGAACAAGAAGCTAACCACATGCTATTTTTTTTTTCGCAGCATATTTTTTCATTGCAGTGATTTTCATTTTGTAGTTGACGTGTCTTATGCGGATAAATGTTCTTGTTCTTACGTAGACACGTACAAATTTTTTGTTTACTTCTGGAAATTTTTTTCATGTAACAATCTTGTCATTGTCTCTATCACTTTAGTAGATTTAGAAAGTTCTGTCCCATGAAATGCAGCAAACTTAATCTCAAACTGTCTCACTTTATCCAGCCATTTGGACAATAGTGTCGTAAGTCCTCCTTGGGATATAATTGGAATCCCGTCAGTAGGCACATTGCTATTATATTTCTCTTGAACGGGACCTAAAAACGAATCAATATTTTTACATTTAAATGCTACGAGCCAGCGACATACTTCAGATCGTCGTGTGTGACGTCAGTATCAGAGGTACCTTCAAGTAAATCTGTGTTAACTTCATGACGTAATAACTCCACTACTTATTTTTCTTCATTTGTTGCCTCCTGAAGTCTTGAGACTTTCTCTGTAATCTTAATACACAGTTCACTTGAAACAAACTCTGTAAATTTGTCTTCTCTGTCAAAACTGCATTGTGCAGAAGAACCATCATTTTTTTTCTTCCTGCACTGACGCACATTTTGACAACAGGATATCGCTTGCACTTCCTGTCAGTACTATCAGACGGATTCTGTTCTGCACCTCAAAAGGAGTAGGGTTGTTTTAAAACACTCCAAAGTGGCGAAATCTAAAAAAAAAGTTCTCAAGAAAATCCTGATTTAAACAGGAAGTCAAAATGTATATTACAATTACATTCATCTTTTTCAAATCTTCATAAAGTCCCATGCGCAATTTCATGGAAATGATGAAACCCTTTTGGAATGGCAGTAGACTGTTTCTTTTCCCAAAATGTAAAACTGGGCACACTTCCCAAAACCTCTTCAAGGTATTCTCTTGGCTACGATGGTGGAGTTAATAGCCATTTCGCAAAGGCGATTTTTCATCAGTCGGTAACCTTGAATTTAAAACA
The DNA here is from genome assembly GCA_029891345.1 of Dryococelus australis. Classification (NCBI taxonomy): domain Eukaryota; kingdom Metazoa; phylum Arthropoda; class Insecta; order Phasmatodea; family Phasmatidae; genus Dryococelus; species Dryococelus australis. The sequence continues at coordinate 60,917,993 of CM057006.1, forward strand.
CCAGAAACATCAGTAATTAATTCAACAAAAATACACTTTGTTTCTTCCCTAACAAATAATTCAAAGCTTTAGCTGTACGGTGTGAGAACAACTGTGCTGCTAAACTGACATTCTGACGTGCACGTCCTGTAACATTCAGGGGAGTTTCCGAAACGTGGTGGGTTATGGGGAGGTCTCGTTTCGGGTGCTTAGGAGTTCATCGATACTTTCCTTCGTAAAAACAGTACCATGGGGTAAAGTTATGCTATCGTCAATGAAATGGTTTCTGAAAAGCTTCAGTAAATGTGGTATATCATAAAAGACCCATATTTTCCTATCACCGCAAACAGGATATGCAAAGTACGGTTTGTCTGTATTTACACAAAGTTCTTTCCACACTTTCAAATTTTTTCCACCCATATCACATGTCACAGCAACTACAGTTGTTATTCCGCGTGCTTCAACTTGAATAATGATGTTTTTCAGCAACTCACTTGTCATTGTGACATCAAAGCCATAAAAAATAGGCTGTTTCCACACTACAAAAAGCCCACGAATCATCACTACCTGAACATTTTTGTGTGGCCCCATTATTACATCATCCGAAGAATCGTAGCATATACGATCATCTATATTCATGTCGTCGAACGTTAAAACAGCAACTTTTCCCATTTCACTGAAAGTTGCTGACTTTGCACTCAAGAGGCACAATATTTCATTCAAAATGCCAGGTCTAGATTTGAAATCATCTGTCCATTTTTGAAGAGTAGAGCGGCAAGGAAGGGGTGTATCGTGCTTCCCCAAATAAATGTATGCCTTTTTTGAAAGCGCTCATAGTGTCGGAGCACTTGCTGTCTCTTCAGTGTCCCATCTAACTTATTTCCACACAGCAAGGACAGAATTTGCGCTCGAGTAAAGCATTTCGCTAATATTTTCTCTACTTCCCTGCCAGTTGCTTCCCTTATAATTCGTGATGTCGCTACTGTAGTTTCAGGATTTACATGCCTTACAGTTTTTGCTTTTATCAGGGCTGCTTCATGCTTTCTCAAAGAGGTTTTAAGAAAACCTATTCTTTTTTTTTTTTTTTTCAGACTTTAATTTCTTTCTGTAGTTTTTTTATTTCTTCGTCCTTTCTGGTGGAAGTAGTACATCATCAACTAGAAAAGATTCTTCTGTGGCTGTTACTATGTCTATTTGTTTTTTCTTTGGAGAAAGAGTTTTCAAATTTTCAAGTTCTCTTTATTATTGATCTTTTCTGGCAGCGTTCTTCACTATCACAATCCACCTGAAATAAACATTATTCACAGCTTCAATTTAAGTGCAGGCAAATTAAATTGCAAGTTTTATAGTTTTGAATTTCTCACTGCCGTAAAATTTAGGAGCGTGCATTACAATAATTAATAAATTTCTTATTAATGCAGTGGTTATTAATATGAATATTAATTCGCACCAAGTTAAGGATGCCGCCTACCTGCAGCTCTTTAGCTCTTTTGAGGCGCACACAAGCAAAGCAGTGTTAACACATTAAAAAAAAACTTTGTGATACTTTTACAAAGAAACTAATCATAAACCCAGTTTCCAATATAATCCTTTCTAGAAATACAAATTTTTTCTTGTGAAAATAAATAACTTCTTAAGTAAACTTACAAGGTATCTCTTTGTATACTTACAGCCAAGCCTGTATTTCAACTACAATGGTAAGTAATGAGTATAAAATTATGCATGGTTTTAATGTTCTATCAAAAACCAATTAGTTTATGAAAACATTGTTATACAAAAATTGTCCTTCAATTAAAATTAGCGGAAAAAAACTGCGGTGGCAGGGATTTGAACTAAGGACATCTTCAACTTACAGCTAAAGACTTATCCACTACACCAAATTGCATTATGAGTGACTAAGGTACTATCAATATAGAATTGCTGAAAATATAATTTTTAACTGCTAAGCAGGATTGCACAATTGCACCTTTTTTGTTTTACAATTACAGGAAAAAAAAAATTAGGCGTTTAATGTTGGCTATAAAACTTCCTTGAGTTTTATTACAAAGATGGGCTTTGTATTTTCACAAGAAAGACATATTACTAGGAATATCTTTGTACATTTACAACTTCGTTGAGTTTTATTATAAAGATGGGTTTTGTAATTTTATAAAGAAGAGATTTTTCTTAATACTTTTACAAAGATTTGTAACAGGACAAAGATTTTCTTTGTAAAATTTACAAACTTTTCTAGAGTGAAAAGCGACACTGCTTTAACTGTGGCCCTATAATTTTACTGGTTGTGACTGTAGCAAAGTACATTGCAGGGGCCTATAACAAATTTTAAGTTTCCGGTCATATATTTTTTGAAGAAATTGCAGTGTTCAAAGGCATTTTTTAGTCATGTACGAGGGCTCGGGGTCAGTGATTTTTATGTGTGTGATGTCTTGAAACTATAAATCGTCCCTAGTTTAAAGTATTTCTCTAGATCAGTTACTATGAAAACATTTTTACAGGTTTCATGCAAAAATGAAGATTTTGAACGCATTAAAACCCTTACAAGCAGGAGTTACATAAGCGGCGCCCTTAAGTCACACAGAATTTTTTTACAATACTTTTAATGACAGGAGCGTAGCAAAACGGTGGAAGGGGGGTTGTGAGTGTTGTAATCACTTCCCACTTTCTTTTCCCATGTAAGAGTTCCACCTGGCTGCAGCATTATCTACTTGTGAGGCAGCTCTGAGGCCGAATTTTGCTTACTCATCATTTGCATCGTCGTCTCTATGCTTAAGGTGTCTAAAACGTGCACAGTCTTTCCATCAGCAATTCGCCTGAACATGACTTTAAGCTGGGAATTGATGTTTTTATTGCATGCCAGTAAAGATAAAAGTTATGCTGCGTGGCAAATAACAACCTCTGAAGTTCCCAAATAGAAAATTTAGCTTCTAAAATGGACACTGAAAACACTCGTTTTAACAATTTTCATGTCAACTAAAAATAATACTTTGACTTGAAGTGAGAACTTGTATCACGTTGCTAGTCACTGAACGTTCCCTAAATGCTTTTCTTGTTTAGACGCCGCCATCATAAAATGTTCAGCTGTTTATTAAACACACATTTTCTACTGGGTCTCTGCAACATACTTAATGCACCAGCCAGAAGGATATTATAAAATTTATTGTAGACCGAAGCGTTTAATTATGATTAACAGTATCTGTTTGTATATTTTCTTTATGCTCACATTAATATTTAAACAACTGGTTTACATATAAAGTTATTGGTGACATTTTCTGAATTTGTGTTTGACATTTGTACGTGGGCATATTTGTACGTGGGCACATTTGTATTAATTATCAGTGTTCGTATGAAAGTTATTTATAGTATTTCAGTTTAAAAGCATAAGTATAAAATTAGCAATAATTATTTCTGTAATACAGTGAAACCCTGTTAAGAAGTTCCCACTTAAGAAGTATTCCTGCTTAATAAGTTTAATAATTGTGTACCTTGTCTATCTGCACATGTGTAATTTGGCCCTTTTAGAAGATGTTTTCCTGGTTAATAAGCATTATTTTTTTGGTCCCTTTAGTAACATCTTAACAGAGTTGTACTGTAATTCTTGTTTGTTAGTGTTTTGACATTACTAACGCCCATTGTATCTAAGCTTATGTATGCCCCCCATACCGCTTGAGAAATTTTTGTCTATGCCCCTGTTTGATACTATTTTTACAAATATGAAATACCTTAAATGTATATTATGAACCAAAGTTACCTGAAAGTTCAGTGTGTTTCCCTTTGCTACTGTCTCTTGTGCATGCCAGTTCAGAAGCTGTTGTGAGGGAATCACATTTGGTAGCAATTTTTTCCTTATTGGCAAGCCCAAAAGTTCATTACTTAAGTTCCGTTCGTAGTCGTCTGGAACAAAGTGTACTGAACACACACAAGCATTGTTGACATTGACTATGTCTGCATGTTTGCATCGTGATACCCACACCTTTTGCAATTCGAAGTCCGTAAGAAAATTACGTTAATGATATCGGAAGTTTTGCGACCATAGTTACTACAGTCTGCTATGGCACAGTTGTTATTACTTTTACTCATTGTCCGAGAGTAATATACTGCAAAGCAAGAAACGTTCCTACAGATAATGTTTAGAGATCACGAAACGAATGAGAAAAAAATGAATGTTTAGGAAAACAACACAAAAATATTCTAAACATAACTGAAAACATTGTCACATAAACATTAAAACCATGTCACGGGTACATAAAACAAGTGTCACCTATGAAACAATGAAAATATCAGGTGTTCACAAAAAAATTGTTGCACAATCTGGGAAATATATAGCAGCACACTGGCAGGTGCAAAAAAAGTATTTTCCAACCACCAAGGAAAGGGCATGTGCAGCGAAATCTGACGTATTGTTGGTCGCAGTGAGGGATGGGCTGTCCTCCTTGTGACGTCACGGGTTCTGAGTGCAGGGGAAGGGAAACCGCGCGAGAGCTCAAAATGGCCTACCTCCTATACTCTAATTTAGAGGCCACACCCAGCTAAGCGAGCGGTGCTTCATGACAAAAGAAATGCACAGCACTTGGCTCCAGCGTCCGGCTGGTCGCCAAGATAAATGTAACAAACTTATTTTTTTGGCAATTTCGTGGAAATTTCTGCCTATTTTAAACAAAAAAATGATGGTTCCCTAAACAGGGTTGTAACTTTGAGAGGGTAGTGATTCCCGGGGCCGTATTGTGTTTACTTTGGAAATGGAATATGTGAATTTCTTTAATACACATAAACAAACTTTTTTTAAAAATCGATAATTGCAAATGTTGTAATTCGAAGTTGAAAAATTAGATCTCAAACACTTCAAATTAACGAGTTTATGCTGTATTTAGATTTTTAGTGTGTTTGATACTTCCCTGACGTCATTTTTATTTGCCAGCAATTAAGTGTGTGCTGATATTCGCCCATTTCTCAAGGTTTAGTTGGTCAGGAGATAGCAAGTATCACTACACATAGTTTACATGTCTGAAGGGTATTAGCTCCACGTATTTTAAGCATCCGCCTTACCCTACATCCTATGAGAGCAGCCTACAAGTCCAGGTCTCACAGTAAAGCAAATTTTTCGCTGTGAAAGCTACATACTTCATCACAGATAAGATGTTTCAACATGATCCACATAAAGTGTATGTGAGCATCATCCATTAGTTCTAGAAGTTTTACCCTATGCCGTATTGAATTTTCAATACTTTTGCATCCCAGATTAAGTTTTGCTATGATAAATCAGAGAGAGATTTGAGTGTTTTCCTTAGCTAGGCAACAGAATTAAATACTTTCTCTATGCAATGTCATTTTATTACTTTTGAACAGTAACATTTTTTTCTGGATGTTTTAGTATTGAGACACTGCAATATTGCAAAGATAAAATTGAAAGTTGGAATAAGGTACTGTTTTCAAAATATAGTAATTGCCAGTGTCATCGACCGCAGTGTAGCGTAGAAATCCCGTCTCCTACTTCTCGTTTGAGTTGATGATTTTTCTGAGTATTTCCATTATCTGTGTTGTTTGGTATGAACACAAGTGGTGTATCTACTTTGTGAAATGCTGAACAAAGGTGTGAAAGGTGTGAAATACTGTAAGTGTGTCTTAATCTCAGTCTGGGTGTGAACTGGGCATTGATAAGCATCTGCCTAGGTGATGTTTGCACAGTCATTTTAAATTGCTACACCTCATTTTACAGGTATTTGTTTGTTGTCGTTAATAACAAAGTTTTTTTTTCCCATGACTGAAAAATATTGTCGCGCGCGTGTGTGTGTTTTTTCTCTCTCTTTTTTTTACGCGTGCGCACGCACGCGCACGCACACACACACACACACACCACACACACACACACACACACACACACACACACACACACACACACACACACACACACACACACACACACACACACACACACACACACACACACACACACACACACACACACACACACACACACACACACACACACACACACACACATATATATATATATATATATATATATATATATATATATATATATATATATATATATATATATATATATATATATATATATATATATATATATATATATATATATATATATTCTCCTGAGTGCCATAGGCAGTTTGATCTGGGCTGGAGTATACCAAGCCAATTAATCTGTGTATGGCAACTGGCACACACCACAAAAATAAATTAATAAGTCTAACCTTTCAAACATTTCAAGTAAGTATATGTACACACATTTTACATTGTGTATCTTACATAATTGAGTGGCACCAACGTGTGGGCCATTACATTTGCATAGGTCCTGTGTTCATAACTAATACTGTGTTTACTCTGCATATATTTAGTGGCATCCTTACGAGGGGCTTGGAGCTGTACATATATTTAGTGGCTATCCCAACGTGGTAGCATTGTGTGGGTATGCATAACTGTTTGTTAAACTTTACATGTAACATATTTCTAGGGTTGTGCGAAAGTAACTTTTCTCACGAAACAAAAACAATAGATATGTTATGAACTTTTGTGAAACTGAAATGAAAATGAAAAATAATGTAATTAGAGCACAGCCTTAACGAAAGATTAACGAATTTCATAAAATTTGAGCAAATTATTCATTATAACAAATTTATTGCAAAATCAAACCAGAAAAATGTGGAATATGGAGTATTTACCACAGGGGGTCTTGCGTACTTTTAAATTTTCATTTTATATAGTAATTTCAGGTATAAAATAATGTACAGAAACAAATTATTTAATGGGAAAAATTTTTCTTTGCTGGTGCACTAAATGAACATTCACAAAAAACCCGAAAATTCATCAAAATCAAGAATTTTCGTTTTGTTACAACTTTTGGTAACCAAATTTCATATTGAAACGAAAATGAAAGTTGTCATTTTTCGTTTCCGTTTTGGAATACCGAATATTCACACAACCCTACATATTTCAGTGGCTCCCATATGTGTGGCAGTTTCCCCATGTGAAACACCTTAATTTTATGTTATACTTTGACGCGTGACAGACCTGGCTGATTGGCTGCCCACGTTCCTGGGTGACGTTAGGCGAGTCGCATCTTTGGGTGACTAGTCGTCTCTTGGCACTGGTGCCCGACCGGAATACAATACTGGCCTAGTAGGCTGCCAGCTTGGTATGAAGACCGGCTTTGACAATACAACTCTGCATGGTTTAGGCTTAGGGTGCGGGACGGAGTTCAAATGAGCGGGACGGTGCGTCTGGCCTGTGGGCGATTTTGCTAGTGTTGGTCCCTCGGCCCTGGTTGCACTTGACTGGGGCATGGGGCATGCGTTTGAGGTACTGGGGTTTTCCACTGGCGTGGAGCCGCTAGGTACTTCCGTAGTGTAGGTGGACCTCTCGCCGAACAGGATTTCCTGCACCATTGGATGGTATCCTTCCACTATACAGGTGGGTGGGAGTGACGGATGGTACTGGTATGGCGAGTCGTCGTAGCAAAGCAGCGTGTTAACATGGGCTCAGTAGCCTGAACCCGCTGGGAAGGATGCTAAGCCCTTGTGGATCTTTAGAGATAGCCCTCGCCTTCTTAGCCTTCTTCTGAACACCACCCCTATGGGTGTAAGGCATCTGGCTGTAAACTAGGATCGGGCCTGCATGAGTTAGGCAGTCGACGTGTTGGAGTGCAAGTGTTGGTGCAGAGTTGGTCTTCCCTTCGCCAGAGTGTAACCCCACTTGGCACTGCGAAGGTTGCGATGGGAGGAGTTCACCGCAGCCGGCACACCTATCCCACCAGGAATGTACATAGTGTCTTGGCTCTACCGTTTCTCCCACCTGGCTGCAATGAACGGGTGGCCTTCCAATAGTGGTGAGGTTAGTATCCCGAAGTCACTGGCCTCCCCAGGTCCGAAGAAGTTCCCCTCCTCGGCACTGCTGAGTGTATGGTGAGGTGGGGACGACTTAAAGATTGCAAGCCACCTTTCAGGGGTAGGTTTCCTAGTGTCGTGGCTCTACCATTCGCTGCGCTGGGCAGAGAATGGGTGACCTTCCAAGGATGTTTCTGTCTGTTGTCAATATGGATTCGGAAAGAGCAGACCCAGTCTCCTGCTGTCCCCGTCAGATCCAATGATGGTGAGGGGTAGGAGGTCTGAGTGATTCTCGAGTAGTTAAGCAAGATCAATGTTTCTTTTGCCGTAAAGGAAAATAAACAAAGATGGTGGAAGTACTATCTCCTATCCATCTGGGTTTGGTAGAAGGAAAAACACCCTAGAATAAAACAGGGGAAGGCACCCTGCACAAAGCTAAGGGAGTAGGCAGTTACTGGTGCATGTGAACTTCAGTTTATTCCTCTGAACTAGCTCAACTCTCGGTTGTCCATAACAGGGACCGAACGTGTATCAGTGTGCTGAGCTGATGATGTCGCTGGTTCTTCCTTAGTAGCTGTCTGGAGAGGATCTACACCCTATGTGACAGAGGTGAAGTAATCTGCATTGATACGAGCCTCGGCGCCAATTGCTTGTCGGATGAGAACCCAGGAAAAAAAGTCTGAAGACTGATCAAGAACTGAAACAGAACTGACAGTCCAGAGGCCGGGGCGCATCGCCTTTTATTCTCCTCGGTCAACCCTTCGTTTACGGGCGTAGCACGTCTGGAGAGAGGGTTAGCAGTTGGAAGTCCAGCATCTAGATCCTCTGTGCGATCATTATAGGGGAGAGTTATGGAATCTAGGCATTGTACTTGTGGCGGTATGCCGCGGCACACTGCTGTACTAGCCCAGGACCTCTTGCATGGTCCTGGTGGCTCATCGGGCGAAAATAAATTCTATTAATGGGATGTCTGTTCTGGCCCAGTAGACACAACAATCTTGTAGGCGGTGGCAATGACGCGACTCCGTTGGCAAGTGCTACTGGTGTAGTTGCATTGATCAGTAGTAGTTGTTTATTAATTAGTATATAAGAAATCATGCATCAATGTAACAATACTATTTTGTTTAACTTTACATACTGTATATAATTCTATACACCTGTAGTACCTTCATACGAAATAACATATACGGAGGGGGTTAGTAACTAATCCAAATCAAAATAAATAGCATTTTTAATTACATGTTCTATGCACATATGTGTCTATATTGACGCACTCTGTCATGGCGGTAGGAGGTACCTGGCCTATATCTTGATACTCCCTACCGCCACCGAGTCTCTCACATCGTTACAGGGGTGCCTCACTGGAGGTGCACCTATTGTTGGGGTGGATTGTTAGGAGTGCTGATTTCACTTTGGGTGGTTATAATGTGGCTCTTTTGCGACGTATAGGTTTCTAACGAGTGTTCCTTTGTCTGGCGGATCGGAGTCGGTCCCACGTTGGTGTCATGGGGATACAGCCTAGTGGAAGGGTTGTGTTTAAAGGAAGGGGAATCAAACCCCAGGGAGACCTTAATTAAAAACGACTCCCTCTCAGGCAGCATAACCTTAGGAGGTTTCCAAAATACCAGCTGTCCAAAAGAATGAAATTCCACAAATTGAGTTGGAGATGATAATGGAATGGGAATGTGTCTGCCTTTCGTTGGATAGTTCATACTCGGGGTCTCGTTCACTTCCGGGATGTCTGCAAGTGGTCGGCTTTGTAGACTTATAAGAAGGAACTAAGTTATACGGAGGGGAAGCTATCCGGAATTTTGGTGTAGTTTTGGGAGGTATGGCGAGTTTAATTTACGTTCCTGGCTGCCGTTCGGATTGTACACATCTTTGGTGGTGCAGTGTCGCGAACTTGGGATGGGGCAGGTGGCTTCGCAATCGGTGCAGAGTTAGACTGTCTGAAAATGCTAACGTATTCATACCTTGGCCACGGCCAACAGATACCTAGTTCATAATCTAGTTCGGATTCGTGTTTGCAAGCTATAAGGGCAAAATCGGACATGGTGTGTGAGCAGTGACTTCTGGTAAGGGGAACGGGGGTGCAGTGTTGTGGGTGGAGTCAACTGGTGGTGCGCCACCAGACTGAGATGGGTCCCTCTGCAGGGCCCATCGAGCTCGATGATGATTTCTGCTTAGTAGTCCTCTCTTTCTAGTCATCTAAATTTATGAAAATTACTTTACCACTAATGTTGTATTGCAAAGTTTTGTTCTCTCTAACTGAGGCTCTTTTTATTAATTTGTGGTTGGTCTCGCTCCTCCCCCTAGCCACCGTAGTACAACCATCGTGAAAGTATCTTATTCAGTCACTCCCGAGGCACTGGCAGGGAGAAATGGCAGTCTAGAGTCGGAATGCAACCGCGGGCGTATCGGACACTCCCAGGTATCCCAGTATGTCTTTGGAGACTATAGCCTTTGTAGGTGTTGTGATCCTGAGAGGTTCGGCCCACTCACACTTATTCCACATTGAAAGGTTACGTTTGCTGATGAGTTACACCAGGTAAAGGTGAACCTGGATGAATTCTCTCCAAACAAGCAAACTTCAAGAATACTAAACGCACAATTAACCGTGAGTGAGTTGTCGTAAGGGTGGTTGTCCAGAGTGGATGTCGTGTCGGCCTGCTACCGTGGGAGTCAAGGAATGACTGTGGTAAGGGGTGCAGGATTGCGGACGATGAAGTTACCTCCGTAGAGCCTTCACGAGCTGCTGGAGCTGGAGGTGCTGGAGAGCCTTTACAAGCTGGTGGATGAGCCTTCGTAGGCTGCTGGTAGAGGAAGGCTGGCCTTCTTCAGACTGGGAGAGGTGGAGGTCTTGTCCAGACCCTGGAGAGCCCTCCAAACTCTGCGATCAGCAGGCTGATGAACTGTGGCAAGAGCGTTTTCAGAATTCCTTATATAGTCGAAATCTTAGCTTTGTGGCTATCACAGGGTTGCAGGAGTTTCTAACCTTCTACTGCAGGGGTAGATTACCTCAGGGTAGCTGGCAGCACTACACTTTTCTTATCACGGTGGGTGGAGGCTGATGACAAGTTTACCGCCTCTTCTTGAGTCTCGGCAACTGTGACATCACTGGGCGTAGGGGTGCTGCGATCCTCTGTTGACTTTTTCAGCTTCCTTATCGATGTCGGCTGGTCCGTGGCTCGTCGGGTAAAAACAATCTCTGATCGAGGGGGTGGCGACCGCATGTCGAATTCTGGGCAAGCAGTAAATTTACATAAGTAAAGGTGTTTATTATTTTCCGTGTCTGTAGTTATCCAACACATGGAATCAACTCTGTAGACACTAGAATAAATGTACGCCACTTTAGACTTGCCCCAAATCTCTCAGCGCTCGCTGATTGGCGGAAGTCGACCAGTAGTATGCACAGTCGCACTGCTCAGCAGTGTGGCGTGCGTCAACATAAAATATAAGTAGAAACATTCTGTGTGAAAACTCTGCCAGAACATTGTTGCTTCAGTAAACTTAAGAAAAGCATATTTTCGGTATCAATGAGCGGTGATAAGGGGTTGTTTACCATTCAGAATTAACACTGTTGAAATTCAAGTTATATGGGTGTATTTGTGTCTTAACATTGATGTGACTAGATCGGGTTGTGAAGGTATGGTGTTTGTGATTTATACAAACTTCGAAAACAACTAGGAGATATCCACAACATCCAGAATGAATGTGTCTTTGGGAGATGTAGATTTTTTTTTCATCTACAGTGAAAGTCCGATGTAACGAGTATGCTTTATAACAAAAAGTCCACTATAACGATAACTTTTATCGGCACAGTCAATTGCCTATGTACTCGGTGGGAAAATACGTCTGTAATAACGAATGCAGTGCGGGCTTATTTTTGCTGAAATGATTGTGTAAAAAAAAAAAAAAAATTAAGAATAGGTTTTGGTTTCCGTGCGTAACTTCGCGAAACATGGCAACATTGCTGCGGCGAGCTGGCCACGCGTAGACTTAGCAACGCTGCACTACTTGCCCGTCGTGGCCGCGTGGTGCTTGTGCGCTCGCCACTGTGTATTTGTGTAGACGCAAAGCGGAAAGTTTCAATATCGGCCGAAGCTAATAGTGAAATGCAAAGTGAATATCTGTCCCTAAAAATAAAATCGATATCGAATGTAAATTTACCGGCGTATTTGTGTTTTTAACTTAAACTTCTTTGAATCAATCATTGGAAATTACCTTATTTTTTCATACACAAGACTTTTTGGGGGGAAAAATTGGTAAGTTGTAAAAACGTTTCTGCCTATGATAAAATGACACCTAAGATCCTGCACTGCATCGTCGGGGAACAGACCTGAGAGTACAGGTAAATGATTTATACGTGCTATTATTGCACTGAACAGCTGATAATAATTGGATAATCTGATCGCTGGCATATTGTGCAATTGAGTCGCCGGCAAACGTCCGGATTAAATTCTGTTACGGGAATGTTTTTGTTAGTTGCAATTTCCCTGACTTCAAACGGAAGCATTTCCGTGGTGACTGAAAATCCATTATTTTTAGTGGTGCGGTGCGCACGTGATGAAACTGCTATTACTCCATTTAAGGGTATTTACATATTTTGCCTCGCAAACCACTTTTTTGGGGGCAATTTTTACAGCGTATATTTTCACTCGCACAGCCACCGTACATTTGTTTTCGTTGACCAGCTGCCCTTTTTCCATGTTCACGTGCATATTCCACAATCATCGATTTAAATTTCGCATAACTCGCTTGTTCGTTTTCCATTATCACGGGGCCATGTTCCAATTGGCACTTTTTATAACAAAATGGTCATGTGGCCAGTTTGTCCACAAAATCTACTACGTAGTTTTGTAATTTGCGTTCCGACAACTTCGAAGTTGACAAGTTATCAAATAGCCACCACGCCAGTTTTTATTTCTGAAATAATACAGCATTGCATACTAGGCAGTAAACGCCGTATGGTTTCGACTAAACCTTACAAAACGCCAGACACAAATTAAGAAAAATGAAACTAGAAACGAATTGGAACACGGCCTCAGGTTTGTTTATCTGTGAAGCGGGAAGCACGCACAAGTAATAGAGAAAATGAACTGAAACGATCCATACCGGAGGCACGTACAACTGTAAACTGCCTCGCCGGCTGGCAAGGTCACACGTAGGGTCTCATTAGTCACGTGCATCACAATTGTGCTGTTGAATGATGCCTGTAATCGATTTACGGGCGCTTGTAGTTGACATATGTCAGTTGTTCCCGTATGTGAATAAACCTCACGAACCCCAGTCTTTAAAAAAAGTCTCATGCAGCCTGTACATGTCAAAATATGATATACATTGTATGTGGTAGGCCTATTACACGTAGCAATTGTTAGGGTGACATTTTATACTAATATTGACTTACGTAAATTAGAATAGCATCGTGTCGGGCGATTTTAAGATTGCCGAATATTTTTATACTATCGTACAGTATAAGAGGAGTACGTATATAAATTTTATGGGCCTAAATGACGTAAATGCCTTGCACACCTGCAAATACTGCGTATAAATTTGGAGAGTTGCTATCTTTCCAAGACAGGTCGTGTCGTTTGTCTTAAGGGCAAGCTGTAGAAGCGAAACACACAAAAATTGATTCTTATTTCAAGAAAGAGTGATTATGTGAGTTTCTTTAAAAGTGTATTTTGGTGCTAAACTATCGCAAATTTTGCTAATTAATGTTTATTTCATGAATCAATCTGCATTTTTATAGTTGCTAACAAGACGAATTTTTTTGTCAACTTCTAATAGTGCAATAAAATTTCTTCACTCAATTTTAGCAAAAAAAACGTGCCAAGTGACAGTAGTACATAATAACTTGCATGCACCCGTCGCCCGTCTGTCTCCCTGTTCCCGGCCACAGCCGCCGCCATAACGACAGGAAGCGTCATGACCCTGGGCGACCCACCTGAGTGTTGCCACCCTCCCCGCTCTAAACTTACGATGCCACGTGTTCTCCGCTAGTGATTGAATTCTACGCCATATAAATTTTATTTTAATGAGTTATATTATCAGTCTTTTTACTTTTTTGGGCTGTGCCATTAAAGTTGATATACACCACAAATAAATTTTTTTAAAATATTTTTTAAATAACGGAAGACCGTTGTAGCAACAATTTTTGTGCAGTTATAAACTATCGTTATGACGGACTTCCACTGTATATGGAAATAAATTGTATTTAATAAACCTTAATCTGCAGAGAAAATTAAATTGTGTTTATGAAGTAGGCCTACTAAAAATTGCAAACCTAATGGTCAACATTTCTCCTTTCATGCAAGTATTTTTATTTCACACTTCTAAAAAACGTAATGAACTTTGACAATGTAAATATATTCCTAAATATAGAAATTTAAAAAAAAATCATAGGCTAATTTTAATAGTTAAGATTGCAAGTAGGTCGCTAGGCTACCAAAAATATATAAAAGTACAGAAATTCAAGTACTCACAGTGTAGTAGGGAACCGCGGCTTTGCTGGTCTGACTGGCGGGCTGAGTTGCGCCGGGACGTGCAGGGCGTCCTGACCTCTGGGCTATGTTCTTTGCGGTCTGGTGAGGGAAACTTCCTCAGCCCGCAGAGAGATACAAATGCTGCAACCGTCTGGGTGGTATAAGGGCCCGAGCACACCCCCGCTCTGAGCTTCGGCAATGATTAGAAATGGCGGGCTCACAGTGTAGTACTTGTCGACAGCTACATGCACACAAAGAATGACAAATTTTCCACGTGGTTGGGCGATCGCGACGTTTCGCTGGTTAAGCCAGCTTCATTAGGGGGTGAGTTCCCGGGAGAAAATTATGTGTGTGGAACACTACTAAAAACATGAGCAGACATAATCACGACAATAAATAGAAACCCATGTAAAGCAAAGATAATACACCTTAAGCCTTATTATGATTGGCCAGCGAGATCACACGATGTATAGTCGCATATTATTCAAAAAGAGAGAGAGTGTGTGCGTGTGTGTGCGCGCGCGCGCGTGCGTGTGCGCGTGCGCGTGCGCGTGTGTGATTGTCTACCCACAAGTACCATGTGAGTATTCGTGCATTCTTTCTACTTTTTATGTCACCAGTAGTCTAGCAGGCTATTCCCGCCACATATTATATTATCTAATTGTAATAATATATTATCAATGGTCTTAATGTACAGTTATTACCACTTTGTTGTGTTTATTATTATATTTTCAAAATAGGGAAATGTTTAAATTTTAAAATTAAATTGTAAACATTTTTGGAACATTCACAAAGAGAAAATATTTTATAAACGTGCACGGTTCTCTACATGTAGTTTCCATGATACATACAGTAAAACCCCTCTATTACGACACAATCCCGAGCAACCGTGAAAAGTTTGGGCCGAAAAAGTCTAAAATTTGAGGTACGTCAAAAAATAGATACAATAATTCTTCGCCAACCGCGATATCTTGCACAGCTGTTTCAGTAACGCGCGGATGTGTTTCGTAGACGTTTTCTATAACGGCAAAACTAGTTTCTATTGTCCACGGTTTTCGGTCTATGGAAAACTTCCCCTTACCGATGTTGGTGGTCACACATTTCTCAAGCTACCATCATAGACACTGGTGTATTGTCCGACGAAGCAGGGGTGGGGGTTCGCAGGCCGGGTCCGTTAGGATTCTTTGTACCAGTCACATTCCGCCACCCTGCCTTACCCTCCTTGTCTTTTTTCGCTTCATTATTCCTCCTCTTTCCCTGCAAAAATAGCGGCACATTAAACATACTAGTTTCTTAATCAGCGTACGTTTGATCAAATTTAATTCAATGCCTTTTTTTTAATGACTGTTTTTAAGTTTATGTGCGCCCACGCAATATGCTAAATTTTTTTTTATGGTGGGCAATTGTTTTTTCGTGTGAAGTCAATTTTTTGTGTAAAGTGAATAAAGATAAGTGTGTGCAAATAAAATGTGTTCTTATGTTACCGGTACCATATAATGGCGAGTGAGGCCGTGTGCGTGTATAGGCAACGTCAAAAGTTTTTGATGAAAAATTCGGGATAGTTAATAATTCAAGTAGACCGTGCTAAATATTTATATTCCCGTAAACACTGCCGCGCCTCATCGTGCCAGTGCAGAGGCCAACACGTCGCCTACACTTCGTATAAATTCAACACATTGACGTGAATAGCATCGATCAGGTTCTCCTATATCTCTTTTCTATGGTTCTCCCAACGCCGGGACTTTGTTACGAAGTGAACCGGCCCTATCCCCCGTTTCGACGGCAGTGGGGGCTGGCGGTCACCCTCCGCCCTCCATATTGTAGCGACCGACCGACCGACCGACAGTTGCCCGGCCTGAGGATCTAGGGCCGAGCTCCAGAGGATCTAGGCGCTGTCACAGCTACGTACAGCCGGGCATGTATTCGCTGCCATCCCCAGCACGCGAGTGATTTTTTTTTTTTATTTTTTTTTTAAAATATGCATCTTTATATCTATTATCAATAAAAAAAGTGCTTTTTCTTTGCTTCAAACGTAATATATCTACAACAGTGTTAAGTTACTGTTTTGTGCGTAATACATCCGATTTTCTAGTAATGAAACACTAAATAGTCGGCCACAAGGAGTGGTCCAATATGCCTCTCGTTGGGTATCAAATTAATCAGTAGACGTCCAGCTATATAAATATTCATACATATTTGTATTTAATTTAAAAAGTGTTTTTGTTTTTAAGCGCTAGAGACGATTGAATATGAACTTAATGCAAAAAAATGGCAAGTTTGGGGGCATAGGGGTTAGGGGTGAGACAAGTTGGCCCAAAATTTTCCAAATTTTTTTATTACGACCCTCCCTCTGTTATGACCCTATTATCGGGAACCGTGAGGGGTCGTAATAGAGAGGTTCTACTAAAGAGATTTTTCACAACGCACAGATCTGTTGATTTTTGGTAGCAAAATACTGGTACAGCCTCTATGTATACATGCTTAAGAATTGTATAAATTTGATTGTACTCTACACATGGAGTTCCAAGTTACAATAAATAAATAAATAACTAATTTTTGATAACTGCAGTAACTAATAGGCACCTGCAAAATTCATGTTATTATTTGGCAACAGGCTAAACTTAAACTTCACAGAACTGTATATACTCGAGCCTACATAATTTCTCCATTAGCTGCTGCCTATATGTGAAGTCACTCTCTTTCTGGCTGAACTGCACATGAGTGGGGCACACAATTGGAATGTGTTCATTTATTGGCACAGATTTACAGACGGCATATTAAAAAAAGTATTCTCCAATGACTGGCGTGTCGCAAAGGTACATGTGTTTTAAGTTTAACGTGTCCCTAAATAATAACACAAATTTTGCAGATCCCTACCAATAGGTTTCCAAGCAAAAATTAATCATATTACAATTTTACATTTTATATGGTTCTTTAAGATATTTTTTAAACGTTTATGCTGTCCCTGAGGTAAAGGTTAGTAAAATATCAAAACTACCAAAAATCACAATAACATTTCAACCCCTGACTCCTTGTCTTGGGTGTTAAGCATTTTATATTTGTTGCATAATTTAACAGTTTTAACAGTTCACAAAAATCAGAAAACTGATTTTTAAGTTGCAGACTGTGTTCATACATGCCATGTTTGTCTGTCTGGTGTGAACTTGCAGACATGACACCAACTTCAGTTTTAGTCCCAAATGTTTTCAAATGCATCTTAATTTAGAAATTAATATTTATTTTTATTCTTTTGTTTATTGTAAAAAAATTGTATTCGCTACCTTAAACTTAAAATTATTAACAGATTTCACTGTGTGTTGAACTTAACAAATAGAACTGGTATGTACAAATGTGAGTGAGTGAAGATATTTGGACGACTCTTTGACAGCAAGGTCTTGTGAGTCAACGAGGGTGATTGAAGTATGGAGCAGCACCGGAATGAAAGGGCGAGGAAAATGGGAGATCACAGAGAAAACCTGCCAACCAGCAGCATCGCCCAGCATGACTCCCCCATGCAAAAATCTGGAGTGGCCGAGCCGGGGGTTGAACCCAGTTCGCCTTGGTGGGAGGCAAGCAGGCTAACAACTCATGCAGTACCGCTGACCCCGGTATGTACAAGTCCTTCAACATAGTTGCTTTTCGTTACACTGTAATTTGGTGTACACAATTTTTTTTCTCCAGCACAAAAGTTGATTGCTGTAGCATTATCCAGACATGATGATTCTTCATTAGTACATTCTCTGCTACCACAATTCTGATTTTCAAGAGTTCGGTCATCTATTTTCTGGTGTGTCATGGGAGTGTACCCAAAAACAAACTTGTATGTAGTTGAAGATACCAGACTTCCTGTCATTGGACCAGCCCAGTACACCTGTAAATCAAGTAATTTGATGATTTATTAATGAATAGGTGTGCATAAATTTGATAAATTTTTTTGAAGTTTGCTTACCACAATCCCATAGCCAAAAGAGTGTGTATTTCAGTAACAATGCATGGATTTAGATTCATTTTTATGGCCAGTTTGATAGACCATTATCATTTTTTGTAGTTTTTAATTAATTGCTTTTTTGTGGAATCTATAAACAGTGGCAGTAGTATTTATTCACTGATGGTGCATTAGGTCTCTCTTAATTCAACATGTACATCACAACACACGCAGTGATATGGAACATTGAAAAAGACACCACAGTATCTCATGATTAGATTTTTTTTAACATGACCTTGTTTACGATTAAAGCTAATGGTGTATCCATGAAAGTTAACTTCTGGTAGATTTGATAAGTTTCATTTATAAAAATAAATACGTGCAGATACCAATTTTAACACATTATTTTATAAAAGTGCTTCTTGTACTTATAATGACGAGTGACGGCCTTTGGTTGAGAGGGTCATCTCGGCCAATCAAGGTCTTATCGTGTATGTCAGAGGCATGAGGGAGTTTAATTAGACTAACCTTACTGTAGACTTATTGGCTCCTAGCGGGTGCTCAACTTCGGGTGCATGGGCTGGTGGCAAGGTATAAAATCAGAGGTTTAACTGTCTGGCGGATAGGCTGGCAAACTGCCACTGGTTTACCTGTGCTTGATGGGGCCCGGGGGGTAGCTCCTTGGTCTATGGCTGGTGTGGCGGCTGTTGAATGGAGCTGGAGTTGAGTTGGGCCCGTGGAGCCAGCAGTCCTACACTAGATTTGGTATATTGAGATCCAAGTGCGCGGTCTCCTGCTTTGCTCTGGTGGGTTATCGTCTACTGAGGATTGAACAGTCACCCTAGGAAATAACACTCAGCGGAGGAATAAACCTGGTGGCCTGTACGACCTCCTAACTAACTGGTGCTAAACGAAAGTTAGACTTCGTAAAACCAGCTGAAGGGAACCTGGTCCTAAGCTGAACAAGGCGATTCGGCTAATTAGCTATGAACATAACTGACCCTAACTAACTCTAACGGTTGTCCAGAAGGGATCTTCGAGGGCTACTACCAGAGGAGGTAGTGCGGTCGCCGTTACCATAAGGGTAGGCAAGGCAAGAAATGTTGGAGGCATCTTCGAGGGCTGCTGCGGCAGTGTTGAAGAGCTTCTGGTAGGTCGCTAGGACTTTGAGGGCTGCTGAGAGCTCTAGCGAAAGAAGTGATAGAGCAAGCTGCAGAGGTCACTTGGTTCTGAAGAGAGCCGGCGAAGAACCAAGATTTCTGGGCTGCGCGTGGACATATATATTTATTTCCCTGCCTGTGGGTCCTCTGGGATGTGGTGGTGCGTTGGGTGACCTGTTTGCTAGTGAGACTTCTGCCAAGACGCCGCTAGCGTCATCCTTTGGTTCGCTGTAGAACTATGTAACCTTTGGGGATGCTGTCTGGGCTGCTCTGCGGCCGGTGGTGCATTTACACTTCGGGAAGGTTGATATGACGTCTGACTTCGGGTGAACAGTAAAAGCTGATGTGTGTGTAATCGCCCCAGTGACAAGGGGCGTATCTGGTAGGCATTCGGGTAGCTAGCAGTTCTGTTCCAACTCCGCCTGGGGTTATGTGAAGGCATGTTCAGATAAAGCAAAGTCATGTGTAGTATAGCCAGGATGTGCATAATGCGCCAAGAAATTAAATATAGCAGCTTTTGACACTATCCAAGATACATGCAAGATGTAGAGTGAGCACTAAATGTAGTGAGAATTTATGGTGCAATGCATTTCTTGTATGAATCCAGGAGGTAGAACGGGTGGTTTTTTGTTGCTCATAACAAGCAATATTGTAGCATTTGTCGTAATTTGGTCACTTTAACAATTGGATATCGGCCATAGAGGTGAAGTAAATCATACCTACAAGTTGCAAAGAGGAATCTGGGGAGACATAGTGTGTACATCAATGTACAATGTGCATTAATGCGCGTATCTTGAGAGATATTTATTACACGAACGGGTAAGTGAACCATTCCATGACCCGAATGACCCACCTCACTGAGAGTAAACTATATTATATGTGTTTATTGTGGTGGAGTGCTGTGTGTTCCCCATAAAGCAGAGTCTAAAGTAAACAGGGGAAAATATTGTCTCCCTTTTGCTTCCCTTGAGTGCCATGTTATTTAATGAAGAGTACCTGACCACATGGTTTACGTACCATTGATTTGTGACACACTAAATTTCTATCATCATTTTACAATGTGTATGTCATGTTTGTTTTGTCTTGCAAGGGCGTAGTTCTAGTTTTCAGTTTTATTAAAATGTAAAGTCAACAACCTTGGCATTTCTGGCGACTGCCATGCCTGGCGACTGCCATACCAAGTGCCCAAATTTAAATTCTCTTCTTACTTATTGTATGAATACTTTAATTTAATAATGTTGATTTGAAGGGTTGTGTGTATGTAAAGTGCTTGGTATGTTTTTATTTTAGTTTCCTATGTGTTCTGCAAGCCGTCTTGGCCTTTCTCAGGTGAACTTATTTCCCACGACACGCATAACAACAAGGATTACAGACATTATTAAAGAAATCTAACGTGTCGGAAATGTTTATTTAATTTTGCAGGGTATTTTGCTGTGTTTAATTGTCTCTACATGCATACTGATCAGTAAATGTATTTTTGGGGTTTTTCCCTCATGGTACTGGTGGGAGATCTTCATTAGGTAACGGTATCCCCGAGCCACCATATTTAGTCTAGCTCGGCGGACCAAGGAGAGGGCACGTGCTTCGCGTCGTGGGGGAACTTCAACTTCTTTTTCCAACCAGTGTAGCTGTAAGAGTAAGTTTTAATTTACGGAACCTTTTGTTAAATTTTTCTCCCCCCGTGTTCGTACCCTCGTCTCCGTAGCTTCGCAACTCCGGAGATTTTCGATACCTAATTTCAATTCGTCCTTAACAGTGCTTTTTGCAGTTTCGGCCTCTTTTAGGCCTCATATGCCAGGCCCGCTTGATTCGAGGGACATGGTGTAGTATCTTGCTGTGTATGTGATCTTTCTCAGTTCAAATACACAGTTGAAACGTACCGTGTCTTATTTTCTTTCAATGTTTATTGTAATTTCTGGATCTGGCCCACTCCAGAAACTACCCCTGTGCTCAGCTTTTGAACTGTAAAAGTGTGCCAAGTGACTCTTTTATTAGCTTCTTGTGGTGTGCTGCGAGGGGAAGCTGCCACATTGCTGTCGACCTGCTACTGCCCTGAAATACCGTTCACACGTGCTCACCCGTGTATTAGATGAGCTGTCGCCCTGGGAATGTATAACATCTTTACTGATATTTATCGCAGTGCATAAGGGTTTCTTTCAAATCTGGCACATCTCGCCCCTCGCTAGCAGTTAAGTTTTGTTGTTATATTTTAAAAGAGAGGTGTATAACAGTTAAAATTATTCCTTAGTACTGTAGATATGAACACAGATTACTGTCAAAATGAGTAGAAAACAATATATATAAATTTGTTTAAGATGTAGACCTAGCAAGAGAGTTTGTTATTTTTTTATTTTTATTTTTATTTTTTTTAAGGAAAGCAAGACTTTATTCTTTTATGAAACAATATTTTGAAGGCTATATGTGTTACAGTTAAAATTATTCCTCAGAACTGGAGGTATGAATACAGATTACAGTCAGAATTAGCATAACAACTGAACTGCAGATTGTAAATAAAAGCAATGGTCCAGCGCAATCAAATATTTGCTAACTTAAATAGTATTGTATATGTGGAGAAAACAAAATTCTAAAATGATGAATAGGTTATTTAAGAAAAACTGGCTTTTATTGTGGAAAACATGAATAAACAATAAGGGTATTTATGCAGTGGACTTATTTTATGTTCATATAACCCACATATTACATACACAAAGTGACATAGGTGTAAATAAATTTAACCCGTTTTTATAAGTAACCAGATCTTTGTGTTTGCTGTCGAATTGTTGGGCTGATGCAAAATGTGGCACTCCCGAAAAATTTTTCTTATTTAATTTTCAGAATACATTAGTTCATTTTATAATTGCATGTTTTAAAATTAGTTTTTTATTCCCTTGAGGAATCATGCTGGTGATACTATATTGATGCAGTCGGGTGAGACACGAGCCAAAAGATGACACAAATTACTTACTGATGATATGGGCGCCAGCGGTGCTTCCCAATCACCGCACTGTTGAGACTCAAAGTTCTCAGGGATGCTGTGGGTTCTGTGTGTCCGTCTCAACCCAAGCATACTTACGATACACGTTTGCAATACTAAACTTCAATAGCAAACATTTTTAACACTTGAAAAACACAGGTGGCAAGGACACTGTTACTACAAAATAAAAGAATGAGTCACTGTGAGACTTGTTTTATTTATACCATGCGTACAAGTGCCATGAGATTTAATGATACAACTCGGTCATATCTAGCTAACTCTGCTTGGGTGCTCCCCAGCCCGCTATTACACTAGCGCACGCCTAGATAAATGATCTCACTGTGGTGTATGAAAACAAAATCTTAACAAGTGAAGACTACAAGCCTTTAAGCTTGTAGTAGGCCTGATGGTGGCAAAAGCAATCATTGAAGTGACAACATGGTCAAACACAAAAGCATCTATTTACGTGAAAATTACACGGAACACTAAATGACAATACACAGAACTCTGAAATAAATTATTGCACACGTGATATTACACAAATATGCTCTCAAAGCGCAAGGGTAGCGCGGATATAGTCTTGGTGGCGGTTAACTACGTGGCTGTACATGATATGACCGTAAAATACTCAAACCTGAAAAATACACTTAAATACATATATGAAAACAAAGCCCTTGAAATTGCATACAGCAATAATATAGAAATTACTATGGAATGTCTTTAGCAGAAGTGGATGGTGCCTGATTCAAGTTACGCAGGTTGCACGATCTCTCCGACATATTTCTCCTCCTCGATTAAGTTGAAAAATGCCACAAGGGCGAAATAAATTAGTTAAGCGGAAGCATAATGCTGGGGAAATGTCTGGTGAAACGACACAAGCAAGGGTTAACCAGTATACTGAAAGTACTATTGAAATCTACATCAGTGCTCAAAAGTTGTAGTGCGTACGTGACAGCGTCTTACCTCACCAGCTTTCCTAGACAGACTGCCCAGAGGCAAGCATTGCACGAACCTACCATGGCTGCCTACGGGGTTCACATAAGCGGAAGTGCCGTGCACACCGAGTAAAATATTTTATTATTGAAAAATAAAAGTGGCACAAATAATTTAAATATTGTTTTACATTTTAGAATTTTCTTGTTAATTTTCTAATATATTTTAGTGACTTTATGACAGCGTTCACGCTGGAATATTACTGTTTTTAATCTCCATGCAGCACGCACTTTGAATTCATAACCAAACATTTTAAAATTGACAACAAACTTTTTAAAACATTTTAAGACATTTCAAACCCTGAAAATAAAATAAGACACATTTTACACCGCAAAAATAATATTCCGTTAGGGAAGTTCAGATTTGAGCCTCATTTCGCACGTGCATATACACGTGACGTGCGTGGCGAGCGTCGTCATGGGCTCTAGTGCCGCTGGCTGTTAGCCGGCGTCAATATATTAATTGTGAACTATCTTTTATGTGCACACACATGTACTTCATACATGGACTGATAAATATTTTATTTATTGAAATTACAAGTTTCAGCTATTGAAATAACACATACAGTATTTATATGTAATCAAGCACGTAAATATAAGATTTTTCTAAGGGGAAATTAATTTTACATATACTTTATTGTATGAAATATTTTATCACATAATATATTTAAAAAAAAAACTATTGCAATTTTGTACAGAATTTTTGCAAAAAGTTGTGGAAACATTTTCACTAAAAATAGGTGCACGTGTGTGTTCATGGACGTGCAAAGTTAAAAATCTTTTTATAAAGTGTGCATGTTCTCTGAGTGAACACACTGCTTAAAAGGGTAAACATCCAGCCAAGAAACAATTGAATATTTTGCGATATTATTCAGGAGGCATATTACAGTATCAAGTTTTGTATACCAAATTTTACTATGATGTCCACTGTTTGTAAACTTTCAAAAGTGTACCGTGTCTACATTACTTAAGGGCTTATATCAATAATTACTTTTTTCCCCTGTTAAAACTGTTTTGTTATAACATGTATTAATTATTTTCTCAGGGATGATTACGAAACTTTTTATAAAATATAAAGATGAAAACATTAGTTAAATGAAAATATCAAAATAAAACAATACTCTTAAGTTTCAAAACACCTGTCTGCCATTTCAAAACAACAACAATTTTCCTGTCCTTAGGGATTAGTTGCCTTGTACAAATTCTACTGACTACAGTATTCAGCTTTTCAAAAAATCTAAATAGTTTACAAAATTGGCTCTAGTTTACTATTACAATTATTCATTTAGCATACAAAATTACAACTTTGATTGCTTCCCATAGCTGATAATTTAAAATTACTGTCTCTGAGAAAAAAAAATGCACTGCTGTAATGTATTGTAATAGTGGGCAATGTGAGTTCAAAAAAGAAAAACTAAAAAATCTTCTCCTGTGTTACTTAATACAGTTGTCAGTGCTTGACTGTGCACAAATAACAGTAATGTACTATGGTATTAAGGCCAACAGAATCATACAGGTAACTGTTACATGTCGACCTTTGTCTGTGATAGAGGCCTTCCCCTGTGAACTAAGTATATTTCGAACATGAACATTAGTACAGCTCTTATGCTATCTTACCCAGTGATAATTCCAGCAGTTAGTTAATATGGCAGGCCCTAAACTTCTTGCAGGATTCATGCTCGCCCCAGTGAAAGGATCCTACAACAAGCAACCTACATAGTAAGGAATGGATAACAACTGACTATTTATTGGCAATCAGACAAGTAATGAATACAAAAAACAGTTTGTGCACACTTTTTTTTAAAATTATGTTTCTGTTTTCTTATTGTACTAGTTACATAGAAATAATTCTATGTTTGTTAGTGCATTACATTTATGTACTTTTCAACACATGTCATTGTCCCAAGGGCAATGGTAACAACAATGAATTGGAATGGAGTGGGGAGATTTGTGCGGGTCTTATCGTTACAGTCTTTAGAGTCGATGAGGGTGAAGTGAGGTAAGTATGGAGCAGTGTTAGAATGTAAGGGCGGGGGAAACAGGAGATCCCTGAGAAATCCGCCAAACAGCTGCATCATCCAGCACAATTCCCACATGCGAAAATCCAGAAGCGACCCCTATGGATTGGACTGTGTTAGATTTGATGCATGGCACCTTTTTTGCCAAGGCCATTCGCTGTTGATATACCCTTACCACTAACTACTTTCTGGGAGATGCTGGTGCGTGGAAATATAAATACCAGACAAGAGTTACCCCTAACCTGGAGTAAATAAACATCTGAACGACACTGCATACTATTTTGCAAGGGGACCTGGCTGGACTTCCACATGTTGCCATACTCTCTTGTGCATATTACTCATGTGCAGCTGCAGCAGAGGAGGGTAAACTAGCCACTGCCTTCATCCCTCACACACCCTCGGTCTTAGTCCTCCAGGGGGATATAAATCAGCACTTGGGCCCTCAGTTGTACTCTGGCTTTCATCCACTTCTCATCTAGAGGAAGAAACCATTGAGATTTCATAGCCTAAAACTTGGTTATGTGCACCTGACCAGCCTTCAGGGACAACCCAATGCTATCCAGCAGGACAACACTGCCAAACACAGGCCCAGAAGCTGTGCTTACCACATCACCCATCACACAGCTTCATGCAAATCTTACGAGAGGACTAGGATACACCTATGAACAGTAGGCGATGTAAGCACTGTTTCCATGAACCTATACCTCCCTTTATCCATTTCTTACTACAAGCGAGGAAGCGAAAGGTAGGTAAAATTATAGGTACTAAGCAAGTTCCATGGATTGCATTGGAAGGGTTACCTCACACCTTGATTTTCAATCTCCCTAGATGGGGCCAGAACGAACTAACTTTAGTTCCCACTAGTACCCAATGCGCCAGAATACCGGGCGAGAACTCATAAAGGTAGCACATACCATTCTGAAAGAACAAGCAAGAAATAGAGACAGAAGTTGGTAGCTGAAACACATTTTTTGGCTACAGCAAGGATTGTTCCAACCACCTACAAAAACTTCCAGCCTCTGGATAGGACCAGAGTTTGGGGAGCAGTCACGTAACAACCAAGGCCTGAATGTTCCCACCACCACTCCTAACTGGTGACTAGCTAAGCATCCGGAGAAATGCATTATTAGTCCACGCCTATAGTAATAAACGCCACTGTGCCATGTACTACCTACAGATGGTACATGGGCCAGCAGACATCAAGTTATTTTGGTGCCCAATCCGCGTCTAGTTGGTGGACTTGTATACAAGAGACACGGGACTGGACTATAGCCGAACGGTCGAGAAGAAGAATCGTACTAAGCTGGCCGAGATGGATGTTGTGATTTCGGGGAGTCACCAACAAAACCCCATTACACCCATCTCAATATGACAATTGAACTTAATAGAGCACCAGTTGTTGGGGTTCACAGGAGAGAGGAAAGTTGTGACGAGGGCAGGAGCTATGAAAATGTCGAACTGGAAGGATGCAGCACTCTCCAGTGCAACGGAACGAGGCTATACGTGGTCATCTGCATGCATCATCTCTAATGGTACCATTATGTCTGAACAGGCAGACCAGATGAATAAAGAGATTTCGAAGGTCTGGAATATCTATGCCCAGAATGCTGAATGAGACAAATTAGGCACTACTTAGTCACCTTTACAAACCAGGGTCTTAACTGTAGGGTTGTGCGAATATTCGGTATAACGAAAGGAAAACGAAAAATGACATCATTTTCGTTCCGGTAAGAAATTTAGTTATCGAAAGTCGTAACGAAACAAAAATTCTCGCTTTCGATGCATTTTCGGGTGTTAAATGAATAATCAATTAGTGCACCAGCAAAGAAAATTTTTGCCTGTGAATAATTTTATTTGTTTTCATTATTTTAAGACTGAGATAACGACATAAAATGAAAATTTTAATGTAGGAAAACCCCCCTTTGGTAAATACTTCATATCCTACATATTTTGTGTTTCATTTTCCAACGAATTTGTTATAATGAATAACCTACTATATTGTTAGGAAATTCGTTAAGCTTTCATTAAGGCTGAGCCTTAATGCTATTATTTTTCATTTGAGTTTCACGAAAGTTCATAGCATATCTTTTATTTTCCTTTAGTGAGAAAAAAGTCACATTCGCACAACCCTACTTAACTATATTAGACGTGAGACATGTTCGCAAGCTTTCCACCATTTGTGTCTTGGGCTGGCCCTGAACAGGATTTCGCTCCGATATGGGTGTGTGTGCGATGATGAGTTTCGAGGTCCTGATAACCCTGGCAGACATTGCCTCGTGTGTTCCCCCAGTGTTATCAAGAAACTAGAGAAACCCATGCTACCGAAATTTGCTGGTCGACCTCGGGAGGACCCAGTAACCTTACTCGCTACATGCAAGCATGCATTTAAGGAAGGAGAAATTCCCCGAAATCAGTGGGTACCATGAGCATCCATAAGTGCAATTAAAAGGGGCTAAGCTAAACTGATGGTAACTATACAAGGGATTTTCGAACAACTGAAATGATTTCGATGTTCGTTCACCCAGAATTTGTAACAAATATGTCGTACACAGGGTTAACACCGGTATTATATGAAAGAAACAGAAAAATGTGGTGGAAATTTTTATTGAGTGGAAAGCAAAAACTACTCTCCCACATCATTCCCAACAGAACAGAGGCAGAGGGAGTGTTCATAATGCCTAGGCTATTGCTGCCCACTGCCACGACACCATTTTAAACCCCAAGGACGTATACACTTGAAAAATTGGCACAAAAAGGCCCAGGAGAGCGAATAAGATAACACGGACCAGGAGGATGTGGCCAAAGTAAAACATTCTTCTGTCTGCCATATCCTTCCGCATAATCCTGTTAACCCCTCTGGAGCAGATAAATCTGCCAAACCCAAGATCGCCCCACACCACTACCCAAACAGATACTTTTACAGGATTGTCCAGATTTAAAAGCGAGAATAGCTGCGAGACAGGAGGAAAACGAGCTGGAGCAATCAAAAACACCTTCAATATGGAGAAAGAGATACATATGCAAAGATGCAATAACATGTAGCAAAATTACAAAGCTGAAGGCCAATCAAACAAAATGGGCCACATTTAAACTATTTGTAACTTATAGCCCATGCGCCACATGCGCGCGCGCGCGCGCACACACACACGCACACACGCACACACGCACGCACGCACACACACACACACACACACACACACACACATATATATATATATATATATATATATATATATATATATATATATATATATATATATATATATATATATATTTACGCCAACCTGAATGGCAAAATGTTACTCACCATACTTGACACTGATGCCAGTAGGAATTTTATACAGAGTGCCTTGCTGATGGTGTAGACAGAGCTGCTCTGGCGAAACACCCAGAAGGGTCCATGTGGCCTATCCAGGAACCCAGTTAAACACTGATAGATTATTCACCATGGGGCTATAGAAACCGATGGTGGGACAAATGAGTGGGAATTCTTTGTCATCTTACACCTGGGGGAATAATTATACTAGACAAACTCTGGTTAGTAGATCGGCGTATACATAAACTTTGGACACCACAGATTACATATAGACAACCGAGATCGCTTTGAGGAGAACTGGGAAACACCAATCTGCCCAATATCAAAGATAGAGAAGTTAAAGTTCGAACAACTGAAAATCGTAAAGAAAATCCTGAACATGCATGTTGCCATCTTAGACAATACTCTCCCAGACCAACAACTTTATGCCCGAAATCTGGCTCCAACAATATGACCCGATATACTGCTGGCCAGGAAATCCCTCAAAATTTTGATGTAAGATCATTCCGGAGCAAGTAGTAAACAAGTAAACATGAATAGTCCGGGGAACTGTAAAGGCCGCCTATTCATTCTGCAACTTTTGAGTGGCTCTGGTCGCCAAGAAGGATATACAGATTTTATAGTGCCCTGGTCATCAAAGCCCATATTCTTAGTGACATCGGGTATGCCCACACATTCGCAATGTGTGACCTAGAAAACAGTTATTGGCATATCCTGGTGCACCCGAATTACAGAAGACTACAGAACCACACCTTCACAATGCGAAAGGACAAGCTATTAGTGTTCCCAGTCATGCCCTTCGGGCTTAATAATGCTCTGGCTACTTTCCAGGTGCTGACGCCCACATCTTCCATACCACGTACATTAGTAAGTTTTGCTATACCTATCTGGACGATGCATATTTGAAGAGCATCAAATCGACATCAAGCATTTTTAATTGCATGGCCTGACTTCAACTCAAGAAATGCCACTTTTGGAAAACGTGGCATCGAATACTGCTGATACTATATCACACTGGAGGGGAACTTTTCATTACCAGAAAAGGTTCTAGGGATGGCAGAAGTCGCAGCAACAACCAACCATTGCCACCTGAAACAATTTTGGGTCTATTTAATTGGTCATGGGACCTAGTCAAAGATGTAGCCAACCTAATGGCACCTCGCAACGAATGCTTTCCGAAAACTGCCCACAATAATGGACTGAAAAGCAAGGCTGCACCTGACACTCCTGAATAATATTTATGAATACCTAACAATACTAATATCCAGTCTTTTATTATGAATATCCAAACTGACAGAAGTGCTTATGCCAACACCCAGTTCTTTGAGATAGAACGGAGTGAAAGAGTGGGGAGAATTGGGTGGCTTTTAACAGCAAGGTCTTGAGAGCCTATGAGGGTGAAGTGAAGAAAGTGGAAGCAACGCCAGTATGAAAGGGCGGAATAAATGTGAGATCCTCGAGAAAACCTGCCAACGAGCAGCATAGTCCAGCACGATTCCCACATGTGAAAACCCAGGAGCGACCCCGCTGGGAATCGGCCCTGGTTCGCCTAGGTGGGAGGCGAGTAGTCTAACCACAACACTACCGTGACCTCGAGATAAAATGGAGACACAATATAAATTAACAGGAGTGTGTGGTGGTAATTTGGACCATTACGAACTACTAGTACCATCTGAAATATTGGTAATTTATCATCGGAATGGATAGTGCAGTTCTGGCCTGGCTCCCCATTATCAGCAATAATAAATTCAAATTGGCCAGTTGGGTGCTCTTCCTAATTGAGTTTTCTTTCACCAGAGGACTGGGAAAGGATGATTCCACCATCACCAGCCCCAAAGTATGACAGCTACCCAGAAACTCTGCTACCACTGCATTTCAGGGAGAACAAAGATGTTCTGTATGAAAAATAGCAATCCGACCAAAAACTTGAACATCTCATAGACCAAAACCTTAGGCAATACAAGATCGAGTAATGGATAGTGTGGGCAAAACTATAATTCAGAACCTGGGAGAGCCTCACTCGAGATGTATGCGCATATGTAGAGCTGCGCCCTTCGTGTGCCCAAACAAAGCCTATCCATGGTCCAAAGCAAAAATACCAGCCTCGGAGACCCACCATTGTCTGGTCACATAATCACAGGTTCTTACCCACATAGCCTGAGAGGCTGTGTGTGTGTCTATAATATATATATATATATATATATATATATATATATATATATATATACAGAGAGACACCTAAACAAGAAGTGTGTGTCTATATATATAGACACACACACTTCTTATATATATATATATATATATACACACACACACACACACACACTTCTTGGTTAGGTATCGGGAATGCTTCAACCCACTGAGAGAAGAGGTCAGTAACAACTAGGATATATATATATTTTTAATATAAACCAAGAAGTGCTCTCCATCACTAAGATCATTGACAGGGAGTCCGAGGTGGGGCTACCGACATTTATCCTCGCAAACAGGACCCAGTTCACAGGAAAACACTGGGCTCAAGTCTGTTAGCAGTGAAGATAGAGAATTGGACACATATGTCCGCATACCACCCTCAGGCTAACCTGATTGAGAGAAGAGATCAGGGTATTTAGGGGCTCGCCAACCTGGAGCTGTGTTCCACACAAGTGGAACATCGCCACTGCATGCTATTAGAGTGCAGTGTTCTCGTCATGCTACGTGTATCTACGGGATTTTCTTTAAGCAGTGACCCTACCATTTATTGGTGGAACGTGTGTGACAAGCAGCCTTATGCTAGTTTCGCAGGAATTCACACAACATATTTTAAGTTGTAACAGTTTAAAAATATAGTTTTTGACCAAGTTTAAAAGCTTTGAAATTGTGTTTTCAATACACGTGATCTGTTGAAAAGTTGTATCCTGCCCTAGTATGAAGTGATATTTCTTTTCATGTGCAAAGATATTGTTTTTTACCTGGAGAGCTCCCAAATCCCACTACCCCAGCATGAGCTGCTTCACAGCTCCGGAATTCATGTTCATAGCTAAGACGGTTGGAGAATGGGATGCATCTCAGGGCAAGCACTATACACCTTAGGTCAGGTTTATTGTATTTGGGCACACGTGAAATAGTTTGTTTTAAAAAGCAACCCAATTTGAGTGCCAGGTAGGGGAGCAAAGCTTTCACACCCTTAAAAAATATGTCCAATGGGATACCCACATTCCAGAAACTCTTCACCTTGCGCCTTGTGGGGCCTTCCCCAATCAGCTTTTGTTTAGGCACCAAATTTGGAGACTCGGACTCTTCCGTAATGCTGATGATACAGTCAGCAAAGTCATCAACTGAACTACAATGTGTTGTCTGCTTGCATGTATTTTTCCTGGAGTGGATAACTATTCGTTTCTTTGATTCGTGTCATATTTTATTTGTGTATTGATTGTGTGGTAAGACATTTTCTCTGACACAGGCATGAAACGCTTCGTAACGAGTCGCTTGTTTTGCTAAGACGAAAAAGAATTGTTCATTATTCTTTGTTGCATTTTTGTACGTTACTGTATTTAACCTTTTCCTCTGTGAACATTTTTGTTCTTTTTTAGGTGGCATTACTCCATTTCAAAATAATTTTAAGTCGTGGAACTATGTGAACCATCAAACGATAGTCGTACAGTAACCTAAATTTCACAATTATTGTAAACTCGTTATTCATACCAACAGGAACGATCGCAAACGATTTTCTTTCAACGTGCATAGTACACAAAATCTGTAGTTAACAAACCCGTTAGAAACCAGACACTTCCTTCGTGTTTAGCCCCCAGCTCGTTCACTCTACTCTGTTTCCCCACCAGGGCCACCCACAAAGTGATTGTGGCTGGCAGGGAAGGGAGGGGGGTGTTGTGCAATTTACCCATAATTTATCCCTAATAATTTACCGTCATTGTCATACGATGATGCAATATCCACTCATAAAATAATGTACGCAATTAAGAACATAGTTATGCAGAACATTAGACAGTGTGAGCATAGTGCCAGGATTTCATTTAAAATAGGGTCAGTTTGGTCCTGCACAATATGCTATGGTCGTGATCAGCCCTCTCGAAATTCTCTGGTTACGTTCCGGCCAATCCGACTACATTAGTCAACTGTGCACAGGAAATATGAGATTTGAGTGACATTACAATGCTCTATGAAAAACATTAGACAAAGGCAGATGGATGTTATAGGCTGTTCATGGTAAAGTGAGCACTTTTGAAGCACTGATTACTTTTTCCTTTCGGCCGTTTTTTTTTATCCTTTAACAACCTCTATAAATAAATACTGCCATGTAAATAATAAACACAGTGTGTATATTCCACCGCACTCTGCTGCTAACGTCTAAGGCTAAAATAAAATATTTATTGACTATTGTTCCAAATGAGTGGACTTTCAAAAGTGCTCTTTTTACTGTGAATAATGCATAAGAGCTAGATATAGTAGTAATCATAATTTAGAAACATGTACCTACCCTCAAACTCATCGTAAGTGTTCTTCTTGTCGCTGCTTTTGATTAAGGACATTCCCACAGGTCGATATGCATTCAGTTATTGATCGAATTACATTTATTTTATAATTACGGAGATTTTTCTTTCCCTTTACAGCATCATCTTTAGTGACGCACATTGAAAAAATTTGGAATTTTATTAAACTTTTATTATAAATGTATTTGAATTGAAAACAAACACCGCCCTTCGCGACAATTCAATGTGAACAGGACACTAATTTTCTTGTATAACATCAATATTTATCAGTTTGACAGCAAATTGTAAACCTGTTCCTAAGTAACACAGATTATATCATTAACTTAGAATAGATAATCTTAAGTAATAGTCGAAATATGCAGTGTTACATCAAATAGGAGGTCCGACAAAGAGCATTGTCCCAAGCCCCAAAAATCCGGGATCCCAAAATTAGCTCTACCACAGGTCCTCTATATT
Organism: Dryococelus australis; assembly: GCA_029891345.1. Taxonomy (NCBI): domain Eukaryota; kingdom Metazoa; phylum Arthropoda; class Insecta; order Phasmatodea; family Phasmatidae; genus Dryococelus; species Dryococelus australis. The sequence goes on from CM057006.1 coordinate 60,951,629, forward strand.
GCTTAGGCGGCCCTGCTTCCCCCCCCCTATTCTTCCGTACTACCACGCTACGGCCGGGGGCGGAGAGCTTGAGACCTACACAGTACACATTCTTTCAGTTTCATTGTGTTAGTTGTCTCATCTCGTAAGTGTACCCATGGTTGAATAATTGTACATTTCCAACTAAGACTTTTGACTATTTAACCCAACCTGTTCACTCCCCGTGCTCTCGATCGTGGGTATGTTACAAAATGAAGGATATTTATGACAAGTACTGTACACGCAAAGGAATCAGTGCTCGGTGTTTTGGCCATCGTCCTTGTGAGTAATGAGATTTGCCAAAGTTTCCTCTGCTCTCTTTTGTGGTTGGTTAATGATGACAACACCGAAGACGCAGTGAACATGCTCTGCACAAGTACAGCACACACCATGATGTTTCACAGTTGTAATACTTGAGCTTGAAATTTAATTTGGGTCGGACACTAATGCAGACTACATACAGGCACATTCTGTGCACCTATTCAAAAGTAATTTTCTTTGCATAAATATTAACTATGACACAATACAAACCAGTGTTTACCAGGAGAATGCATATCGTGGTGACGAGGAAGCCGAATTTGAGAGGTACGGAATCTTGCTTGTCACAGTTTCTCGTGTCCCAAGTGGCGGCCACCATGATCACGAGGATGAATGTTGCAGAGATCTCAAGCACCACAGCCTGCATCAAGGAGATGTCTTCAGAGACTGACGTCACACACAGCCCGCAGCCCTTCATACTGCTCGGTAGGAGTGCCTGTAGCGATACATCAACATGCCCGGCTCACTACATGCAGTCCTCTATCGCCATACATTTCTGATTTTCATACAGCACAAGTAAAACCATCCGATCGATTTTCATACAGTACAGTAAGTTCCAGGAGCGGACAGGCCATGGTTGGGAGATTGGAAATCCCATCAAGGCCCTCACAGCCAGAAACCCCTTGTTGGATGTACATGATAAAAATATAAAATAATGGAGATAACAGGAAAGGTTATGCATCATTCACATTTTTGATGGTATTTCTAAGCTCTCCAACATATCTAAAAACGGCTTATTCACACTGCTGTACCTCATAATATAAGCTACTGGCTGGAAGAATGCGAAATTACTATAGGGACTCGCGTTGAACTTTGATTTAGATTTTCCAGCAATAAAATAGGGCCACTGCTTGAAGTCCCATATGTGCCCGCAGTAGAATGAAAACACTGCCCGCCTGTTCAGAGCCCTGCGTATAGGAGTGATAGAGCACTAGACACGCATGTCAGTGTCACCCTTATCGCTCCCGCGCTTCCCTGTCTCAAACACCCTAAAAAAAAAAAAAAAAAAAAAAACCCTGCCAGCAGGCGGCATCCATAAAAGCCAAAGAGCAAGAAATATGTGAAAATAAGAAAATAAAAGTGATGATTTTAAAAATGTTCCATTTGGCAAAAATTTAAACTCTGATTTTAATATCATATTTACAAAAGACCTGGATAGTAAGGCCCCAGATTTAAATACACCAGGTGGACGAGAACACATCAGAGTAGCATGCACTGCTGATGATAACTGCCAACCATGTATGAATATCTCTATGTCTATTGATATTTGATGTGCTACAACACTGGCTATGGTACTATGTGTGTGAAATGTGTTAATGGTAAAAAAAAAAACTGGATTTGGCTGTGTTGGGGACGCTGCTGTTTGTTTTGCGTGAATACGTCTACGTTGACGCGCTCGGACACCTTGGTGTTTTTTTTTAACGTTCCCGGTACCGCATCACTCGATCGTATGGGGTTTTATGGGTATCACGAGATTGCTTTTTAGATGATCTTTCCGACCGTATACGATTTCTGTATTTCGACTTGGCTTTTTGACGAGTATAGGCTGATATTGTAAGTTTGATTCATTTTTTACATTAAACGCATACAATTTCACCATGACCGCGCCACACAAAGGTTTTTATACACGCAATCGATTGATATTGATGAGATCTGTTGACTGAAACTTAAACGAGCGTCGTAGCTTCTCCTAGTCAAAAGTTATACTACGTAAATGCGGCGAAACGAACTCGAAATTTCGGTGCCCCCCCCCCCCAAACCTCCTATCTTAGCACGCATTGCTTTGCAGTCCTCACTCAACATATCATATTCTTTGATCCTTTGGCAATCGAGTGGTGTAATTGAATTTTGAATGTAGATGACCGATTTTATCATCGGATTTTCTGGATTATCTTCCACTGTGGTCGCAATTATATATTTTGACGCCGTCGGGTGGGACACGAGACGAACGATGACACAAATTCCTTACTGATGATATGGGCGCTAGCGGTGCTTCCCAATCACCGCACTGTTGAGACTCAGGGTTCTCAGGGATGCTGTGGGTTTCGTGTGTCCGTCTCACCCGAGCGTCAATTCGTGCCCCATGTTGGGAGCCAATTGATGCCGTCATATCTATCCTTCGGCGGAGATATACTTTCTTCTACGGCCATGGCGTCGCCGCAAGTAGTTCCTGGCACCAGTGTGATTCAAGATGGCGATGTGGTAAGTCCGCCGCGCACGTGTCCGGCAATATAAACGCATAATTGTGTGTTATTTATCTTTCTATGCTAAACATCTTGGTCCTCCGGGCCGGATTCATGCCCGCGTTTATTCCGTACAGTGAATGTGATACGTTTTTTGGTAGTTTTATGTGTTCTTAGTAATTTAAGTTTTATCCAATGCGTGTGCACAAACACCGCCACCCCTCTGAATCCACTCATCAGAGAAACATCCCAAGAAGGAACCAGTATTTTCTTCATCGCTGTCCAGTACATTTGTGAGAAGTGTTGCGGCTTTGAGGAAATTCCAGGGAAACCACGTAGTTGTTCGTATTATTGTGTAATTTTCTATTACCAGCCTGTGCTGAACAGGTGGGAGAGTAGTTTTTTGTCTTGTTGCATCATCCCGTTTGCAGCGTGTTTTGTGGAGCGAATCAGAGTTTTATCCTCGAGAAGGTATGCAAACGTCCTAACCTAGCCTTTGGTGTCTGTTTCGCTGTATTCCCGTTACATGAAGTGTTGATAATTTCTTATTTGTTGTGTGGTCGATTGGTAGGTCCTAGACATGGGATCAAAATATTTTTGGTGAAGTTCAAGTTTCAGGAGAGCAAGCTGAAACATATTAACGAAAGGGTGCAAGCTCTTGATGAGGCAGAAGTCACGGTAAATTCCGTTCATGAAGTAAATGCATTCTGCGCACAGCTAGATGCACTCGAGTCCGAAGTAAATTCTTTGTGCAACGAACTTTTGAAAATTGATCCCCTGCCGGATAACATAGACGAAAATTTGCTAGCCTCGAAGCACGAGTCTTTCTTTGCAATGTTGTTAGACGTCCGATGCAACATAACTTCATTCTTGTCCATTAATGCTGTGCCAGCTTCATCAACCAATAATCTAGCCTGCACATCAGCAAATGTTACGGCAGTGGGAGGAGTGGCCAATGTTTTCTCAACTATATCAAGCTACAAACCACGACAGCCAAGCATTGGGCGACATAGAAAAATTTCCGTACTTGTTAGGATGTCTCAAGGAGGAGGCTTTACAGTTGGTCAAAAATCTGCTTGTTACTGCGGAAAATTATTTTGTAGCCTGGGAACTTCTTACATCCCAATACCAGAATGTGAGAAAACTCACCACCTTGTATATTAACAGGATTATCGATTTACCTAGTGTCGACTCAACAAACCACCAATCCATTCGAAACTTTATTAACACTTTCAGTGAAAATGCTCGAGCCCTCGAAGGGTTAAATTGTGACATAACACAGAATAATCCAGTGCTTGCCACATTCTTCCTACGCAAATTAGATGTAGGTGTCAGAACAAAGTTTGAAAACTCATGCACAAAAAATACTGACTCATTTCCCACTGTTTCAGAGTTTATTGATTTTCTGCGATCAAGGGTCGCAAAATTGGATTGTGCAGTTGATGTGAGCAAAGTTGGGGCTGGTCAAGTGCATCGGAAAACGTCCCTAACCAAATCAGGTCACATAACCTCACAACCATGGTCGGTCCTCGTTACAGATTCTGAACCCAAAGTACTTAAGCCTTGCCCAGTTTGTGAGAACATCTCTCACAGTGTTTACAAGTGCCCAGAGTTAGTCAGTGCATCACCCACTGACAGGCAGTCAATGGTTCGCAAAAGAAAACTCTGTTTCAACTGTCTTGGAGGATCCCATGCAGTAGCTGATTGCACCTTGTCTCACACATGTTATCGATGTAAACAAAATCATCATACTTTGCTCCACATCGATGGGAGGTCTAATGTAACTTCAGGGTCTCGAAACAAAGTTTCTGCCAGGCCTGAGGGTCCAAGCAGTACATTTACATGTGTGTCGGCCCATGATCGTAAATCTGTTTTATTGTCTACAGCTCTGGTCAAAGTGTATGGTGCCGATAACAAACCTCATGTCATGCGCTGCCTGCTTGATAATGCAGCTAAGGCATATTTCATATCTGAAGTCTCTGCATAGGTACTGTCACTGCCTCTGCATAAGGCATGTGAAAGGGTGTTTGGCCTCTATCAAGGTGCTGTGAATCTGAAAGGAATGATTAGTTATAAGATACAATCCTCCAGGGAGCCTCAGTGTACCTTCAGTCACTCACTCTTTGTTGTATCAAAGATCACTAGCAATCTGCCATGGGCTTCTGTAGATCAGCATGTCCGAATCCAATTGGGCTCCCTTCCTCTGGCAGACCCCAACTTTGACTAACCTGCTCCAATTTATATGTTGTTAGGTGCTGATGTTTATGCATGTGTGTGTTTGAGTGGCAGGTTAGAATTAGGACAGCACATGCTTGTGGTGCTAGAGTCTCAGTTCGGATGGGTACTGCTGGGTGAGTACCCAGAGTCATGCACCGATTCTGATCAAGACGTAATCTCAATGTTCATTGGCATGGAGGATCGGTTAGATTTGACTTTAAAGCAGTTTTGGGAAGTTTAAGAACCACCATGTGTTAATGCAAAGCCACCAGATGCTGACTACTGCGAGAAACATTTCGGGAACACTCATTCGTGGGATGACATGGGGAGATAAATGGTTCGTCTTCCTTTTAAATCTCAGGCTCAACCTCTTGGGGAATCGTATTTGAATGCTGAACGTAGGTTCTGGTCTTTAGAAAATAAACTTTCATTACATCCTAAAATGAAGACCATGTACAAAGATTTAATGACAGACTATTCTGAGTCAGGCCTCCTTCCATCTAGCTGACTGATGCTAAGGAGACCACAAAATGTTTCATTCCATATCATGGTGTTCTAAAAATGTCTAGCACAACCACCAAATTGAGGGTGGTATTCGATGGTAGTGCCAAAACCACCACTGGTGTCTCACTCAACTATGTTCTGCTTCCAGGACCCAAACTTCAGAATTAAATCTGTGATGTTATTTTGAGATTCAGGTTGTATAGTGTAGTATTCTCCTGTGATAGTAAGCAAATGTACCGGAAAATTTTAATCCATGGCGATGACCGACAATACCAACTCATTCTCTGGCGTGATAATCTATCCCTTCTGCTTACAGTTTTTCAGATGAATACGGTAACCTATGGTCTATTACCCTCTCTATTCCTGGCTATTTGAGCACTACACCAGTTGGCCTTGGATGAGGGTGCTCAGTATTCTCTTGCAGCAAATGTTCTTCACAATCATATTTTGTCGACGATGTCGTTACGGGAGCAATGCCCATGGAGGAAGCATACACTTTGAAATCCCAGCTAATTGAACTTCTGCATCAAGATGGGTTCGAAATCCGGATGTGGTCCAGCAATCAGCCTCAGCTCCTCGATGATATTCCTGTAACTCACCGGGAAACCCCTAGAGATCTGGACTTCTCATCTGGCCCTGATGTAAATGTTTTCGGGTTGTACTGGAACCCAGAAAAGGACTCGTTTTCTTATCACTTGAGGATCACCACCGGGGTTGCAATCAAACGCTTTGTCCTTTCACAAACTGCACGAATATATGATCCTATGGGATGGTTGTCGCCAGTAATTGTGGGGTCTAAGATGCTAATGCAGTGGGTATGGACTCAGGGCTTAGGTTGGGAAGACCCTTTTCCATCTCCGGCCTTGGAGAAGTGGAACCAGTTCTTTGATGGGCTAATAGAACTAGAAGTACTTAGTCTGCCTCGTTTCATGTGTCCTGATGTCGTCAGTGTGGAGCTGTATGGTTTCTCGGAAGCTTCGGAGAAAGCCTATACAGCTGCTGTATATCTCAGGAGTGTGGATACTCGAGGGAATGTGTCTGTGCATCTCGTCCTGGCAAAGTCATGGGTATCTACACTCAATCAGGTGTATCTTCCTCGATTAGAATTGTGTAGTGCTCATTTACTGGCCAAACTTACACTCTATTGTCATGACTTCCTGGTACAGCACTTAAAAGTCACTGCTATCCATGCCTGTACCGATTCCAGTATTACTCTGACTTGGATAAAGACCCAGCCCTACTTATTGAAAACATTTGTGGCAAATTGTGTTGCGCAGATCCAGGACTGGGCCCCTCCCCAGCCATGGAAACATGTCATTTCCAAAGACAATCCATCTGATTGTGCCACCCGTGGCATACTGCCTCATAAACTCATCTCACATGACTCGTGGTGGCATCTTCCTGGTTAGTTAATCGACCCTCCAGGGCAGTGGCCAGTATCCACAATTAATTAAATGGATGAGATCCCAGAATCAAAGTCTTCTCAGTTCGCATTACTTACCATGCATGACATTTCTGAAGAACTTTCAGTATTGCAACAAATTTCCTCGTGGCCCAAGCTGGTTCGTGTAATGGCATATGTAAAGCGTTACATCAATCACATTAAGAAACAGCCTTGTACCACTGGCATCCTGTCACCTGCAGAATTGAAAGAAGCTGCTGCTTTGGTATGCAAATGTATCCAAAATGAGCGCTTGTTAGAGAATTTGAAACGACTCAAAGAGGGGGAACCTTGCTCAACACGAGTGCAGCATTTGGCACCATTCTTGGATGAAAATGGCGTGCTCAGGGCAGGCGGCCATTTGTCACAAGCCAACATAGAATTTTCAGTAAAACACCCTTATACTACCTAAAACCCATGTAGCTGTTGAAGCTTTGGTAGACCATTACCACATTAAGTATTTGCATGCAGCACCTCAGTTGCTGCAATCACTTTAGTCACAATGGTTCTGGATTCTCTCGGCATGGTCCTTGGTTCGTTTGAGAGTTTTTAAGTGTGTACGTTATTTTTATTGTCGGCCTGTAAACAATCCCCCATTGATGGGCGACTTGCCTTCTGAACGTGTCACTTCTGCTGGGACCTTCGAAGGGACTGGTGTGGACTCTGCTGGACCTATCACTATGAGGCTCAACAAGCTGCGTCGCATAGTCACCCAGGAAGCCTATCTCTCCATTTTCATCTGTTTTGTAACGAAAGCCATACACATTGAGGTTGTTGCAGACTTGACCACTGACAGTTTTGTTGCAGTCCTTACCCGGTTTGTATCGTGGAGAGGTCTGTGTGCTCATCTCCACTCTGTCTGTGGGACCAATTTCATGTGAGCTTCAAAACAGCTTAGGCGATCTTTCACCCAGCTCCTCCGGTCTCCACTACTGGAAAACTTTGCCTTGGCCCATTCAATTAGTTTTCATTTTCTCCCTCCTGCCAGTCCTCACCAAGGAGGATTGTGGGAAGCTGCTGTAAAGCCTGCTAAATATCATCTCAGGCGAGTAATTGGGAACCAAATTCTCACTCTGGAAGAATTGATTACGCCCTGTACTAGAGTTGAAGCAGTCCTCAATTCCAGGCCTCTGACTCCACTGTATTCAGACCCAAATGACTTTGCCACCCTCACACCTGGACACTTCCTCATTGGTAGACCTCTGGTAGCTGTACCAGAGTCCTCTGAGAATAGTGACATATGTATATCGAGAAGGTGGAAGTTGGTGTGTGCATTAGCAAACTAGTATTGGAAGCGATGATGTGGAGATTACCTGCAGCAGCTGCAACCTAGGGGTAAGGGGCAAACCCAACAGCCAGCACTCGAAGTTGGAGATCTTGTTCTTGTGGGAGAAGAGCGCTTACCACCCCTTGGCTGGTGCCTAGCTAGAGTGGTGAACATTCATCTTGGAAGAGACAGTGTGATCAGAGTGGCGGAAGTGTGCACCAACAAGGAACAGCTGTGTAGGCCAGTATACAAGCTGTATACTGGCCTACCTGCATAATGAAGTCTGACAGTGGTGTCATGTAATATGTATAGCATCTGTAGCGTGTAAAACTGTGTTGTGACTTGTTGGACTGAATCTCGGAGACCTCTGCCGGTCTCGTTGGGCGGTATGTTGCGTATTGTGCAATATGCTATCGGAGATCTACTTTCTTCTACGGCAATGGCGTCGCCGCAAGTAGTTCCTGACGCCAGTGTGATTCAAGATGGTGACATGGTAAGTCCGCCGCGCACGTGTCCGGCAATATAAACGCATAATTGTGTGTTATTTCTCATTCTATGCTAAACACGAGGAGAAGGAAGAGAAAGATGTCGGAGAGGTCGTGCGACCCGTGAAACTTGAATCAGGCGCCATCCGCTTCTACTAAAGGCGTTCCATTGTAATTTCTGTATTATTGCTGCGTGCAATTTCAAGGGCTTTGTTTTCATGTATGTATTAAAGGGTATTTTTCATGTTTGCGTATTTTAAGGCCATATCACGTACAACCACGTGGTTAACCGCCGCCAAGTCTATATCCGCGATATCCTTGCACTTTGAGAGCATATTTGTGTAATATCATGTGTGCAATAATTTACTTCAGGGTTCTATGTATTGTCATTCAGGATCCGTGTAATTTTCACGTAAATATATGCTTTTGTGTTTGACCATACGGTCACTTCAATGCCCATCGGGCCTGCTACAAGCCTGTAACTGCTTTAATCGTAAATAGGATAATTTTCTCAACAAGAATAACAATTTGTCAGAGTTTAATTTGCCGTTTCCACGAAGAAATATTGCAATTCCACCTGCACAACGTGGTCCGCTACGAACTTTATCCAGCTGCATCCGCGCCATATAAACTTGTTTTCACGCATGTGCGTGTTTATTGTGAAAACTCATCTCGTGCTCCATCATATTCTAAGGGTATTTATGTAATTTTGTATTTGCGTACGGTGATATTACTTCGTCCTAGCCGGCTCTGTGTATAGGCCGTCACCACACTATCCACGTGCTGGAGGGCGAGCCCCGACGAGTTTGCGCTAGTGATGCCAAGTAATCATACGTGTTTATGCATCATCAGTTGATTCAGTGTGTAATTTGTAGGCACGGTATAAATAAAACAAGTCTCACAGTGACTCATTCTTTTATTTTGTAGTGACAGTGTCCTTGCCACCTGTGTTTTTCAAGTGTTAAAAATGTTTGCTATTGAAGTTTAGTATTGCAAACGTGTATCGTAAGTATGCTTGGGTTGAGACGGACACACAGAACCCACAGCATCCCTGAGAACTTTGAGTCTCAACAGTGCGGTGATTGGGAAGCACCGCTGGCGCCCATATCATCAGTAAGTAATTTGTGTCATCATTCGTCTCGTGTCTCACCTGACGGCGTCAATTTTTAACTGTCACGTCGTAATTCGGGTAACAGAGTAACTCCCATTACTAGCAAGCAATCATAAGGTCCTATTGCATTTGTTTAACATCTCAAGAAGATATGACATCTGAAAGCTAATGACAGTTTTCCGTAAAACTGTCGCCAGGAAAGGGCCGTGGTTGCCACGTGGCTAGTGATCACCTCTGCTACCTGGGTTCGATTCCAAACAAGGTCACTCACCCCCGTCCCCCGGGTTTCAGTGCGTGGGGAATGGGGCAGATGTTTCCGTTTGCTGGTGGGTTTACCCGGGTTATTCCAGTTTACCCAGTCGTCGCCTTGTCTTGCGTTGATTTCACAAATATAGCGACGCGACATGCCCGACGCCGACAAAATTAAATTGTGGTTTCAGAGCCGTAACTATCGGATAGGAAAGTTCGGTTGTAATCGTAAGTAGGCAAAAAACCCGCATCTAGGAATTTTTCGAAATTATTACTCGTACAGTCTAAACAAGAACTTCAGATGATGTTATATTGCCAGAAAAGTGTCAATTTAAATTTATTTTCATTGTAGAAACAAATAAGTGAAACAGGTTCAGGTTGGTGCTTTTCTAGTGCTATACTGCCATTTTCCATTACACGCAGATTACACAGTTCAGAAATTTCAGTAATACCAGCTGTTGTTCCGATCCTGCTGACGAGCACTGATAGTCACTGGCTCTCCTTTTCGGATGCCGCTGAGTGGCACCCTGCTCAAGGCTACATTGAGTACTGAGACCACTGAGTTTACTAATGGTGCTGAGGATGTGCAGTGCCAGAGAAACAAGATATTGGCAGGCGACTGAAGTTGTAGGTTCTCAGATATATCTATAGTCTATTCGCGGTTTATTTGCAATTTTTAAATCAAATCTTCTAAAAATCACCCTATGAATGATATGCTTAGTTGTTTCCTAAATATGCCACACGTCAGAAGCAATTTATACTCGTGTTAACATAAAAGTACCTTATTTGTTGTTAAATTGAAATTTTATTTATGCCTTATGTATCAATTGTAATACATATTTGATTTGCGATTAATATAAATAAAAACAGTGAGAAAATAAGTGCGTTTGGGAATGCCTAGTAAAAAATAGTTATTATGCAAAATATTATTACACTGCGTGCCCACGAATACGGTGGGTTATCCGTCTTGTGTTATTTTCCCGACTCGGTCACGCTTCGTTTACACGAGGCGGAGGAATATCCTGGAAGTAGAACTTAAGTAGGGCTTCAGAAAAGAGTGAAGTAACGGTGAATGGGCTATATTGATAGATATGCATGTGGCAGTGTTATAAAATACAGAATATTCCTGATCGTAATTACGAACAAAAGAAACACAAACGAACTCAAAACAGATCTTATATTACGTTGTTAAAAAAATTAATTTCTTCAGTCAAACAGGTATCTGTAGGTATATTTTCAATACGTAATTAGTCATTTCAATCAAGAATTAAACAGGATATAACTCTTAAATTCATCATTTAATCCCTTTTCTTTAATTTTAATGAATATCACTGCGGAGCGTTCCAAAACTATGAAATCACTGACGAACAAAATGTTACTGCAGCCTGTTAATTTACTGCTGACGAACACTGATGATCTTTCCGTGACTCAGTGCACGTCTGCAGAAACGGAAGACGTAAAACTGTTAAAAAAATAATCATTAATATTATAATATACATCGTGCAAATTAATGCGTATCAATTACCTACTGTGCCACTGTGTTTACCACTTAGAAATATAAAAGTAGGCAAATCCATTTATTCTTTTGCCTCATCGCTTGATAGAGACAAAGAAAAAGCCAGAGTTTCGTGTAATGGACTCGACGTCGTAGGTCATAGGTCGGCAACAGCCAGCAGCGTCTCTCCGATAGACTATGGTCATTACATTGTACAAGACATTGTCTAGACTTCCAGAGAGAGACAGAGGAGTGAAGAGAGAGAGAGAGAGAGAGAGAGAGAGAGAAATACAGAGAGACTGTTAGAGACAGAGACCGAGAGAGACACAGCTATGGAGACAGCCAAAGACAGAGAGAAAAGTGTGTGTGTGAGCGCCAATCGAGTGTGTGTTGTAGGAGTCAAATGGGCATACAAAAAGGTCTACCACTTTGGCGTACACACATGTATGTAACGGCTACCTTGTATTTCCGGTTGCCTTCCCGGCAGGTTTGACAAAACAATGTGGATTGCGTGTCAGGTGCAGGGGCACAATGGTTGTGACCTTTATGCGAAAATTTCTCGCAAATGGTGGGGTTTAGTGTACTAACACAAGACAACCTTTTTTATTACTTTTAACGTTCTCTCTAATAATTCAATATTGTAAACCCAATTAGGTTTCGGCATCCCAGAATTTTATGCGAGAACGGGGTTGCAACCCTTAATTTCTCTATGATAACTTAATGGCAGCGACCATCATTCCTGTGTTTGCTGATATCCGTTTAACCACACATTATCCAGGATACAGTTGTTCTATTTCAAATACTTTTGGTAAAATTTACAATAAACATGTGTTTGTTCAGCTCCATCCTCAAGAGTGGGTACCACCCTTACGTAGACCATATGTCACATAGGCATATATATATATATATATATATATACCGTATCTACCCGAAAGGGAGACGAGGCTTTTTAGACAAAAAAGGAAAATAGAAAAAATAAGGGGTCGTCTACAATTCTTCGAGGTCGCCTTCAATTCAAATCATAGGACCACAAATCCTATAAATGCGTGACACCGCTAGTTCAGTATTTAAGTTTGTGTTGCATGCATAACATTACTACGGGCTTCTATTCATAAGATTTTACTCAGGTAAGCAGTTACTTCTCCAAAATTGGCATGCCACTAGACAGAGGATTTTGACAAATGGTTTTCATGCCTAAATACCGTGTTATATGGTTGGACGTATTTTTGTAGTGCTGAGACTGTACCTGTCAACTTTGACACGGGTACCTTTATCTGATGTTGCACAGACACATAAAACGCTTGAGTAGCAGGGGGGGGGGGGGATTCTAATTCACTAGGCGAATGATATGTTGATGGGGATGGTCTAAAATAGATTTTTCGGATTAATGGCTAATCCGATTAATTGGCTAATCTTAATCCGATTAATTTGCAAATGACTTCAAAGAGGAAGCGCTTTGCTGGGAAGCAAAACGGCTCAAGTCACAAACACCCACAAAAGTTTTACAGTGTAAGAAAGATGCTGTTACCATACAGCCAGGTTAGACACACCTATTTAATTGTGATTAGCTTTCCTTTAAAAGTAAATAAAATATATAATATTATTCATATAATGGCATTTTTTTCAAGGGTTTGTCATAAATTCATGCAAAAATACTTTCGGCCTAAATAATTTTTTCAGCACTTCACAGGGGTAGTCTTGAATTCAGGTTTAAATATTTTCCCTTCAAAAATATTTTGTTAAGAAGGGGTCGTCTTAGATTCAGGGTATATATATATATATATATATATATATATATATATATATATATATATATATATATATATATATATATATATATATATATATATATATACACAGCATGTATAGGAAACATGTGTACAAATTCGGCACGTGATTTGTGACTGGAAAAGAGGAAGATTGATATAGGACACCCATGGTCCATCTCAAATAATAAGGGCTGTAGCAGCCCCTAAAGGCAGTAGGCGACAAGGACATTATGTGGGATATTAGGCAAAGTACTCGTGTTAGATGGACACAAATTGGTATACGGAGCAAGTAAACCAAGATCTTGGATACATGGTAGTTATGATCCGTTGTACACACCCCATCATGTAAATAATAGGAGTTGGCCCCTTTGATTGCATGCAACACGTACACCGTGAGGTTAAATTAATTTTGAATACCATGGGATGAAGCAAAACTATGTGAGTAGCAAATAAGCCTCCCTTGTTGCAACTCTCTAGGACTCATCGTTTCCGGTTAAATCGTAAATGAAGGGGGTACAGTGGTAGCAATAGCATGGCCTAGTGAGTAGGCAACCCTTCCTGCACCCATATATATATATATATATATATATATATATATATATATATATATATGTGTGTGTGTGTGTGTAAACACACACACTTACAGGATGGGGCTGAATTTGACCGACCAACTTCGTGAGGTGATTCTTCATGCAAAATTAAGTGGCAAAAATACAGTATATGACACTTTGTACCTAAACTAAATATTAAGAGTGAAAGAAGTCCCCGAAAATTGAGATTTTGGAATGTATGTAACATAGGAAACTAGGTGAGATGAAAATAAAACTCGCGGAACATTGTTTTTCATGTTATAGATATTTTCCAAATGCAGGACATTTATTACTTAGTCTAAACAACAACTATCATGCATTAAAAAGCTTATGATACTACATCCGACAATATGTTCCGGGCAACAGGCAGTGTGCGATTCCCTACATGAAGTATTGGTATTGCCTACTTGCCTGTAACCGTATTGCTGTCACTGCTGTGTACTGCAAAGACTATTGTTTATGTGCCTGGACATGTTTTGCTAAGCCGAAGCTTTATGTATGTGCGTTTTGTACGAAAGCGGTGGTCCTAGGCAGTTGCGACTAGAGGCCCTGTATGATACCTAGATCCTAATGTTAAATTAACACGCAAGAGGGAAAAGTTAATGAGTCCTGGCGGTTCGTATAAGCATCGCCCTTCATTAATAATTCAGGGACAGAGCGAAGTGGGGTAACAGTAAAATGTTGGACTTGCATTCGGAAGGACGCGGGTTCGAATCCTGGTTAGAACATACAGAATTCTGATTACCATGGTTTCCCGAAGTCACTCCAGGCAAACGCTGGGATGGTTCCATAATACAGACCATGGCCGAATCCTTCCTCAGTTCCTTTCACGTGCCTATTTGTATGTTCTTGTGTCTAATGACCGCATTTTCGATGAGACTTTAAACACACAAACTAGAAATGTACAGGTAGTCATTCTGTATTATTAGCGCGTACAGAAGTGTTACTTTTGATAAACGACATGTCGATAGTTGAAAGTAAGGGCCTGTCTACGATTGGGCTCTCCCAACCTGTATCTTAGGACAAGGATGTGCTGATTGATGCACGCGACCCTCTGGCGTCACGGCGCTCTCCCAAGCTGCCGTGTCCCAAGTCAGCCTGTACTCCAAGTTGAAGCATTCGGAAAACTGAACTTTTGTCCGAAGTTGTGTCCTAAGCTGATAGAAAACAAATATGATGAAATGGTAATAAATAATTAGGGATGTCTTCGTTCGGTCTGAAAAATTCTATTTGAAGGCTAAAACTTTTCAAACGTTGATTTAAAAAAATTAAATTTGGATGTCAGTTTATTATAAATAAATATTCAAATCAACCCTTTCGTAAACATTAAATGCTCAATAATACAGCGAATTTCAACATCACTACGGAACAACAAATAATGTGTCGAATTTAGTGCGATCTAGTATCAGATTCTGAAAGCTCACTTCGGACAATGCATTTGTAGACCATATTTGGACCGCGTAAATGTGACGTCACTTGACGCCGAGTTTCGGACAATTCCACGCCCACGACGGTGCCCCAGCTCACAGTTCGCGACGTGGGCGCGTTCACCTGATTCTCGTATTCCCTGGACGATGGATAGGCCGTGGGGGTCCTGTTCCCTGGTCTCCACAATCCTCCGATGTGAATCTATTGGACTATTTATACTGGAGTTACATGTGCAGCCTGGTGTATGAAACCGCAGTGGAATCGGAGGAGTACCTCGTCACCCTAATCATTGAAGCTGCCGGTATTATTCGAGACAATGAGGGTGTTTTCATATAAGTCCGACAATCGTTGGTGCGGCGATGTGAACTGTGCGTCAAACATGGTGCCGTAACATTGAGCATTTCCTATAAGTGTTTGTGATACGTGTTTTCACAATAAAACCTATTATATTTTTTACATGTGAGGACGCCTGAGGGGCGTATCTGAGTTCGTGAGGGACGGAGGTCTCAATAAAAATTTTAAATAAAAGAAACTAAATTTGGTTTTTAATTTATTCACTCTGCTAGTATCTACAGCATTAAATTAGGTGTTTCCACTTTTATTCTTTTCGTATAACAATGAGTGCAGAATTGTAATGTCTGTTTCAACTCTTATTAGCGTTCTTCTTAATTGTTTCTGTTGGTTACAGTCAGTTAACTCATACCCATCATTAGCATGTGTTAGTCTGTTTCCATTATTTATAATGTCTTTCACTCACGCACTGAGTCCAACAGTCCAGCCTGTCAGCCGCATATTTCGCTTATTGATTCTTGCAGTCGCTGACTTCCTTTCTCTCCGGTTGGCCACGCCGCTCGTTCTTCTATCGCTCGATACTCAGCCACTCATTCATTCATCCACTCCGACTCCAAATACCGGCCCGGAGGCTGCTGTTAAATTTATAGTGACAACTAAACCCGGCCTAAAGCGTGTAGGGTTTGCCCTGAGACGCATCCCATTCTCCAACCGACTTAGCTACTAACATACATGCCGGAGGGTACAAAGAACTGAGAAGGTGCTCACGCTGGCGTAGCGGGATTCGGGGGCTCGGCATTAAACAAAATAAATTTAAAAAAATCCGGCCCGTGTCTTCTCGCCGTTTGTCCACCGCCTGTAACGACCCGAAGAATACCAGCAAGATGTTCGTCTCTTCCTGACGTAGTGTGGCAGCAATGTGCGACGTAGGCCAGGCCTATTTCACCATTAATATGTTGAGCAAGTAATACCTGTCGAGCTGCAGTGTGCCTATGCACCAATGTGGAAATGTGTGCCCGTACGGTTTAGCTATCGTCGACGAACCGTGAGTGGTGGTATGACTAACAATTGTTTATCATGGTGTAGTAAATTTAATAACTTCTTGGGTGCCGTAGTTTGTTCTAGTGGGCACTCACCGTAGTGCAGCTTTTCAAAATTATAGTTTCGACACCTCGAGTAAATTCATTTTGGCCTAACTAAGTAAGCTATCGGTGTGTGTTTTTCTAGTTTCATCAAAGTTTAGTACAGTGTTTCCATTGCGGCCCATTTATACTACTTTGTTTACCGTTCGCCGTCTCATATCACGACTCGTTCGTGGGGCTTTAAATAATTTTTAGGCTTGTAGTGCTTAAGTTTTATAACGTGCCACGAGGCTCTGAAGGAAGCAACGTATTGCCCTCACTTTACCTTAATATATTTTACTGGATTTTTAAATCGTGTGTTTTATTAGGATGATCGTTTTGACGTGCCCCATACGGTTGCCTTTCATCCTAGTTGAGCCAAGCCAATATTCAAAATTTAATGTCATGATTCTAGTCTTACGTAAATATTCAGGAAGTATTTTAAGCTGAAGCAAATGTTGGTCTGGGCATTCCATATTTTATTATCCTTGGTAATACTCCTATGAGAGAAATGGTTAATCAAATTACATCAATGAGGATCAATTAAAACTTAGACTTGAATGTTATGTTTTGCTAGTGCTTCATTTGTCACGCACTAGAAGGAAAAGAGTAACACTTGCTTATTATATACCAAAACTGGCGTAAATGTTAGAGCAGAGTGCCACTTAGTAATTACAGTACGTCATATTGTACTATTTTGTTTATTCACTGCGTAACTGAAAATGACATAAATGTTTAACCTGAACGGGACGTATTTTCCAGAGTTACGTATTTTTCATTCTTAAGGTAATGTTCACTGTTGCCAGAATAATTTAAGTGGTTATGTTCAACCGCAACGCATATTTTTAGTGCTTTGGTACTTGAGCACTCAACCATCTAGGTGTTGCACCCTTTTGAGAAATTGCAAATATCATGTTTGTGGTGCCTTATACTCTATCCCATGACTGCACAGGGTTTGCAGTATCTGTAATAGTTGTCAATGTCAGATAATTACAGTGCCTTATAATTTGGCGCATTCGGGTATCAGGTGTTTACCGTTTTATGAATAAGTATAAATATAATGTAGACTTTTGGTGTAAATACTCAGTATTTTTTGAGGCTAGTAAATTTGTATTTGACTAAGTGAACCTTTGCAAAAAACCGCACGAAGGTATAATTTTTGGTTGAGCTTTGTATTTTCAATATCAGAGATATTGTGTATAATATTTTGGTTATCTTCCGTAACGATCTTGATTTACGTATCTATCGTAATATATAATCGACGCTCAGAATGATTGTACCTGAATGTACTTGATTTGCCTAGAAATATTTGTGTGAGGAATAACATATAAATTGTTGCTCAGAATAAATGTATCTCAATGTAACTGATATTGCCTAGAAGTATTTGTGTGAGGCATTTTACTCATGTGCAAAATATGTCTAGTGATAGTACAGAGTTATTTATTTTCAATAATGAAATATTTTAATCAATATGGTGTTGTCAGAATTGGATCGTGTAAAAGAACAAAGTTAATCGTTTTCAGTAATGAAATATTTTAATAAATGTGTTGCTGCCAAAATTGAACTGTGTAATAAATATATATTTTATATTGAAACTGGTGTTGCAATATTTATTTGTGGCAAGTTTGTCACAGAGTTGAAAATTCTATTCAAAGATATAATACAGGAAACATCCATACATTTTAATATAAAATTGCGGAGCATACCGATAAGTGTTAAATAACACCCTTTTCCGCCCTAGAACAAGTAGGACTTCATTGTATAGTGATCACACACATTCCAGCACAACTAATTTTCTGGCGAGTTACTTTGTCATCGCTCGTCACTGGTTCGAACACTGTTCTGGACATGGATATTTCAAATAACTTGAGAGAAATTCATAATTTCAGAAAAGTTCATAGTCCCAAAAACATTCAGGTACCCTTGCATAGTCAGTGACAAGGTAGAAGACTTATATAATATTTTGAGGTTATCCAAGGATATGCTTCTCTTATATGACACATTAACGATGCTGTTTGGCAAGCTGTTACCTGGGGAAGTCGCGAACCTGATGATAAGGACACTGTGGAACGCAGCATTGACACCCAGTAGGTCGAAACTCTATGGGGATATCAAGTGCCACAAAATTATAGGGTAGAATGACTTCGCCAACTGTTAAAAAATGAAAATAATGCTCATTAATAAAGAAAGCTGTATACTTTATAAACAATATAATTTTAATTTTGAATATACTAAAGTCACAAGTAAATTAAGTTAAAGTACTCTTATAATCATTCATAAAATATATAATTTTGATGTATGCATGCCCTATCAGTGCCTGAGTATTGAGTTGTTTTGTTTCCGTTGTTATGTTCGTTGCTGGAGGCGGCGGAGTTGATGTTTGCAATCAATTGGAGGAGTTGGAATTGAGCTTCATTGAATTTTCTAATGCTGATTGCTTAAGAATAAATGGTACGAGAGTTATTGATATAAGCGACAATACCTTTTTAAAAGAGAGAAATATGTACAATCAACATTTTAATAAACGATTGTGCAGTTAACAGAGTAGCCAACCCATACATTCTCTACCATCAGTTGTCAAACACTCGATTAGTTCCATGTTACCGTTTGCAAACACAGCATTTAATTAGAACATTTTGACCAAATTGTTATTAGCAATAACTAAAACGTTTGTTTGAAAATTGAAATAATCATGGTTGAGAGTTGTATGGTTGGCAGCAAGTTCTACCTAATAGCCCAAACATAGAGGAAAATGAGGGCCCATCAAAATAGCATTGAGTTTCGTCTCTTTATCTTACTTGCTTTGTGATCGACACCGCACGACCGACGATGTTAGTCTACTCGCCTCCCACCAAGGCGAACCGGGTTCGATTCCCGGCTGGACCGCCTCGGATTTTCGCACGTGGGAGTCGTGCCGGACGATGCCGCAGGTCGGCGGGTTCTCTCGGGCATCTCCCGTTTCCCCTGCCCTTTTGTATTCCGGTGCTGCACCGTACTCACATCGCTGCATCCCCTTTCGGCTCTCAAGACCTCGATGTAAGCAGTCGCCCATATCTCTCCGCTCGCTCGTCATCTGATCGGGCTCGAACAGGCGGCCCCCTCACCGATATCGTCGATGCTCAGTGGCATTTCGCAAAACTTGTCGCGAACCGTTCATGTATTGCACGAACTCGCTCTCTCGGATTATTTCGCGAAACACACCACGAACAGTACACCTAATATGAGAATGAATTGCGATGCTGCTACAGCAAGATACTTCGCTTCTGTTTGCAGTAAAACCTTTTATTAATCGTTTTTCATATAAAAACATTGAAGCACGCTGAGAAAACATATATGCATCCCTCACACGAGAAAAGATCCAGACAATTAAACAAATATACTGATGCCGACACTTTTACGCATATCTGTTTGTATAAGCACACACGAGCATGTACACAGTTAGGAATCCACGGACATGCATCGCTGAAAAGATTCTGAAACTCAAACTACGAATCTCCCTCGATTTTATTTCGGTTAAGAATAGAAAGTGCCATTAGGTCAAAAGACCATATCCACTCTGCAGAGTAAAATTTATTTAAAAATTATTTTCAATATTTGGGCAATATTTACAGAGTTCAGCTAAAGACTAATTTTTAATTTGTTCTCAACTTGATACTGTTCTCAACTGATACCGAACTATCGATTCAACCATTTTAGGTCTCCGTAGCTAAACTTCTGCCATATGACACGTAAAAGACACTGCTTGGCCAATCTCTCATCATTGCCGAAGCTCAGAGCGGGGGGTGTGCTCGGGCCCTTATACCACCCATACGGTTGCAGCAGTTGTATCTCTCTGCGGGCTGAGGAAGTTTCCCTCACCAGACCGCAAAGAACACATAGCCCAGAGGTCAGGACGCCCTGCACGTCCCGGCGCAACTCAGACAGCCCGCCAGTCAGACCAGCAAAGCCGCGGTACTGTTTGGCCTGTGGGCGGTGAGTGTGGTTATAAATGCAAAGCCAGTGACCTTGGTTGGTGGCAGTGTTGTGACCTTGGCATTCACCTGGGTTTACCTTGCCCCCCCCCCCCCCATCGTGGTGAATTTGGTATGCTGTTCTTCTCCTTAAAATTAGAAAATCAATAGCTAAAAATGGTAAAATATGTTTAAATGTAATAATTTTTTTTTCAATATTAAAAAAAATTTGACTTTAAAAAGTGGTCATAAATAAAATAACATATTGATTCAAAATGGTTGTCTTAAACAAAATGGTGGCTGTAAACAAAATAGCAAATTGATTCAAAATTGTGGTCGGAAAGAAGATGGTGCGTAAAGCTCAATGCCAAGGTTATTCAAGAAATGACTGTTGTGATAGCCGACTAGAATGATAGATCATGAACACTGCCCCAAAACTTACCTTTTTGCAGTACTAGGTCAATTGTGGCTACGATCCCGTATCATTGGACCAGGACGTGTGTGTGTGTGTGTGTATTTATACACATACACAATTATCATTTTTGTAATAGTCAAGAAATTAATTTTAGCATTAAATATAAATATTTTTCGCTGTTTTCGGGTAAACTATACAACTTTTCGGGAACTCCAAATTTTTTCTCATTCTATGCAGTTCTTTGATTCCATCTATGAAAACGTCTGTGTATGCATCTTTGTTTCATAGATTTATATAGATTTACGTAATTCAGTCAGCGAGTCATGTAGCTCAGTGTGGCACAATGACAAGCATTAAACAATAATGGTGCTTTCGTTTACAACCCAAGTTTATTTGCTGTGAAGCTTAGTATTTCTCGAAAGAAATTTGGCAGCAATTGAGAGAAATAAAGACGTATCATTAGAATTGGAATTATCAGATGGCACTGTGAAAAATGCTGTGATCTTGGATGGCAGAAAACGTGTTATCATTACTTTCAGTACCACAATGGTAAAGTATAGGGGAAGGTGGGGGAATCGTGCGCAGCGGGGAATTGTGCGCACCTCGATTTGTCGGAAATGCGTGGATATTATTGAGTCTGGCTGGTGCTGCGCTCTACCGATGGATAAGCCACCTAGTACCAGGCAGGAAAGGTCGCGCCATTTCTGTAGTTGTGAATGTGAGAGGTGGAGAAAGTAAAGTGTGCTGTTTCATGTTACTTTTTACTACCAGGAAATAAGAAGGTGAGTGCAAAGTTCTTGTTCAAATATTTCTAACTAAATATATTATTAAAGTGCGTAATTTATTGGCGTTGTATGCACGCTACTTGTTAAACTGATAATATTTTTTCGCGTGACGGCCATGTTTCGTTCCAAAATTGTAATCGGGTAATGGTGAGCAGTAAGGCAGTACGTGCGCACAATTCCCCTTCGAAGGAGGGTTAGGAAATGCGCACGATTCTCCCTCATACGAGTATATTAGAAACGATATAATGCCAACCTCTCTCTTGTTTTGTTCACAGATGACAAGAACGTACTCCCGAAAGACGAACATTAACTCCTACACTCCAGCAAATTTACAGAGAGCTTTGCAAGCGATTAGAGATGAGGGTAGGAAAATAAGTGAAGTAGGGAGATGTTAAAGTATTCCGGAGTCAACTCATAGAAAAAAACTTTTGGAAATATGGCCTGTTCCAGCTCGTTTAGGCCATAAAGCTGTGTTCCCAAAAGAAGTTGAGACAGAGTTGAAGGAATACATCCTGACACTTGCCAAATTATTGTATGGTGTGATGCCAACAGAACTCGGGTGCTTGGTATTTAGGTATGCTGAAGAGAAAAACATGTCTCATAATTTTAATAAACAAAAAGGTTTAGCTGGGAAGGATTGGCTTTATGGATTTTTAAAGAGAAATCCTGAGGTAGTACTGAGACGGCCAGAAGGAACTAGCTTAAATATAATTGCGTCGTTTAATGCTCCGGAAACAGGTCTATTCTACTCTAACCTTCAGAAAGTTAAAGACACATTCAAGTTCGAACAGAGTAGAATATTTAATGTTGATGAGACGGGACTTTCAACTGTTCGAAATGCACCTAAAGGAGACGAAAGAGTAGGGGCTGCTATTTCTGCTGAAATAGGTCGCACTATTATGGCTGTTATTTCTGTGAGTGCCTCTGGTAAGTACATCTCACCAATGTTTTTACACTTAAAAAAAATGGACCTATTGGTGCAACTTACAAATGTTCGAAAAGCGGATGGATAAATGGGGACCTTTTTCTTGAGTGGTTGAACCATTTCACAAAACATGTCAAGCCTACTGAAAGTGGTCCGATTCTCCTCATTCTCGATAATCATAGCAGCCATATTTCTGTTGAGATATACGACTTCTGCAAAACAAACTTCATTCATATGGTGTCACTTCCACCCCACACATCACATCGCCTTCAACCATCGGATTTGACATTTTTTGGCCCTCTAAAGGGCGCTCTTTACAGGGAATATGACCTTTACCTAACTACATTAGGCCATGAAAAAATTACTGTATATGACGTAGCAGAGCTCTTAAACAAGGCATTTATGAAAGTAGCCACAATGGAAAAGGCAGTTGTAGGTTTTCACTCTGCTGGAATATTCCCATTAAACCCCGATAAGTTTAATGAAGACGATTTTGCACCTGCGAATCAAGTAAGGACTGTCACAGTTGAAGGTAGTTCTGAGCCTGAAACTCCGAAATCTGCACCACCCCTTGAACCTGCCCATGATTAAGGCAATGAAGTTGGATCATCAACATGTGTTGGGCGACATAGACAGCCAGATGAACAACCTGTTCAAGATTCCGAACCATCAAGATCTACAACCAACACATTCTTGGCTCATATGTCTCCTATTTCAAAGAAGGTAGATCATAAAAGTCAAAGACAACCAGGAAAAAAGTCACATAAAAAACGACATTCAGAAATACTGACAAGTACATCAGTGAAACGAAAATTAGTTGATGCACAAGAGAAGAAAGAAATGAAGGAAGAAAAGAAAGCAAAGAAGAAAGGGAAATCTACAAGTAATGCTCGAAGGGGTATTGGCCAATCATTATCACCAAAGAAAGAGAAAGGAAGAAACCGAAGAAGCAAACAATACCAATGTCATCTGACGCATCTGAAGATGATGTTTGCTACCCCTGTGATGATGGTGATGATGAACTGGATGAAATGTATTGCAGTGTTTTACCCTCACGTAGCAAAGAACCTAATTAATTATGTTGTATCTGTGGAGAAATAGGGAGGGACAAAGAATTGTGGTATAGATGTGTGTTGTGTTCTACATGGAATCATGCAGATTGCACTGGTGCGAATAGCCCTAAAGATTATGTGTGCGATTATTGTGCATCTGCAAAATGAACTAGAAAATGAACAATATTTTAGTGGCTTAAAATGTTTAGAACTTGTTTGATATTTATTCTATTTGTAGTAGGGCCTATATAAAATCAATAGGTGAGTTGCCTTTGCACTAACCTATTACTTTCTTAAAGTATGCTGTTTTCCATCTTAACCGCAAACTTTGCTTTTACTGCGCATCATTACCCAACCCTTGCGCACCATAACCCTATAGGGCGGGGAATCATGCGCAAATGCATGTTTGTACTTTTTGCGTTATCGTATAATTATGTTCCTGTTTGGACAAAATATGTTTTAATACAATGAAAGAAGGATAACAAACGTTCACTTTCACATAATCACCGATCTCGCTTAGGTGCGCACAGTTCCCCCACCTTCCCCTAAGTCTCCCCTATGCTGAATTTCATCTTGAGAAAATAATGAGCACAACTTTAATATATTTATTTGTACATTCACATTACTGTACTGTTTATATTATCTTTCAAGAGGACGAACCTGTAGGCCCTTATTATTAAGGTACTGTATACATAATTTTGAACACTGCGGCTAGGCTTCGACTGGCTTGAAAACTCGCCGCAAACAGATATGAAAATACTCACCTCTGTGAGAGCATATCCAGCTGTAGCTCCACTACACTCTGCAACGATGTAGACCAGAGCGAGGCACAAGTCTATTTTCCCCAGCACAAGTGCAGCCAACGTCACGGCAGGGTTCAGGTGGGCATCACTGATGTGGCCGAAAATCTGTGTGGAAAGGCAGTTTCAGTTTACCACATGCTTATATACCTCAGTTATTAGAAGGCATGGACTGCAGCTCTGAATTAAATGAAAAATTATAATTATATACATATGTTTTTTGCATATATATCTCGTCACAGGATATCCAGATTTTAGATTTAAAAAAAGTACACTGGAAGTAACCCAAAGTATGTGTTGCCAATGGGCACGTAAATAATTCGTAGATAGTTCCGCAAAAAATTAGTTAGCGAGCAAATGCCAAAAATTTCAAGCATCATTTTGAGCCATCACCACTACTAAGACTACGACTCGATAATTACTAACCATCTAGTCATAATTTCTCATGATATAGTTAAATGGGTGGAATGTGAATGTTCTGTTGAAACGATGTTCATCATGAAAGTAGAAGACTTCTGTAAACTGATTCCACCTCTAAAATAACTATACATACAAACACAGTATTTCTATATGCTCTGTTTTCATCACAGAAAAAAAAATGTGTAGAGATCAGTGAAAAGTGAAAAATTGTATCAATTAATTTCAGTACTTCCGAGGGTGTTTGACATTTTTATCACCTTGCTCTCAAAAGTCCATCTGGCAGTTACAGACCACACCACTTCAGATGTCAGCACGACATGTCACCCCTGACAGCGACAAGTGTCTTACAATGGACTCCTTAGCTGAGAACAAAGTTATCGAGCAGTTCTTGGAATATGTAGTCCCATTCCTATACCAAATCCAGAGCCCCTGCATTGATTGTGGACTTACTGGCCATCTCGCAACACGATGCCCTAGTGGATTCCAAGAATCATATATTTGTTGACTTGTATGCCAATAAAATGTAAAGTCCAATGGTAAAAGAAGTCAGGTTGGTAAAAAGAATGTCTAATTTTCCAATAAACTGAGGCAATATTCCAAACTTTTGTGAATGTTCAATCATCACAAATACCTGTAAATTCAGATCTCATTAGTACAGAATGAAAAAAAAAAAATAGGGTTCCATGAGGTTTATATTAGAGCGATTGCATTTTATTACATTGGAGATTTGTGTAGCACTTATTTGTGGTAATAACATTCCATATTTAAGTAACTTAAGTATTATAAAACACATCATGTTTAGGGACTATGGTAAGATGAAATGAATACATGGCGGTTATGGTATTGACTATTGTATGCAAATACACACATTTTATGTGGTATTGGTGTAGTGGAATTACGTTGCCTCACGCCTATCATGAGTACTTATGTTTTCGAAGATATTGCCCATGGACGGCGGCCGAGAAGGCATTAGACTCCGCGATGCAGGTGCATGATAGTTTCGATAAAGGTCGGAACTAAATTGAGTGCGCAGCGTTTCCTTATACCTAACAGCAGCTGACGTGACTGAAAAGAGGACGCCTTGTGATGTCAGCACTGCTTTTGAATTTGATTGGACGAATATCGGCTTCCATTTCGAGGATGTTTTCCACAGCTTTGAGGTGGATGGCGGTTGCGAAAACTTCACTATAACTACCCTGGCAAACTAAGCGACGGCTGACTCTCGGGGGGAGGTCACACACCTAGGGGTTTTGGTCACACTTGAGACAATTAAATTTTCCCTACTATCTAGACTGCTCCGATAGCCGAGTGGTCTAAGGCGTCTATGTGCCGACCCAAGTTTCAGCATTCGATCCAGCCCTCCTCCAGACGAAATTTTGAGCTCCGAAATAAAAAGCAGTGCTCCTAGCAGTCAACTCTAGAAGCCTAGCAAGAGCGATCATATTCTAGCCGCCATCTCCATAAACAAATATAGTGGTCGAATTAATGACGTGACCCCTAGAAAAAGCCAATTTAAACAAAAAAACAAGTGGAAACAAGATGACGGGCACACACCAGTGCCCCTAGCAGCAGGCGGCGAGAGAACTACATAGACGGCAGGCGAAGAAGGCAACAAAGGGCAGAGAGAAATATATGAAATTGAGAGAGACAAGATGGAATAAGACGGTATGAAAAAAATCACAGAATGTAGAGCATGGAAATAAATACAAGATGTAATGATAGAGCATGAATAAACAACACGGAATGATAAATCATAAAGTACGTAAACAAAATACCGGACGGAAAGAAGATGGCCAAATAAGGTCAAGAACACAGTATGGCGGACAAAGGTCAAGGTCACCTGGATCCAATATGGCGGTTGGTGACTGGACTGACAGAGTATGATGTCGTAATCCAAGATGGCGGACGACACCACAGCCTCATCCACTGCCAAGGAATCGGCTATCCCATCTACTCTACTTCTGTACGTATCTGTATCCATATAATGACGTAATTCATAAATTCATATCGCGGAGTTCTCTCTTGACATGGTAGGAGGCAGTCCGTGTACAGTATGCATATAAATCATAGCATGGTTGTACACGTATATTTGAAATGTAATTCTTTTTTTGCACTAGTGTAGCGTAGCAGTGAACCACGACTATGATTATGATAGCCTATTGACCACTAATTTTCCAACTGGATGCTTGTGCTCTAAGCTATATTTGAGTGAATCTCAGATTATTATAGCTTCGTTATGGATGGAAATTTAACAATTCGCAAAAATCCAAAGCACACGCGCAAAACAGCTGTAGTGAACACAGTGTAAATACAGCACAATATATTGGAAAAATAATAAATAATTCAGTTAATTAACTTATATAATGTAATGATTCATAACACTCAGGAATAAAATTAATTTGCACTGGAATAAATAAGCACAACGAAAGAAAAGTAAACATTCATGAGTACGACTTGGCCTATTTTCGTCTGTGTTCTCTTGATTAATTTGGGGTCGCGTTGGCTGAGCGGTTAGCCTGCTCGGCTCCCACCAACGCGAACAGGTTTCAATTCCCGGCCGGGTCACTCCCGGATTTTCGCAAGAGGGAATCGTGCCGGACGTTGCCGCTGGTCGGCGGTTTTTCTTGGGGATCTCCCGTTTCCCCCTTATCGGCTCTCAAAACCTCGTTAAGAGTCGCCCAATTCCCTCGGCTCAACTTAATGAATTTATCTCTGCCACTCATTACACACACACACACACACACACACACATATATATATATGGGAAAACGGCACCCTCGTTACATACCTGGATAATTATAGCGACAGCCATGCCAGTGGCGATCGCCTTCTCCAAATGGACAGGATGTTGCGTGACTTTCATTATTGCATTTGCCATGCAACTGAGAAATACCAACAGTCCTGTTCCAATGAATTCTGCTAGCAGTATTGTAACAGCTCTGTTGCGTTTACTGCCGCTGCATATGGGGATGCCTAGAATACAATCATGATAGTTATATCTCTTTTATAGGCTGTTCACGGTAAAATGATCACTTCTGAAAGCCCTGATTAAGATCTACTTGTATAAATGTTGTGTATTCTTCCGCCTTATGTAAAATTAACATTGCCATGGGCCTCATCACATTATTCATGCGTCGGTCAAGTGAAACTGTGAAATTATTTAAAAAGTAAATATTTTACAGATCTGCTCATTTTTACACTACGATGCATTAAAAATACAGAACGCGAGAGAAATAATTGAAGTTGTCACAAATGGTTACCTAACACTCTTCGTTCGACGTAAACATAATGAACTACTTTCCCCTCTACCATTAACAACTTTACTTGACACATGTCACTTATTGCGCCAGTTAGAATATATACACGTAAGGACAGTGCCTTTTTTCTAAAGTTTATTTTGAGATTACTTTATCGTGAACAGCCTTAAGGCAGAATTATTATTTTGAATGTAGAGTTTGAGTCTGAAATTAACGTTAATATGAAATGTTACAGAACGACCCCATAAATGTTGATATAGGTTGTCCACGGTAAAGTGAGCATTTTTGAGACACTAAGTTACTTTTTCCTTTCAGCCATATCTTACACTTTAACCATGTTTATAAATGAATATTACGATGTCAGTAATAAACACTGTGTGTATATTGTACCTCACTTGGAAGTTAACGTAAAAGGCTATATATATATATATATATATATATATATATATATATATATATATATATATATATATATATATATACTATTATTCCAAATGAGAGGGCTTTCGAAAGTGCTCACTTTACCGTGAATAGCCTTTAGCAGATAGTTTTGTGATGGAAAATTCTCTGTCCATTCTCTGGCTGCATCGCCTATCGCATTTGAGCTCTTCACTAAACGTTTAAAGTTTTTTTTATTTGACTATTTCAAATACTAGCTCAAAGTTGGTTACTGGGACCTTTACCTCAAAGTACAACTAATATTTAAATTCATAAAATTATATTTTAGAAATCATAAAGACCATTTCGCCTCTTAAGACCTATCACATTTACGCCTTCTATCTTGTGGAGTAGCTTTCGACTTTGCTAACTGCTTGGCATCTGAACTGCATGTAGTTGATTAGTATCTCCCACGTTTCCCGACTGATGATGTACTATTCTTCAGCCACTACATTTTTCAACTCCTTCGAAGAAAAAAATGTGTACTCTGTGCTGGGGGGACTTCAGAAATGCTTATACACGTATGTTCAATGGGGCTGAAGTCTGGAGACTGAGGATTCGTTTTCAATTGTTTTGGAATGTTCTAAATTAACCGATCTTTATTATGACCATCTGTATGCTTTGGGTCGTTGTCATGTTGAAAATATGAGAAAGTCACATTCCTAATTTTCCTGCACTTTGCTTGGCGTTCTTCTTTAGAATGCCATTATACTGTGCATTACTTGCCCATTCTACCATCAATAAATTTGACACTGCCAACCCCTTTCGCAGACATACACTCTCTCTCCATAACTGAACCTCCCCCATATTTTAACATCATCGGACATATTAACTTTCCTTCATGCCCTGCGCGAGCTGCTTCGATGACATCGTTCCAAAACTCCTGGTTCTTATTTAAGTACTCTTTAGCGAAAAGCAGTCTTCAAGAATGGTTCTTCTTACTCGCATAGGACCTCTTCCTTGCTAACCTGCTATCATAACTGTGCCTACGTAACATCAGGCGAACTGTCTCAGAACGCATCAGTACCTATATTATGGAGAATCTGCATCCGGGCGCACAAGCTGTAGACCGTGGGGCCGTCCGCCATCTTGATTAATGTCACAGCCAGGGGTCGAAGCTTTATAGGGTTTTCGTGGGCCACTAAAGTTTAAGGTAGATTGACTTCGCCAACTGTTTAAAAATGAGAATAATCATTAATAAAGAAAGGTGCATATTTTATAAACAATATCATTTTATTTCTAATTACACTTAAGTCACAAGTAAATTAAGTTTAATTATTTTTATCATCATTCATAAAATATATAATTTTGACTTAAGTATGCAATGTCATCACCTGAGCGTTGAGTTGTTTTGTTTCCGTTGTTATGTTCGTTGTTGGAGAAGGTGGAGTTGATGTTTGTAATTAATTGCAGGAATTTGAATTCAGCTTTATTGAATTTTCAAATGCTGATTTCCTAACAATAAATGGTACAAGAGTTATTGATATCATCGACAATGCCTTTTCAAAAGAGAGAATTATGTACAATTAGCGTTTTAATAAACGATTGTGCAGTTAACAGAGTAGTCAACCTATGTATTATCTACCATAAATGTTAAAGACACATTTAGTTACGTGTTACCGTTTGTAAATACAGCATTTAATTATAACATTCTTACCAGATTGTTATTAGCAGTAACTAAAATGCCTGTATGAAAATTGAAATAATTATGTTTAAAAGTTGTACGGTTGGCAATAAATTCTACCTAATAGCCCAAACACTGAGGAAAATAACGGCCCACCAAAATAGCATTGATCTTCGTCTCTTGATCTTACTTGCTTTGTGGTCACAGCAGCCGGTCGCTGAACCCAGCGCCCGATTTCTGCTTCTGTTATTCCTGTTGGATAGCTGCAATGTTGGGTGTGGGTGACTCTCACCTTGACATATGGTGACCTTAAATTCGAAAATCGCAAAAAGAGAAAAACTCGCAAATATCAGGGAGAAAATTACATGACTGACCTGGACCAGAATGTTGGATGTGGGGGACCTTAACCTTCGTAAGCTTGAACTCTAAGATTAAAGGTGGGTTTACGATTAAAGTCTGAAGAATTAAGAATTGTACTTAATGACTCGATGAGCACACGGAAAATGAACAATAAGAAGATTGGCAGTTTATGATTGAACTAGGAACTGTTAAGTCGGGCCAATCAGAATCGTAGGAGACGAAAGCAACCGACATAGCTTGGAAATATGGACTAGAGTGGAGATTATTTACATATATTTAATTATTTGCGGTTACTGTTTATGGAATAGTTTTAAAAAACTCGTGATATTTTATAGAAGGCGAAGCCGATGCCAACATTGGGTATTCATATCAATAAATCTGAAAATGTTAATTAAAGCGAATTCAATAACCTCTTCCAAGAAAGAAAACACGACCATGAACAGTTCTTTAAATTAAAGAGGATAGCCTCTCGATTAAAATACACTATCGACCAAAAAGTAATTGGGAACCCGTGAAGATAAGTAATTCAGTACGTCAGTTGACTTGTGTGGCCGCAATACGCTGCAGGCTGGTGAAGAACCAGTTGACAATAAGATGGCACGAGGTACAGAGCTATCGGACTTCAATAAGGGAGTGATTGTGGGTTGCCATTTCAGCGGGCTGTCTAGCCGGGTGATTGCACGGAAGGTAAACAGGCCCAAATCAACGGTCGCATTCGTCTTGCGTAAGTGGAAGGTCGATGGGCATTGTGCCAATGCTGCACGTTCTGGACGACCTCCAATCTTGACCGACAGAAATCGCAGAACCCTGAAACGTGAAATGGTCAAAAATAGGACACAACCCATGGCTATCATCCGACAGGAGTTTCATGCAGCAACAGGAGTATCGGTTTCCATTGGAACATTGCGTAGAGAGGCCCACCGACTTGGATATTTCGGGAGAGCAGCTGAACATAAGACCCATATCACGACAAGCAATAAAGCTCGGCGACTCAGGTTGTGTTTCGACCGTCACAACTGGACACTGAAGCAGTGGACATCGGTTCTGTGGAGTGTTGAGTCGAGGTTTACATTATTCCGGTTCGATGGACGTGTATGGGTGTGGCGTCTACCCGGGGAACGGCTTTTGCCGGAGTGTATAATGCCAACAAGGAAATTCGGTGGTGGTGGTGGAGTGATGGTGTGGGGCTGTTTCACGGCCTTCGGCGTAGGACCGCTGGTGTTTGTCCGTGGTAGCATGAACGCAGAGGCCTATTGTAACATTTTGGAAAATGAAATGCTCCCAACATTGTGGCGTTTTTACGGAATGGACCCGTGTAACTTTCAGGATGACAATGCCAGGTGACATCATGTTTCAAGGGATACTATGCAGTGGTACGCCGACAACAATGTTCGCCGATTGGACTGGCCCGCCCAGAGCCCCGACCTCAACCCTATAGAACATCTTTGGGTCGAATTGTATCGCCGGGTGAGGGCTCGTCAGGCGCGGCCAAAATCCATTGCTCAACTCATGGAATGGTTGCAAGAGGAATGGTGACGAATCCCCGTGGATGTCCTGCAAGCACTCGTAGAACGCATGCCGGACAGGTGACTGCTGTTATAGCGGCAAGAGGCGGCCCTAAGAGATTTTAA
The DNA here is from genome assembly GCA_029891345.1 of Dryococelus australis. Taxonomy (NCBI): domain Eukaryota; kingdom Metazoa; phylum Arthropoda; class Insecta; order Phasmatodea; family Phasmatidae; genus Dryococelus; species Dryococelus australis. The sequence continues at coordinate 60,983,773 of CM057006.1, forward strand.
AGGAGTGACAACCACCGAGCAAACATTGTGGACAGGTGCCCAATTACTTTTTGGTCTATAGTGTATATTTATTAGAGGTTAGTGCTTTTTGAGAGGGCCTTAAAAAGTGCCCCGTTACTGTGAACAGTCTATACCTGCTCGAACATGTGAGCTTTTGGAGAGTAGGGATAAAGCTGATGAGTGTTCTTTAATTATGTGCCTGTGACCGGAAAGTGTCCTGACTCCATCTTTGGTGGCACCATCACTGACTCCAGTTGGACTCTTACATTGTCGGAGATGCTGTTCGCAAACCATAAGGGTCAGACCCCTGAAACATGTACTATATAAGGACAACATAAGGCGAATCATTTCGATGTTTCAGACTACTGTCTATGCTTTTGTTATCATAGTTGATCATAATTTTTGAATAATTGATGATAGAGTTACATGAAACCAGAACAACCGACATTCAAATCATGAATACCGAATAAGTATACCAATTGGCAATAACGACAAACTACAAGACCATAAAATAAGACCAAAAGAAATACCAGACGACAAGAAGGCCGAACAGACCAACAAAAAAGACCGACCTACTAACCATCATTACTGACCGAATATACAGACTATTCAAACTAGCTGGCCATACTTTCCATCTATTCCAGCCAGCCATGCGAACCAGCCAAACCTCTCAGCCATACGAACCAGCCACACCTGGCAGCTATACGAACTAGGTACACCAGCCATACGAACTAACCACACCAGCCAGCCATACTAACTAGGTACACCAGCCAGCCATACTAACTAGGTACACCAGCCAGCCATACGAACAAATCATACCATTTAACCATATGAACAAATAATTTCAGCCGACCATATGATCAAACATTACCAGCCAACCATATGAACAAACCATACCAGCCGATCATATGAACAAACCATACCAGTAGACTGTATGAAAAAACCATACCAGCCGACCATACGAACAAAACATACCAGCCGACCACATGAACCAACCATAACAGCTAACCATACCATCCGACCATACGAACCAACCATACCAGCCAACCAAACGAACCAAACAAACAATCTGGCCATACGACCCAACATACAATCAGACCATACGAACCAACCATACCATTCGAATATATGAACCAACCATACCAGCCAACCACATGAACCAACCATACCACCCGATGATACGAACCAACCATGCCATCCAATCATACCAGCAAACAATACGAACCAATCATACCAGCCGACCGTACGAACCGACCTTGCAAGCCGACCATACAAACCGATCATACCAGCCGACTATGCAAAGTGGCCATACCAGCCGACTATACCAACCGACCATACGAACCACCCACACGAACCATCCATACGAACTGAAATAACTTGTATGGAAGAAACTGATGAAGGTAACTGCATAGCAATGTGATCAAAGAACTAGATCAAATGTCTGGTTGAATGGATTCATAAATCAGTTTAAATCTCACTGGTGAAATATGTTAGTAAGTTTATATATAGAGCAGTAGCAAGAAAAAATAGACACACAAATTGCTACCATGGAAAGAACTTTAGTTTTTTCACGAGGATGATGCAAGCTAATGATTGTACGAAGTCTATTGTAGAGCTGACCTCAATGGATGTGCCTTCTCACACTGCTAGAAAATTACATTGTAAACAGTGTTGGTACTGGGAAAGACCTTTACTAAACACTCCCATTTTCGGCGACACGAGAGAACCGCCTTAGGAAGAGTCCTTTTCATGTGATGAAGCATTACGACATTGATCCCATGCAGTTAATGCAAGGCGATACATTGAAGGAACACATCGAGATCTGCAAGGGTTCGTCTACTGATAACCAGCAAGTGATGTCACCAATAACCCATGCTGCATTGGTGGGTACCGATACGTCAGGCGATAATGATGAGACAGTTAATATTAAAGATGGAATGAGTGCAAAAGAGTCGGTTTGTGTGGAAAATTCACTTGCAAGACTTTCGTGTGAAGTCTACGAATTTCAAACTACACTGTCGTCAGCTCTAAATACTGATGATGACCATGCGAATCCTACAAAGAAAGGTAAATTTGATAATGCGAATGAAGCACGAGGCGAAGACGATCATGAAGACAGCATTTAAGATAATGACTATGACGACAGTGATGATGAACTACCTGATGAGAAGGATGATGAGTCTTTCGACGTTTCCTCGCATTTCATCAACGAGTTTTCTTCGACAAGTGGCGTGGAGAAGGCAGAAGTCGTCAAGAATGCTCGTTACAGATTTCCCAAAGACCCAAATGAACTTGTTGATAGACTCAGATATTTGATTGACCTGTAAAAACGCGGGGGTCTCTAATGCATTGTTGAGATATCTTCAATCATCACTGAACTGAAGGATAGAGCTTATATTAAATGAGACTGTTGGCTACTATCTATGATATGCAAACATCTGAGAAATGAAATGATCGAATGTACAAGATAATTAGAAGGATAGAATGTATATAATAAGCAAATAAATTAAATTTATGTATAGTATTGTGTGTGTAATTTCGTATACAGTCCCTTCTGTTTCTCTGAAAGACTTTTAACTCAATGGTGTAAACAATCAGTTGAGAGTCTGTTTTAGATCAAACTTATGTGAGCGTGTCCAGGAGGAGGGCTATGATTTGATCTGAAGTATCATGTCTTACTCGAGTCGTTAAAAATTGATGAGTTCTAGATGGCGAACGTATGAAATGAGGGGAATATTTTTGAGGAATGTTTCGCAACTAAATGGTTGGCGTGGTCAGTTAGCTTGGTAATTTAGCATGACCTTTTGGTATGGTCAGCTGTAGTATAAAAATTTTGCGAAGATTTTGTGCGAAGAAGTTAGCTATGAGACTCTTATTAGTAACTTTTTTCAAGATTGTCCATCATCGTTTATATAAAAAGGGCGGGGGGGGGGGGGGGTGGTGTGGCAGGTTGGTCTTGTTGGTTGGTCTTGTTGGTTGGTCTAGCCAGTTTTGCAGGAACTGGTCTTGTCAGTAACTAGTCTTGTGCTGCTTAGTCAGTCTCACAAGAAACCAGTCATAGGTGGAGTCAATTTTGAGTGGAGTTAGTCTTGGTTGGAGTTAGTCGTTGGCTAGTATGGTTAGTCGGCATGGCCCCTTGTAGTGACTAGCTAGAAATGGACAATTGTATCGACTGTGATTTTGTTGATGATTTTTCTAGTTCAATGTCATTGGGGCCAAGGTCGACTACAACCAACATTATGGTTAAATCGACAGCTCCTATTGTGGCAAAACCGATAATTTATACACCAACATCACCTAGGTGATGAAAACGTTAACAAATGGCAAATGAAGAAATGAATATGGTGGGTGGAGTGCATTCTACAGAATGAGCCATGGCGAGGGTGTAGGGAAGGTGGATGTTAATACAGTGCGATTTATTGGAGGGAGGTCAGTCGTCTGCTGGACGTGGCGCTGAGTAAACCTCCGGAAATGTAAGTTTTTTAAATAAACTTTTCAATAAGTTGGTAAATAAATTTTTAAATAAATTTTAAACAAAATTTTTTACAAATTTTTGGAAGTTTCTATTTTTTCTGGAAAATTTAGTTTTTTGGGTTTGAGGTTATGGTCATTGGGTCAAGGTCAAAGCTCAAGGTCACTTGCATTTAATACAGTAGTATAGTAGTTGACTTATGTCATAACCTGTTGACTGGTCGGCTCCGGACCCCCATCTTCTCTAAGCCAGAACATTCGAAACTTCAACTATTTATAAATCTTTAAATATATTTTAAAATAAAATGTAAAATTTTAAAATAATTTTTAGAATGTTTTATTTATTTTTTTCGAATTTTAAAATAATTTTGCGATTTTTGAGTTTAAAGTCATCCAAGATCATGGGCATGGGGTCAAGGTCGAAGTCATGGGTCAAGGTCAAGGTATCCCAGACCCAATATGGCAGCCAGAGTGCATAAGTAATTTTTCCATAATTTTTAATTTTTTCGATTTTTTTTAGAATATTTTGGGATTTTGTTGCCATTTTTTGTTTTCAAGGTCATTCAATGTAATGGGCATGAAGTCAAGGGCAAGGGCAAAAATTATCCTCCCAAATTCTTCCAATGTATAGTTTTTGCAAATAAGGGGATCGTTCTTTGCAAATGGGGGATCGGTGCTTTGTGAGACGAAAACTCTAACTTGTATTGCAAAGAGGGATATATTAAGGGAAAAAAGGGGAGTTTTAAGGGTAAAAGGGAAATGTTAGGGGGAAATTGACGATTTCGAAGGGAAACCTTAAAGGGAAAAGGGGAAAAAGGGAAACTTTTTCCTGCACCCTTGCGCCCGACTTTCCATAATCCTACAACTTCTTCTGGGACCACCTCGCATTGCCAGTACCCGCTCTTTACGTCCAAAGAAGAAAACCACTGCGAACCTGCTAGGCTGTTCAGTGTGTCGTTTATCCTCTGAAGTGGATAAGGATCTTTCTTGGTTACATTACAAAGTAGGTAGCAATAAACACAAAATGCACAATGGGAGAAGACCGTGGACTGACTGATGGCTCTATCTCATCTACAGCTTTTATCTCTTTCTGATACCGTCAATCACCTCAATTGAAGCTAGCTGTAATAACTTTGATGGCTGCTTAATGGGCCTGACATCTCCTGTGTCGATGTGATGGCATGCAACATTAGTTCTGCCAAGGTCATTTGACTCGCAGGAGAAAGCACCCCTATTTCTCAGCAATAATTCTGCGATAGTCTTCTCTTATCGCCAGTTGAGGGTTTCTCTTGTTCTTGTTAACAGTTTCCCTAGAGCAACTGGTAGGGGACATTCGGTGTTTTGTGGCATCGAAACTTTAGGAACATTTGGAAGTATCTGTGGGACCTGCCTGCAAACCCATATAGATCTGTTAGATAAATTAATCATCCTTTCTGGCGAACTGTCAAAGTTTGAAGAGGCCAAAGTCCTTGCTACAATAACTCCATCAGGCAGAATGCCGCCTTTCTGGGCTGGTTCGATAATGCCCAACCACTTGATAAATTTTTCTCGGCATCTGCCTTAAATGAATTTCGTTAGAAGCAGGCACAGTCGACTGATTAGATACTACTTGACAGCTCAATAGAGAAGATAGATCTCGTGTTGACAGTACCAACTCTGTTTTGCCAGTACTTAACATCCTCAGTCGAGTATAGATACAGCATCCCAACTTACGAAATACATCAAGGCCCAAAAGGTATTCGTCCTCTATTTCTGCTACATAAATATCGTGCTCCATGCTAATGTTACCGAGCTTTAAGTGTACCCTTTTCTTGCCTCTATAACTGGTGGGGTCTCACCCAATACCATAGTTTAATAACAGTGATCCGTGTTCACATCGGGCGATCGCTGGGGGGAAGGCCCGAGAATGTTTGGTCTTACCACTGTTACAGTTGCCTCTGTGTCAATGACCACCTGACAAGAAACATCATCCAGGCTCCCTTCCACCAATATGACATCCAAGTCCTGTTTCACCAAACGCACATGCAAGAATATTGGGTCCTTTCTTCCAACCTTTACCTGTCAAGAGCGGTGCTTGCAAGTTTCCCGAAGATATTGCACACTCACCTGTCTCTCGTTGCTTACTTCCTGTTTGCTGCTGGGGACAGTTGACTCTCGGGTGCACCGGCTGTCCACATGACCAACATTCAGGCCATTCGGATGGGATACGGCGAATCTCTGTAGCACGAACCATCAAAGCGATGTCGCTCTTTGTCGTCAGCGATTCCATCAGCATAGTCTTGATGTTATCCTCGTCTTAGTTCGATATCACTGCTCACACTGGATGTCAGAGCACTTATGCCTGCCTTGCTGACTTCGCCTCCAGTGCTCGGGCCAAATCATCCTTCATGGTGTGAGGCGCAGCCAGATGTACAGCTTGCAGCACCTCGGTGTCAGCGATAGTGTCGACGAAGAATCCGACTGCGATGATATCTCGAGCCTCCTCCGAGTTCCCCCTTCAGAGATAGGCGTGGCAGTCTCTCGATGTCCTGCCGCAACTCCTGCAGTGGTTCCCCTGGTCACTGGGTGTGGCTTCGCAATGGGGCATGGTGGGCGTGTCGCAGGTATCGGTCATCGAATCGCAGCTCAAAGGCCGACACCAACCTAGAGTACTCCAGTTGATGTCGTTCTGGCAGTGATAGCAGTATGCTCAGTGCAAGTGTCCTCAGTACAGCTGTGAGATAGTACGCTCGCTGCTCGTAAGTCCAACCATTCAGGACGGCAACAATCTCGAACTGGTGCCAATATTCACTTCAGGGTGTCTGTCCATCATAGGGGACAGGCTTAAGTATGATGATGCCTTCACCGAACATTGTCTGAGACGTACTCACATAACAAAACTGCTGGGCCTCTCCTGCGGTGGCTATATTGGTGGCGACCTCTTTTCTCCTCGCTGCCCGCACTCGTCGGCTCAATGGCGGTCAATATCAGCTCTTCCTCAACCACTGCATGTCTCCTTACCTGCTACTGCTGTAAGAATTCTTGTTATTCTTTTTTTAGAGCATTTACTTTTTGTTTCATTTCCTGCTCAACACTGCCCACTCTCTTGCTTACACTTTAAATTTTCTTGTCCACACAGTCTATTTTATTATTTACTGACACACTAATAAATTCTATCTTTCGGTCACATTGTCTATTTTTCTATCCGCATTTTCATTTATACTGCCTATTTTAATGTCTACCAGTTCACTAACACTACTAATTTGACTATTACAGATTCACTAACATTACTAATTTGACTATTAGCATTTTCAATAACACTATCTACAACACTATTTGTTCGACATCTTATATATTTTTAAATACAATCTATAACACTATTAATTTTAGTATTTACATTCTCATTAGCACTAGTAATTCGGCTAACCAGTCCTTCAAAGCATGGAGTGCGTTCATGTCTGAAGACATTTTCCTAGTTAACATTCACAAGTTTCTCTATAATACACTGGCCTATTTCTACAAACGTTATTATATTTACTAATTTGCCCTACTAGTCCTACTGTAATCCTAATTACAATATTGTTGGTAATAAACTACATACATACATGCCTCCATTACTCCATCGCACTTCTGACTCCAGTGTTACAGTTCCTCAAATTCAGTGGGCTTAACCAGATTCTTTGAGGGATGGAGATCTTAACTACGTAAAAGTGTTCATTATAATTTCTTAATTTATTTACAATAACCACAAAGAAAATACTCTCGACTCAAAAGCTCACAATAATTACTTATCACTATATATTTGCAATTAATAAATTCAATACAACTAATAATCGCCTCAAAGTAATTAATGTGATCAAGTAACTAAAATCAGTCTCAATAAACAATGATTCAAAACCTATTGACTGGTTTTATAAATTATATGTCTATATTTGTCAGTGCCAATACTTACAATAAAGTCCGTATCACGTGTTAATATAGTCCCACCGTAGTTCAGTGCAGATTCCTCCAGTCCGATTTGTTCTTAATATTTACGCTTGTGTTAATTATCCTACACAAAATTTTATAATTCTTCTTAAAGTGCGACATTCTATGGATAAATTTAATCAATGTGATCACAATAACTATAAAACTTACCTTACGTTCCAAAATTGCGCAAACTTGAAATAATTGAATAATATTTATGATATAAGTAGTATATGGGTAGATTGAGGACAATCCATTTTTAGGCCCAAATTTAATTTTTTATCCCAAATTTCAAGATTTTTACCCCAAAAAATTCCAAGCTTTTTTTTTGTCATTGTTCAAACTTTCCGCCCCCCCCCCAAAGTTTATGCTTTTTACCCCCAAATGTAATGTTTTTCTACTCCAAATTTCATTTTTTTGCTTCAAATTTTACGTTTAAATTTCAGCCCCCGAAAAAAACCCGGCACGAATCGAACACGCAAGATTTAGAACCAAAATCATGCAAATTTAAGTTAAAATCAATCAAATTTCTCGATTTACAAGCAAATTTTAATGTTTTATAGAAAACGTTAATTTTGCAGGCGAGCAAACTAAAAAAAGCAAATCTAACCCAAATCAAGCAAAATAAGATAAAATAAACTGAAAATATTGAAAAGACAATCGATAGTTTAAATTCGAAGCTCTACTAACTTTTTAAAAACTTCTTCTATCTTCTCAAAGTCGCCCCCTATTTCATGAAGTACAAATTTATCGTTAATGTTTTCGAAGAGTGTTAATTGTAAACTTTGTATATTTCGATGAAATTTGTAAACTAATTCTCTGAGTTCATTAGAAGCAGTATCTAATGTATAGGAATGTGTAGTTGATTTTTACAACCATCTTTAAAAATATTTGTCATACTGCAAGGTAACACAGGTATTTTTATTAATAAAAGAACAATTTTTTATGAGAAAGAAAAAACTCATTCAGATTTAACAAAAAGATTTTTTATTCGATCAAACAACTTAACTATACATCTAAAAAAAAGCGTATTAAAATATCGAAACAGTTAATTGTTTCTGTAAAATCGTTTAAATCCTCCATTTAATAATAATTAAAATTTATAATTCTTCAGTAATTCTTTCTTTCATTTAATCGCAAGTAACATTCTTTCGACGTATTAACACAACATTACAAATGATACATGCTTCTTCTACCTTTTTATTAAAATCAACACTAATTTTTATATTTGTTTTTTCTTTAGCTACTGCAGTTTTTCTATACATGCAATCTATAACATATAACGGCCTTCTCCCCCAAATTAATAGTAATTAATATCACCATCAAAGTTTACAGTTGGTTTATAATAAAGTTCATTATTTCTATAGCCGGTATCTAGTTTAATTTTTGAATTTCTAAAATCATTATAAGCAAGAAATTGTTTAAGATAAACACCGTTTTCAATATCTAGATTTCAGTTTTCTTTAGAAAAAATTTCATTTCTACCATTTTTAACATACGTATTTCTTACACCACAATGATCAAATATAGTAGCGTGTTTATACTGTTCAGCACGATTTTTTCTATTAAGTTGAAAACCTGCAATTACAAAATTGGGCATGTCAAACTGTAAATTATTAAACCGATCTTTTATATCAAAGTTAAAATCAGTTGTTCATTTAGGAACTTCTTTTTCTAAAAATTGCCAATAATCAAAACTAATAGGTATTTTTGGATCTTTGTAGATTTTTTCTTTAATTGCAAGGACTGCGTTAGATTCATATTTAACAATAGGTCACATGATTTCTAATCTTTCAATAACAATTCTACCAGGATCAGGACGATCTTTCGTAACTTTGTTATCTTCATCTAAAGTTTCATAAAGAAATAAACAGTTGTTATCAGATGAATTACGAAAAAAAGTAATTTTATAGCCACCTTTCCAATAAAATTCATTGTTCACGAATAAAACCAAACAGATATCTAAGAGGATAGATAATTTCATTTGTTTTATTACTAGAAACAGTTTTATCCTCTGTTGTTATATTCATAGGAACAGATTTATCTCGATAAAGATTATCAACACCAGTGATTTCTAAATAATTTTGTTCACTTGCTGATCTAATAAAGCATTCATCACTGTTGTTATACCCGAATTATCAACAAATTCAATAATATTTCCATGTTTTGAGATTCCTACTATAGAAAAGTGGGAAGGAAAAAAATTAGAACAAACATCAATATTATCCAATTTACCATATTTTGCCTCATCTCCAACCTTATCTCTCTGTAGTAAACTAAACTGCTCATAAACATAAGCATAATTTGGAAAAGAAAAGCCATCTCCTATATGAATACCAAATTCAATTCTATTATTGTAAACATTTAAATTCCCCTTAGTTTTATCGGCTGGGGGAAAAGTTTCTCTCGAAACTCTCAATACTTTTATAGCTCATTTACAAGTAATTACTCATCGAGATATACAGAAATGATTAAAAAAAAAACACCATGAAGTGGAATATGAAAAAAAATATGAAGAAAGATCTACCTTTAATTGACGAACTACATAATATTGGTAAAAAAAAGTAGAACAAGTAAGTGAAGAAAATAAAAATTTAATAACAACATTAGTTACAATTGCAGCAAAAAAATTAGATTATCCACCAACACCAGAAGAAACATCATTTGAAGGAGAATTATTCCCAGAACAAAAATCTCCTAATTTGGAAGAGCAAATGGGAATTGCAGCATTGGAAAGTTTGGCACATCCTGATTCTACTATAAATCTCGGAAAAGAAATTTCATAAAGAATAAATGTTATTGATACTCAATATGGTTTACGTGCGGAAGGACAAAATTTTTACATAGGTAATACACAAGTAAAGATAGACCATGATAAAATATATGTTAAAAATAAAGAATATAAATTAACAGAAGGACTTTCTCATTTGTTAATAAAACAAAAAGAAGTATATCCGAAGAACAATTTCACAGATAATGACTATGATAACTACACGAAAATTATGTTATATACAGATGTCGCATTCCAAGAATATAATCCAAAAAAGAAAATAACTCGAAAAGAAGTTGGAAATACAAACATTTAATTAAACCAATTTATCATAACTATATAAAAGCATCGCTATCAAGAACAGCATCAAATACACCAGAAAAAAAGATTTTTCCAAGAACTCCTAGTTCTGGAGAAGGTATAAAAAATACAGCAATTTACCAAAAGAATATGTTTGAATGGACGATGTTAGAAATTTAATCAATATATTGTTAATTACTCATGGTGAAGAAAATGCTGGTAATAACTATTATTACAATGAAAAGTAAACATAATGAATATGCCAAACAATACATTTTCTGATTTTGTTGTCAATAATCCAAAAGGAATTCCTTATCTTATAAGAGTTTTTAATGTAATTCCATACTCATCTTGTAATTCTGAACATCATGGTAAAGGCATTATAAACTGGGCATTAAAAAATTTAAATATTTCCGAATTGCATTTGCCTGGTTATAATTACTGTGGACCATTTACAAAATTAAACGAAAGATTAGAAAGAGGTGACAATGGCATAAGTAAACTAGATGAAGCCTGCGAATACCACGATGTTGCTTATAGAGACCATAAAGATATAGAATCTAAACATGATATACATATAATATTTCTTTTACTTATAAATGAAGATAAATATATCTTTCGATATTCCCTTTGAGGAATTAAAAGATTTGAGTATAGATAAAATTTTAACAAAAGATAAAATTGAGAGAAAAAATAAAAAAATAAAAGATGAAAGTTTAAAATTAACTTTATTACTACCGACAGTCAAAAAGATGGCCAAAGAAAATCTGGAAGTGGTTTACGCCATGGAGGAATTATTCCTATTATACTTGTTGCTTTAAGTACACTTGGCACCTTAGCTGGAGGAGCTTGTGCAATTTACATTCTGTTGAACAAACTAGAAAATTAAAAAAGAATTATGAGAACAACAGACACATTGTCAAATTATTTGGCAATGAAAAATAAATCAGGAAGTGGTGTAATTGCAAAAAAAAAAAAAAAAAAAGAGGAAGGCCAAAACATTTTTTGAATGTATCGCCACTATCTAATATCGATATTGAAAAATATGTAAAAATATTAAATATAAATTTTCAGAAATGTTTATATGATTGACGAATTGCCAAAAAATGTGCTCAAAAATGAATGCGATATGGTTAATTTTGAAATTTAAACAAATCCTGGTGCTCATTGGGTTTGCTAATTTAAAGAAAACAATGATGTTTACTATTTCGACTCATTTGTACGTAATATTCCTAATAATTTAATAAATTATTTCAAAAACAGAAATGTTTATTACAATGATGATAGAATTCAGAGTTTTGATTCAGATATCTGTGGACGTCTATGTTTAATCGTATTACACCTTTTTTATTCGAGAGAATTTAAGTTTAATGATATAATTTCTATGTTATTAAATGACAGATATATTTGGAAAATTATTAATCAAATCGTTAAATAAAATTTTTGACACTAGTGCCTATGCTTTAAAATAATATGTAGATTCACAATGTAATTACAGTGTTTCTTCTTTACAAAGCGAACTAACCAATTATTTTGATTATACAAAATCTTATGTTTCTTTTCAAGGATGTAGAATTGCTAATATAGGTGAACCTATAAATAATAAAGATGCGGTCAATAAAATATATTTCGAGATATATATATATATATATATATATATATATAGCATATTATACTTTAAAAATGGAGGTCCATTCAAAATATAAAACTATTGTTTCTGATTATGCTATAAAAGAAGATATAAATATACAATTCAGTTACAGTATTGCTGATTATATAAAATTTATAAATAATGCAAACAGGCACTAAATAAGGAAGTAGATTCGATTTATAAAACTATTGTTTCTGATTTTAAAACACATGTAGATTCAAAATACAATATCATTGTTACTGCTTTACAATATCAATGTAGTAAAGTGTTTGTTTATACAACAGACTATGTTTCAATTAAAAATCGTAGAATTAATAATATGACTGATCCTGTAAACGGAAAAGATGCTGTCAATAAGTGATATTTCGATAAAGAAATAACTGATAAATTGCAAAATTTTAACAAATGTGTTTTGAATTATCGTGATACACTTGTTAACTTGAAAGTTGAAGAAAAATCTCATATATTTTATTTACCCGCAAAGTGGAATTAAAAACTGATCATTTTCATTTAGATAATATATTTTTATTTTCTTTTTTATGGATTGTACTGTTTATAAAATTATTTCTGATAATTTACCTGATGATACTCTAGCTGTTATTAAGGATAAAAAATTGATTATAGTAAGCCATTTGATGTTAAAAGAGGTGATAAATTGGACTATAAAATAAAATAAATAAAATATCTGAATATGCTGATGGGTTTATGACTATAATAGGAATATTCGTGAATTATAATGATTAACTATGTATATGTATATATATACTATTAGATGGAGAACACTTGGTGTTTGAAGTACAAGAAAGTCACCAAAAATAATAATATAAAAACAGAAAAAACTAAAAATGGGTGATTAGTCTATAAAAGTAAATGCTCAATATGAAACTTTAATAAATCAACATTCTTAAAAAAAATCGATTAATGTAAGTGAAGGTATAATCAATGAACTATATGAACTCGCACGAAAAAAATTCCAAGAATAAAAGTAATTTAGTATGGAATGGGTGATTTATGGCAAATTGATCTTGTGGATATGGAGACCCCTGAAATTTAAAAGCGATGTAATATATACACAATGGATACAAGTATGTTATGACAATAGTTATCGATGTTTTTTCGAAATATACATTTGCTATACCAATTAAAGATAAAACAGAAAACATTTAGCAAGTTCCTTAGAATCTATATTGTCGAAAAGAAAACAGCATAGTATTCAAAGTGATAATGGCTTAGAATTTTATAATAAAATATTTAAATAACTTATGCAAATATATACTATCAATCACTATTCTATATTCAGCGAACTTAAAGCCAGTTGCGTGGAAAGGTATAATCGTACAATGAAGAACAAAATGTGCAAACATTTACTTTGAATGGCAATTACAAATGGATAAATTTATTAGATGATTTAGTGAAAGAAAACAATTATACCAAACACAGAACCATTGGTATGAAGGCAATTGTAGTTAATAAACACAATGAAAGAAATTTAAGACAACGAGAATTTGCGAATGTGATTGCTAAACCGAAATACAAAGTTGGCGATATTGTCTGCATAATTAAGAGTAAACGAATCTCTGAAAACGGTTATACAGCAAATTGGACAACAGAATTATTTACCATTTTTAAGGCTTTAAATAATGATGTGCCAACTTACAAACTGAAAGATGACAATGGAGAAAAAATAAAAGGCAGTTTTTATGAATACGAAATTAATGAAATTAACTATCCTTAAAACAAAAGGAGATAAAATTTATGTAAAATGGTTGGGTTTTGATAACTCTTGCAACTATTGGATTAATAAAATAGATGTTTTGTAAAATTAAAAATTAAAATGACCTTCTTACTCAATTCGATAGAGATTATTACTATTATTAATCAATTGTTGTTGGGTATAATTATTTCTGGCAATATAAAAATAGTTGCAAAAACACTCAATGTGGTGGTTCGATGTTTCTTTCATTCTTTGATATAAATTGATAGTTTGGAATATAATCAATTCTCAATCATTCTTCCATATTTGTATGTCTATCTCCTATTCTATACAATTATCTTTGATTTCTTATGGCATAGTAATCATATTCAAAATTATCATCAAATAATTCTAAAAGAATGAAAGTTGGATTTAAATTTAAATTTTTGTGTTTGTGGCACAACATTTCTCTGATTACCTCATTTCTGTGAACTATTCTATCTAATGCCAGGTCAACGGACACTCTTAAATGTTCAATATCATCATCTTTAGTTTTATTTATATTTTTTCAATGATTAATTCTAAGTTTGTTCATTTTATTTGTATGCTCTAATTGATTTAATGTTATATCTTTTAAGTTAATCACTTCATGTAATTTATATTCACCATATTTACGAATTCATGGCAAAACTTCTTTAGTTGCCCATCTTTTAAACTGGTTTGCTTTTTCTTTTTTAGAAGACAGAGTTAAATAATAAAGGCCAGGCTCATTGATAAATATTGTAAGTAAGCTTGTTGTTAATTATGTCTAGAATTGAGTCCATTTTTATATGCGAAACTATGCGCAAGTGAAGTTGGTGAGTTGTAATAAGTCTTTTTAAGAGAATGAAAAATTAAAGAAACTAAAATTAAAGAATATCGACCAGATTCATTGATAAATATTATATTTTATTTAAATGCAATACAATACACCACATCGGCTATATCAAAATCTACTTTATCTGGAATAAATCTTATAAATTTGCAATTTAATTGGGTCTCTATATACTTTTGTCATTCTATTTAATAACTAATAGCTCTATCTTTATGGTAAAATTCGTTACATCCAATAACCAATTTATTATCAGGAGAAAATAAATCTATTCTGTAATTGTCTACAGTATATTGTTGTTTATAATTTAAATGTTTAAAAAATTTAATAATGTGGGAGATATACTTTGTTTCTTCAAAAACATTTATGTTTAAATTATGCTGCTTAGAAATTCGTTTTACCAATGATTTCTTGGCTATTCTAGATTTTGTCAGTAGTTGTATTAATCCTTTTTTATTGATAAATATTGTATGTGGTTGCATATTTGAAGTTATAATCATCCCTCTTAATATCTTTGTAAATATGTTGATGATCTGCATTAACATGGTTTCTTATAACTTTATCAGTATCTTTGTATTCTAAAGTATCAGCAACATCCTTTCCTTTAAACCAAGGTTCATTATTATCATTTAAAACAATATTATTCTTTTTATTGTTAAAAATTAAATTATTGAAATCCAACAATATAGTCATTTCTGTATTATAATTTCCTAGTTTTAGGTTCTCTAATTGTTTATCCAAAGATTCGGCCATTTTGTCAGTAGGGAAATCTGTTTTTTTTACTAGAATTCTTTTTTAATAAGAAAATGAAACATTAAAGAAAATAATATTAAAGCATATATACCAAATTCATTGAATTATATAGCTCTTAAGGAGTTATATTTTCTAAGTCATTAACAATATCTTTCATTTTATTTATGATTTCATTATAATATTCATACTTTATACCAAATGTGGAAATGCTATTTTTACCAACTCTAGTTTGTAAATAAGATTATAACTGTGATTATCAACCATATAAATGTAGTCGTCAACAAACAGAAATAACTCGCCTGAAGCTCTCTGGTATATAATAAAATTATTGAAATCGCTTGGTAAAAACTAAAACATTTTTGTTATCAAAATTGGCTTATTGACTATTCTGTTGTAATTCAAACTTTTTGCCCAAACGTTTTTACAGTAAAAAATAATCAATTTATCATCAATAATTAAGAATGTTTTTACATGTCCATCTTTGCATAAATCAATTGGTTCATTGCCATTAAAATTATTTTTTTGGTGTGGGCCATAAAAGTTTTGAATGCTTTGGATGTCGTCTGACTGCGAATCAAACAAATCATTGTGAATAATTGGATACATGATTGCATTTGTATCACTTGTATGTTGTAAACCCAATGCATGGCCAATTTCATGGATCAAAACTGCTAGTATATCAACTTTATTTTAAGGAGTGTTTTTTTCCATCAATATGCCAATATTCCTGCTATTGTTATGAATTTTAACAGTACTGTTTTGTTGATTTGGAATAAATGCATGAACTAGTGCACTACCAAATGGAAATAATTTAATCTGACAAATTCCTTGTAATTTCTGATTTGTATGTTGACCTCATTTGTATGATATAAATATATCTGGAGATTGCATATCGTAAACAAATTTCAAATTTGTGTGTTTTTGCCAAATGCTGAAAGCCTTTTCAGGTAACTCTGTACTTGATTTATTTGCATTAGCAAAATTCCATTTTAATGGGTTTTTATTCCCTTTTGTGGTTAATGAAAGGTCAACAAGTATCTCATCCTTAACACCACATTTTTGTTTATTGATTAAACTAAGCGTTTATTTATTGAGTTTAACATCAATTGAAGAAATCTTTTGATATTCTTGAAATATTTTTAAAGAACCTTCGAACTTTTCAGTATCAATTTTTGATAGCGAATTTGCATCACCCTCTAGATATCCATATTCATTTTAAAAGTTTTATAACACATCCGGTCTGGTTCTCTTTTTTTGGGTAGTAAAAAATTTATATTTGTGATAGCGAGAATAATTATATAAGTCTTCATTTATATACAAAAAGTTTTAAAACATAATAAAATCTTTAAGCTTGTTTCTGTACTTTCCATTGTCCATTTTTCCGCTCAAATCTACTGTGATAAAACCATAGTGTTCGTCTCAACATTTTGCACAAAGCTCTTTAGATTTCTCATAAGACATGTCTCCACCAACAAAATAATTATGTATGTGTTTTAAATTTGTGCCATCTTGTCTAAATATACACAGAAAATTCGTACTGTCTCTTAACAATTGTTTGGGTACTCTGGAATAAGTCTGTGCCAAATAAAATACATGAATGATTTCATGTCTTCCTCTAGTAAAGTACTTGTGAATTATATTTGTATAATCTAAAATAATATCATCAAATACAATTAGCTATTCGATTTAACATTTAAAAAGCATGCCATTTTTCTTTAACTTTTAATTTTTTAAATGCTTAATGAAAACAATTATGTATCAGAATATATTTGGCTTTATTTAAACTTTTAGAGCAAACATACAGTTTATTGAAATTTAACCAACCTGCCTTATAAATAAAATTGATAATTAAATTTGTCCTTGCCACAATTACCAGGACCAACTATTATACCTCTAATATCATCATGCAATAGTTCGCCACTCTTTTTTTATTAGCATATCCTTCGGAAATTAGAACAACACCCCAATCGACTTTCTTCATTTAATTACATACTTTTTATAATAAATGGAGAATAAAGTTTTTAAGTTAACAAACAACAGTTCTATATTAAAGAAGAAACTTCACTATGATATATTTCATAAAGATACATCTATAGCATTGATTACTTTTCATGTGAAATTAACACCAAATATAGACAATAATACTATAACAACAATTGAAAAATTAAATGCTGTCGTTGATAAAAATGAAGTTATCACTATTCCTAGAGGCCCATACTATGTTGAATCGTCAAAAGAACCTGTAAGTTCAATCAATCCAATTTCAACAAATAACATTGAATTGACAGCAGACAAAGTGAAAAACAGAATATCGATTAAATCTAAGTTTGATATTAAACCTGACGATCGACTGTCTGATATTTTTGGCTTTGAGAGAAATATGACTATAGAAAAACACATAATTGTCAAGGTACTAAGTTACATAATTTCAATCCAGTTAAAACAATAAATGTTCATTGTAATTAGGCATATGGAATGTTCATAAATTATAACGAATCTAATCACTTATAAGCAGACACAATTGCTAGTTTTCCACCAAAAACTATGTTTGACTTCAGAGATTATTTTACTTGTGAGCCTGCATACCCAGTGTTTTTATAGAATTATTAATGAGCGGTTTAATCACATTGTTCTAGAAATTAGGGATGAAAATGGTAAACTGATTTTGATGGTGCTGATATTGATGTTTTCGAGATTAAAGGTGTTTAAAATAAAATTAAAAAAAATTATTTGCTTAATAGCCCGATGGCAATGTATCTTCAATATTGTCTTTTTCATTCAAAATCATGCATTTGTCATAGTTAAAATTAAATTCTTTTGCCATAAAATTGTTCACCAAATTTCTTGTTTTCTTATCTCTTGTAATCATATTGTGTATTATAACCACATTTTTCTTAGTTTTTTTGTACCAATTCACCCATTGCTTTCATGTTTAATTGTAAAGCATTTTTGTGATTTAGAGTGAATCCTTTAATTTTTTTAAACTTGTTTTCCCAGAAAAGTTTTATGACCATAGCTTTTAGAACCTGTACTTATCCAATTTATACCATAATAATTTTTTCCAAATTTTTCTGTCCATTCACCAAGCATGCAGCCTGTTTTAACAGTATTTTTACCATCATGAATGTAAACCACACTGTCTGTGTCATAATATACTACTTTATCACCTAATTAATCTTACATTTCATATCAACATAATCATGCATTCGATGTGGCAAAAGTTGCTATAAATATATTTGCTGGTGTGCTATCTTCTACATAATGATCGTATTTATATGTAACTTCAATTTTTTTTCATTGATGTAAACATTATTTACTTCTATTATATCATATTTTAACAATTCATACCAACAAGCTGGATCAGTAATATATTCTGTTTATGTAAAATTTTGTCTTCATCCAAATTTACCTCAAAGTGAATTTAAACAAATTTTGGCAGCAACCAAACCTGGATTTTGTTCAATATTTTCAATGTTTAAATCGATATCTTGTTCTTTTCTTATAACACAAATATATTCATCTTTTGATTTATAATCGTCTTCCCAGGGACTAGTTTCTAATTTTATTTCCATAAATGTTTTAATGTAATCTCTAAACATCTGATTACATTTTTGCTCGAAATGCCAAACTTCATGAATTTTAAGTAATTTGTAACCTTTTTCGATAGCTTTATTTAATTCTAATGTAGTCCATGTACCATTTATTGCTCTTTCTTCATCGCTGTGTTTACATTCTCCTTTATTCTCTACAACACATTTTGAACATAAAGTAAGCAATAATTTTTCTTGTTTAATTGAAAGTACTGCCTGATATAGTTTTCTAGGTGGTAAAACTTTACATTAGATCAATCCAAGCCAATTTTGGTCGTAATTGTTAGGGTTAAATATTTTAATAGGATGACCAACTGGATAACAATAAAAAACATCACTTTTGCATATAAACTATATATATTTAACTATATATCATAACTTATTTCCTGAAACGTTTAATTTCGAAGCATTGGTTCTACTGCCAAAAAATACACCTCTAGGCTGTAGTGGTTCTAGTACATTTTTAGTTTTTTCTAAATTACTTTTATAGAAAATCTATTTTTTCCATTTACAAGCTCACATTTCCCTTATTTTGTAACCATTTTGTCCTGAAATTGTCGTTCGATTGTTTGTTTTAGTATACAAGTCGTCCATAATTTCATTGTTACAATTATTTATTGTGTCTGGTGGATAAAAATTAGAACAACCATGCCAAAAACTGCCATGATATTGATAAATTATTTTGGTTTTTCGTTGTTACCATCAACTTTTGCTCCACAAATAGTAACCTCTCCACCATTTAATGCATGCCGAACATTTGGATATGTATTTAACCACGCAATTGATTCTTTACTAAACATTACTTTCTTATCATCTGTAACTACTGCAATAGTATTTTCCTTAAGAAATTTTGATCTATAAACAGCCATACAAACACCTGCGATTGTTATGTAGCAAAACGGACCTATATTTGCTATTTCTAGGAAAGATTCTCTAAATTTAAGACATCCCCATCGTAAAATATCGACATCAGAATCACAATATTCAGCAAGTTCTTTTTTGAAATCGAAGATAACATTTTCTTTTGTTTTTTTAGCATGCCATTTTAAAAAGTCTTTTCGTTGTTCTTCCTTCATTGTATTGACTCCATAGTATTTTGTAGCTGGTATTTTTCCAATATAATTTTGATTTTTTTGTATATTAAAAAAGTGTGGAAAATATCCTTTTTTAGTTCTTTTAACCCAAATGTTTTGGGAAATATTGAAAGACTTCCTTGAATAAAGTTTATTCTATCAATTATTTTGATATTTAGACTCGATATTTAAAAATTGCATAATTTTTTAGCTTTGATATATTGTTTGAGGTTTTGTACTATTTCTAACACAATATTGCAAAATAAAATATGAATCGTGGCCTTTACAATTATGTGCAATAAATGTATATCCTTTATTTTCTTCAAAATCCCCCATTCGCCAAACTCATCATTTGTACTAAAATGTATTTTCTTTCTGTTAAAGTCTTGAACAGATATAAGGTTTTGTGTATGAAAACCAGTATCTTGTGTGGTTTTGTAGTCGAAAAAATAGTATTTTTCAGGGTAAGAACAATCCTTATCTTTTTTGTCACTTTTGCCATTACAAGTACAAGCTGTTGTGCAAAAACTGCCTTTTTATTGTTTCTCTTGCATATAACACTTGTGTTCATCAGTTTTCACAAATTCCTTACAATTCCAACATTTTATTTAACCACAGTTGTGGTTTTTAATTTCATAAACATATTTTGTTACATGTTTTACACTCGTAGACTGCCTTACATACATCATCGTGATTAGCAAAACATTCATGTCCAAAGGAATATCTGTTATATTTTTGGCAATATATTCTAACACGATCTTCACCTTCCAAAACTTCTTTGTGCTGTGGTTTTGTTTACATAAATTGCATATATTTTTTTATTATTTTTCTTAAACTCGTGTTGATCTTTATTATTGTATGGTTTATAACAATTTCTACAATAATAAACACCACCTAGAAATGCTTTCATACTATTAATGAGATCGTAGTGATAGTCATGTAAGTACAGATAAATAGTTGTTGGGTTTTAGTTCCAGAATGTATAATTGAACTGAAATGGGCAGCTGAAGCAACTTTAATTAGGATATTCTGAAAATGTTCTGTATCCATAACATCTTCTAAACTGAAAACGATTTCACAACGTTACCCATTCTTACACAAAGTTCACGAGCCAATTCTCCTTGTAATTTTCTTCCTTTTCTAATGTAAATAATCTCATTATTCGTTAAGTCTCTATCCAAAATTATGTTTATTTTCGTATGTTAGAGCTGTAATTATTGCGCTGGGTCCATATAAATTATCATCATTGTTAATTTTATTAGTACATTGTTTTGTCTTTATATCTTTAGTTAAATAGACAATTTTTTTTACTTTTTCCATTTCCTCTTGGAACTTTATAAACATCAATATCGAAAGTAGTTTTATTTATATCTACATTTTCATTCGATGTAATTATTCTTTCAATTTGATTAAGTAAATTTTCGGTTTTTAAATTGTTATTTCTTGCAGCCGAAATAGAGTGGTGAAAATTCTGATTATTTGAATATATTCTCATTTGATCACCTTGATTATAACCAGTTTATTTCCTTGCTGCTTTCATTAATGCGTGAACAGCATTTCAAGCAGCATTCATTTTTTTTCTATTGGAGTTCCTTCTAAATTATTTATACGAATCCGTATTTTGTTTGCCAAATGTTGAAAGCTTCATTAAAATTACGACTAATTTAGCGAATTTAAGATGGTTGTCTTCCTTCTATGCGCTCGTTAAACATTTTTTGTTTGAAAGGAAAATTTGACCTAAACTTTTATTTTCTTCTTTAATTGAAACTGGCAAATTTTTGTCAGTTTTATTTCTTGGCTGTACAAATATCTGATTAGAAAATGAGAATATTTTTTTCAATCGCTTTCAATCTTACTTATATACTTCATTGATATTGGTATAAGAAAATGGCAAATTTGCAAAGTTTCTTTTTTTTTTGCTCATCAATAATAGCTCTAATTAAAGCATAAAACAGTTATTACGGCAAAAAAGATTTATTGTGGATTAAAATACAATTCAGCATGACCATTAATATGCATGTCACCAGTCGTACCAACCAGCTTGCGATACAACCAAATTTGATCACCAAGTTCAAACTTCAGTTTCTTACGAGAAAACATTGAAACATTGACGTGCGAGAATGCCGAGGAAGCTTAATTAATGTGTCTTCTCTAATGACACGGAGCGATATGAAATGCACGAACTGCAACCTTTATATACTACACGAACAAGTTACATACAGTATATGGCCATAGATAACACGAAAGATAAAGACACAACGCACGCAAAAGCACCAAACGACACCACGCGCTATTAATAGCCGGCGTCCTTGACAGGCAAGTGCTTAGCAGCAGGCACGCTATTTTTGTCTCCCATACTGGCAGCGCACCAACCAAGGTTAAATTCCCTAGGCTAAATCTTTAAGCGCGACAGCTCATAGTAACATTAGTGAGCTTGTCAAGGTATTATCCTAAGAAGGCGTACCGTAATATTTTGTCTTTCAGTAAGAATGCAAATAAGGACGATAGGTCTTGGACTGTTAAGATTGTTGATATAGAAGAGAGTTACATTTTGTTGTCTTTTTTGTACCGTTTTGGTCTTCAAGGAATAACCGCTAAAGCAGGTAGTGGTTTGTTGGAAATGTGTTTCTTCAGGAAGTCGCATACTCAAAAGGATCCTGCGCCTAAGGAAATTAGTGACATTGACTCTCGTGATATAATATGTTGGAAGACTTTTCCTGTTAATGAAGGGAAGATTGATAATACTGCTGTTATTAGCGTGTTTGATAACGCTACCATGTTTTTTCGTAAGAAACTGAAGTTTGAACTTGGTGATCAAATTTGGTTGTATTCCAAGCTGGTTGGTACGACTGGTGACATGCATATTCGTGGTCATGCTGAATTGTATTTTAATCCATAATAAATCTTTTTTGCCGTGATAACCGCTTTATGATAAATCTTTTTGGACTTGATAATCGGTTGATGTTATGTTATTGCTTTAGTTCTTAGTTCCGCAACAATTATATCATTTAGATTTTTCTTGCTTGGCGAATTTTTGTAATAATGGTTGTAATAAGGTTATCTTTATGTAATTTATATAATTTTTTATGTTTAATTCCATAGCTATAATTCTCAACTCTGTCACTCTTCTTTCGCGCAGATCTGCTACTGAATAATTCGTAGCCATATTGGTTTATTTATAAGAAATAAAAAATTATAAATGCTTTAGAAAAATAGAAATGAAGGAATGTAAAAAATAATGAAAATACTGAAATGAAGTGCTTAAATTATTGATAGTAATTTTTTAAAATATTTAACTTCTTCTGTGATAATATTTCTCACTACAGCATTTTTGCATATTGTTGAATGTTTATCCTTAGTGTTTTTATTAATATAAAATAATTTTGTAGATTTATTCTCATTACAAAATGCGCATGTTTTTGTTGGATAATTATCATGTTTGATTTCATTAAGAATAGCTATTGATGCATTGTGTGATTTAGTTTTTTTTTTGTTCTTAGCGATATATAATACAAATATATTTTCCACATTCACATAATATTTTCTCATTAAAACATTCTTTACATTTTGTCGTATGTTTGTCTACAGTCGCTTTATGAGGATAAAATAAATCGATAGATTTATTCTCATTACATACTTAACATGTCTTAGTTGAATAATCAAGTCGAATTTCATTGGTATTGTGCGATTGACTATTTTTATGCTTTTTGAGATATGGTTTAGAAACATATTTTACACATTCGCGTAGCACCTTCTCTTTTATTAAACTCATATTGATTTTTGGCGTATTCAGTAGAACATTTTTTACATTTGTTGATATATTATCTTATGTGTGTTTATGTGATGCACAACATTCAATGTTTAATACTTCGCCACATTTTTTACATTGCTTAGATATGGTATTATTTTCCATTTCGAGCATCGGTTCTATTTTATTTATTAAGAAAATTAATTCATTAAGATAAAGAAAAAAATATTTTTCTTTATATATTTTCTCTCTATAAAATACACAAAACAAAAAATGGAATCTCTCCTCAAGAAGTTGAACAATTCATATGAATTGATTAAACTACAAGATATAGAAAAAAATAAATGGTTTACTGCTACAGATTTTGAAATTTATAAAAAAACAAAAAATATATAAATTTTAATAAAAATTAAAAATAACAAAAATGTATACATTTAAATCAAATTAAAAATATAAAAAAATATAAATTTAAATAAAATAAATAAATAACAAAAATTGTATTAAATTTCTACTAATATGAATCTTTTTAATATTTAACTTTATTTTAGCCAATTTTGCTTGATTTAGATTGCTCGCTTGCATAGTTAGTGTATTACAGAAAACATGAAGATTTGCTTGAAAATTGAGAAATTCGATTGATTTTAAGCTTAAATTTGCTTGAATTTGATTCTAAATCTTGCGTGCTCTATTCGTGGCGATTTGGGGGGGGGGGGGGGCTGAAACTAAAACGTGAAATTCGAGGTAGAAACATGAAATTCGGAGAAAAAACATGAAATCCGGGGGGTAAAAAGCATGAACTTTGGGGGCCAGAAAGTTTGAACACTGATGAAAAAAAAAGCTTAAAATCTGGGGTAAAAAGTTTGATATTTGGGCTAAAAAAAATGACATTTGGGCCTAAAAAAGGATTGTCCTCAATCTACCCATGACCCACGGATGTAAGATTTTTTTAAGGTTTATCTTGAACTCCAGGTTAAAAAATGTAAATAGTGTTTGCAGTAAGCGTGCTCTGTTGAAAGTTTTATTCAACCTTAGTCTGAAGTATTATTTCTTCCAGTGTGCAAACAGACTGTACGCACGAGAAAAAGTTTGACTTATAAATGTGTTTTGCAAATATAATATACCGGGTGCCTTACTAAACTTGTTATGTTAATTTTGCGTTAACCTGTCTATGTTCACACTGGGATTATGAGTTAAGGCCAATTCGCATTGAAATTAATATAGAATTCGTTGCATTAACTTGACATCTTTGTTACGTTTAAGTTTAGATCCCGCAGTGGTATATTTGCATTGTTTTAAGAGTGACGCAAAGTTAATGTTTCAATGCGAGAAGTTTAACTAGCTTCGACAAAACGTCAAGGTAAAGTAATGTCAGCCAATCAGATTAAACAAACGATTCTATGGTTTTGTTTCCCGGATTTTTGTTTTTTATTTTACCAAATTTGGTCCGGATTGTATATTGTTTGATATACGAGTGTAATGTCATTTTTAAATTTTAATTTCGTTCGTGTGCGTTTGAATAGAAAACAAATAAACCATTTCCAAACTCCAGGTTTAAAAAAAATGTAGGCACAAATTGGCGTAAATTAAGGTGGAATATAATATCATTATTGGCACATAGAGGCAACCATTTTAAATATATATTAGTAGTAGGGTTATGGCGATTCGGTGGCAAGGTCTGCGGGCCAAGGTGCGAGGTGCCATCAGCCATCTTGAAGTTTCCCGTTTTTCTCTCAAAATTTCCCACTTCTAAAAATCACTTCAGATATAAATTTTTACCCAAAATGTCCCGTTTTCTTTCAAGATTTCCAGATCTTCCAAGAATTTGCGAAAAAAATATGTCCATGTCCCAGAATTTCAATAGGAAGCCCCGAAAGTCTATTTTCGAGACATTTTGAAGAATTTGGAGGGCTTGCTTAATACTTCTAGCCAACCACCCATAAGGACTTCTAACTATCACTAAGATTGTCGACCACCCACCCTTAACAACATCCCTTCCCACACTGCTCTCACAGGTCGGGCAGCTGGCTGACCTTGTCATATCAATCGTAAAACGATCAGACATAAAGGAATCGATGCATTTATACATCAAAAGAATAATTCTATTTAAATTTATCTTATACGATGTTTAAAAAAATGCTGAAATTTTAAACAAATACAGTAAGATGTATCGAAAATGCATTTTTAATGCAAATAGGTTTATAAAATTTTAATTATGTAAATATCACACTTTTCCATGACAGCTGGTAACATTGAAAAAAAGAAAAAAAAAAAGAATGCAAATTGAGACATGGGAATTCGAATCCACGACCTCTCGAACAGGAGTCGAGTACTCTAACCACTGTGCTACTTATACGACGATAAGAAAGCTTTCTTGAAAATGTGCTACAACAGCCACCAAACGAAAATGCTGCCATTTCCTCGTATAACTATTTAATGTGTCAAATATTTTGTTATATATTTTCTCAATAAATGCATAAATGGCTCATGATAACATTTATTGGAGAGCTTTTTCAGTTTAATTTCATAGTATTTGCCATTTTGAAAACATTTGAAAGGCAAATTTTGTATTAAAAACCTTTCGTTATTTTAGTTGGGGCCTATGCTCACATTGATTGCTTTTATAAATTCTTTTTAAATAATTATGCAGCAGATCACATTTTTTTCACATGTCAGCTCGTAAGCAAGAGAATATATACAGGCAGTTTAGGAAGGCGAGTATAATTTACGAACTGTTAGGAGGCAGGCTCGCGAAGTTCAGTTTGCAAGTATAATTTAGAGATCCAGAAATGTATGTTTAAGCCCTTTATAACCATAGTGATTGGCCTTTATATTTGCTTCATAGTGATGTTTTTAAATGAAAACCGTTTGTAACAGACAGGTTATGATGTAAGGTTAGTAATAAAAATATTACATTTTTGTGTTTAAAATTTATTAAAATATATTACTAAAAAAAATATTCGTGTTCATTCATGTAACTGTGTGCATCCTTAAAAATATCACCTTCAATTCTACTAATTCGTTAAATACGAAACCAGCTATTCTCGCACTTATAAACTTCGTGTTGTCGTGCAGTAAGCTTGAAGGCAAAGTCCTTGCAGCAATAGCAACACCGATTAGCCACTGAAAGTTCTGTAAATGATACACTAGTGGACCCAGATGGTTCGGCTGTCATGTCGGAAGGAGGAGGAACCAGAAATGAATTTGTCTTCATTGAAAGAGATGTTGCACCTGTTGATGTGTTTTTGAGTAATACATTCGTACTCGTAGGCATTGAAATGCAGGAGTTACAGGAAATGAACAATGTTACAGTTGTACATCACACCGATAATGGACAGGTAACCATTGTTTCCATTATATACTCAAATTGCTTACACAAGCAGAGACGACGTGCCTTTCACAACTGCTACTGTCAAAGTAAGTTCAATCAAATGAACCCAGCTAATTATATACCTGCTGATGTTAATGTTGCCCCTTGCATTTGTTTTGGGTAGCCATATGGTTTTTGTAGACATAGAGTATATCAAATAAGAAATCTGTATTTATTATTCCATTAAAAAATGTATTTAATTTTTATTTTTTTAAAGTTGTAATGAAATTGTACTTAGAGAACAGCATAATAATGCAAAAAGTTTTCTCAACTTCATTTCCGGTCTCTTCTCTTGAGTCTAACTATCACACGATGTTGGAATTTGCAAATTATTATCTGCCTCGTCTGTTTTGTTGATATAATATGGTACACAGATAATTTAACTGTATGTATATATGATCAATCTAAGCCCATCATATGGGTAACGACTCCATGCATAAGTATGATATAATCATGGCATGGACCAGCATCTACAAATACTTTTAAAAGCATAGTTGTCTATTATTTACAAACCAATACGCCCCTGAGACTTGCAATGTATGAGGGTGATAAACAGTCTTAACTTTTGTGCTCTTATTGACCATCATTCCATCAATATCTCCCAATATTTCCATCACTACTTCACAATCTTTTCTAGATCTCTCATTATTTCCATCAATCATAGTCAATGGGTTTTTCATGTTTCTATCCATACATATCTAAAAAAAAAAATTGATTCACCAACTGTCGCCAGAATTAATATTTTGCATGCAGTCAACTGGCCATGTATTTTAATACCAAAGCCTTCATTATCATTCTATATGCATATCTGTTGGTGGGCACAGGGGGATACTGGACCAAATTTATTCAAAATGGCGGCAAAGTGCAATTGCATCAGAAGAGCACTTGCCCAGAAGTGCAATTGCACTGGGGGTGGGGGATTTGCAACTGCATCGCCGCCATTTTGAATAAATTTGTTCCAGTATCCCCCTATGCCCTCTACTTCTGTCTGTTAATAGTCGAGTGTTCATAGTACTACTTTCAAGTTGTGAGGGATGAAATAATACTACACACAAAAATAAAGCAAAATTAAATATTTTATAATAATATTTTGTAATTACAATTTCAGAAGAAAGCATTATGCGATATATTCCCGATTCTTCAGTTAACTAATGATTTAAGATATCTCAACAATGTTTGTAAGATCCCGCATTTTAAAGGCCAAACAAATATCTGAGTCAATCACCAAGTTCATTCGGGTTTTCAGGAAATATGTAGCCAGTATTCTTGGCATATTCTGCCTTCTTCATGTCGCTTGTGTTCAAGGAGTGTGTCAGTGCATCGATAAAATCGCCACCATCGTCTTCAGCACTATCACTGTCTTCATAGTCATCATCAATGCTGCCCTCACGATCGTCTTCAACCTCCTGTTAAATCCTCAGTATCAAGTTTCTTTTCTTTGTAGGGGTCGCACAGTCATCATCAATATGTAGAGCCGACCACTGTTTATTCTGAAGTTCGTCGATTTTACGCGAACGTCTTGCAAGTGTACTACATTCCACACACTCTACCTAACCTCATAGGTCTCTCATTCCGTCATTAGCATTAACTGTCCTGTCATTATCATATATGGAATCAATACCCATTGATGCAGCAAATGTATTGGCGGCATTACTTGCTGGCTCTCAAAAGACGAATCCATGCAGTTCTTGATGTGATTCTAAAACTATCACGTTGAATAAACTGCATGTGCCCATTGTCGTAATGCTTCATCGTGCAAAAAGGACTCTTTGTACAGGTGGTTTAAACAATGGGCAATTGCATTCTTTTTGAATATATGTTACTTTCCCATTCCACAGACTTTCTAAAATATGTTTTTGCTAGATTCTATCTATGTATATTTCATAATTATTTAGGTAATGTTTGCAAATAGCTTCAATATTCTCATACTCGATATCCACTCACCCATTTTAAACCATGGTGATGTTTGGTGACCCATCTATTAGTTCTCTTGTATTTGGGAGTTAGATATTTCCAGTCAAATGGTGCTTTGAACGTGAAAACAGTTGTATGTTCTTCCATACCAGTAATAGCAAATTCTTTAATGATAAGTTTATCTGGAGATTGAAATCCTTGTACATTGCAAAACATCTCACCGTAGCTGTGTCTCGTTGTCTACTAACTCAAGTCATTATCTTCACCAGCTTATCTCGTACATTCTAACTCGCTAATCTATCATGAATTATCAGAGCATAAGCTTATGTAATTGCAGCAATTGGTGTATTTGCAATAATTTAATTTCGTGAGTCAATTATGCTATTGGTAATTGCATGATCTTGTTTACTTACATGAAATACAAATAATGTTCCTCTGGTTTTAAATGATTCTGTTTCTAGGATCAGTGAGCTGGTTTTTTTATAATACATTTCCTGGTACTTTGAGTACATATTGTAGCAAATAAGGAATTCCCCATTTTCAAAGTTCAAATTTAAATCCAAATAGTGATAAACTTGACTGTTTAGATACAGTTTAGTATTTTTCATATCACAATTATCGAATACTGATCTATCAGATTTAAATTGTTTTGTTGATTTGTTTGAAAACAAATAACAACAAATCATCATTTCTCATATGAAAAACTTGATTCCACATTCCAAATGACATTTGTGATGTCTGTAGCATTGGAAATATCTCCAAAGCTCACAATCTGAATGCAATATCTAGATTCTACCTTTTTCAATATATTTTAAAGACTACACATTCAAGAGTGTTAATTTCAATATTTGGCATTAGTCATTCAACAGTGTTTAATAAAAATGTTACACCTTCCTCATTATTATCTGTATCACATATTGCGTTCAAATGTGTATTACCAAATAGAATAACAAATTCTTATTTAGCATTTAATATTACATGTTTATAGTCGTCAACAAAGCCGAGTACCATACTGAACGGTATAACAACTTTGTATTTTCCACCTGGGCTTATGTGTAGTATAACATTATTAGCATTGTTCCACCCAGCCATAAGTCCTATATAAAGATCATTTACAGTTCCCAAGAGATAGTTCTCTACCAAGGAAGTAATTCCAACATCTCATGTTTGGTCTATTTCAACACCATTGGGAAGATATGCAATTCTATAATTTAAATGAAGTATTATAGTTATCACTATTCCTGTAGTTACTGGATTAGTTACATCGGCTGTATTTTTAATTTTTCCTTTATACTTTAAACTTTATTTCGACGATAATGTGTAAATATCGTGATTTTTTTTCGACTAGCAATCCTTATTTCGATGGAAATGTATACAGATCTGCTTGGAATGGTTTAGAAAAATTTATTTCCACATTGGTGACTGCATCTTCATAACTGATCAGTTCATCAACATTAAGTATGTCTTCCATTTCTATTAACCATATATCCTAATTCTTTTAATAACTATTTGTTGTCTTGTGTTAACTTCACAAGTAACGTATTTGAAGTGAGCATTTTATGCTTGCATTTATGTCTTTTTATACTTTCTTTCTTCGAAATATGTTCCTTAGTGAGATATTTCTTAAAAGAACAGCCTACTTTACGCCCATATTGGGTGTTATAATACACAATATCCATTTTGATTGTAATAAACACGGAATGCAACTGTTTATATAGCTTTTTTAAAATTTAAACGGACACTAATTTCTTTATTTCTTAAATTAATCAGTTTACCATCATGATCGACAATTGTAACAACTATTTCATCAACACGATTCACTATAACTGGAAGATATATCAATGTATTTGGTTTTTCAATTATTTTATATCCCGGAGCCACCACACATGTGAATTCATGATCTGTATTTGTCGGTTTCCTATTCAAATATGAACTGCTTACAATACTAACATTTATACAACATACATTAACTGACAATATATTAACATATTTTGACGATTCGTGCAATTGATTAGCTGGATATACTTTCATTGTGTAACCTAACATATTTACAATTGAATTTTCTTCTGTGAAATCGATATCGACATTACTATACATCACACTAGTTAACATATTTGGATTTCCATGGAAATTGAAATGTAGATTTTCAGGTAATGTCGGTTTAATGAATGTTTTTAAATTATCCAACTCATAATATCTTACTGGTATTACAATATTGTAGGTTTTTTCACCAATGTTAACCATAAATAATTGGTTGGTTTTATCGATGTTTGGTATGCTGTTGTAAGTAATGAATTCAGTTAGACTTATTTGCCATTGTACCTCTCATTCCAAAGCTGGGAAATATATTGACCACACTTGCCATGAGTTTCCACTTAATATCATTGTAAATGACATATTACCCATATGTTTTACTTATACATTTACTTATATCCTAGTTATAGTCAAAAAATGTAAACATAAATGATAATTTATTGTATTTGGTGATTGTTCTGTTTCATAATTGTATCTTAAATATGTATTTTTCAAATAATTGCATATTCAGTTGGAGAACATAAATCGCCAAAACTATCATAATACAATGATTGATTTATGTTTTTAATTAATGCAACCCAATGTGTTCCTTCGTTTGGTTTCGAATCTAAATTAACAATCATACATTTGTGAAGGTTTGGTTTCTTTGGTAATTCGTTTCTCATATACACACCTCAGAAATAGGGAATATCCAGTCTCTTTACAAATACATTAATGTCTTTATTTATTAATGCATATTTTGGAAGACTAATTAGAACTTTCTGCATTTTTTCCACATTTGTAGTTTTTTTCATCCTTGCCTAACTTTATATGGTTTCAAATACATTACTCAATACTCTGATTTAACTGGTCTGCTGTTAGCCAAAACTCATCTGAAGATTGATCCAAGAGCTGTTAATGTTTGAAATAGGAACGGAATGATTCTTCCTTTCTTTGTTTTTCATGAAGTTTTACGTATTAAAGCGATGCCTTTTTTAATCTTTGCACTCATGATTTTGTCAACAATCCAGGCACCTAGCTTCTCACCAGTTGATGTAGGCAGATTCTTCTTTATATTCGCAGCTTTATCGGCTAGAATTGTATCCGCTATATGCCTTTCTTTCAAACCGTTTATTCGATCATAAACTATATCATGTTCTTTACAAGCATTATCCAGAGAGTTTATTCCTTTATTGTTCCATGCCAGACTTTTGCAAGTTTAGTATCAGGTTCACAATAATTGTATTTTGGTAGATGCAGTTCAAATGGTAATTTATTAGTCAATGTATTCAATACTCCATGTCCTTTTTTGATATGTTTAGTATGAGGCATTATTTTCTACTGAATCCAAGCCTACAAATAGCCTCTCATTTATAGTTTTATGTTAGTACATTGCATTATGTAATACTGTAAAATGAAGGTTATAAAACAAAATGTACATCTTCCTGTAATTATAAATATGAAAGAAAATGTAATTGAACAGAAACATGGCATTATTTTACCATCAAATATACGTTGTACAATAAACGGTCCTTCTTCATGTGGAAAAATGTATTATGATGCTATTGGAACAATACAAATGGACTTAAATTTGAAAATGTATATGTTTTCTAAAAAAATACAAGAGAAATATCAATAGTTAGCGACTATTTTGTCAGTAATTGAAGGAATGTGATATTTCCCTTTTACAAATAAAGAAATTATTGTGAATCCGAATGAAGCAGTACCCAATTCCGTGTTTATTTTTGACGATGTTTGGTGCCAACCACAGGGTGAAATACAGTAATACTTTAGTTTTAATCGACATTCTAACATTGATTGTTTTTATCTATAATACAGTTACACACATATTCCAAGACATAATTTGAATGATAATGCAAATATGATAATTGTGTTTAAAATGGACAGTATGAATGTGCAGAATATTTTCAATAGCAATGTTTTAGGTGATATGACATTTTCAAAGTTTAAAAATATGTGTTTTTGCTGTTGGAAAAACAAATACGGTTTTCTGTTGTTTATACCATTGCTTCCCCTATATGTAGGCAGATATAGACCTGGATTTGACATTTATTTAGTTCCCAAGCTAGCATTTATGCGTACATTTTTTGATTATAAATAGGATATATAAGTCAATGTATTAGTAAAACATATGGGTAATATATTAATTACATTGATATCATGTGGAAACTTGTCGCAATTTCGGTCGATATATATCCCAGCTTTGGAGTAACAGGGTCAATGGCAAATAAGTCTAATTGAATTAGTTACTTACAACAGCATACCAAACATCAATATAGCAGCTGGGTGGATGGAAGGAGGTGGGGGAGGTTAGCTGATCTGGATGTTGGTGCACCCATTGTGGGCTGCGGCAATTTACTGAAATATGTTTCATCCTATCATCTTGCCCGTGCACGGCCCAAACTACAGTCACCGTGCACAGCCTAAACTCTAGTCCGCTGCCCCTCCATTCTGCATGTCACCATATTCAGTTCATGTAACCTGACTTTCGCCTGCATCCCACACTCTCAATTCTCGGCTGCTTGCTATCTGGCTTTGTCCACAAGCCTTTAGAAAGTCTCATTCTCAATATATTTTGTAAACATTTTGTGCTGTTTAAAACTATGTGAGCATGGTGCTTTTTTAACACACAAATTGTTTGTTTACAATAAATTTGGAACAAAATATTACTTAACATAGAATTATTAACTTCAATGAGATTGTATTATATTTTCCTATATGATAGTATAGTCGAAATTATCGCATGCAAGCTTATGGAGAAATCTGCACGTGGAAATGTATTTTCTCTGCTGTGCTCAAATAATTAAACAGAATGAATTTGTATGTTTACCATTCCCCTGAATTTAAAGACATTTGGTTTTAATGTGACTTTGTTTAACATAAGTTTTCAATAGTTGAAAAAGTTAAACTTGTGCATTGCCTAAATCAAAAGATGTGGGTTTTTCATTATTTAAAAAAAATTAGTGAGTGAAAATATCTCTTTTACAGTTATTTTTAGTTTCCTGGAAATACTTTAAACTTAAAATTTATTGTAAGTTTTCTGGAAAATGGGACAAAGTTTAATGGAAAAATATATAAGAATTTCTTGGAATTTTATCAGGTGATTATAATTCATTTCTTGGAATTAAAATTAATTTCAACTTCAGGAATATAAATTTCATCAGCAGGACTTTGGTAACAAAGTTTAATTTCGCTGTAAGTAATTTATCCCTTGTGTCTAGAAAAATAGGAGGAAGCTTCCTTTCTGAACAAGTCAACGGACAAGCATAAGTGAAAGTTTGTAGCGCAGAAGTGAGAGGGGAACTAGCCAGGCAAGGTTAGTTCAAAATTCACTGGTCCGAGGAGTGTCTGGCAGTTGGAGACTCTCCAATGTGGTGCACAAAGACATGTTCTGGGGTTGGGATGATGGGAGATGTCTAGCAGAGGCAGGCAGTCTTCATCTCGGAAGAAAACACGCTTTTGGCTAGGGGTTGGGAGAATGTGGTGCTAGGCATGTTTTGCGGATTGTGGCATTCGATCGATAACAGGTGCAAGGAACCTGCTGTCTCGGATAAAGACACATTCTGGGCTGTATGGGGGAAGGGGTCGCCAAGGGGATGTAAACAGTCCTCAAGCAAACGGAAGATGTGGTCTGGTGTAGGGACGGGGGAGAAGGGGTGTAGGCAGGCAGGAGTGATCTGTCCACCTCTCAATGACCAGCACCATGTTAGTTTTACGCCAACCCTTGTCCTGGATAGATGCATACATCACTCTCTCCTCTGAAGCACCTCTTCACTAGATGAGTAGACCGCTGCCAGGGTCCTGTGTGATGACCAAGGGCTAGCAAAGTCATGGCCAGCTGGCTTTGGAGAGTCTAGGCATATCATACGCCTGACTGTTAGCCACGATTCTTGCTAAGCGATTGTATCTACTCTGAGCTTCATCTATCGTTTTAATATTAACATTTTTTATAAGTTTTATTTTTACGAGAAAAAAATTTCCTGTGTCAAGCCAATATCGTGTATCCATTATTTTTAAATAATTTTATAAGCATTTATCATGTAAATCATGTTTCTGAGCTCTATCGACGAAAATTTATAGGATTTTCAACTCGCGTTTGTGTTACCAAGTGTGGTGAATTCCCCCAGACTTAATGGAAATTTGTATTATCATTATTTGGGTCGATGTAGTAAGTCCATTATTTTTAATAATTTTTCTTCTAGGAAGTTTAATTGCTTGTTAAATATATACAATGTTTCCATAAAGTGTTGCAGGATTAAGTTCTTCCTCTTTACTCAATTTGAGCTTCCTTATGCTTCGATGGAAATTGTGTTAAAAGTGAATTATTCTTATGAAAGTGAAATTTAATTTTCCCAGGAAAATGAAATTTATATATTAGTATGAGCATCGTTAACGTAGTTGTGCGTGTGTTCAGCAGTCTTTTCGTTCATTTCCGAGTTTTTCAGCTCAGTCTATAATCAAACATAGGCAACCACACACAGGTTCTGTTTGCTCTCAAGACCTCATTCAGCTTATAAGTCGACATAAGTGTTATATCCAAGTCAATGCTGCAGCGACCTCCCGAGCGAATGGACGTATATTAATATCACTGACTTTTAAATGTTTTCTTTTACGCATGTTAATAAATCAATTTCTTTTAATGTGTAGATTCTGATTCAGAAGTTCCTCTACGAGTGTTAACTGCAGGATTCGCTAAGCTTTTATCGCGATAGGTCGTCTGCCAAGCGGCACTCGAAACAGCTTATAGTAGTCCGCAATACCTATACTGATGTAATTCATTCAACAGTCTCACAGGTGGACAGATATGTTTTAAAATCATGTAAGGTAAATGTACAACTCTGAGGTGTCAATTAGTGAAATTGGTACATCTTCGAAATCCCTTATTAATGTGTTTAGGAAGACTGCCATTTAATTTATAGGGACAATTTTCCTTCATTGTAGCTCTTTAATTAATTATCTTTATGACACCTGGAGACTCGCGTACTTGTGATCGTTTAGCACTTGTTTCTTTATGAGACCAGGTTATTCACCTAGTTGTGTTCGTTATACTTCTCTCATGTCATTTGTATATATTGATAGGTAGAACTCATTTGAAATATATTACGGTTATATTCGTTTAAAAACTCCGGAATTTATCTCGTGTATTATGTCAGTGCTGTTATTCATTCGGAATAATACTATATTTCAGAGACGCCTATCTCCCAACACCATCTACAAGTAATATCCCCTTTAAACCCAAAGAACACTTATACTTATGACACTCATGCAAAAAATGAGCTCTCTCTATATATATACCCCTTACCCAACATACCATACCTCAGTACGACTCCAGAGCTTCAAGAGTGAGGATGTACTAGAGATGTTCACCAACCCACAAAAAGATAGGAAGAAAATAATGAATTTGTCCCTTAGCACACTCTTGCGCCAAACTAGACACTTATCACACAACAATTTTTATTGATGACTTCAATTAAATTAATTGGATCAATCAAAATTTCATACCATTTTATCCATTTTCCTGAAAAAATTGATTGGATTAAGGATTAACAAAAAAATCTGATCAGATTAAAATCAGATTAACAATTTTTTATCAATCAGGGGTCATTGTGGGTCAATAATGGCTCATTATGGATAATTTAGGAGTCATTTAGGGTTTTTAAGGGTCTTTTAGCAGTCATTTATGGGAAATTATGAGTCATTTAGGAGTCATTTATGAGTCATTATGGATCATTTAGAAGTCATTTAGGAATAATTTATGGGTAATTTAGGAGTCATTGTGGGTCTTCGTGGTTGATTTATAAGTCATTCTGGGTCATTCATGGCTTAGTTTGAAATCATTTATAGACCATTGTTGGTTATAAAGAGGTCATTATGGGCCATTTACAAGTCATTATGGGTAATTTACAATTCATTATGGGTAATTTACAAGTAATTACGGGTAATTTACAAGTCATTACGGGTAATTTACAAGTTATTGTGTCATTTACAAGTCATTATGGGTCATTTACAAGTTATTGTGTCATTTACAAGTCATTATGGGTCATTTAAAGTCATTATGAGTCATTTAGAAGTCATTATGGGTCATTTAGAAGTAATTTATGTGTTATTTAGGAGTTATTTATAGGTCACTATGGGTCATTCATGGGTAAAGTTTTCAAAATTGTAAATACGATGAATTTAAAATGAACAAATTCTCCAATAAATGTTGTCATGAGTCATATGTGCATTTATTGAGAAAATATATAACAAAATGTTTAACACATTAATGTAATTGTACGAGGGAATTGCAGGCTCTTTGTTTG
Source organism: Dryococelus australis (assembly GCA_029891345.1). Taxonomy (NCBI): domain Eukaryota; kingdom Metazoa; phylum Arthropoda; class Insecta; order Phasmatodea; family Phasmatidae; genus Dryococelus; species Dryococelus australis. Next base: position 61,021,255 of record CM057006.1, read on the forward strand.
GTGGCAGATTTTAAGAAAACCTTTTTATCGTCACATAAGTAGCCCAGTGGTTAGAGTACCCAACTCCTGTTCGAGAGGTCGTGGGTTCAAGTTCCCATGTCTCCATTAGATAAATTAAAATAAAATTATTCTAATTATTTATATATGCATTGATTCCTTTATGTCTGATCGTTTTACGATTGATATGACAAGGTCAGCCAGCTGCCCGACCCGTGAGAGCGGTGTGGGAAGGGGTGTTGTTAAGGGTGGGTGGTCGGCAATTTTAGTGATGGTTAGAAATACTTATGGGTGGTTGGCTAGAAGTATTAAGCAAGCCATCCAAATTCTTCCAAATGTCTCCAAAATAGGATTTCGGGGCTCCCTATTGCAATTCTGGGACGTGGACCTTTTTTCACAATTTTTTTGTAAAAATTGGACATTTCGAGAGAAAAGCGGGAAATTACAATATGGCGGACGGCGCCTCGAACCTCGGCCCCCAGCCGTTGCTACCGAATCGCCATAACCCTACTACTTATATTGTTTATCTATATATTTCCTTTACGTGTATGTACGTATGTATGTATGTAAATTCTTGTTGATTTACACGAGCTTGTTCAAGATCCTAGGTACAGCATTTTCGGTAGTACTGCGTTACGACATGCCATTCGTAACTCCAGTGTGGACACGACTGCGATATTATTTAGAAAAAAAATGACATGGAGTTAATGCAAAGTGTAATATGTAATCTAAGAGCTGTCTGCACATCATATATATATAAGAAGTGTCGTTCATAGTGAATGTTACTCGTCTAAAAGTGCAACGAATCTAACGCTACTATAAATTAACTTGTCTTTGGTGAAGACGTAATTAATTAAGCAAATAACGTTGCATGAAAGTTTCTTAACGTGCAGAACAAAATAGAAACGTAAGTTTCCTCTCCAAACAAAGTATTAAAATTAATTTAATACATTACATTTTAAGCTTAATTTCTCCTGCCGTCCTTTTGGTTGAATGCCATATACACGGGATGCAAAAAACGTATCGCTGTTCCATACACGTCTACACGCTGAGAATGTCTCCCAGATGCACACACGATAGCCGTTAACCGTGTTTATAAAAAAACTTTATGTTATTCTAATACGTACACGATCACCATATGTACAAGGATTTCATTGTGAATCGACCCTAACACGATGTTGATAAATTGCGATGCAGTGCTGCCAAATATACTGCATTCGGATATCCAGAAAACGTTTGTTTACAGCCATATTACACGATAATATTTTATTTCAATATCTCGAAGAGATTTAAATAAAGACTACAAAAATGCAAATATTTGTATTCAAATTATTATATTTTTCAAAATATAACACTGTGAAGACGAAAATTTCGGAATATGGAAGCCCAAGTTTTTATGCTCCTAATTAACTTCGCCAAATAAATCATATGCCATGTGATCTATATCTTATACATAACATGTTAAATAATAATCAAGGATATTAAAATATGGGTACTCGGGTACTGGTATTAAAAATCTCTTTTAAAATATGTATTGATGTTTTTGCCAACAAATTTATATTCGTCCAAGATAAACTGTTAATAGATATTTTATTTTCTCTCGGAGAAGTGCTCATACTTGTATACACATTCATACAGTATACACACATAAACATAAGTTACATAACATATTTATTTTTTCATAAATGTACTCAAAATTACCTTATCTTTCCCCTAAATAAAATGTTATTTGGGCCCATTGGCACTCGAAGTTTGGAAGTTTCCAGATCCTTAATTTGTTTTATCATTCAAACACGCATACTCACCCCCAAAAAAATCTAAAATTTCAAATTTCTTTACAGTTAAGCCGGGGGACGTTATTAAAAATAAAAATAAATACAGAAAACAGAATACAACAAATCATTTCCTGACTGACTGACACAGCGTTACTTAAACGTTAACTTTAAGTTGGTTCAACTTCTCTTGCGAAATATTCAAATTTACGTCTGTCCAAATTTAATATGCAGACACTATTGCGCGACACATTCCAAACATAACAATAATGCCAAGTTAATGCAACGAAAGCCATATTAACTTCAGTGTAAAATCAGCCTTTGCGGCTGTTAGAAGTAAGTAATTATAAAACCTATAAACGATCTTCCGAAAACATTTTCAGAGGCGTATACGTACGACTTATCGTGTTTTGATAAAATGCCACTTAATCATTGACGCAAGTTTAATAATTTCGTAAGAAAAACTTATTTCGCCCACTTTTCAACGCAGTTCAAGCACCAGCCAAGACAGGCCCCTTAAAATAAAATAAAATAGTGTAAAATTCGGTAATGTCGTTAATATTTTTTTTTGCAACTGAAATGTGAAGACGGGACGGGACATGCAAACATGCCAAGAATTAAAATGTAGACGTAATTTTTTACCTCCTGATGTATCCATTTATCGCAGTGGCGCTGTCAAAATTCTGCGGGGACGTAAGGACGCTGTTCGCTTGCAGTAGGATGATATTTTGCAGGCGCCGGGCTCCACACGATTATTTATATAGCATTCAGCGTTTGATCGTCGAAGGTCAGCTGACAGAACGGCGCGAATTTCCGTGACGTCATTAGCGCCTCTGACGGTGGAAGAAGCTCCTGACCACGTGAGTGTGTACATACCGAATGTCTGGCTAAACATCGAGGAACGAAAAATGAAGTTCTTGTAAGGTAATCAATCGTCTTTTATTTTTCTGAAATTTTCTAAACAATTTGTAACTGTCCGATGTAAAGGCTGTTCACGGTAACAAACTGATCGCTTTTGAAAGTTCTGCTTAAGATACATACTTGTATGCACATCATGTATTCTTCCATCATATGTAAAATTAACATTGCTGTGCGCCTGGTCATATTTTATGCGCCGGTCAAGTGAAACTGTGGGATTATTATTAAAGTAAATATCTTACCAATTTGTCGATTATTGCACCTAAATACGTAAAAAAAAATAACAGGAAGCGAAAGAAATGATTGTTTTGTTTACGAATCTTTACCTGGCGCTATTAATTCCATGTTCAAACACGGAACTACTTTCTCTTTGTCGTTAACAACTTTACTGAGCGCATGTCACTCAGTGCGCCGGCTAAAATAATATGCAAGTAGGAGCTGTGACATTTCCCATGATTATGTTGATTTCCAAAGGGCTCACTTTACGGTGATCCGAATCACATTGCATTGCAGATTGTAGGATTTTAAAGCCAGAGTAAAATAAATATTGAGTAAAAGCAGATATAAAAACATTTAAACTCTATGTAAGTATCTCTTATAACTGAAATTTCTGATCGCTTCAGAAGAAATGCATGTGAATGTGTTATTCAAGTATTAACGTTCTCCGATTTACGACATATGTCAGTTATCAGTAAGCTACACCAAAATGCTGACTGCATGAAAACGCGAACCGTAGCCTAGTTTTATTGACGTTTACTGTAAAACATCTAAAATAAGTGAAGCCGTGAACTATATTACAATTCTGTAGGAAAGGGAATTCTATGGGACTGGCATAGGTAATTGATGTATATACACGACTTGCTGAATTGAACGAACTGATGTCATTTTTACTAACATACAGAATCACACAGATTAGATACAACGACACATGGCTACAATGTAGAGAACCGATGCGACATCTACAGGGCAGTCGTTAAGTTCATCTAACAGTGTTGACTCAACTAATATTCCAACAAATCCAAAAGCCCGTAAACGTATATGTTACAATGCTCAATTTAGGAAGTATGCTGGTTTAAAAGTCACTCATTTGATTAAATTCTTTAACAAGTATTATTATAAGCCTATTTGTAGAAATTAGAAGTAACAATTTAGGCCTATAGCAAAAAATGTATTTTTAGCTCCTAAAAAATGCATTTAATTTATCAATTATTAATAAAAAATATAAATAAAATATTTAAATTCGAAATAAGAATTAAGTGCTCAATTACAAGTTTGCTATCTAAGAAAGGCTAAATTCTAATTTGAAATTTATAAAATATTTTTAAAAATTTGCACAAAGCTATTATAAAAAGATTTACAATATAGTATAAGAAAATATTTTAGTTATGAAAAATGTTATTTACTTATATCACAACTACCAAATATTGAAGTATTGGGATCGTAAGTGACGCACTCTTTTATATTTTTCTGAAATACGAAAGATATAAAATCGCACATATCAAACAAAACTATCAAAAATAGTTTTTATATAAATAAAATTAAAATAGAGTCTGCAACATATTTTTCCGACACTGTCAGCATTATGCATTTTTATGCAAGCAATAAGGAAACAAGTCTATTTATCTTAAAACATAACAAAATAACCAAAAGATCGTTATCAACATCTCACGTTCATAAGCAACTTTTTTTCCCTGGTGATCTTAGTAGCGAATGTATTAATGTTGAACTAATTATATAAATCTCTAATTTTATTATATATATTTTTTAAAATTTCTGTTCGTGAGAAATTAAAAATGAAAAAAATTCCAACAAACGTAAACTTTAGCAACTTTTACCACAATGTCAGGTTTCATTTTTTTTCTTCAATGAATCCGTTTATAAACATAGACACCATTTAGAGAACAAATTATTATTTTCAATGGGGTATCAAATTATATTATATCATAATGACTAAACACTTTAATCTCAAGCTTCGTGGAGGGAGACGGAAATCTGTCGTCTAAAGCTCGCATTTATTAAGCAAATATATACGCAGTATAAAACATAGCTTAAATGCATAAAAGTGGAGTAAAACGTAAAATTCAATTTATGTAAATATACACCTTAATTTACGCAAAGTGTTGACGAGTAACGAATATGTTACACCGAGAGTTTAGAACATGATGAAACAAAGGACAGAAGTTATACCAGGGGCACAAGAGCGAACAAGGGTTTAGTGGGAAAGGATGTTCTAAGTCTACTGTAGATCAAGAGTATTATGGAACAAGAGAGGGTGTTATACCTATAGAATACTATGTGACAGGGGATGATATAGTGCCACGTGCGTAGAATATAATGGGGAGGGGATGTTATGTCAGGGGCGCCATGTATGTTGGGAATGGAAAAAAAAGAAAAGAAGAAATACCTCGTCCTGCTTTATGAGCGACGACGTATCTCCCATCCCTCTATTAGTAATTTTGAGTGCCCGGAAGCTACCTCATCGCGCGTAACACTAAAGTCTTGCCAAACACGTTTCTAAGGAAATGCTGCAGTGGTTACGTTAAGACGATACCTCCGAAACTGCAATGAAAGTGAGCAACTTTTTTAGGGCGGTTTTCCACGATGATGTTCTGTCACAGCGCTTACGTTACCTGTGTACTTTCTGCTTAGCGCTTCACACAAAATACGCTTTAACTTGATAACCAGCCAGGTGCTCATGAACATAACTCAGTAGCTGAGTAAGCATCATGCGAGTTTTCGTGGCCGGAAGGTACTAAATACAGCCCGTATGTGTTGTTCGTCAACAGAAAATGATTTCACTAGTGAGACGGAACATGGACAACTATGCACACGCTTCCTGGTAAATTCCAATTTAATTTTAATTAGATTACTGCAAAGAATTATAAATGCATGCTTATATCAAACCACAGTTTTTAAGAATTTTTTAAAGCTTTGATCACGTTATTAATGAGGTTGGAGAAACACGTCAGTTTTTTGTCTTAACTTTCGAAATGTATTATTAACAATTAAAAGAGCCGTTCTTTATGGCAAGCAGTTATTGGTGTCGAATCTCAGACATTTATTTTATTTACGTGAAAAATTAGGTTATTTAAGAATGCTTGAAGCAATAATATTTTAATTATATATAACATGCATTACGATTTTTGTGAACTAGCTAACTTTATTGGTCGTTTTAGAAAGAAATATGTACTAGGTTGCAGTAAATATTGTTATTTTATAATTTTAGTTTTTCTTCGAAGCAATAAATAATTAAGAGTGAATATAGAAAGGGGTTTTGAGGTCATATTTTTACATGAGCAGTGAATACATGAGCAGTGAAGAGCATTGAGAAGAACGTAATATCCACTTCGACGGCCACCATGTTGACTATGGTTGACTTTTCCTCTGATATGTTACGTTGTCTATGACCCTGAAAGTCTAAGGAAATCCGAAAAATTAAGCCTTTAAAAATATATAGGAAAGTCCAGAAAATGCTATTTATATTTCCTCCACAATTAAAATTAAAAATTCGGTGTGTATGTCTGTCACCAAAATTTTTACTAAATGAATTATTTTCACAAAATCTTACTTTGGAATTATTAAATCTTAAGCATTGCTCATTTGCGCTCTACTCGAGATCGTTGTTTTGACTCCTCAGCAAGAGCCCGAAAAAATAAGTAATTGGTCTCTCAAAGTAATTTTAAAAAAAAATCGTTTTCAGTATGTGAATAAATATTTTTTGTAGATGTACCTCCTGTTATTGACCTAAGGTTTGATCCCCAGCAAGAATGCAGTAGTGCTGGCGATTGTCCGTGATGCTGACAACACCAAAGCTAACAACATACCTAACTCCCAATCACTAACATCAAAGACCACCTCTGCTCCCTTGCAACTCTTTGATCATTATTATAAATGTGTATGCCCATATTATGACACGAGATATTATTGCACATACGTGAGCGCCAGTGTTTGGCTCGCGGCTGTCATGCCATTGGCCATAATTTTTTTTTAAGATAGTGAAGTTGGCAATTCGAAAGTCATCAGTGGCATCCCGCAGTACGGAGGTAGACATCCTATCAACTGTGCTGGGAACCAAGACAAGACATTCGAAAGTCTTCAGTGGCATCCCGCAGTACGGAGGTAGACATCCTATCAACTGTGCTGGGTACCAAGACAAGACATTCGAAGTAAGAGGCAACACCCTACTTTAAAACTTGTACCTTTCATATTATTATTTTTTTTATTAGTGGCGAAATAGTACGTAGAGTATAACAACCGCTGGCAAATTCTCTTCCTTTACTAAACAAACTATCGAAAATTCACTATTTCGTTAGTTTTCTTATTTAAAATGAAATAACTTTTTTTTTATTTATAACTAAAATTGCAAATAAAGTATACAAACTCAATACATTTTATTAACTCTGCCCTAAAAATCTATTTCATCTATATTTATTTGAGTGCACCTTCTAAGTGACTTATTACCTTATTATGTCTATCGGCTGGCAAGACCTCGCTGTTAAGAGCCACCCAAATCTCAACACTCACTCGCTCACTTATTATACCTGTTGAATTTACATAGTTCAACAGTGTTTATGACAACTATAGGTAAAACAAATACGTGAAAATCAATTTTAAAACAAAGTTTTATTCAGTGTACACTATATATTACAACACACAAAAATGTATACACAGAAATATAATCTTCTATGAAAGTTGTCTTTTTGTCGTTCACTTTTAAAGCTCAACTTCAGGTAAAAAAATCCAAACGCAGTATGGTTCACACATAAAAGAACAATACAATTTGCGAACTTCATAACGCATAGACAACGAATTCTCCTCGTAGATTACAGCATTTCTCCCCGCGGTAAGTTAAAAGGAGGAGTTAACACGTATGACAGTTGGAACTACTTCCAGCTATAGACTGTTCACTGTAAACTGAGTACTTTTGAAAGCCCTGCTTAAGATCTACTAGTATGCACGTTGTGTATTCTTCCGCTTATGTAAAATTAACATTGCCACGGGACTCATCGCTTTATTCATGGATCAGTAAAATAAAACTATCAAATTATTAGAAAAGTAACACTTTTACAATCATGCTCAGTTTTACTCTTCGATGCGTTAAAAAATACACATAGCGAAATAAATTATTTAAATTATCACAAATGGTTGCCTAGCACTTGTTATTCGACGTTAAGTTATGGAACTACTTTCACTCCATCGTTACCAACTTTACTGGGTGCATGTCACTCAGTGCGCCCGTTAAAATGTATGCAGGTATGAGCAGTGACTTTTTTCTAAGGTTGATTGCAAAAGTGCACACTTAATCGTGAACAGTCTTTACGTGCGAAAACTGTTTGCAGGACCGGCTTCGAAGTCACATCTAGTTTGGACGCGTCAGCTTTGCAAACCAGGTTGTTCTTTGTAAAAGCCCTCCACAATTGTGCAGATGCGACTGTCCGAGTCGTTAGACTGTGCTGACAGACTACGCAGATATACGATCACGAAGGGCATTGAATGCTATAATTGAGGTTGTTTGATGGTTGCAGTTGGAAAACCAGATCACCATTTTTATTTGCGCTTCCATGTTAACATTTTCTGTCTGTTTTGACATTCGTTCGCCGTATATTATACTACTTGCCACTGATATTGTATGAAAATTACGTTACCCCCACTGCATCACTTGGCAATTCTCTTCTTTATACAAACAAAGTATTTAATGATTCGTCTCGGTGTAGATGACATTAGATGCTGATTATGCAGTCCGTCCTGTCTGACTACAAATGATAAAGTTTAGCCATCTTCAGTTGGCCTGTACCTCACCTCACATCTGCACCACCATCAGCATCTAATGTCAAAGGTCGCGTGAACCATGATCAGCACGATCAGCTGACAAATATCAGACAGACACGTCTGCACAATTGTGACAGGGTCTTATGTTGTCGCTGCCAATGGATAGTACTTACCAACTGTCGCAATGATAAGATATTCGACTGGGTGGAACTCTTCGTACAACTGTGAATTGAGTAAGTATGGCATAAGGCACTTGTTGCATGGAAAGAGGCATAGTGGAAACGAGCCTAAAAAAAATGTCCTTCGATGATAAACTTAGTTAACTGTTGTAATAAACATGCAGCATCGCCCTCCACAATGGGCACAGACTTTTTAAATGCAATATTCAATCAATCAGAGTCCACCTCTGATGACAAAAGTTTTGCTGTTAGCTCGGTGTCGGAGTTCACCCAACATCAATCGTTACTCTCAATCAACATCACAGTCTTAAGCCGCACTGAGTCAACTTAGTCTTCCACTTGAAGGCAAGGAAAGTAGTGGTGACCAAAAATAAGTCTGTAAATCGAAGACGACGCCAAACCTCCAACGATGGGACCGACCCAGTAAACCTGGAATCATAGATATTACACCTATGCAAAAACTGACGATAATGTATATTGGCGCATTATCATCAACATGAATAGCAAAACATCTAAATCAGTTTAATTCAAAAGCACACCATAAGATATTCGTAACATATTTTTTTCCCAATTCTGCACTCAGAAGTTTGTGAGTCAATAATATACCATATGGGATACCACTCGATCCGTGTCACAAAAACGACATGGGGCAATGTAGTAAAGAGTTATTACTATGTGTGGTCATTTTGGACAGTGACACATGCAGCACAGCGGGCTGCCATGCTGAGTACAAGATTACCGAAAAGTTCCTGCACCAAAGCAACCCGAAGCTTCTGGATGATTCACAGAGGCAATGAACACGCTACAATTTGACGCCTGAGTGCATCCAAACACGTGATATCTGCTGTTTTCAGGTAGTCATACACCAATACGGCCCGATGTTGGAAACGTGGTCATTTATTAATGGAAAATGTGCACTCACTGCACTTTCGAAAATACTAAAATACTTTATTTTTGGAGGGTAACATCTTTGTATGTCTGGTCTGTCACAAGGCCATAGTCAGTCATGTGGAGGGTGTACGCGATCTCATGGTGCCCCTCCCTACACATACACACACGCCACACACACACACACACACACACATATATATATATGTCGCCTATCCAAAATTATATTTAATGATTAGTGGGTTATACTTACTCCCCCGTTATATCTGTATGTATACACGCCATAAATCACTTCGGAGATTACTGAATTTGTCAGTAAACATTATATAGTTCCACTGTTCCGTGCTTCATGGTCAGTATTTTCAGCACCATGACAATCGGAAAATTTTGGCGACGGATTCAACCGTCAATATGGAGACACAACGCGAGATTAGTGATGTTGTGTGCGATGATGAGGTGAAATGGAAATGCGAGGGATTTATAGCGCACCAACATAGATGCTCTAATGGAAATAAACAGACAGATTCGGGACCACCAAAGAATCATATATGTATGTGGTGACGATAAATTATAAGGCATCGTTACATATAGAGGATAAAGAATTTGGACTGGAATTGGGAAGTCTGTAGTTAATCTTAACATTCCTCAGGAACTGTTTCCCTGGCCAGATCACTCTGGATGTTCACAAGTGGGAATCGTGCTGGGGATCTCCCGTGTCCCCTGTCCTTGCATTGCGTTGGTGATCCATTGTCACCTCATTTCATCCTCATCTACTCTCGATATCTCTTTGTTAAAAGCTGCCCAAATCTCTAAACTCACCTCAGGAGGTGTTTGCACTTAATTCCAGGCAAGAGCCCATTAATCCAAGACACTGCATGGAATGCCACCTATATTTATAGTGGTGTCAAATATGTCCGCTATGAACTGTAGAAGAATATCCTGTGTAGTGACGAATCACTTAAAGTGGCATTCAAAGTTACAATAATTTTGAATTGGCCCATTCATTTTTAGCACGACAATAAATCCTCAATTATAGCAAAGGCTAAATACATATGTTTGAGGTCATAGGAGCATATGGACTCGAATGTTCAATCCAAAGTCTAGAACAGCAATAGGATGAGTTGAGGTTCCAGTTGAAAGTCTGACCAAACTGTCCACATACAAAATACAGAGCAGTTAAAAATGTTGAAAGAAGAATGGTACCAAATTCCTGCAGACATTTATTTCAAATGGATGTAAAATCTTCCTAAAAAGGTATAAATTGTGATAATGGTAAAAGGTGGACATACATCATACTAACACAATATCATATCCTGGTTTGTGTATTACTGGTGATGTCTGTTGATGAATGCTTATTTACACGTGGTGGAAAAATAATACGAACACCTGGAACTGTAACAAGACACAAAATCTATATTACTAGGGGGTTGACCTACCCTTGGCCTGAAGTAAAGATTATATTGAAAATAGGATTAAAAAATGTAGGTTATGCATGGCGTTCAAGGAAATACATATCCATTCCTTGTGTAAAGTTGTATATTGTTCAAAAGTTTGGAGGGAGGTTGAAACCTATCATGTACTTGGATTTCCAAAATACCCCACGAAGGTTCAATTATGTTAAGATCCGTGGACTTGGGGAAGCCAGAGGAAATATTCCACTTCATCCTCGTTGTCGTCAAACCATGTTAGTGTGAAAGAGGATATTGTCATCTGGGAATATATACTGTTTGCTGCAGAACACAGTCTGATACATAGGATGGAAACGATAATTCAGAATCACACCCGATGCCATAAAAGAGTCCCGTTCATGCTTAGCAGTAGGAAGAAGGTAGCCAACAAGACAAGGTTATTTGCGCATACTCCAGACATAAAGTCTTGTCGCATTACGATATAATCTAAATGCAGGCATCCACTGCTTATGTGTCTAATCTGAGTTTACTCGGCACCAATGTTGTAGTTTTAAAGTAATATGCGCTATCGCCAATGGTTCTGAAATAGCCACTCTGCAATGAACATCCGCAGCAAGTAGTTCATGCATGATAGTTTTGTTTGATAAGCAGTCTTAGCAATGAAAGTTCATCCCGGTGTTTATCTGGGACACCTCTCTCATATGCTTTATGGCCACCTCCACTTTCAACACTTTTATATCATCTGTGAGCTATGATTTTCTCCCACTGTTTGTTTTCGAGATGACGTTTTACTGCGTTTTTAGTATTTTGCAACAGTTTCCACTATTATTCTTGTAACACTTTGCAAGGTTAACTGTTTTCATTACTGATGCTCCTGAGAGGCACTCTTCAATGTTCATGCCTCTTTGGAAGTGTGAGAGGTCAGACATAACGGTGTTTTGTTGCTAGCAGGATGTTCGCATACAATCTGTACGACTGCTGTTGACAGACTGATAACTCAACCTTCGTAACCTCTATGTGGCAGGCTTCTGTACTAGGTGGCGTGGCTGTACTGCAAGGGTGCAGTATATCCTGTTTTCTCTCGGATGTTAATAATTTTTGTCCACTGCCTGTATTGTAGTTACATAGAATATAAGTGGTACATCGAATTGCGTACAATGCAGAAAAACGCTTGTCTCATTTCCTGCTTTGTTTGGTGTGAAAGACTGATGACGGCGCAGTATACGAGTTTCATTGCAGAAAGGCACATTGCAGTACAAAGCATGTAGCATGTTGTGCTATTGGTTTAACATTCTCGTCGCATGTAGCCAGTGGGATGAGGGTATGTGGGCTAAAGTACTTTCCCTCCCCCTCCTTATCGATACTTCTGCTTCTAACACTTCACATAGCTGTCACGTCATATCAGTATTGTATAAATGTCTAAAAATGACAGTTAAAAATGGGCTTTGCCAACAACACATAACTTTAACTTTGTTCAACATGCTGGTATTCTCTCCTCCTGCGCCTGATCACATTGGATTTTGCAGGAAGATTACCTTGTAGATCTGTAACACAGCAGTACGCACAGCAGGCCAGCACATATAATTTTCCAGACATTCCAATGTCACATCTTCGTCACCTTTCATTAGCTCCAGAGCATTGTCTCTGCTGTGTCGTACCAGACAGGCATAATTGCATCCCATATTAAATAACATATATCAGCAGACTTTATAGAATCAACTACAATTGAATGCAGTCTCATAAAAAGAGATACGTCCTTTCCAATCGCAGTGTGCTGTCGTGGATACCACCCCACAGTTCAACAGCTATGCATGGGGTTAAACCCGTGTGCGTCACCTCGACGGGGCCGAGGCCTATCCAATCTCTACGAACGCGATTCGTGAACGGGTCCTCTTGCCAGACCGTCGTCCCTTCATTAGCGAGTATCAACCTTTCGGAGCTACTACGAGCACGGATGACACGCCACTTATTCGACTGAGAGGTATTTGTGGGTCTCAATCACTTTCCCAGCTGCACGTTCCACGCCGGCTTCTCCGGCCTGAGTGCTGACCACCAGTGTTTGGCCCTCCAGGCAAATACCCACCTCCATTCCTCCTCCCAAGCAGGAGATGCAACCCAGACTCCGATCCGCGATCGGCTCGGCCAAAGGTCGGGGCTTCTCACTGAGCCCCTGGGTCCCCATGGTAATACCATGCACGCAGAGTTTTCACCCAGAATTGCCCAACCCCTCCAGGATGCCAGACAGTCCCTTCACTGAAGCTCCGCCACTCCGAGATCTGCCCGCCACTGCAGGCCCTGGTTGGGGACTGTGTATTCGGATCTCGGGTCATCACCGCTGGCGAGAGACATATGCAGCCTCTGGAAAGCTCCACATGACCTAGTGTGAAAGTCTCTGGAAACCTACAACCATCCATTGAGCTATGGTAGCTTCACCGCCCGCCAGAATACTCCACAGTCTCCAGGAGTAAATGAAGAGTATGAATTGATATACTAGTATCAGATAGAGACTCCCAACGAATTCACTTTTTAACTTGGTAGACGAATAGATAAAGTCATTAAACCCACGGTATTGTAAATATTACGTATGGGTGAACGATAGAGAACGGAGAGAAATTATATCTTACGTAGGGCGTTTAAAAATGGTCAGTTAGCCGTGATAATACAGGGCGCGGTCTTCGCGTGAGGTAACTAACTGTGATCAGGAAAAGAAGGCCATGTTTACTTTCTAAAATAACCAGCTACCCTAAGCTAATAAAGGGGAGTGGGGAAACTATCTTAAATAACGTAAAAACCCCTAGATAGAAAGGAACTGTAAAACTTCATGCAACTGAAGTGGAAGAGCTGCACAGGAACATAGGAAAGTGTGAATATTTAGTACAGATATTGAGTTGAGAAATCCGCAAGAGAGTATTTGCCCCTTCCCCATCCTAAGGGGCGTCATAAAGTTAAAGGTTACTAAATAATGTTTAGTGGTATTTCTCTTACTGGTATTGTATATTTTTTGTATAAAATGCGTGGATAGGAAGCGAGACGTGTGTGTAAACCCTGCCATATTTATTTAAAAACAAAATAGGAAGAAGCGCTTTATCCAGTACCAGGAGTACCAGTTTACCTACATGACGCAGCCTTCCTAACCTGGGAAATGTTCTGACGCCCCTGCTGCTAGTAACAAATTGTTAGCCCCCGCTATTGAGTTACGTGAGATGTAGCTGGACCATCGATGGAATGCAAAGGGGGTAGAGGGAATATCCTGAGAAAACCCGCGTGCTGACGACAACGTCAATCACATGATCCTGCCGGCATTAGAACCCGGATAGTTCACATGAAGGTAGATGGGTTAGATACGCAACTATCGAGGTTCTTCAGAAAAGTAAGGCTTTGACTGAGACAGGGACACGGCCGTGGGTATTACTTGAATAAACCTGATTTTGAAGGTGATATTTCCTTTGCGATATGGGAATGGAATCAAGGGAACGAGATGGATACTTGGTTTGTGTGCCTTAAATCGACAGACCTCTACGAGAGCTTTCGTTTGACACCAAAATCAGTGCGTTAGCACATCGGAGTCGGGAGATACACTGCCCGGAAATTTTAGCACATGCTCAAAATGGCCACTGGTCGCTGCGAGCCCCCATCCGCTCTTCGCGCATGCGCGGCACCAACTCAACGTCACGCTCGCATCTTAGTCATATACCCGATCGAACGAGACCACATTTATTTCAATCGCGGTATTAGTCACGAAGTTACAGTGTCGAAATTGATCACCCTGCAAATGTTACACCGGTATTCTCGTCCCGGTCCAGTACCCCACATGTGGGTTTGACTGCAGTTACACCGATATTCTCATCCCGATCCGGTATTCCACATGTGGATCTGACTGCAGTTACATCGGTGTTCTCGTCCCGGTTCGGTACCCCACATGTGGATCTGACTGCAGTTACACCGGTGTTATCGTCCCGGTACCCCACATGTCGGTCTGATACACCAGTATTCTCGTCCCGGTCCGGTACTCCACATGTGGATCTGACTGCAGTTACACCGGTGTTATTGTCCCGGTACCCGACATGTCGGTCTGATACACTAATATTCTCGTCCCGGTCCGGTACCCCACATGTGGATCTGACTGCAGTTACACCAGTATTCTCGTCCCGATCCGGTACTCCACATGTGGATCTGACTGCAGTTACACCGGTGTTATTGTCCCGGTACCCCACATGTCGATCTGATACACCAATATTCTCGTCCCGGTCCGGTACTCCACATGTGGATCTGACTGCAGTTACACCGGTGTTCTCGTCCCGATCCGGTACTCCACATGTGGATCTGACTGCAGTTACACCGGTGTTCTCGTCCCGGTTCGGTACCCCACATGTGGATCTGACTGCAGTTACACCGGTGTTCTTGTCCCGGTACCCCACATGTCGGTCTGATACACCAGTATTCTCGTCCCGGTCCGGTACTCCACATGTGGATCTGACTGCAGTTACACCTGTGTTATTGTCCCGGTACCCCACATGTCGGTCTGATACACCAATATTCTCGTCCCGGTACCCCAGACCACATGTCGGTCTGACTGTAAAGACATATTTACGTCAAAAATGTATAAGCTGTGTGTGTCGAGATATACCCAGTGGTTGTTCCAGCAGTTGGTGAGCACGGCTGGCCCCAGGCTGCGAGCTGGGTTCATACTTGCACCGGTGAAAGGATCCTGCAACAAACCAAACATAACACGTCATTAGCGACTCTTTGTGTGCGTTCGCACGAAACCGATCGTTCTCTTCGAGGAACTACTAGTGATCCAAGAGGTGATGTCAAGCTAAAGCAACTTTTAAAGGATGCAAGGTACATGCGAAACTCGTGCGAGATGCCGACCTCGCACTAAATTTCATGCAAAAATATGTAAGTAAAACTTGTGCGTACATTAATATAAGATGGTACAGACGAAATATGGATGAGAACCATGCTCTTTTTAGTGGGGGGTGAAGAAACTAAGAGAGAGAGAGAGGGCGGGACTTCCTTTTGTTATTTGTCACTGGTGTAGCCAAAGTGACTTATACACATCTCTTGGTGAGGAGAGTATCACATCTGGACTTCTCCCCCTAGTATCTTCAGTAGTTACCTGAGAACTTAAAAAACAAAACCCTGTTAACATGCCTGCCAATAAGGCAAGCCGTAGCTGGTAGGCAACTTAAATTATAAGTTAATATTTAATTTTACAAGTAACTTTTATTTTTGCGCACTGCGCAATTGTAACAAATAGGGTAGATCTAGAGAAAAACACTCAGACCAACTGTGCTCAAATGATTGCACAAATGTTCAAGGGTACAGTAGCGCTCCTACTTGGGTAGGCAACATCTTAATAAAGAGTTGCCTATCCAAGCAGGCGTGTCAATTTACCTTTGAAAATTTGTTCAACCATTAGGGTACAGTTGATATGATTGTTTTACTATAAAGCTACCCTATTTGTTAATGTGTAGAAGCTGGCTTCAAGTATCATGACTGGATAAAAAAATAAGGGCGAGCATGGTATTTTTGCAATGGCAACTAGACAACACAAATTTATTTTAAGAAAGAATCATTTTACTGCCAGAATTCCCGAGATTTAAAATCTGATATCAACTAAATATCATCCAATAATTTCTTGCTTAATATCGCGTAGTTTCTGATATGTTTCAATGCATTCGTTATTACAAAACCTATACCTTTAATAGTACCATGTACCTCGAGCTGTTTCGGCCACTCGCGGCACGGAAACGACGAAGCTATAATGGCGACACCGACCTGCGTACCTATAGCCCTGGCGTATCTGAACGCGAGGTTTTGAAACGTCGCGCACTGGAACTTTGCGACTTTAAGCCACGATCCCATAATTATATTATTGAGAATCTGTAGCAAATTTTCTAGTGTTTCCATACACTTTGCAATAAGGCAGTGTGAATAGGCAGTTTTTACATATGCTGGACAGCTCATAGTGTCGTTAAAGGGGGTTCACGATAAAGTGAGCACTTGTGAAATGAAACTTGCAAAAAAGACACTGCCTCATCTGCCTACATATATTTTAATGGGCGCACAGATAAATATTCGCCCAGTCAAGTTGGTAACGATGGATGGAAAGTGGTTCCATATCTTAAGGTCGAATAAAAAGTGTTAGGTAACCATTTTTGATAATGTAAATTATTTCTTTCGCTTTCTGTTTTTTTATTTTTATTTTTTTAAATTCATCAAAGTGTAAAAATTAGCAGATATGCAAAATATTAATTATCAATAATTTCACAGCTCCACTTGACCGACGCATGAATAAAGTGAGGAAGCCCATGGCAATGCTAATTTTACACCAAGCGGAAGAACACAAAACGTGCATACAAGTAGATCTTAAGCAGGACTTTCAAAAGTGCTCATTGTACCGTGAACAGGCTATAGCTATGTGTATGGTGTTTTGAAAGTAGTCGTAGTACCGCGTCTTGAGTGTATTTTCTTTTCGTATATCGGCAAATACGACGCACGTAGAATAATTTAGTAAAACAAAATGTTTCAAACTCTTTGCAAGACAGTTCTAACTCAAGGTACATAGTCAATCTTAAAGGCGCGTGCCCCCTTAGTAATGATTTCAGACTATGTGTTTCCTGTTTAATTTTTCGTGAGAAAACACCGGACAAAGTTTGTAACATATATTCAGGGACGCGTTGTTTACAAAATACTTTTTCCACATCCCAGATACCTCCAGCATATTTGGAAGCATTGCATTACGACTTATTAAATACGAGCCATTCTTGGGGCCGCAGTGATCTAGTAGTCAGATGACTCGCCTCCCATCAAGACGAACCAGGTTCGATATTCCCGGCCGATGCCGCTGGTCGGTGGGCTTTTTCGGGGATCTCCCGTTTCTCCCGCGCTTGCATTCCGGCACCGCTCCAGACTAATCTCGTTTAACCATCACCGGTTGTCAAGTCCTCGGCGTTAAGAGCCACCAAAATATCTCAACTATTTCTTACTTGGTAATACCAACACATTTCAATATTAATATGTATTATTTATAAATGAAATATAATTTATAGATAAAATAACTAAACCAAAATAAGAAAGTTTTGTATTAACAGAAGTTTAAAACGCTTATGTTGCATGCCATATTTAGGAAACAACCAAACACGTCATATATGGGGTGATTTTTCAAATGTTTATTTCAAAATGTGTGAAGAAATTTCGAATAGACTATATAGTTGACGCAAGTTAACAAAACGAGTCCCCATAAAGTGTTGGAATAAAGTAATATTTATTGTTTGTATTGTACTCTCACTTGCTTCATTCATGCAACAAATGATATGCGTGTTTGGGAAGACCACTCATAAACCAGATCTAAATATACGTCGACAAATGGCATGACCCACAGGGGAAAAGCTGACTGATATGGGAAATCATCCTAGCTGCGTACAGCAGTGGTCATATATTTGCTTGATCTGCAACAGGTCCACTGCAGTGGTCTGAGGGAGTGCAATGGTGACAGGCTCGGTTGCACCATCGTGGTTCAAAACTCGATCCGACATGGGATCTAAGATCGACACAAAAATCTGTTGCACCATTCAAGTTCAGAGCTGGACTGGAGATCGAGATGAAGTTCATTTCGAACCGCCGAAATTGACGGTTCGAAATCTCGATCCGAGATCAGCAGTCAGCGTCGAGTTTGAAAACACGCCAACAGATAGCACTACGTTCGATTGTTTTCTTGGGAAATTAAAATAACATTATACGCACTTTAATATTATTTAGTAAAATTCGTACAGCAATAATTTCACTTAAAACAAATAAAAACATCGCACGTCTATTTCTATCTATAGTGAAAAATACGCTTACTTCCATGACGTCATATATTACGAACCAATAGCAAAATTTGTCTCATACTTAATCCCTATTTCTCACTTTTAAACCAAGCTGGACAAATCGGAGAACCAGAATCACGGAATTTCGTTGGTGCAACGCTTTTACATTGGAACCAAGATCAAACTTGATACTGGTTCCGAACTAGTATCATTCGATCTCGGGTCGGGGTGCAACCGGGCATTAGCAGTGGAAGGAGTGCTGGTTACCATGACGGCGCATATGGTGGCGACGAGGAAGCCGAACTTGAGCGGCACGGAGTCCTGCTTGTCCCTGTTCCTGCTGTCCCACGTGGCTGACACCATGAGCACCAGGATGAAGGTGGCTGTGCCCTCCAGCACTACGGCCTGCGCCACTGTCACGTCCTCACTCACTCGTGTCACGCACAGCTTGCAGCCCCTCATTCTGCTCGGTATCAGCGCCTGCGAGCACACCAACAACAACTCACATTGGACGCTTACGAAAACCCACCCGGTTAACTCTATCAGGTTAAAATTTTTGCTCGGTGCGTTCGAAAAGTGATCGGGTTATATGAAACTCGCGTTCGGAAAGTCACCCGGGTTAACTCGATCCTTGACTCGATCAACTCTGGGCTAACCCTGCTCGACAGCAAGGTAAACTTGGCTCTAGCAGACGACACACGTGAAATGGCACGTAAATATGTAAGCATTGCAGCAGCAAAAACAAACAAGTAAACGAAAATGAGTTTTGAAATCTGGAAACGATCAAAATATGTGAAATCATAAATGTTTAGTTGCTTTGGCCAGGGATTGTCGCCCGGAAATTAAATATTATACTATCCTGACACTGAATACAAAAGTATTGTATTTTTGTAGTACTGCTTAATGCAATGCCTTTTTTTCGTTGTTTGTTCATAATATAATTAAACAAAAATTCTCCAACATTATCGAGCACAGTAATTAATAACACCAGAGTTACTCTAAGCGTTCAAAACCACCTGGTTAACCGCAAGTGATCGGGTATATCTGGTCACGTGACCGAGTTAACTCAGTTAACTTTACCATGTTACTTTTCGTAAGCGCCTTTTGGTGCGGCTGCGTTCCAATCAAGTGCAGCGTTCCTTTTCCCACTGCCAACTGACAGAGTTCCTTTGTTTACCGCAGCTGCTCACTGACTAGAGTTGTTTTGGCGTCTGGGTTGGAGGCTACACTTCCTGCTGAGATCACTAGCCGTGTCCGAAACGGCTACGAGACCATCATTTAGGTTAATAAATCGACCACGTGATCTAGTTTAGGCCCTAAATATGGGGATTTAGGGTTGAAGTTTACTGAGGTGAAGTAGCACACTAAATCCCCAAATAGGTCCGTAAAATAGTCTGCTGTTGTTCACTTACGTTTTATTTCCGCCTTGTGCTAGAAACGTCGGTATTACTGTTCTTGAAACATTGAACAATACATGCACGTGATAAATGGACAATCACGGATCTACATGAAGTTATTTTTAAATAAAGTTCGTATAGTGTATTAAAATTGCTACAAAAAAGCGATCGGTTGTTATTTGAAATTGAATGTTAATTGCGGGGAGCGAAGAAATAACGAGAAGATTGATATAGGCTTGAAAGAAATATGATCAGTTATTCACAAGACAACGGGTTTACGAGAAATCTTGGGAGAAAGATATTTATTGATAGGGTGAAAACAAAATAACGTTGAAATTCCACAAGCCCGTAGTTTCCAACTGTGTCGCATGTAGCGCTGTTACAAGCCATTCGAAACCATCCACCCTAAATTCCTAAATCCTAATTCCCCAAATTTGCCATTTCGGACACGGCTACTGATGCGCGGAAGTGAAGGCAATCTCAGCAGTAGCAGACTAAAGATCATGGCGGCGTTAAATAACAATTCTAAACAAGAAACTGCTGTACTGCTGTTATCTGCAGAGGATCCAAACAGAATAAGGATGGGTTGGTGTTCAATTATTTCCACCTGAACTGAATGTTAATATTATTAGATTTACAAATCAATCTCTCTTTCGTGGGAAAACATCCGTTAGTAACGAAACGACAACAAACTCGTCGGGATAGCCGGACGCCACTTAATTATACTTCTGGAACTGCTGACGAGTGTTCCGCCATCGATATCAGTGACTTGCTTTTACCGATCCTAGATGCTTTCCTGCTGATTAGTAACATCAGCGTTGTCAGTAGGAAAAGGATCACGGCCCAAGTGCCTAGTCCAGATGGTTCGCATATGGTATGCAACTATGCCTGTAAGTTGGTAGATGCTGATACTACACTCAATTCACGACTTGGAGAAGTGTGGTCGCTACACCATAGTCTGGCTTGGGTTGACCGCACAAACTCTGCGTAGTTTAATTTAAAATAATCCAAAAAGCATACCTATGTTGATATATACAATATGGCATCGAACATCTGCCAGTAACCAAATTGTATTTTGCCACATTAGCATTCGACTTGAAAACACAAGTCATAAAATATGTAACACTTAGTATATTTTGGGGATGAGGTGGCTGAGCGGTTAGCCTGCTCGCCTCTCACCATGGCCGACCGGGTTCAATCCCCGGCCGGGTCACTCCCGGATTTTCGCATGTGGGAATCGTGCCGGACAATGGCACTAGTCGGCGGGTTTTCTCGGGGATCTCCCGTTTACCCACACTTTCATTCCGGCGCTGCTTCATACTCACCTCAATCACCATCATCGGCTCTCAAGACCTCGCTGTTGAGAGCCGACCAAATCTCTTCACTTAACTTGGTATATCCACTACCACATCTATACTATGAAATCCTATATGGTGCTAGTCATGTGCACGTGATCGCATCTTCTGGCATTATATTCGATTCCGCCTTAAAACAAATTCGGGTCCTCAGGCATGTGGCTCTTATGTCTTTAAGTTTGAACAGTTAATTAAAATATTTAATATAGAAATTGTGTATACAAAAATATGCTTACACATAAGTGATAGCAGTGGAGTCATATTCGAATTTGCCATGAAAATATGCGTCGTAAATACGTCACACACTACACTTATGTCTACAATTTTTTAAAGGTTAAATAAACATTATATATAAATTATTTTTCTAATGATTGAAATAATTTTGCTCTATGTATACGACATTTAAAACACTACTTTCTCATATACTTCGGCAGCCGCGTAGTTTAAGGTATTTGCATGACGACTTAAAGTTCGGCAGGTTAAGGCTCATCTCTTACACAAGAAGGTACATTCAAAATAAATGTATCGATAAAGGTAAATGTCCCATGTATGGCAAAAGCCCCTTCGCCCTTAAATTCACGACGGAAAAAATAAGCATATAATTAATGTGCCATCTAGCAGTCAACGCCGGAAACAAAGATCACCGCCGATATTGGCACATTGTAGCAGAAAACATCAGTAAACAGATGATGGTGCACTCTGGCAGATGATGGCATAGGAAACAACAGCAAACAAGATGGCCACCGACACCAGAAGACATCAGTGCACTCTAGCAGCAGACCATGGAAACATTAGTGCCTCTGCAGTGCGCTCTAGCAGAGAGTCTCGGAAACAACAGTAAACAAGTTGGCGGTCAGAAACCAAATGACGAACAAACGTCTATGTCAAAGTCAAGATGACCGCCGTCCGAGCGAAATGACAAAACGGGATAACATGCACTCGGGATGTCAATGACCAAACTGCCTCCTCAATCTCTGCACTAGAACGTACCCAACACATCACCCAAAGTGAAACCTTTCCATTACCCTTCAATGGACACTTTTGAAAGTCCTACTTGAGATCTACTTTTTTTGCCAATTTAGTATCCCTTCACCTCATATAGGTTATAGTTGTAATGCGCTCAATGACTTTATTCATGCTCCAATCAAGTGTAACTGTGAAATAACTATAAACGGAGATATGTCAATAATCATATGTCGATTCTTATTATAATGTTCGCCAGTTATAAAAGCATCGCATTTTCGCATGTGTGGAGATGGGTGGCTCAAACTTCGATCACGTGCTCTAATAATGTAAACACCTCGCATTACAAATAAAGCACCAATATTTGATACTGATACTACTTTTCGTTCGACCTCCCCACCCCTACCGCCGTTTTCTAATATGTCATTCTCGTGCGTTAGGAACAGAACATGAGCCAGGTTGTCGGTTGGCATGTCATGCAGGACAGTGATACAGGCTGCCTACCTCCCAGGCAACCACTTTCTGCTTTCCAACTAAAGGCTGTTCACGATAAAGTGAGCACTTTGGAAATGAACCTTAGAAAAAAGTCACTGCCCCTGCATGCACATATTTTAATGGACGCACTCAGTGACATTCGCCCAGTAAAGTTGGTAACGATAAATGGAAAGTAGTTCCATAGCTTAATGTCGAATAAAAAGTGTAAGGTAACCATTTCTGATAATTTAAAATTATTTATTTCGAATTCTGTTTTTTTTTTTTTAATGTGCCGAAGAGTAAAAAGGAGCAGATTTGTAAAGTATTCACTTTCTCAACAAATTCACAGTTTCGTTTGACCGACGCATGAATAAAATTATGAGGCCCGTGGCAATGTTAATTTTAAATAAGGCGGAAGAATATACAGCGTGTATACAAGTGTATCTTGAGAAGGGCTTTCAAAAGTGCTCATTTTACAGGGAACAGCCTATAAACATGTGACTTCTGAGGTAACGGTCGGTATTAGTGGATACTACAAATTTCTTTTATTATTATTCATTTTTGCGTGCTTTTTACCAACATGTCGTGGCAAATTGCTCCAAGCGAAGTTCTAAGTAGTAGGAGAGTGCCAACCTCTATTTGATGAATGAAGAAGTGTACTCTCCACTACACCATTTTCACTCTGAATTGTCGGAGACGTATACCACCCTCCTAAAATTGATGTAGTCCCTAAGTCGTATATACATGTTTCCCTGATTATTTACCCTAAGGATTGGCATACATTATCGACTCACCCTGCATGTGATTGTCAATAACTACAAATATGCACAGTAAAAATATAATTCACAGTTTACAGGTTTTTGCATGATTGGCTCTTGCTGCAAATTATAGTTTAATGGTTTCAACTTAGTGGACGATTTCGATAATATTTTGCTCTGCTTAGAAGATTTTTAAAGTACAAAATGTACTTATTGTCTAACAATTACTGACATGTGCCAATGCAAACACTCCGTCGTAGTCTCACAAAACCTACTTAGTAAATAAAATAACTTAAATTAAAAAAATTACTTCAATTATAAGAAATAAATAGAATAAATGGGATTGAACGAGTCTGACTTAACCGCATGTCGTCGACAAATATGTAACATACATATAATTCCAAGAAGGAACTAAGCCAGAAAACCAAAGACAACGGTGCAACACCAACTTTAAATTTAACATACTTATAATTCCTAGTAGGAATCTAGTCAGAAGACCCCAGAAAAATGACACAACACAGCCAGAATTGATAGCCAAACATACAAACAACAAGTATAATCCATTCAAGGTTACTTCACACTTTGCTGAAGCCCTGCTGAAGGTCTACTTCCGGAATATTCCTCCGCCTCGTGCAAGCTAAGTTTAACTAAGTCTATAAATTTACACCAGAGGACAACGTATCGCTCTCCTGCGCACTCCGTTGTAATACTATTTTGCTTGAGAACTATTTATTATAGGCTGTTCACGGTAAAGTGAGTACTTTTGAGGCCCTAGTTACTTTTTCTTTTCAGCCATATTGTATCCTTTAACCACATTTAAAATACATATCGCCATGTAAGTAATAAGCACGATGTGTATATTCCACCGCACTCGGAAATTAACGTCTAAGGCTACAATACAATATAATTATTTACTATTATTACAAACGAAATGGCTTTCAAAAGTGCTCACTTTACCTCGAACAGACTATACTTGGCGCTATCGACACAGATTTTTGACGTGAATACATCTTTAAATTTGCAACCATAGTGGG
This sequence comes from Dryococelus australis, assembly GCA_029891345.1. Taxonomy (NCBI): domain Eukaryota; kingdom Metazoa; phylum Arthropoda; class Insecta; order Phasmatodea; family Phasmatidae; genus Dryococelus; species Dryococelus australis. The sequence continues at coordinate 61,045,982 of CM057006.1, forward strand.
AGGCAATCCAGAAAATCCGAGTATAACAAAATCGGGGGATTCTGTTTGGCATTGCAGCTCCAAATCTATCGTCTACATTAGAAATCAAATTACGTCACTCGATTGCCAAAGGATCAACGCATATGTTACGGTGAGTGAGGGCTGCGAAGCATCGCATGTGGTGGGGAGTGGGGATAATTTTGAGTTCGTTTAGCCGCGTCTCATAACTTCCGCGTAGTATAATTTTTGACTCGGAGAAGCTAGGACGCTCGTTTAAGTTTCGACCTACAGCTCTCGTCAAGATCAATCGATTGCGTGTATAAAAACATTCGTGTGGCGTGGTTGTGGCGAAATTGTATGAGTTTAGTGTAAAAAATTAAGAAAACTTTAACACAATTTCGGCCTATACTCGTCAAAAAGCAAAGTCGAAATACAGGAATCGTATGCGGTTGGAAAGAGCATCTCAAAAGAAATCCAGTGATACCCATAAAACCCCATATGATAGAGTGAAGCGGTGCCGGGAACGTAAAAAATCATCAAGCCGTCCGAGCGTGTCAACGTAGACATATTCACGCAGAACAAACGGCCGTGTCCCCAACACAGCCAAGCCCAATTTTTCTTACTCTTTTCATTCGTATTTATTATAAAAGGAATATTATAACGTATAAATAAAATATAGGTAAAACTTCATTTCAACGAAAATAAGACGTCTGTGTTTACAGAGGTATAAAATGCTTGACACGTGGAATATTTAGGAAATAACTAAACACGTGATACATGGTATGATTTTTCAAAGGTTTGTGTTAAGAAGTCCGAAAAAACTGTGAATGGAATATATGGAATATGAAGAATATTAATAAAACGAGAGGAGACGATGCGGGACGGTGATGTGAACGACCAATTGCGAGAACAGAGAGACCGACCGCGTGGGACTGCAAGAGAGCGGGACAATTGTAATGATGAGGATGTATGGCAGCGGGGCATTTTAATAAAGGCTGTTGACGCTAAGCTGAGCGCTTTTGAGAGCCCCACTAATGACCTGCTTGTGTGTGCATTGCGTATTATACCGCCATATGTAACAACGACATTGCCATGTACCTGATCGCTCTAGTCATACGTCAGCCAAGCGAAACTGTTAAAATTATCGAGAATGTAAATATTGTACGCATTTGCTGACTTTTTACACTTACACGCATTAAAACAGTAAAATAAATAATTCTCGTGTCGACACATGTTCATTTAATAATTTTAATTCGACGCTAAAGCATCGAACTACTTGCCCTCCGGCGTTACCAACTTTACTGGGCGTATCTGTCAAAGTTACCGTTAAAATACATGCAGTTAGGGAGCAGTGATGTTTGTTCAATCGTTAGTACATAGTTTATGAGTGAAAATTAAGTGACTGCACGTTGTATAAAGAGAATGACTAGGACCCATAATTCAGATTATCATAACAATTGCACGCGATAAAAGAAGTTATATTTAATGGCAGGAATAATCAGTTGAACTCTGTAAACAATAGCCGTGCGTATTTTTATACAATTTTAAATAAATTAGGAAATTGATTTTTATTTTATTTTATTAAGACATCCATCCGTCAATAACTTGGGCACGCCCTAGGCGACTCGTTCCACTACTTAGGAATAGTTTCGTATAGGCTGTTCACGGTAAAGTGAACACTTTTGAAAGCCCTTCTTAAGCTCTACTTGTATGCACGTTGTGTATTCTTCCGCCTTATGTAAAATTAACATTGTAATGCGTCTCATCACTTTATTCATGCGTCGGTCAAGTAAAACTGTGAGATAATAATAAAAGTAAACATTTCATAAATTTGCTAATTTCTGCACATCCGTTACATTAAAAAACGAACAGAAACCTAAACAAATAGTTGAAAATATCACAAATGGTACCTAACACTTTTTATTTGACGTTAAGAAATGGAGCTACTTTCCATCTAACGTTACCAAGTTTACCGGGCGCAAGTCACTCAGCGTGCCTGTTGAAGTATACGCAGGCACGGGCAGTGACTTTTTTTCTAAGGTTGCTTTCGAAAGTACTCACCTGATGGTGAACAGCCTTTACCAGAGTTGACACAGGAGCATGCAGCCTGCTTACCTCTGTCAGAGCGTATCCAGCAATGGCGCCGGTGCACTCGGCTGCGACGTAAACGACAGTGAGAAGAATGTCGACCCGCCCAAGCACCAGCGCAGCCAGGGTGACAGCTGGGTTCAGGTGCGCGTCACTTATGTGGCCGAAAATCTGCGTGGAAGAGACATTACACAGACAATCGCATGCGATGTTACGGTCATTTTTTTGGAGGGGGGGGGGGTGGGGATTTGGTTATCTGAGAGGGTTTCGAAAAATACCCCCCTTAATGCATTGGTTAGTTGTCAAATCATTATAGTTTCCAAAATATAACTCTCAAATTCCGACGCAAGAGTGTTATAGGCACTTTCAAAAAGGCGAATTACAGTCTAAGTGCAGCATACTGGATTTGTGTTACAAGCTACGAAAGGAACATATACGTTTCCTCTACATTTTATGGTTTAAAATTTTTTATTAAATTAATGTTAACAGTTTCGCTTGAATGAACAAAAATTTATTTAAAAGTCTGATAACTATTTTCAACAAAATTCAGAGTTCCCATACTCGCTCACCTGTTTATCAATCACACTCATACTGAATCAGTATCTTCTGCACACCATACAGATTGCATTAAATGCAATTTTATTGAAAAAAAATCTAAGAGCAAAGCCTAGTATGCTGCAGAATTCGGGAAATTGAGACTTTTGAGTGTTACATTTTGAAAACTATGATGATTTGACAACTTATGACTGCATTTAGGGGGCACTTTTTGAAAGCTCTTTCAGATAACCAAATTTAAAAAAATAAGTGAAATATTTAGTAAAAAACTACCGACGTGCTGCAATGGTTTATAAAATCGCATCCAGGCACAGGCTAAGTCTGGTCCGACTCCAAGTTGTTTAAAGTGAGTGAAGTGAGTGAACAGATTGGGGCGGTTCGTAACAGCAAGGTATTTAAAGCCGATGAGGGTGAAGCTAACCGAGGATGGAGCAGTGCCGGAATGAGGGGGCAGGTGAAACGGGAAATCCCGAGAAAATCCGCCGGCAAGCGGCATCGTTCGGCGTGATTCCCACATGCGAAAATCCGGGAGCGGTCCCGCCGGGAATCGAGCCTGGTCCGGAGGCGAGTAGTCTAACCACTACATCGCCGCGGTTCCCCTCCCAAGTTGTTTAAAACCATACTTACCCCCCCCCCAAATCCCGGTGTTTCAGACTTACTCTAAGCTATACTGAAAATGTCATGTCTGTGACATAAAAAATTGTCTCAGTGAAGCGATTTTTTTAAAGGCTGTTCACGATAAAGTGAAAACTTTTGAAATAAACATTGGAAAAAAGTCACTGCCGCTGTCTGCACATATTTCAAAGGGGGCACTGAGTGGCATGCGCCCAGTAAAGTTGGTAACGATACATGGAAAGTAGTTCCATATATTAACGTCGAACAAAAAGTGTTAGGTGTCCATCTGTGATAACTTTAATTTTTTTTTTTTCGCTGTTTATTTTTTTAATGCACCGGAGTGTAAAAATCACCAGATTTGTAAAATATTTACTTTTGTAATAATTTCACAGTTTCATCTTACCGACGCTTGAATAAAGGGATGGGGCCAATGGCAATTTTAATTTTACATAAGGCGGAAAAATACATTACTTGCATACAAGTAGATCTTACGCAGGGCTTCCAAAAGTGCTCGTTTTACCGTGAACAGACTATACAAATGGTATACGTTTAATGCGACCACTGTATCAAGCACAGTTCATATATTTATCATTACAGAAACGTGAAAAACAATTACCGTTTTGCAAAATGTGTTTTGTCTCGAATTGTGTCACACGTATATAATAATGAATGACGTTAGCCATGCCTGACATTAGAAAAACTACGTACTTCTTTGATTGCATGCCTGATTATAAATACTATTCGTGAGTATTAATTACATCACTCATTAACAGATCTAGACGTCGAAAATGTGAAAACAAAAATTTTTTATCCCGGTGTTTGCAATAATTACAAGCTGACTTGTTGATTCGTACGTGGGTAGGATTTGATTCTTTAGAAACGTGTGTGTTGATCTTGAAAGGAAGAGAAAGGACTTTCTTTTTATTGTGACAATGCCTAGGCAATAGTACGGAAATTAACCATGCAATTAGGGATAAGTGTAAAGCCTCTTATCACCTTGCATTTACAAGCATCAGTAGCATATATTTCCCGCGTTTACTGCTGCCACTGTCTGGTATTTCCTTCTTCAGTTATCTCGTTGTGACTTTGGCCTTGGCCGACGGCATTTTTTTTAACTGCACGACAACTGCGCCTTTGTTTACTACTGGCCAGACGAATGTGCGTGATTACTGAACTTGAGTTTTAGCCAATAAATTTGGATCATTGGAATCCCGTACAAACGACATAAAGGACGTTCAAGAGGGTATAATTATTATACATTTCTTGCATATTACAATTTTTTTTTTCGCTGTGACATGAAAAAAGAGACTGAAAAAAAAATTACAATGGAGGATAATATATTTTCAAAAACAAATGAAGCGAGTTTGAGGAATTTTATATTTATATGTCGAGAAAACTATTTCTTGGCGATTTGTTTCGTGGTTTGCTCGAATTTGAATTTCCACTTTTGTGATAAAATTAAGTCAAAATAGTTAGAAACCCTTGCTACAGGTGAATCAGTTGTCGGGTTTCAAAGAAATATTACAGCATGCCACTTCTGTGACTTCAATAGAAATTTTAGCCGAAAACAAAGTTTGTGTTAAAATAACTTTAAAATTTCACAAATCAAGGTTATAAGGTAACCTGATTATACAGGCCGAGTCCTTTGAAGGAGGCACCGTGGACTGTATTTCCTCATTCCCTCGCTCCGTTACACACATGTCCCACGGGGCCTCTTTCAAAGGACTCGTCATGTAGTTACAAGCTGTTCACAGTGACTTCAGCACTTTTGAAATAAACTTTTGAAAAATGTTACTGCGCCTACCTACATGTATTTTAACACGCACGTTGACTAACATGCGCCCAGTAAAGTTGGTAACGTTCCATTCCTTAACGTAGAATTTAAACTGTTTGGTAAACATGTGTGAATACTCAGACGATGTGTTTTGCTTTCCGTATTTTTTCTTTTAATGCACCGAAAGTAAGAATTGACAAATAAGTGTGGCATTTACTTTTCGTATAATTCCAGAGTTTCGCTCGACTGAAGCATGAATAAGCGACCAGGCCCATGGCAATGTTAATGTTACATGTGGCGGAGGAATACTTAAAGTGCGTACAAGTAGTTCTGGAGCAGGGTCTCAAAAGTACTCAGTCTACCGCGAACAGCCGTTACAATTAAAAAATCGATGAATGTTATTTTTCAAGGGATTTGGCATTTAAATCAAAGTACCATCGACCAAATGTCATAAAACCATAAAATATCCTCAAAATCTGCTAAACAAAATTGGACTCTTGAATAGTTGTAATAAAGCACCTCGCGAGTATGGCGCCATAATGAAAGGCAGAGGTCATCGTACCGCAAATCTTTATAGATAAAATCTACGGCAAGAAGACGCCCATAACATGAGTCCGTGTTCGAATTGATAATTAATTTTCTAGTAATTTGCTATTTTATAGGCATCAATTTGAATGCTGTCAGAAGTCATTTCTTCAGTGGTTGAAAAAATGCACAGACACGTTAACCGGAAAATATATTCTAAGAAAATGTAATCTTTAAAAATAAACGCATATATTTTTCCCTTTACGATCTCCTGAAGATCTCAATGATATTTTATTTTAAAAACATAAGCCTGCCACTAATATTTTACAATACATGATGGTAACTGTAAACAAAGTTACGTCTATCCTAACGATTAGAAACACTGATTATGACAAAACACAGCTTTTTATCTATATTTAATATTATGAAGAGGTAATGTTGGTTCATTTATTTATTTATATGTCTCGGGTTATCTCGGAAACTACACGACCGATTCTTATAATAATTTCACTGTTAGAAAGCTACATTCTTCCAGAAAGACATAGGCTATGTTAAATTAAAGAAAACAGTTCCTTGAGAAATTTCAAAATTTGTAAACCAAGTCGGAGAAAAGTTAGCTACTTCATTGCTTTCTAAGAATGCTCTACCAAAACCATTAAAGATAAATTGAAACAATGTTATAAGAAATTGTGTAAAAATTCTCAAGTAGTCGCAAGTTGTCACGGGTAGTCACGAGTAGTCGCAGATGGTTATGAGTAGTCGCAGGTAGTCACGGGTAGTCGCAGGTATTCACGGGTAGTCACGGGTAACCGCAGGTAGTCACGAGTAGTCGGAAGTAGTCTCGGGTAGTCGCAGATAGTCACGGGTTATCGCAGATAGTCACAGGTTATTGCAGATAGTCGTAGGTCATCGCAAGTTGTCGTAAGTAGTCGCGGGTAGTCGGAAGTAGGCACGGGTGGTCAGGAAGTAGCAGGTAGTCACGGGTTGTCGCAGGTAGTCACCCATACCATCCACCTATACAATCAAAAGATGATCGAAAATCTCGAAATAGTCTCCTAATAAGAGTCTCGTAGCTAACCTCTTCGCAGAAAATATTGGCAGAATATTCGTAAAACATTTCTACCAGAGCTGACCATACCAAAGATCATACTGACTTACCAAGCCAACTACCAAACCAACTGACCAGGCCAACCAACTAGTTGCGAAACATGCCACAAAATTATTTCCCTCATTTCATTCATTCGCCATATAAAACTCAGTCGATTTTAAACGATCCGAGTAAGACATAATACTTTAAATCGAACTACAACCCTCCTAAGACATGCACTCCCATAAATTTGATATAAAACACACTCTCAATTGATTGTTTACACCACTGAATCAATAAGTCTTTCAGAGAAGCAGAAGGGACTGTATCAGAAATTATACACACATTACTATATACATAGATTTTATTTATTTACTTAGTATATAAATTCTATATTTCTAATTACTTTGAACATTCCATCTTTATATTTCTTAGATGTTTGCAGATCATGGATAGTAGCTAACAGTCTCGCCTGATATAACCCCGATTCTTCAGTTCATCGATGATTTAAGATACCTCAACGATGCATGAGAGATACCCATGCTTTATAGGTAATTAGAATATCTGAGTCTATCATCAAGTTCATTCGGGTCTTCAGGAAATATGTAACGAGCATTATTGTCGCATTTTGCCTTCTTCACACCACTTGAAGAAAACTCGCTGAGGTGAAATGCGTGGGAACATCGAAAGGACCACCATCCTTCTCATCAGATATTTCAACAGCACCGTCTTCATAGCCGTCATCATCAATGCTGTCTTCATGCTCGTCTTCAGCTCCTGTTTCATCCTCAATATCAAGTTTACTTTACTTTGTAAGGGTCGCACAATCATCATCAGTATTTCGAGCCGACGACTGTTTATCCTGAAGTTCCTTGATTTCACACGAATGTCTTGCAAGTGTATGTACATTCCAGACATACTGATTCTACCAAGCCTCGTAGGTCTCTCATTTCGTCACTAGCATTAACTGTCCTGTCATAATCGTATATGGAATCAGTACCCATCGATGCAGCAGAGGGTATTTAAACCATTTGTTAGCTCTCAAAAGACGAGTCCTTGCAGTTATTCATGCGGATCTTCAATAAATCACCTGGCATAAACTGCATGTGCTCATTGTCGTAATTCTTCATCGCATGACTCTTCGTACATGTGGTTCTCTCATGTAGCGGAGCATGGCAGCTTTTGCTGAAGGTCTTTCCAAGATAGCAACACTGTTTTCTATGTAATTTCCCAGCAGTGGTAGAAGGCACATCCATAGAGGTAAGCTCTACATTAAACTTCGTACAATCATTGGCCTGCATCATTTTCATGAAAAAAAATCCGAAGTCCTTTCCACAGTGACAACACGTGTATCTACTTGGCATAGCTATTGCTTTATTTACATATTAACTTTCTAACACATTTCATGAGTGATATTTAAGCATTTTTATGCCTGCATTAACCAGGCATTTTATATTGTTCCTTGATCACCTTACTATTCAGTTATATCTTTAACAGTTCATTCCAGACAAGTTCTTCGCTCAGATTGAAGTTATAGTCGCATTTAAACCAGACATCTGACTCCTGCCAGACCGACCCTCACAATCAGCGCCACACATGAACCCCCATAAATCAGAAAAAGAACGCCTTAAGAACATCGCTATGTTCCTTTACATAAGAAAAATCTCAAACGGATTGGGTCGCATACTTAAGAAAACAATATATGTAAATGAATGAGACCTATTAATAAAACTGACCATATCCTGGGATCAAAAGTGGACAAAACTCTAGCTGAATGACTAGAAGATGTATACTATAACGTCTCCTGTATAATTATGCGAAAAATGTACATAAGACAACAGGCAGAAGAATAACTAGACCGCATAACAAGGAGTAAAGTAGACTAGACTGTGGACTATTAGTCGCTGAACATAAGATAAGAAGATGGTGAAGAATAGCGAATCAGTTACACGCATGTAGTGCGTATGGAGTAGAGTGTTCATGCCCACTGCGCAATAACAAACTCCATGTTCCGACATTGAATTGCTTTTCTTCCTTCACAACTGTAAAAATCACGTATCGACTAAGGTTATCACAGATTTTTTTCTTAAATAAATGTACTGAAAGGCTATTACACTACTTTTTACAGAGTTATAATGTAACTAGAGTGTAATAAAGTTACTCGAAATTCATTCTTCCTTCCCATAAATGTCCGTGTTCTGTTGCGAAATAAAATGTAAACAAACAGATCACCATTGTTTGTAGACATTATTTTTACAGCTGTTGTGGCAATTCTTGAGTCAGTTTTGAGGACATGTGTAGCAGACTAAAATTGGTCGACGAGCTGGGAACAACTTATGACTAGAAGTATTACCTACGTGGGCCCTCCTGGGTTCAAAAAAGTCACCATTAAATAAGTGAAACTATACGACCACAGTAACCAGTTAACTACCAGTGATTTCCAATACAGCCATTTTAACTGCTCTCACTGATGTGGAACCATTTTAAACATTTCAAGTATAGAGTTTAGTTTGGGAATGTGCGACGAGTTGCACGCACGATGTGCACATAGATGCGTGTATGTGCATACTTTACTGAGATTGTGATGGGGTGCTTCATGGATGTGTGGTGATAGTGGCTGGGGATATGTAAGCACACTGTCGACCCGTGTTGAGGTTCATGCGGAGTGTAGTGTCTTGTGTATGTTTGATGGTTTGGACGTGTACGCTCTAAAATATAAACAGTTAGAACTGCTCCAATTCAGTGAATCTGACTGCAGGCAGATCTGTTTGAAGTGCTCCTGCACTTTAATCTGTTGAATTATTACTGGTACTCACTGATCAAATAGAGATTTCTGCTGATTCCTTCCTTGTTAACTGCTCTTGCCTTTAAGTGCCACCAGTAGACTACAACTAGTATACCGAAAATTCCGTAAAATAATTCTACTGATTGAAATCAATGCATTAGGATTAAAGTGTAGGGGCGATGGAGGATGCTGTCAAGAACTATAGTATGTTTGTTTTTCGATTGCAGGTACACATTTATTGAAAACCCAAATTGTGATTTTCTCGCGAGAGACGGGAGACAAAAGAACCGACGAAACATTGCGCGTACCTAAATATTTCCAAGTTTGCTTATGTAAGCGACAGTAACCATGTGCACGAGACAAAAGCGTACAGAAAATCCGATTTGCAATCAAGACACATACAAGGTAGATACGCAGTTGATAATATTCAATTTTAACGCAAATCTGTGGGTAAATATAAACACGGTCTTCACTCAATCTTTATTATCCAGCGCACAGCGGCAGTATCTCCTCAGTAATTTCCAAGAGATGGATACAAATTATAGTTCTGGAGTTCCATTCACTGGTCTACATATGAAACCAGTCACGCACATTTGATGAGTTTATAAAAGAGACAGCAAAATTTATATTGCATGTCCACGTGCAAAAATAAGCACATGCAAATCCGCGCTTGCAAGCTCGTGAGTGTGAGTGAGTGAAGACATTTGGGTGGCTCTTAACATCGAGGTCTTGAGAGCTGAATGTGAGCTCGTATCACGAACTAACGACGCCCCATATATTGAACAGAGCTCACGCGAACACTTGCAAATAAAAATAATAAAGCTCATCAGATGTCTGTTTGTAAATATTACAATTAACAACATTGAAGAATCAATTTTGCTTACCTGGATAATGATTGCAACAGCCATACCAGTTGCTATGGCTTTCTGCAGATGCGTGGGATGTGGCGCGGCCTCCAGTATGGTATTGGCCATGCAACTTAAAAACACCAAGAGTCCAGTTCCGATGAACTCTGCCAGTAATACTGTGACTGCTCTGTAGCATGTCCTGGTATCAAAGTTGCCTATCAGTCTCTTAATACCTGTGTAAAGAAAAACATTGTATGAAACCTGGGCTCTTAAATAGTTCCTTGCACTCTACCGTAACCGAAAATTCATGTTAGTGTACACCACGTGCATTTACTAGTACAAAAATATTTATTGCAATGCTACATAAAATTGCGTTTCTACATAAATAATCATTCATCAGCATAAAGATTGATGTTAAAGCAGTACTAATTTTACACGGAGGATTAAGTTGTGTATCAGTCTAGAACATAGTCTTTCACAAAGTCTCTACAGAACCTAATTTACGGAGTGTTAAAAACTGCGCATTATTTGAATATAAGAATGCGGTTTTCGGTACCGTACAGCCAAACTTATCAAGTTTATCTTCCACTGGCAACAGACCTTCAATGCGGAGTCCCATGTATAGCTTGGAGGACATCAGTCAAATTTTGAATTTTGTTCCAAATATTAGAGGACTTATAAAAAGAAACAGTCGCAATAGTTGCAGAAATCGTACATTAAATATTTCCATACCTTATAGTGGGCTTGCCCACACTGTCTTTGGCGTAACCTCAGAGCAACGAGTTCAAGGAAGTTATGTCAGTCGATCATTGTACCACGGTGTTGGATCATCCCATCCCATCGAACGATTTGCATCAAGGAAAGCTCTAGTGCACTGGGTACAATCGAGACGTGAACATCGATCTGAAAGAATTCTCCCGCCTAGTGCGTGTGAAAGCCATCGATTGCGACGGGTATGCCCAACACCATCATCAGATCGCCGACAGTGTCGATGCCGCGACAAGGTTTATACCTTCGGTTACACAGCCCGCCAAGAAAACACCATCTCGTGTGGTATCTAAGTGCGACGGGCTTTGATAACGGTTCGCTCGCTCGCAGCAGTAACTTGACAAAGAGTGTGTGTTGCAGTTGCTACCTGCTTCAAGGCCGTGTACTTTGATCGCAGAAGACGAGGTGACTGGAGAATCTTGCTGAAATAGCACCTCCAGTTTGTGAACCTCCAACTGAGCACAACGTACGTGATGGCACGTTCAGTGAAATCGAAAGGTCTTTGTTATTCATCACACCACATCTAGTAGTTGCTTGACCTTTGCCCCTCGTATTTTCACTGCGAGGCTTCTATCATCTGATTCGCAAACACGAACACTGTATTTGCTCGCAATACCAGATATTTGTAATTTTGCCTCATCGGAGGAACATACAAGCCGCAGATGCTGTCTTCATCGACGCGGGAAATTTTTTTATTCTTCTCTTCTTCGATGACGAGAAAGAGTTTGGGATTTTGGGTTGGGGAGGGGGGGTGGGAGTGGAGGGCTGTTTTTCCATAAAAAGTTTATTTATTTAGTTAATTTATTTCGCTCTTGGCTGAAGTAGAAATATGTGAGCAGGACTTGAGGTTGGTGTGGGCAAGATACTAAAGGAGAGGAAAGTAATGTGAATGTAAAACTAAGCCCTACCTAATACGATCAAGTGACTGCCACGGATCCGTGTTTCAGAAAACCTATATTGTTCAAATACCAGACGGCCTGGAAGCAACAACTAGAGGTGGGATGAATGTCACATGCTGTGACTTTGTTATCGATTAATTTGGCTCCTGGAATCACGGTGAAAAGGCACGAAAAGACTGCCTCGCCTCTTAAAGCACGTGAGGCCGCGTTAGCCGTCATCGACACAAAGTCACGGTGACATTCACGAATTGAACAGCTAGCGTCGTACAACATCAGATCACGAAAGAAATTGTTGTGAAACGAAACTGGTTCATATCACGGCAAAATACAAGCTCCATCTGCCCAGCACTTGTATTGTGAATTGTTTCTAACATTAAATTAATTAATTATTCACAAATTAATTTGCAATATATTTTTATTCGTGCAAGAGAGACATAATAAACATTTATTTCGAACGTCAATATTCCTACTATTTACAGTATTTATGAAAAAAAAATAACTTTTACTCAAATGTATTTTACTATAGGCCTCAGATTTTATTCTAATGTTACAACACGCCGTGTTGTATAGTGCAGAAAACGAAACGAGTAAGCGGCGATTTTGGGTAACAGCTTTACAAAATAGCAAGCTGTTTTAGATTAACTGAAAGTATTTTTGGTATACTTTGGGCAAATAAAAGATTGTAATAAGCTATCGCTTTGCTAATTTCAATTTGAAAATTATTTTCCTACAATAACAGTTAGAATTTTGGTATATGCTCAATAAATAAAATATGAAGGGAAGTGAAGAGATTTTGGCGGCTCTTAACAGCAAGTTCTTGAGAGCCGACGATGGCTATTTACGTGAATATGGAGCACCACGGGAATAAAGAGGAGGGGGAAACGGGAGATCCCTGAGGAAACCCGCCGACCAACGCCATCGTCCGGCACGATTCCCACTTGCCAAAATCCTGTGACCCGGTCGGGTATTGAACCCGGTTCGCCTTTGAGGGAGGCGAGCGTGCTAATCGCTCAGCCACCGTAATAAATAAAATGTTTTCGATGCACGATAGCGAGTCACCATTGCCAGTCACTGACAAAAAGTCGCATAGTTGTGTGACAGTGTGTGACAGCTTTTCCAGACCTAGTGACATCCATTCTCAACCTGGAATGTGCTAGTGCGAAGATTCACGTCGTTGGTAATTCTTTTCAAAGTCTCTCTTATCTCATTCGTAATGTTCTCAACTAAGAAGGCAAGCGTGCCGGGTGTTAGGTAGTAAGCTCCTTCTTCGAGATAGCACCACATAAAAAGTGTCAGAGCCGGTCTGGTGGGGTGACCAGGGATTCTTGGAAACGACCATCTTCTCAAAAACAATTCTGTGTTGTCGGAACTGACTCTTGCGAAGTGTGTGGCATGCTACTCCTTTTTTGCTGGAAAAAACCAAGCTCACCACATTTTAAAGTTCTAAATGCTTTGCGGAAATCGGCAAATTCCAAACGTTATTTAAACCTCATTTTTGCTCATTTTAGTCTGAGAAAACTATCATGAATATTATTTTGATTTCTTGTTGCCTTTTTTATTTTGACTAATATGGTAAAGAATACCTTTATTCCCCATTTGATATATCTATGATGTACAGTATTTAATTTTTATTTGAGTTCTGTTGCATGGTATTTATTTATGACGCAACTGATCTATTAGACAGAGTGACAGCTCATTAACATTACAACACGGTCACGACGCCAGTAATCATAAACATCCACTTCAAAGAACTCGCAGACCAAGATGGCCAACAATCACGAGTCAGCGGCAGCATACAGTTATCAACAGATTCGCCACCGGTCCGATGGTAAATCAGGCTGGTCGCTACAACACACGAGCACTGGTAACCACGCTTCAAATGCCTTTGTCTTCGACCAGCACCCAAAACGTCAACATTATAATTACAGTCCTGTCCACCACTAATTGTTTTTTCTAGTCATCCTGCGACGACGATATTAAAGACAGTGCGTATAACCATAATTTAATGTTGCAAGCAGAAGTATGATATATAATAATATCTGCCTTCCTATTTAACTAGTTATTATTGTACCATGTACGGAGCCGGAAAATGCGTGATTGTGATAACTATGGGAATAATAAAATTTTTCCACTTATCTACTTGTATTACTCCTGAAACTTAGTCATCGTGAAAACTACTGAGCATAGTTTAGTATTTAAAAAATGTCAAAATTTTTATAAAATAGTAACAATATGCATTGCGGTAATTAGCACGTGCTGTGGCCATTTACGTGGCGCAAGTCTTTTACGTCATATAATCAATAGAGCGTTCGGTTAATCTCCAGAAAGGTGTGAAGGTGTCTATGTGTGTGCTACACTCTACTCTCTTTCGCCTGACCGTAGCCTGACCTAGCCCAGATATTTCAAATCCTTTACGTTGCAAAAGAGGACTAGCGGTACTTATTTAACACCACAAATTGTTTCCTTGGCTTCCAGGCCAGCGCCGCCTGTTGCTGTTTGTAGGGACTGACGTCTGGGTATACCGACACTAAACTCATTGTTGGAAGACTGCACCCAGTGTTGGAAGGCCTTGAAGAAGCCTACTCGAACATAAGGCGAAACATCGTTTTCTGCCACAAGCACGGTGCTGCTCCAGCCCGCAAGACAAAACAGCCATTTCATTTGAAACCAACTCTTATAAGCAAATCTTGTGCCACTGGTGAGAAAATGTACCTGTATGTGATAATCTATTTACACTGTAAAAACATGAAGATATTTCTATAGTATTAACCACGTGATAATAAATGTATCAGGTGAACGTTCTACAAATAACATTAAGAAATTACAGATCCATCAAATGTTTTTGCTCATTTAATCCGTCAACGTGGTAGTAAAAATAGTTTCATGGCTTCGCCATGCTAAACAAGTGGAGTGTCCAATTTTGGTATGCAAAGTACCAGCTTAAATTACTTCTTGTTTTATGTTTCATAGGACTCATGACAGACCCACTCTATTTTTCGTATTCCCTCATCACCTTAACCAAACACTCTATTTGTTATTATTAATTCTTCTTGCTTTACATTGCCAAAAAATTTACTTTTATAGGGAACCTTCTAATATTTAATTTTTGTTCTTCTTGCATAGTATAGTGTATGGTACGTATATAAACATTTTTCAAAATAAATTTCGTACATGTTTGCCTTTTTCTTTTATATAGCTAGTCCTCTTCCACAAGACTAGCTTAATATAACCATATTTGGTAGTAACTTTTCCACACAATTATCCTTTAACTTTCTGCACTCAAGCTTTTTCTTCAAGATATAAAAAAAATTTTTTTTTACTATTTTACATAACTATAGTTTTATTTCGCAGCATAAGCACATATTTTCATAATGTCGTATATATTAGTTGTGAACGTATACCATGAATATGTTTGAAAACCAGACAAAATTAGCTTCCTCACAACTACTGCTGAAATTACGTTCTTCCCCCCTGCCCTTGCGCGGTTCTGGAGGCGCTAATGATGTCAAAATAACGTTCTTTCCTCTTGTCCTTGAGCTGTTCTGAAGGTGCTAATGAAATGCCAAAACTATGTTCTTCCCTCCTGCCCTTGCGCGATTCTGGAGGTGCTAATGGTGTCAAAATAACGTTCTTTCCTCCTGCCCTTGCGCGATTCTGGAGGTGCTAATGATATGTCCAAATAATGATCTTTCCTCCTGCCCTTGCATGGTTCTGGAGGTGCTAATGATATGTCAAAATAACGTTGTTCCCTCCTGCCCTTGGGCTGTTCTGAAGGCACTAATGATGTGTCAAAATAATATTTTTCCCTCCTGCCCTTACGCTGTTTTGAAGGTGCTAATGATGTGTCAAAATATTGTGGGTTATCTGAGTCCGTTGGGGAAAAAGGGGAGGGAGATGGATGTGTGGGAATAGAAGACCTTTAAAAGTAAATTTATTATTTTGTTTTGTTATATTGTGAATTCTTATATATTTCCTTTTTCGAATTGTTTGGCAGTGAGTTTTTCTCGAGATTAATTTGGGACTACCTGTTTTTCACGAAAATATTAATGGAAAGGCTGGATTTTATCTTCTTACGTAACGGTTTGCACCTTTCATTTGGTTATTAGCTGAGTGTATGTGTGATGAAATATTTTATACTCGACTGGGTCAATCAGAAGAGAGTTACTCCTACATTGGACGCCTGTGATTGGCTGGCAGACACCTAGAAGGAATGCGAGTTGCAACCATCCAACCGCGTTATGGATTATGAAATAACGTGTTTTAGAGTACAGCTAGTCGAGGCATCTTTTTGCGTAAAACAGGTGACCATGGGTACTTATTTACCATCGTAAAAGCCCTCGAAATAAAAACAAAACACTATTTAGTACAGTATGTTTTGGGACCTGACTCTCTATCCAAGGGCCGGGATTTTTCTCAGTAGGTTTGCTAGGTGTTTTTTCCTGATGACCGTGAATATGCATGCTCGAGATGGTAGATACATGGCAGCCTGTTATTTTTTCACGATATTTCCTGTCACTGATATCCATTTCGTCCTGTTATAGAAGTGTGTGTGATTAAAAAATGCCCCACTCTGTATGTTCTTTTTAGGCCAGCCTTTATTATCTTGTATTTTATTGTACAACCGAACTGAACGATAGTTTCCGAAACTCTTTGGTTGAGCCAGTATCTCAACCACTGGAATAATATGTACAAATTCGAATGTTTCACAATGAGTATACTTTTGTCACTGCAGATTTAATCTTGCTATTTGTCACTGTACGAGTTATTGCTGCAGTAAATTTATTTTATTAATTTAATACAGTTCATTATTTAAAAAAAATTTAAATAATGCCTACAAATAGTATGTATGCTACAGCTCGTTGGATAAATAATACGACCTATCATCAAAAGCCAAGAAAAAAAGTACACCATATCGACAGATTATTTATTTTGTTGAATGCACGCTATATTTGGTGTAAAATTGCACATTAATATTTTTTTTTTTTTAGCGCGAATACTGTTTGCTATCCCCATCACATTTCTTTATTACAACGTTCGTATTTTTATCGCTGTGACAAAATTATATAGACAAAAGTCGTAGAAGTTTATGTGCTATAGGTACCGTTGTCAACGATTCGATAAATATATTGTAAGTTCATCTCTATGTATGGATAGTAGATAATTATCATCCTGTAATATCTGATAAAACAAAAGAGCACAATTCTGGGAGCTCAGGAGAATATTTCAAGGACTTTATTTGTTTCAAATCATCATAATTCGCGATTAATATTCGGGCGAGAAAAAACAAGTATTATTTAGCGAAAGAGGAAAGTGGTTTCGTCGTGTGTTCACTGTCAACAGCGATAGAGATAAGCCAGGCAACATAAGACAGTGCTGTTACGTGTGAATGCCAGAGCAAAACTACTTCTGTTGTGGCTGGCGTAAACAGATATTCCGAGTGATAAGAGAAGTATTAAGCAGTGCAAAAGGACAATGTCTGACTAAACCGTATAAGAAGTTGGGGTTAAACTGCGTATTACAGCAGCACAGTAACCAACATCCTGAGCCTCTACAGTAAACAGCTATTTTTTTTTCTGCCTCTAGTTCTCAAGTTTTTTTCCAGATTGGATGTAATTCAAGTAATGCTATAGGTTGTTCGTGGTAAAATGAGCACTTTTGAAAGACTTGCTTAAGATTTACTTGTACGCACATTGTGTATTATTCCGCCTTATGCGAAGTTAACATTGCTATAGGCCTCACCACTTTATCCATACGTCGGTCTAGTGAAACTGGGAAATTATAAGAAATGTAAACATTTCACAAACATGCTAATTTTTTACACTTTGATGCATTAAAAAATCAGAAAGCGAAACTAATAATTTAAGTTATCACAAATGGTCACCTAACACTTTTATTTGACGTCAAGATATGTAACTACTTTCCATCCATCGTTACCAACTTAACTGTGTGCATGTCACTCAGTGCGCCCGTTACAATATATGCAGGCAGGAGCAGTGACTTTTTTCTAAGGTTGATTTCAAAAGTGCTCATTTTATCGTGAATAGCATTTAAGCGTATTTGTAATATAAAAGCACGAGTCTTTTGAAACGAAAAATGTAAGCAGACATTTCCATCGATTTTTGAATATGTGATTTTGACCATTTTGTGACCAGTATGGAAGCCAACGTTGCGTACATGCGGATAAGAGTACAGTCAGTCTACCTCATATTAAACTTGCTACAGAATAACATCTTTGAGACTGGAGCAATTATTCTGTAGTGATAAGTACTAGTGACATGAAAGACTTTGACTCTCGTTTACAAAAAAAAAGTTTAGTATAGTGGGCATGACATTGTACACTATCTACCAAAAAGTAATTGGGCACCTGTCCACAATGTTTGCTCGGTGGTTGTCACCCCGTTAGAATCTCGTAGGGCCACCTCTTGCGGCTATAACAGCAGCCACTCTGACTAGCATGCTCTCTACGAGTGTTTGCAGGACATCCACGGGGATTCGTCGCCATTCTTCTTGCAACCATTCTATGAGCTGAGCAATGGATTTTGGCCGCGCCTGACGAGCCTCACCCGGTAATCCAATTCGTCCTAAAGATATTCTATAGGGTTGAGGTCGGGGCTCTGGGCGGGCCTGTCCAATCGGCGAACATTGTTGTTGGCGTACCACTGCATAGTAGACCTTGAAACATGGCCCCTGGAATTGTCATCCTGGAAGTAACACGGGTCCATTCCGCAAGAACGTCATAATGATGGGAGCATTTCATTATCCAGAATGTTATAATAGGTCTCTGTGTTCATGCTACCACGGACAAACACCAGCGGTCCTACGCCTAAGGCCGTGAAACACAAGTCAACTGACGTACTTAATTATCTATCTTCATGGGTGCCCAATTACTTTTTGGTAGATAGTGTATAAAATTGTGCGAAAATTTTCTGAACCACTAGTGTTCAGTTTTCCTGATTATTTTAAAGTTTCCGGGGAAGTGGGACTGCGGGGAATGTTCAAGCATGCGCTTGAATATTGTAGTTGTTATCTCCAAGACCTTGTCTGCATTAGTGCTGCTGTCTATTTCGCAGCGGGAATAGTGTTAGTCACATGTAAGGAAAGGGACAGTCAACCAACAATCAAACTCGGAGGTTTAACGCTCATGCCAATGTTGCACTTACAAATTCCCATTACTTTCCCTCCCTTTACTCCAAGTTTAATTGGTCCTTTTAGTATAATTTCTTAGGACATTAAATTAAAATAAAGCATATTTTAAATAAAACTACACAAGTTACTGTATGCGATAACAACACTCTTGATTAGATCCCGGATCCTGCAAACTCACACTAGTTGTATAACTGAATTATGTTTAGGGAATTTATACATTTAATAAAGATAACGACCATCACAATATACACAGGGTGGTTGTCTAATACATTAGAAGTATGCAACACGTCCACCATACGAGCATCCCAGTTTGCCTACCTTCGAGGTATTGGACGACCACCCTTATTCGCTGGGACTGTTCTCTTGCAACAGCATTACAACAAGACGATCTTGTTTATACATTAGTACATGGTAATTAATAATATTATTTGTAATTCGAGCTAACAATATCAGGGCTACAACATTTATTGCAATGTGGGAGTAGTAACCCTTATTTTATTTCTGATGGGGATGTTACCTGCAGTAACCTTTTCAGAGGTTGATAACATTCGCTTGCTCATACATTGTGCGAATTTGATTTCTTATATTCCTAATATTACCCTATGCTATATTAAAAAATATATACTTTCCCATTTTCAAATGTAATCACTTTGGGCCGCAAGTCGTACATATTTTTATAAATAATTTTTCTACTGGCATCAGCCCACAGCCGTTTTTAACACATTTATTAGAACACGCCGTATACTTTGATGTATTTAGATACATGTATTTATGTAAAATGTTCATAAATACGAATTTATATGCAACGCTGATATGTACATATTTATTTACGTTAGTAATATGCACACATTATTATAGGGTGCTAAGTACAGACCTGCTTTTATTTTGCTTAAGTTTAATGTGTATCAACAAATTTAACGGGAAACTTTAAACATATCAAGGATTCATTCTCATGGCAGTCTTATAAAATGCGATTCTTCTAGCGAATTTTCTATGAAGTTATAATTCATATTATTGATCGAGAGATGATATTTTGGTAATTGGGAATACGAGAGTGCAAGACGAAACCAGAAACTTATAAGCAAAATTTGGGTGAAAAACAATTGATAAATAAGATGAAACTAACAAACGAACTTGTATTCAACTCGTTATCTTAGACATGACGTAACGTAGTGAAAAAAAGGCGTCATTAAACTGGTAAAATATATCACGTAATCGTTCAATTTTGGGTATGTACATTATTTGCTTAGTTGCAATATTTGAAGATGTTTGGCTTCTAGGTTCACGATTTTATGAGTTATCCTGATATTGATCAAATGTTTATAGAATGTCATTAAATCTGAAATACACTCACTGGCATTAAGATTTTCGCACCAAGAAGGGCCCATTGGATTTCAACGAAATTCTATTAACGTGAAGGTACAGACAGAAGAAAGACGTGATATCGATGTAAAGGGACATTGTTCCACACACACATGGCTTATAAGGGCACCTTTAGTACAACGGCAGACCACCTCTTGCCTGGACACTTGTCGATGGCATCAAGTATGGATTAAAGAAAACGCTGTTTGTTATACGGCAGCGGGTTTGGCCACAGTTGTCGCAGATGTTCCAGCTTACGAACGCTTCATGGAGTAATCTGGTGTCCCGTCTGGCAACACAAATGTTCCATAGGCGACAAATCACGCGACCAGGAAGGCCATGGAAATGTTCAAACATGCTTGCGAAACTAGAGCTAAGTGCAGTCGGAATGGAAACTGTCCCGTGACCACTCAGCCAGTATAGCGGAAGCGTGGGATCACAAGATGTCCTCTGTGTGCTCAATGATCCTCGTATGTCTACCAGTGGCGAGCGACAGAATTCTATGATGGCTCCAGAGACCATGACGCCAGTAGAAGGAAACATGTACTACGGCTGTGTCCGAATTCGCTTGAAGTACTTACTTGTGCGTACCTGTCCCCGGAAGTGACGTCATAAGTGCTGTCCGAACTGGAAGTGAAGTATGCAATTATACAAGTAAACGAAGTTACGTACTTCTCGCGTACTTGCGGAATATGTATCGCCATTTTGAGAAGCAATTTGTAGGTTACAATTGATTTCCGACATAATTTATATTTTACTTAAAGTTTTGTATGGCAACATTACTACTTCGTAGACATGGAATTTTGAACTGAGTGAATAATTATCGCAAGGTCCACCTTACAAAAAGGTCTAAACAATAAATTCGTATTAGGTCTATGTTCCCAACCTACATCAGCTAAGATAAATAAGCAATCCAAATTGCACTGACATGCAATAATGCAAGACAATATATGTTAAAATTAATGAAATTGAAATATTATTTAATACTTGATTTAACCATTAAAACTTTCGGCAATATTATCAAATTCTTATTCGAAATTCATATATATTAAAAGTGGTTATCTGGCTAATAACTTTTTCCCGAAGCCAACAAGACCGCCTGTCCAAATTCATCAAGTTTGGCGCCAAGGGTAAGTGAAGTATGCAAGGATGCAAGTACGCAAGTATATACCTGAATTCGGACACGGCTTACTTTAGGGTGAGGCAGGGACTATGGCATGCGTCCACAAGCTCAAGGAGTGTATTGGAGCTGCAATGCGTCGGTACGCCATCCCGAAACTGCTTTCTGAGAATTTTTTGTGTTGCCCAAATGTCATGTGATTCTTATTAATAATTGTTATTGGTTTCTCTAGTGAACTTGTGAAAAGCGAATCACAACGACCCACAATTGCTAGTGCTTCAATACCGTACACCTTTTTGCTTGGAAATAAGAAAACGATATTTTGTAGTAGACAGGCAGGAGGAATATACAAATTGAAACTTTCGGATGATAAACTACTATCACGGTGAAATATGAAATACAATCAAGCTTATTTATCTCTTTGCATTTGGCAACATTGCAGCGCACCCCTCTGACCACTACCCTTCCACCCCCCCCCCCCCATCAAACCCTCTCTGTTCTCTGCGCAGGTGTCTGCCTACCTGCAAGGTACAAAGCAAACTAGCTGTACTCGTTTGTTGATTTGTTCAGTTACTTTGTTATTAAAGTGTAATATTAAATATAACATTTGTATTTCATAAGCCATATTTATGTAAGATAAACCTTTCGCGATATATCCATCGCGATATTTTATTTACGAAATAGGTACTGGATTCCCCCCCCCCCCCAAAGACACAAAGCGTTCGGGGGCTGCTAAATTAACAACTACACCCCCGATGCACTGTGGATGTCCGTCCCCAAATAACATGATTTATCGCTAATGTGTTGCCAATACGTGGCATTTCACGTCACTGCCTGTCAACACCACTGCAAATGGTGTAGGTTATTTACAGTGAACTTTTGAAAGCCTTACTTAACATCTTCTTGTATGCACATTATGTATCCTTCCGCCATATGTAAAATTGACATTATCATGGTACTGGTCACTTCATTCATGCGTCAGTCAGTGAAGATGTGAAATTATTAGTAAATAGAATACTTTACAAATCTGCTGATGTTTACACTTGCAAGTATTAAAAAAAATTGAAAGTAAAAGAAATGATTCCAGTGTTCGCAAACGCTCACCGGCACCTGATTCACCGTTAAGACACGGATATACTATACACTGGGCGCACGCCGATCAGCGTGACCGTTAAAATATACGCAGGCAGCAGGGGAAGCGACATTTTTCGAACGTTGATATCAAAAGTGTTACATCAACCGTGAACACGTCCGTAGATACACGGTGCTCTCGTGATACTGCTATACACGTCACTGGATGACATACAAGAGAGCAGATGGCTGGTAGTTCCTGTCTGCACTGCCCTAAAAATCTATTCCCGTATATTTTCGGAAATGTTTACAAACATGTTCATTTAATATACTGTAACACGTTCCGCGACGACATAAAACGGAACTTAAGGCCGTTACATGCAAAATATGGAACCTTTCCGTATTCCCGACGGCTTATGCCTGGTTGCACCATCGTGGTTCGAAACTCGATCCAAGTTCGGATCTAAGATCGACACATAAAATTGTTGCACCATTCGAGTTCAGAGCTGGACTGGAGATCGAGATGAAGTTCATTTCGAACCACCGAAATTGGCGGTTCGAAATCTCGATCCGAGATCAGCAGCCATCGTCGACAAATATAGTTTGAAAATACGCCAACAGATAGAACAATGTTCAATTGTTTTCTTGGGAAATTGAAACAATATTATACGCACTTTATATTATTAAGTAAAATTCGTACAACAATCACTCACATAAAACAGATCAAACATCACACATCTAGTTCTATCTATAGTGAAAAATACGCCTACTTCCATGACGTAATATATAACGAACCAATAGCAAAATTTGTCTCATACTTAATCTCGATCTCTCACTTTGGAACCAAGATCGACGAATCGAAGATCCAGAGTCACGAAATTTCGTTGTTGCAACACTTTTACATTAGTGCCAAGATCAAACTGGATACTGGTTCGGAACTAGGATCATTCGATCTCGGATCGGGGAAGACGTTGGTGCAACCGGGCATTATGGTTTCTGGGACAAACAATGGCGGGGACGCTCGAAGCTTTCTTCGCCGATGTACGTAAATAACCAGAAGAGCATCGTTCCTGAGTCGAGGGAAGCATTCGTGCCAACTTAAACATATCCTTTCAAACATCAAAAAGTAGCACGGGACACGCGCAACAGTTAGTAACACCACGACATTACTAGAAACTGCGGGGAAGAAAAAGTTTCGAACTTCAATTTTTTAAATACCATGTTAGACATGGTTAAGCTTTGTTTGCATGAAGTGGAAGAATAATCAGAAAGAAGGACTTTAGCAGGGCTTCAGCAAAGTTGGAATTAAGAACGAATAGATTATAATAATTTATTATCGTATTCCATATTTTAAGTCATAACTATGATATTACTATTATCCCTTAATGTTCTTGGCGAATCCCTCCAATAATTTTATTCTATCGGGGTGTGGTGACTGAGTGGCAAGAACAGCAAATTATGAACTTTCGAAGCGTGTTGAAATCTCGCTCCAAGACAGAATATTTATTAAATTTATTTTTTCTACACTGGTAAACTCCCGCATATCAACGAATTTTTTTCTTTGCAGTATTTATTTATAAGCTGGAAATTCACAAAAACCTAGAACCGAGTTTACAGACAGGCTCCGTGAACTCACGGGAAATTTATTAAAATCTACAGAAATTTCGTTGTTTAAAAAAATGACGTGTCTATGATTTTAAAAATAATTTTTAATAATTATTTGCCCTATTTTAGGGTGATTTCTTAATTTTTTTTTTGGTAACAGTGTAATAACCAACCCGTTCTCCCTCATGGAAGTATGTCGGGATTGTGGAGATCAGTTCCACCGTGTATAGGCACTTTTACGTGTCCGTTATTCCTAAAGATTGTTCACGATGAAGTGAGCACTTTTGAAATTTACCTTAGAAAAAAGTCGCTGCTTCTACCTGAATAATATTTTAACGGACGCGCTGAGTGACATGCGCGTAGTAAAGTTGCTAACGATGGAAGGAAAGTAGTTCCATATCTTAAAGTCGAATAAAAAATGTTAGGTAACCTTTATGACGACTTACATGATTTATTTCGCTTTCTGATTTCTAAGTTTTTTTTTTTTTATGTATCAGAGTGTAGAAATGAGCAGATTTGTAAAATATTTACGTTTATAATAATTTCACAGTTTCACTTGACCAACGCATGAATAAAGCGATAAGGCCCATGACAATGTTAATTTTACATAAATCGCAAGACTACACAGCGTGCATATACGTAGATCTTAAACAGGGCTTTTAAAAGCGCTCATTTTACCGTGAACGCCTATAACAAAGTTTGAATGTGAAGTCCGAGAGGCCCAAAATAAAGACAGTTTGTCTCCCCTGCCGTGCTCCCTTCCTCTAGCGTTCTTTATCGTCTGGCCTCTCTCAAGCTCCGCAAGTTGCTCGCGCGGCTGACTCGTACGTTCTCTAGGCACGCCTATCGCCATAGTAGGCTGTTCACGATGAAGTGAGCACTTCTGAAATCAACCTTGGTAAAAATTAACTGCTCCTACTTGCATATACAACATGTTGTAATATCGCGTGTCAATACTTCGGGGAAACATTCCTCACATCGGGAGGATGAAATATGTTATACGAACATAGGTCCGCAAACGCTTCGTTTCTTCTCTACAACCCTTAATACATAACGTACAGTGTATGGCCCGCAGGCTGGATCATGTTACTGTGGAACGCCATCGCAGCTGTAATTGCTAGCCGCATGCCAGCCCCCGAGGAGCCATGATTTGAATCCACTAGACTTTTATTTGTGGGTGCATTTAAAGGTACTTGTGTATGCAACCCCAGTGGACGATGTGGGGAAACCTCCGTAAACGTATTGTGGCGGGTTGCGAAACAATCGGGAATTTTCCAGGGATTCATCAACGCGTCCTGGTGTCCATGCAATGGCGGGTTCATGATGCATGTGTGCTTATGGAGGGCATTTCGAACATTTCCTTTAGTGCCGACGATAC
The DNA here is from genome assembly GCA_029891345.1 of Dryococelus australis. Lineage (NCBI taxonomy): Eukaryota > Metazoa > Arthropoda > Insecta > Phasmatodea > Phasmatidae > Dryococelus > Dryococelus australis. Next base: position 61,071,587 of record CM057006.1, read on the forward strand.
GCTTTCACACATGTGTAACTACTTCCTGTCCAGTTCCTTCCTTTCTCGGTGTAGTGTCGTAGTGTGAGGTGTCGTGTATAATGCAAACGAACGCTGCGATGGCATTCCACAGTAACATGATCCAGCCCGTGGGTCATACACTGAACGTAAGGAATAAAGGGGTGTAGAGAAGAAACGAAGTGATTGCGGACCCATGTTCATATAACATTTTCTCATCCTTCAAGTGTGAAGAATGTTCTCCAGAAGTATTGACATGCAATATAGCAACATTCTGTATTTTAATCGGGCGCACTGAGTTATATATGCGCTCAGCAAAGTTATAATTGTATTATAATTAGAACTAATGTTAATATTATTTCTTAGCTGCGAAATATTATATTGTCATACTGATGGTTTTCTGAATTTATTTGATGGGAAACTGAACAGATTTGCGTAGAAAAATACAGTTTAGTTGTTGTTTCTGACAATTTTGTATGCTAGTGCTATGTTTTACATGTTCTATATATTTTATTATTATTGGAAACAGTCTAAATACTATGTCTTAGCTCTGGAATATTATATTGTGATAATAATGGCCATAAAATATTTTTATTGCCATTTATAAACATGTTTTTTTTGTTCACTAAAAATTACAAAGTGAATCAAAATTGAGTTTAGGAATTTGTTATTTGGAAGCCTGCTGATTTACCTGTGGTACTTGTGAGTGCCACACTCCAATTTGACTTATTTTTCTAATTTTTGAAAATGTAAAATATGTACCTTCTTTTTGAGTATAAATTTATTCATAATTTACAGAAAAACCACATTAAAAGAAGAAACACAACTAGGTGGACAGCATATATAACAGTAGCAAACATGAAAACTATCAGAGATAGTCAACGTTATTAACAGGTACTAACATGCCAATATGTTAGTTTTGGCATTTCTTTCAATTATTTAGAGAATAAAAAATTTTCCAAGATTTTACGAAATTTTTGAGGTTTTTAATTCGCAACTATTTTTTAATTAAGTCCCTTTTTATGTCTTTAGGAGAAAAGTAATTTCTTTTCAAGGAGTTATGCTGTATCATTTCTCGAGATGTCTAGCGGGTCATACCAGCCGAGAATATTTAACCAAAAAAAGTTATAGTTAGTAGGCAGTGTGTCAAATTTAAGTGGAAATGGTGGTACTACACGAAGGCACACACAATAAAATAACGCATGCTCGCATACACGAACAAAACTGATAATTTAAGAAATAAGTCTGTATAAAGAACTTTTCTGTTTGTGGAAGAGGGGAAAAAATTTGTCTTTTTTACTTATCAATCATCCTAAATGACTTTATGGCAACTATCAAATTTAAACGCTAATTTAAAAGTTAAACATACAAACATACAAACATAAAAGTTAAACATACAAGTAACAAAAATTTTGTTACTTGTAAATTAATGTGCGTTTATGTCATATTACCATACACAATATTAGTTACCTACCTTCTTTCGACATATTTAGCAAGCGCGCTGCAGAGACAGACGACGACGAAGCACGGAATAATGGGACTCTCCGCGCACGATCTCACACCGTCCTAATTATTCACGACACAGATTCTGTGTACATCAATCACTCGTCGTTGTACCACATATGACATCTTGAAGGTTTTTATACCTGGTTTGTAAATATTTGATAACAGGGCAGATAGCGGAATCCGTCTGCAAACAGGTGCATCAAATATGACACTGACTAATTAACCATTAAGATTTATTCTCGTCTTATCAGGTAAATTCCAGTCAAATAGGGATTCAGCCTCGCAATGAAAGTTAGAAAGCTGAAAGAAATCTTGCATAAATCTTTGCTTTGACGTTCTAAAAGTTGGCTCAAAAGTCTCACAGAATCTCGTGTCCGCGAGTCAAGATATTCTAGGTCAAAGGTCGCGAATTTTTTTTTTTTTTGTAAATATCTTGTTTCCTATGCTTCAAATGATGATTGAAGTTTTTACAAAACTTGTAGAGTGTAAAATTCTGTACAAATTTGGTTTTAGGCGATATTTTATATAATTAACCGTTCTCGAGATAGAGCGCATAGAGTGAGAAGCGCTTATCCGTATATAGGATTACGGCATGTCAACTGTAGAATTAATGCATAGTACAGTTTATAAAATTAATTATTTATAAAAAAATATTATAATTATTGAGAAATTTAAATTATTTACTTATTTATAAATGATATTTATGAATATTATTCATAAATAAGACATCCCTTTCATAATATGTAGTTAATTTATTATAATAATAAGATATTGAAGTGAGATAGTCTAAATACATTGTAATTACACTTTTATTTAAGTTTATCGTAAATCTATAACAATTTATTTAAGTTAAAATGTAAGGCGGATTTTTATTTGTTACTCTGATTATCAATAGCAAGCATGCAGCTTAATATTCCTCTTGTTCGTCATCGTATTCCTCTTCTGGTCGCCCAAATTGAATTTCCAGTTCGTTATCATCGTCCTCGTTGTCTTTTATAATCGGCTCTAAAGTTTCAAGGACCTCAGATCCATATTCATTTTCTTCACCAAGATCATTTGGATATGATGTAGCGTTGAGGCATGCTTGTCCGTTACGCTTGCCACAGACTGAGGAGCGTTGCAACCCTACCTTTCTACATGTAGAACTCGCGCAACGCCCTTTCTTGCAATTGTAGAAGATCGTAGTGAGTAGTTCTTCTGGTACTGGTGGTAATAATGTTGTTGTGGGTTCCAAGGTTTCGTTTTACAATATCCACCCCCATTCCTCCATTTTCAAACAATGTCTCTGGAGGGCAGTTTTCTTGCTGAAATAATTGAGCTGATTGGTACAAATCAGAATGTTTCTCGAACATTTTTATAAGTGGCAGTTTTCCTTTTTTAAACAGCGCATATGTTCTGTCATATCCACTGAAGGCATGTAAAAATAAAATATGTTTTTAAATAATAATAACAATAATAATTAAAATTGTTAATTATTTGTGGCGAAGTTAAGGTATTATCACGATAATATTTGTCGAAGATTCTAGCTGAATACATTCGTGTCTCCACATTGCCCTATACCATTTTTTTTATTTTTTTTTTTTAGAATATGACCGTTCTCACATCGAAGCCATTATAGCATGACTTATAGATGTGCATTTTGTTTTAAAATGATCCGTTTTTCCTTTTCTATTTTTTTGTTATAACTTCTAGTAGGCCCTAGAAAATTTAATCAGGTTTTTGGTATTTCTTCATTTATATCGTCCAGCATTCTACTTGGAGATGGATAAGACTTGGTCTCAACTATAGATGATCGCATATCTTCTCTGATAATCGCCGCAGCAGCTTCTACTACCCGTAAGCATTCTTCTTGGGCAGTGCATTTTTTACTCTCACACCACGCTATTGATAATATAGTCTGTGTATTGCGAGAAGATATAACTGTGAACGACCCAACCTTTGTGGTAATTATTATATCAATTGAATATTTTTCTCTTAATTTAGAAACGATTGTCTTATCATCTGGTACATGCTCCCTAGGGACATCTCTGAGCTCTTTTAATGTAATTGTGAATCTTCGTTATTCTCAATAAAACAAAAATGTATTTCATTGCCTCTATGACTTTATAATCTTGGCGATACTTTTTACCTGCAGACGGTACTCGATAAAAAAAATTAACATGGCAAATGCTGTGGTATTTTGCTTCGGCAGCTATCAAGTCATGTTCAAAGATATGCGATCTTTTACTAATTTTCATCTGCTTTTTTTGATAACATTATCTTTGAATTCAAGAGTACACAATACTAATCGCGCGTCTATACTTTTTTTTTTAAATCTCTTTTGCTTCATCAACTGCTTCGCCACAAAACATACATCTTGTTTTGAAGTCTAAAGCGTCATTTCTTTTTTTTTTTTTTTACGAGGTGGATTTGATGATGGTGAGTGTTCTTCCTCATCTTGATGTCGCTTCGACGCTGTTATAGAATTCTTACTAATGTACACTTTCCGGCACTTCGTATGCACATTCACAGAAGTTAAGAGTATTCAAACATTCTGGGTGTCCGTCATTTCTTGCAATACTTGCAGTTTTCAAAGTCTGTGAGTCGCGCACAACATTTACTATATCACCTTCTGAAAGCGGTTTATCGCATATAAAACTCAAATCAGCCGTAACGCTTGCAGTTGTACGCCCGTTTTTGCCGAGATACAGTTTTTGACTGAGAAATATAGACTTGATATAATAGACAGTGGCGCCTTGTAAAAGGAACCGGTCTTAACAATGGAATATCCGCCCCGACATACTATAAATAAGAAATACTTAATTTATTTCCTACTTAAAATGTTATTATAATAAATAAAAATGTAATTACGATGTATTTAAACTATTTCACTTCAATATCTTATTATTATAATAAATTAACTAAATATTATCAAAGGGACGTCTTATTTATGAGTAATATTCATAAATATCATTTATAAATAAGTAAATAATTTAAATTTCTCAATAATTATAATATTATTAATAAATAATTTATTTTATAAACTGTACTATGCATTGATTTCAAGGTTGACATAACGTTATCCTATATACGGATAAGCGCTTCCCACTCTATGCGCTCTATCTCGAGAACGGTTAATTATATAAAATATCGCCTAAAACTAAATTTGTACAGAATTTTACACTCTACAAGTTTTGTAAAAACTTCAATCATCATTTGAAGCATAGGAAACAAGATATTTACAAAAAAAAAAAAAGATTGTCGCAACCTTGACCTAGAATATCTTGACTCGCGGACACGAAATCCTGTGAGACTTTTGAGCCAACTTTTAGAATGACAAAGATTTATGCCAATTTTCAGCTTGCTAACTTTCATTCCAAGGTTTACCCCCTTTTTCCGCCTTATATGACTGTACTAGTATGACTTTAAGAGTTAAGTTGTTTTAAAACTGGCGAACTCAGTCGCGAAGGTGCGTTATTTCATAGTTCCCGGGTTCGCATTTAGAGTGAGTCATGTCATGGATACGTATGTAACTCTGATGTGAGTTTAGTAAACAATTGCATCGAGAACTCAGACCCCATTTTGGATTATGGTGATTTTGACCCCAATAATCTCGGGCTCCAAAAATCTAAAAGAAAAAACGTAAAAACAAATATTTAGGAACATATTACAATACTGACTTCGACCCCCCATTTTGGACGTCGGTGGCCTATATTTGAAATTCAATAACCTTGAACTCAAAAAGTTGATACAAATTGAAAAACTCGAAAGGAACTCGTAGAAATCGAGCTACTACGACCAGAGCAGGTCTTCGTAAGGGAGCACCTTCTGTTCTCAACACGAAAAAACTGGCCTTGGCGCTAAGTGAAGTGGTCTGCATGTAGTCTCAAAGGCTTTAGTGGCCACCACATATCTGAATGCATCAATCGCCGACGGACCATCTGCGTCCACAGATACGACCTAAAGCGAAATGCGCGCCAGGAAACTTAAGCAGAGTCTGCAGACGCCGAACAGCAACAACCACCATGCGACGGACCGTCAACACAAGCGGCGGAATCGTCAGACGGCCACACAATGTGAGACTTGTTCTGCCCCACGACACCCGGCGCCCAAATACCCACAGGGATAGTAGGTGAAGGACAAGATCCAACATCATTCAACATAGAGGCCGAAATAACACCAGCAGAAGCTGCAACAACGCCTGCATGTGTCACGATGCCCCGTATCATGATGCCTGACGTCGAGGCGCACTTGCCAAAGTGTCCACTCTAGTGGACCCTGCCGATCCATGTATGGATGGGGCAGCACGCTCAGATCGGTGGATCACCCCGCGGCCGTCACGTCGACAGCAGAGACCACCGAGTGCAGCACAGCAGGTACCCTGTGGATGGCTGGTTAGTGGTCCGATGGGAACACCTCAGCGACCCCCCTCGACGCCGCCGGCCAAAGCAGCACCCCCATGTCAGTAGCAGCAGCAGCAATGACGAGAGTGGGAATGAGAGCGACACGCCTCCACGCCGATCCAAGTGGCCTCGTCCACTCGCGCACGTCCGGTGCGTAGTCTATCGAGACAGTATGTCCCACAGCACTACCAGGCAGCAGCACGCCCGTCAACAGCGGCTTCTGGAGCCACTCAGTACAGCACCAGCAGAGCGATCCTTACAGGGATGCTACAACTGGCGACCATGAAGGACCAGGCCGTCTGTTCCAGTGCGCTGTGCCTGGCGGCGTAGCTACCAAGCGGATGACGGCGTGGTACACAAACAGTCTCCCAGAGGGGGTCTTTTGACGTGAGCTCAAACTCACAAGTCTCCGCAACTGTTCGCTGCTCCACAGCACAACAGCAGCCCAGGCCGAGCACCATGCAAACAAGAACAGGCGAGGTCATCAGCAACAGTAGCTCGAGGGTGTTTGGAAAAGCGTCTGCTTCGCCCCACAATGCGCGAGTCAGCTGGCGGTCCTACTTTAATCCGACCATTTGGGCGACACCAGGACAGTCCCGTGGTTCGGATCCCAACCGACTGGCACATGTGCTCACACTCAGCGCTACGCTATCAGGGCGTAGCACGCATGAAGACATCACCAGGCTACATAGCGCCCCTGATCCGGACGCATATGAACAACTGAAGCCATTGGACAACAAAAAGTGTTTGAGAGTGTTAGTGGTCCCCTAAAGCAGAGCCTAGTCATTCCCAGTCTACCCCAAGTGTACACCACAAGTGAACTGTGTTTATTAACATAATTTCAGATTATGTCAAAGTGAAGTGCCAACGACTTCCTACTTGGGGCACGGACTTCACTCATGCCAACCTAAGCTTAATCCCCACAGGCATCACCTGACTGGGGGCATTTCAATTTATATGTTTTTCTTTAGGAATATTCAGTTAAAAGTGTATATGTTTATTTAGCAGCAGTCAACAGGTTTGCTGACTCGGATAGACACATGCCCAGTGTTACGTGCACGTAAACTTAACAACGCTAAAGTGTGTTGTCATTAATAATTGAGCATCTTGTGTAATTTGTAGAACACATAAGTTTTCATTAGGGCCTATGTTCAGTCTTAAAATAATCAAGGGGGCTTTCCCATGAATGAAATGTAATAATTAAGGGCCTAATCCTATTCTGCACTTTTCTTTTATGCTCGCGCATTTACGACTTCTGGCATTTTCCCGGCAAGTGGCCGAAAAAATGCCAGCAGCCATTTAGTATAGAGTGGGCAGAGGACAGAGACGGCCAAGTGTGCATGCGCCACTCGGGCACATCATCATTTGTAACCAATCATCAAGGACAATAGTTTATATTCTCATTTAACTGGAACATAAAGCCAAAGTAACTTATTTAGCCCGGAAGGAGTGCCTCTTCGACTTACGTTACGTAATCGCCTAGGACTCAACTACAATGTAACTCTTTGTAAGCACCACATGATATTTCTACAGTGAAAGCCACCGACAGGCTCTAGTAAGTCGGGCCCGCTCAGGACGATAATGACTATTATTGGGAGTGTAGTGACTCAAGAAACCAAATAAAGAACATATCATCCTTCATATTTGAGTCTTCTTTGAGGACTTGCCTCTTTTAAAAGTGTTTCGTGAGCTGGACCCATCAACCGGCCACTCTCAGAGTTTTAAGTGTTTTTCAGTGTAATATGTACTTTTATCTGTGTTTAATTGGCATGTGGAGTGGCCTTACAACTCCATATATAACTAACTTCCCACCAGCATAACCATCCACCTCACAACAGGCACCTGCGGTAGTATTGGGCCGACCGCGACTGCCCATGGCTAGCATCCTATCTTACCACAATTACTGAAACCTAGAGTATCGGGAGAAAAGCCTAGCCACTGAAATAATGTGAAGTTATTGCTGTGTATGATGTAGATTTTGCATTTAATTCACTCCAATTAAGGCTGTCAATATGAAATATTATGCTGTTGTAATGCTCTTTTTTGTATTTATCATTCTCATGGACATTGTAGTTTACATATGCAACAATGGAACAACACATATAACACTTGGGTGACCAGGCTGCCCACTGATTTGCAAATAAATCAATGGGAAAGGATGTGATCTTACCTAGGCTGCCTCTGTATAATTTACCGGTGCAGTCCTGGGCCAGTAGGGGAACAAGTTTAAGTATTAAAATTAGTACCCTCTAGAAACTAACATGTGATACGCGCGCCATTTGTGTATGTACGTCACAATAAAGCAGACAATTGAAAACACTAGTAAACACACATGTTAGGCACTGGATAAGAAATAGGTTAACTTCGCACTACAGTAGAGAAAACAACAAAACAGATACACCCTCAGGATATATTGCCTTTATTTAACTTTTCATTTCTTTTTCATTGAGAGTCATTAGTAGTATATGGGTACTTTGATGACGATTCTGTTTTATCCTATTTTCACCCTAAAATCCTCGAATTTTACCCCAAAATCAAGCTATTTCAACCCAAAATCAAGCAATTTCAAGCCAAAGTCAAGTCCTTTCCAACTAGCCCCGATCCAAAAAAAAAACTCAAAATAACTCAAAACACCCAAAAAAAACCACCGAAAACACTCAAAACATACAAACAAACAAAATCAACCAAAACAAAACCAAAATCAAACCCTTTCCACAGAGCTTCAAGCCAAAAAACAACCCTCAAAATAGCCCCAAAACACCCAAAATGCATCAATAATACCCTAAAACCATCAAAACGCCCAAGAAAGCATAAAAATGCCCAAAAAACTACCAAAACACAATTTTCCAAACCGGTTTTCTACCCACACGAATAGCGAACGCAAGATTTAGACTCGAAATCAAGCATTTTTACCCCAAAAACAAATACATGTACCCTGTTTTCAGAAGTAGTCACTCAGGATTTTTTTCAAATATTTACCCCAAAATCAAGCAAAGTAAGCTAAAAACAAGTGAAATTTTAAAAGATAATTGATAGAATTTATCACTTTTATTCAACAAAAGTAAAACACCAATAAGACTTTTTAAACTCTAAAAATAAAGAACAATAACCATTACTGATTACATAATCCAACCCATCACAACAATCCAAAGCATAAACATCTTTAAAATTAGAAAATCTATCTGATCTTAAATCATTTTTATTGACAATGTTGAAATTAACAATGTCCAATTCTTTATCAATGGAAGTTGCTGTTTTTATCATTTCATATCCAATAGCCCAATCTCCCAAAAGTTCTATAATTTGATCTATTTAGAATGTAAAAAATTTATATATGTTTTATAAAAAGTGATACTATGAGAAAATTTTAATTATGATTATGAAAACGATTTTTATTTGATCAAACAATTCTTCTATATTTCTAAAAATTCGTAAAACTTTTAAAAGTAACAACCTTACTATTAGTCCAAAAAAAAAAAAATTTTAAAATACCGAACCAATTTATTGTTTCTTTCATTTATTAATTTAAAATATTTATATATCTTCAGTAATTATTTTTTCCAAATAATCATAAGTTAAATTCCTTTGACTAGTTAAAAAAACATTACAAATGGTACCTGCTCCAACAGCTTTATCAAAATCTACACTAATTTTTATATTTGTTTTTCATTTAAATACAATTATTTTATATGTAAGCAATCAATAATATACAAATGTCTTCGATCCTAAAACGAATAATATTTTTTTTTAGCAATCAAAGTTTAGAGTCGGCTTATAATAAAGTTCATTATTTATACATATAGTATCTAGTTTTGTTTTGGAATTTCTAAAATCGTTATAAGCAAGAAATGCTTTATCACAAAAATTATTACCAATATCTAGATTCCAATTTTCATTTCTTCAGTTTTGAGCACAAATATTTCTCACGTTACAAAGTATAGAAGCGTGTCAGCACGATTTTTTTCTATTAGTTTGAAAACCTACAATTACAAAATCGGGCATGTCAAATTGTAAATTATTCAACTGATCTTTTATATCAAAGTTAAAAACAATTGATCCAGTAGGAACTTCTTTTTCTAGAAATTACCAATAATCAAAACTAATGTGTATTTCAGGGTTTTTGTATATTTTTCTTTAATTGCAATGGCTGTGTTAATTTGTATTCAACAATAGGCCACATAATTTCTAATTTTTGAATAACAATTTTACTCGGATCAGCATAATCTCTTTCAAGTGAACCATCTGCTTTCGTATATTAATAAACAAATAAACAATTGTTACCAGATGAATTACGAATAAAAGTAATTTTATAGCCACCTTGTCAATAAAGTTCATTGTTATCATGAATAAAATCAAACAGATATCTAAGAGTATACATTATTTCATTTGGTTTAGCACTATGAGTAGCTTTTACTCGATAATAATAATCAACACAACTTAATTCTAAATAACTTGGTTCACCTGGAGATCTTAACAAAATATTCATCACTGTTGATGTTATTTCTGGAATATCAACAGCTTCAATAATATGCCCATGTCTTGAGATTTTTACTCTAGAAAATTGGAAAGGAAAATAGTTAGAACGAACATCAATATTATTTGCTTTATCATATATGCCTCATTTCCTTCATTATCTCTCTGTAGTAAACTAAACTGCTCATAAACATAAGCATCATTTGGAAAAAATGCCATCTCCTATATGAATACCAAATTCAATTCTGTTACTGTAAACATTTAAAGTCCCCTTAGTTTGATCTGATGGTGGAAAAGTTTGTCTATCAAAGCGCTCAATACTTTTATAACTCATTGAGATGAAAAAAAAATTATGTGTAAATGAAGGATTCGAAGGACGTTTATAGAGTTGAATTCCTCATTGAGAAGTTAAAAAATTATAAAAAGAGCCATGAAGTGGAATATTAAAGAAATAAGAAGAAAGATCTACTTTTAATTCACGAATTACAGGATATTGGTAAAAACGTAGAAAAAGTAAGTGAAATTTTTTTAAAATAAATACATTAGTTCCTGTAGCAGTAAAAAAAATATAGATTATCCACCTACTCCCAAAGAAACATCAATTGAAAGATCCCATCTCCTCTCTACTAGCTTTTTCATCTTTATTAACACGAGCATGTTACACACACACACACACACACACACACACAAACACACACACACACACACACACACACACACACACACACTGTCTCCCATAGCATTTCTTATTAATGTATGAATATTTTGAATTTTATCCTGTCGACTGGGTTTTTGCTGTGTCTATGCTGGTTTTTCCCAGTCTCTTCTAGTGTTAGCTTAGCTATAAGTACAATTAGGGAGGTAGTCATGGCCCCAATTGCAGGCCATGGCTGCCCAATCCCTCTCTGCAGTGATGCATGTCTCCTTGCATGATTTCCTATTCTTGTAGGCATAAGGGGTCTAGCCCTGAGATGCAATAAAATTCTGCCCTACCCACCGGGCTTTCACTTAACACTTAGTTATATGGTAGATAGAAAAAAAATTGAAAACAAATAATTTTCGAAATCTCCTAATTTGGAAGAGCAAATGGAAATTATACCTTTCGAAGACTCAATTATTAGACTCGGAAAATGTATTTCTGGAGCTATTAATAAAATTAACGAAAGATATGGTTTACGAGGAGGCCACATTTTTTAAAATTGGTGATGCAAAAGTAAATATAAATGGTGATTTTCTATTTGTCAAAGATAAAAAATATGAATTAACAGAAGGACTTTCTAAATTTTTAACAAGAAATACCGCAGAAGAACTTGTAGGTACTTAGAATGACAATGACCTTAAAAATTACACAGAAAATGTTTTATTAACCAATGCTGTATTTCGAGGGTATACTCCTAATGAGAAAAGGAATAATCCAAGTGCAAGTGGGGGTTGGAAGAATAATAATATAATTAGCAATATTGATGAAAAACACATAAAAAAATTCAAGCTCAAGATCAGAGCCAAACCCACCTGAAAGAATGATTTCTCAAAAAACTCCTAGATCTGGAGAAGGTATAAAAAAGTACAACAATTTGCCAAAAGAATATGTTTGGATGGGCGATGTTAGAGAATTGGTCGACAGATTATTAGTCATTCACTGTGAAGAAAATGCTGGTAATAACAATTTTTATAATGAAAAAGTAAACATAATGAATATGCTAAACAATAAATTTTCTGATTTTGTTGTTAATTATCCAAAAGGAATTCCATATCTATTAATAGTTTTAAATGTAATTCCACACACTTTTGGAATTCTGAACATCATGTTAAAGGTATTATATATTGGGGGCATTCAATAATTTAAATTAACCAAAATGAATTTACCTGGTTATAATTATTGTGATAAATTTACAAAATTAAACAAAAGAGTAGAAAGAGGTGACAATAGCATACATAAATTAGATGAAGCATGTAAATATCATGACATTGCTTATAGAGATCATAAATATATAGAATCTAGACACGAAGCTGATAACATTTTACAAAAAAAAAAAGCAAAAGAAATTATGTTAGATAAAAATACACCAATTGGTGAAAAAATTGCTTCTGCTGCTGTTACTTCAATTATGTTTACAAAAAGAAAATTCGGAAGGGGCATTAAAATGTTTTATTAATTATATATATGTAACTTATAAATTAAGATAACAAATATAACTTTCGATATTCCTTTTGAGGAATTAAAATATTTGGGTGTAGATAAATTTTCAACAAATGATCAAATTGAGAGAAAAAATAAACAAATTGAAAGAAGGTATAGTTTCAAATTAACTTTATCATTGCCAACAGTCAAAAAGAAGGCCGAAGAAAAAACTGTCAGTGGTTTACATCATGGCAGAATTATACCACTTATATTTGCTGCTTTAGGTGCCCTTGGCGTAGCAACAGGAGGAGAAAGTGCAATTTACAATTCCGTTGAACAAACTGAAAAAATAAAAAAAAACTAGAAGAGCAACAGCGATACATTTAGCAATGGAAAATACATCAGGAAGTGGTTTAGTTGCAAAAAAAAAAAAGGATGACCAAAAATAATTTGAATATATCCCCCTTATCTAATATCGACATTGGAAAATATGTAAAAATATTTAATATTAAAAATTTCAGAAATGTTTATATTATCCAATAATTACCGAAAAATACGAGCAAAAAGGAATGTGCTGTGGTTAATTTCTACATTTCATCAAACACCAGAACTCATTGGGTTTGTTATTTTAAAGAAAATAATGATGCTTCCTATTTTGATTCATTTGGAGGATATATTCCAGCTAATTTAACTAATTGCTTCAAAAATAGAAATGTTTATTACAATAATGATCGAGTTCAGAATTTTAATTCAGTTATATGTGGACATCTAGGTTTAATTGTAGTACATCCTTTTCCGAATGGTTTTAAGTTTAATGATATAATTTCTTTATTCTTAAAATACAGATATATTTAGAAAAACATTAATCTAATCTTTAAATAAAATTTTTCACACTAGTGCTTGTGCTTTAAAAACATATGTAGATTCACAATGCAATTCGGGTGTTTCTGATTTATAAAGTAAACTAAGCACTTGCTTTGATTATACAAATCTTATGTTTCTTTTTTAGGGCATAGAGTTGTTAACATATGATCCTAGAGACGATAAAGATGCAGTCAATAAAAGATTTATTTACTAAAAAAAATAGCTGATTATGCTTCAAAAGAAGATATACATTTACAATTCAGTAATACTATTTCTGATTATATAAAGCAGATAAATAATGCAAAACATGCATTGAAAAAGAACGTAGATTCAAGATATAAATCTATTGTTTCTGATTATGCCTTAAAAATATATATAGATTCAAAATACAATAGTATTGCTTCCGATTATGTATTAAAAAAGATGTAGAATCAAGATACAATACTATTGCTTCTGATTATGCCTTAAAATAAGATGTATATTCGGTATGCACTGCATTAAAAAAGGATATAGATTCAAGATACAATAATAAAGAAATATACGATAAATTACAAAATTCAAACCAATCAGTAGAAAAATGTAAGGAAGAAAAATCTCATATATTTTATTTTTTGTGGAAAGTGGAATAAAAAAATGTAAATTTATTTTCTTTTTTGATGGATTGTACTGTTTATAAAATAATTACTGATAATTTACCGGATGATGCTATGACTGTTATTAAGGGAACTACAAAAATAGATCACAGCAAGCATTTTGATGTTCACAGGGGTGAGTTTTTAACTTTTAAAACTAGAAAAATAAATTATCTAATTATTTTGTTGATTGAATGTTGACTACTATAGGAATATTAGTGAAATATAATATATATAATCTTTTTATTGTTATGCATTCTTTTACATTGGACAATTTCTTAAAATGTTGATTTATTAGAATTACATATAGAACATTTAGCTTTTCTGAACTAATCGTCCATTTGAAGTATTTTCATTTTTGTATTGTTGTTTTAGTGTGTGCTTGTGTGTATATATATATATATATATATATATATATATATATATATATATATATATATATATATATATATATATATATATATATATAAATAATTAAATTGAGAATATCCAGTGTTTGAAGTGTAAGAAAGTTACTAAAAACAATATTATAAAAATGAAAATACTTAAAATAGACGATTAGTTCAGAAAAGCTAAATGTTCTATATGTAATTCTAATAAATAAACATTAAAAATTAATTGCCAAATGTAAGAGAATGCATAACAAATGAGATATATAAGCCAGCAAGAAGAAATTTTCCAAGAAGAAAAGTGATTTCGTATGGTATTGATTATTTATTGCAAATTGATCTTGTTGAAATGGATACTGGTAATTAGAAGGTATATCACATATAAATAATGGATACAAGTATATTATGACAATTACTGATGTTTTTCAAAATAAGCAATTACAATACTTATAAAATTCAAAACAGTTAAAAATGTAGCAAATGGTTTAGAATGTATATTGATAAAAAGAAAACCACATAATATTCAAAGCAATAATGGGTCCTAATTATATAAAAAATATCTAATGAACTTAAGCAAAAATATAATATCAACCATTATTCTACATTCAGTTAACTTAAATCCAGTGTTGTAGAGAGATATAATCGTACAATGAAGAATAAAATGTGGAAAAATATGCATTAAATGGCAAATATAAATGGGTAAATATATTAGATGATTTTGTAAAGGAATACAACAATACAAAACATAGAAAAATTAGTATGAAGCCAATTTAAGTTAATAAGAAAAATGAAAAAAATTTAAGACAAGAAGATTTTGCGAGCGGTTTTACTGAACCAAAATATAAAGTTGGAGATATAATACGTATTAACAAAAATTAACAATTTTTTTTAAAGTGTTATACTCCTAACTGGACAATATAAATATTTACTATTTTTGTGGTTTTAAATTATGATTTACCCACTTACAAACTAAAAGATAAAAATGGAAAAGAAATAAAAGGTAGTTTTTATGGATACAAAATTATGAAAACTGACTATCCTGATGAATATTTGGTTGAAAAAGTTTTAAAAACTAAAGGTAATAAAGTTGATGTTAAATGGCTGGATTTCGATAATTCACATAACTCTTGGATTAATAAAACTGATGTTTTGTGAAATAAAATAAAATGATTCAATATCTAAATTTTCTAAATCATTAAGAATTCTTTCTTTATATTTATAATCTCGTTATAAGATTCACACTTTATACGAAACAAGGAAATGTTATTTTTACCAACTCTGGGCAATTTTTTTTGTAAATTCATTATATTTGCTGAAAGTTTCATTGGTTAAGAAATACAGTAAACCATTTGTATATCTAAAAGCCAACTCTATCATATTTGGTAAATTAGGAAATTTATTACTAATAGACCAGTCTCTTTTATCCGGAAACCATTAGTCTATTTCACAATAATATACCTTTTCAAAGAAGATAAAAGTTTCTCCTGAATATGAATTTAAAACAGCATTTATTTTATATTCATATCGTAATAAAAATGAAGAAAATCCTTTCGGATATCCGTTAATAGGATGATATCTTGGATAATCAAACATATAATTTTGTTGTCAATAAACAGAACTAACTCACCCGAAGTTCTTTGGTATATAAAATAATTATTGAAATTGCTTGGTAAAAACTGAAACATTTCCACTATCAAAATTAGCTTATTGAATATTTTCTTGTCATTCAGCTTTTTATCCAAACGTTTTATTGTAAAAAATATAAAATTCACTATCAATAATTAAAAATGTTCTTGTATATTTGCTTTTACATAAATCAATTGGTTCATTTCATTATCATTAAAATTATTTTGTGTGCGTGGGCCATAACATTTTTGAATCTTTTAACTGTCATCTGATTGCAAATCAAACAAATCATTGTTAAGAATTGGATACATGATTGAATTTGTATCATTTGTATGTTGTAAACCCAATGCATGGCCGATTTCGTGGATCAAAACTGGTAGTAAATTAATTTTATTTTCGGGAGTGTTTCTCCCTACATTATGGCAATGTTCTCGTTTATTGATATGAATTTCAACAAGACTATCTTTTGATTTGGAAAAAATGCACGAGCTAGTGCACTACCATGTGGAAATAATATATAAGGACAAATTCCACGTAATCTCTGATATTTATGTTGGTTGTGTTTATAAGATATAACCATGTCTGGAGATTGTGTATCGTAAATTAATTTAAAATTTGTGTGTTTTTGCGAAATGATAAAAGCCTCTTCAGATAAATTTGTAATAGATTTATTTGCATATGCAAAATTCAATTTTAATGTTATTTTATTCCATTTGTTGGTGGTTGAGTAGTTATCGAGTATATCATCTTTTTAACACCACATCTTGGTTTATCGATTAAATTAAGTGTTTCTTAATCGAAATTACCACCAATTGAAGAAATGTTATGATATTCTTGAAATATTCATAAAGAATATTCAAATATTTCTTTATGAATTTTTGAAAGTGAATTCGAATCGCCTTCTAAATATCCATATTTTTTTTTTTTTTAATTGATAACACGTTCTGTCCGATTCTCTTTTTTGGACAGCACAAAATTTATATTTGTGATAGTGAGAATAATTATATAAGGCTTCATTAAATACAAAATATTTTAAAATATAATAAAACCTTCTATTATATTTCTGGACCTGCCTTCATTAATTTTTTAATCCAAATCTAACGCAATACAGCTGTAATCTTTGTTCCAACACTTCGCACAAATCTCTTTTAAATTTCTCATAAGTTATGTCCCCACCAACAAAATTGTTATAAATATACTTTAAATTCGTATCATCTTGTCTAAATATACACAGAAAATTCGTATTGTCCCTTACCAATTTCTTTGGCACTCTCGAATAGGTTTGTGCTAAATAAAATACATCAATGTTTTTATGTCTCCAATAGTAAAATTTTCACAAATTATATCTTGATTGTCTAAAATAACATTGTCAAATACAACCAAAGAATCATTTTCACGTTGATCTAAGGGTATTATTTCATAATTAATTTTGTAAAAAGTATGCCATTATTTTAATTTTTAACTTTTTGCATAACAAATCAAAATAATTTTGTAATTGAAATATTTGGGTTGATTCAAACTTTTTGAGCAAACATATTATCCAACCATTCTTACAAATAAAATTTATCACAAGTTGGTTTTGCCATAATTACTAGGAACAACTATTATAGCTCTTATATTGTCAGGCAAAAGTTCGCCTTTCGTTTTATTTTTAGCATTTTGTTTGGTATTAAAACACCGACACCCCAATCAACTTTTTAAATTTAATAACATATCTTTGTAATAAATGGAGAATAAAGTATTTAAGTTAACAAATTATAGTTCTGTACTAAAGAAGAAACTTCACTATGACATCCTTCATAAAGACAAATCGATTGCTTTGATTAGTTTTCATACAGAATTTTAAACTCCTAATATAGACAACAATACTATAACAACAATTGAAAGATTGAGTGCTGAGGTTGATAAAAATGAAGTTATCACTATTCCTAAAGGACAATATGATATTGAATATTTAAAAGTATATATAAAATCAATTAAACCATTTTCAACTAATAAAAGTTAATTTACACCAGACAATGTGAAAAAAAATGAATATCTATTAAACTTAATTTTTGATATTAAATTTGATGATAGAATATCCAATATTGTTGGTTTTGAGAGTATTGTGACTATTGAAAAAGACAAAATTGTTGTAGGTACTTAATTATCTAATTTTAATCAGTTTAAAACAATAAATGGTCACTGTAATTTAGCATATGGTAGGTATAAAAATATGACGAATCTAATCATTTATAAACAGCCATAATTGCTAGTTTTCCACCAAAAATGATGTTTGGTTTTAGAGATTATAATAAATAATGAACATTTTAATCATATTGTGTTAGAAATAAGAGGTGAAAATGGTAACCTGATTTATTTTGATTGTTCTGATATCGATATTGTTTTGGAAATTAATTATGTTTAAAATATAATATAGAAATATAATAAAATATAAAACTATTTGTTTAATAACCCCACAGTAATGCATCTATAATATGGTATTTTTCAATTAAATCAGGCATTTGTCATACTTAAAATTAAATTCTTTTGCCATAAACATATTCTCCAAATTTTTTGCTTTCTTATCTCCTGTAATCATATTGTTTTTATAATCACATTTTCCTTGGTTTTTGTACTAATACACCCATCGATTTTGTGTTCAATTGTAAAGTATTTTTGTGATTTAGAGTAAATCCTTTAATCTTTGTAACTTGTTTTCCCAAAAAAGTTTCACAACCATTGCTTTTTAGACCATTACTTATCCATTTTATTCCATAATCGTTATTCCATAATCGTTTTTTCCCAAATTAGTCTGTTCATTCACCAAACATACACCCTGTTTTAACAGTATTTTTGCCATCCTAAATCTAACCTACACTGTCTGTATATAATATATTACTTTATTGCCTAATTTATCAAGCATTTCATATAAACGTAATCTATCAATGGAAGTAGTGAAAGCTGCTATAAATATATTTGTTTTCAGTGCTATCTTCTACATAGTTATTGTGGTATTTATATGACACTTAAATTATTTTCTCATAGATGTAAACATCATTATTTATTTATATCCTATAGTCTAGTAAGAATTCGTACCGAGTTGGATCAGTAATATATTCTGTTTGTGTTAAATTTTGCCTCTGTCCAAATTCTCCCCAAAGTGAGTTAAAATTTTTTTTTTATCGACAGCATGTTTTCTAGGATTTTAATCAATATTGTTAATGTATAATCGATATTTCGTTATTTTTATAATACTAATATATTCTTATTTTGATTTGTAATCTGCTTCCCAAGGACTAGTTACTATTTTTATTTCCATAAATGTTTTAAAATAATTTCTGAACATATATTGCTTATATGTTTGAAATGCCAAATTTCATGAATTCTAAATAATTTGTAACCTTTTTCAACAGCTTTTTTTAATTCTAAAGTATTTAATGTACCAAAGTTTTTCTTGTTTAATTGGACATACTGGATGATATAAATTTCTTGGTGGTAAGACTTTACATTTGATTAATCCAAACCATTTTTCGTCATAATTTTTAGGATTAAATATTTTAATTGGATGACCAACTGGATAATAAACTGGATATATCTTAATTTTTTTCGTGAAACTTTTAATTTTGTCAGATTTGTTCTACCTCCAAAAAATGCATGGTTGTAGTGGTTCTATTACAATCTTGTCTCAAATATTTTTGTAAAAAATAGATTTTTTTTCTCCATTTGCAAGCTCACATTTCCCTTACTTTGCCATTTTGTCTTAAAACTGTTGTTCAATTGTTTGTTTTAGTAAATAAATAATCCATACATTCATTGTTGCATTTATTTATAGTATCAGGAGAGTAACAATCACGACAACCATGCCAAAAATAACCATGATATTAGTATAGTGTTTTAGTTTTTTCGTCATAACAATTAACTTTTCCTCCATAAATAGTAACTTCACCACCATTTAAAGCATGTCTAATATTTGAAAATGTATTTAACCACGAAATTGATTCTTTACTAAACATTTCTTTTTTATCATCTTTAAATACTGCAATAGTATTATTCATTATAAAATTTGATCTATAAACAGCCATACAAACACCTGCTATTGTTATGTAGCAAAATGGATCTATATTTGCTATTTCTAGAAAAGATTCTCAAAACTTAAGACAACCACGTCGTGAAATATCAACATCAGAATCACAATATTCAGCAAGTTCTTTTTTGTAATCGAACAATTATTTTATTTTACTTTTTCAGCATGCCACTTAAAAAATATTTCCGTTGTTCTTATTTCATTGTATTGACTCCATAATGTTTTGTAGCTGGTATTTTTCCTACATAATTTTGAGTTTCTGGTTTTTTTTAAAAAATGTGGAAAATATCCTTGTTTAAGTCTTTTACCCAAATGTATTTGGAAATGCTGAAATACTTCCTTGAATAAATTTTATACTATCAATTATTTTGATGTTTAGACTCGATATTTTAAGTTGCATAATTTTTGAGCCTTGCTATATATTATGAGGTTTTATACTATTTTTAACACAGTATTGTAAAGTAAAATATGAATTGTAGCCTTTGGAATTATGTGCAATAAATGTATAATCTTAATTTTCTTCAGATATTACCTAGTCACAAAACTTGTCATTTGTTATAAAATGCCTTTTGTTATTATTAAAATCATCTACAGATATAAAGTTTTGTGTGTGAAACCCAGTATCTTGTGTTGCTTTGTAGCCAAAAAAGTAGTATTTTTCAGTGTAAGAACAATCCACTTTTTTCTTGTTTTTGCCATTAAAAGCTTTTGTACAAAAACCACCTTTTTGCTGTCTTTTTTACAAATAAAATTTGTGTTCATCTGTTTTCACAAATTCCTTACAATCCCAGCATTTGGCATAACCACATTCGTGTTTTTTATTTCTCAAACATATTTTGTTACATGTTTTACACTTATAAGCAGCCTTACACACCGAATCATGATTAGCAAAACATACTTTTCCAAAACAATATCTATTGCATTTTTTACAGTATATTCTAATTTAGATATTAATTTTCATGCTGTTGATTTTTTTTTTACATGAATTGCATATATTTTTATTATATTTATTACACTCATGTTAATCTTTATTGTTGTATGATTTGGCACAATTTCTACAATAATAGACACTACCTCAAAATGATTTAATACTATTAATTACATTGTAGTGTTCATAGTGTGAGTACAAAGAAATCGTTGTTGGTGTTTTTGTTCCAGAATGAATAATTGAGTTGAAATATGCAGTGGAAAAAACTTTAATTTGAATATTCAGACAATTTCCAGCATCCATAATATCTTCCAAACTGAATCCGATTTCACAACTTTTTCCCATTCCTACACAAAGTTCACGAGCTATTACTTCTTGTAATTTTCGTCCTTGTCTAATGTAAATAATCTCATTATTCGTTAATTTTCTATCCAAAACGATATTAGTTTTGAATGTTAAAGCTGTAATTAATGCTCTAGGGCCACATAAATTATCATTGTTGTCAATTTTATTAATACATTGATTTTCTTTTATATATTTAGTTAAATTTACGATTTTTTTAAACTTTTATTTTCTCTTGGTATTCTATAAACATCATTATCGAAAGTAGTTTCATTTATATCCACATTTTCGTTGGATGTAATTATGTTCGCAATTTGATTAAGTAAATTTCCGGCGTGTCTATTATTATTTCTTGCTGCCGAAATAGTGTGGTGAAAATTCTGATTATTTGCATATATTCATATTTGATCACCTTGTTTATAACCAGTTAATTTTCTTACTGCTTTTATTGTTGCATGGACAGTATTTCGAGCAGAATCATTTTTTTTCTATTGGAGTTCCTTCTAAATAATTTATACTAATACCATATTTTGTTTGCCAAATGTTGAAAGCATCATTAAAATTACGACTAATTTCGCGAATTTCAAATGGTTGTCTTCTTTCCACGCATTCATTAAAAACATTTTTGTTTGAAAGGAATAATTTGACCTAAACTTATATTTTATTCTTTAATTTCGGGAACTGAAAGGGACAAATTTTTATTAGTTTTATTTTTTGGTGGTACAAATATCTGTTTTGAAAAAGGGCATTTTTTTAAAAATGATTTTTTGTTTTTTTTCTGATTATTCTGTGTCCTGAAAATGGTAATTTCGTAAAATCGTTCTTGTTTTGTTCATTTCTAATGAATGGCATAAAAGTTGTAATTAATGCTCTTTCCTTAAATTATATATATATATTAAAGCTTTCAGCTTTAGTTCTTAATTCCACAACTGTTAAAACATTTAGATTCTCGATAGTCTTTAAATTTATATTATCTTGTTTGTGTAATACTTGCAATAACATCATATTGATGAAATTTATATACATTTTTTATTTTTTATTCTCTACCTATAATTCTCACTCTCATTTCACGCAGATCTGCTACTGAATAACTCATTGACATATTTTATTTACAAGAAAAACTATTTAAAAATACTATTATTTATAAGAATACAGATTTAATAAGAAAATGAAAAATACTAAATAAATTAGAAACATAAAAATTAGAATAATTCGAGCAAAGGATTAGATAATTAAGTTATGTAAGTAAATACAAATTTAATAAGAAAATGAAAAATATAAAATAAATAAATAATATAAATAATGTAACAAAACCAGTAAGTGCTTAAAATATTAATAATGATATGATCTTTAGCAAGATAACTTCTTGCTTTGATTATATTCTCTCATATAGTTCTTCATATATTCTCCATAAGAATTTTTTCATTTTGATGCATATGTATCCTTAGTATTTTTATTAGGAGAAAGTAATTTTTTTGATTTATTCTCATTGCATTCTTTACATGTTCTGGTTGGATAGTCACCATTTTCAATTTCGTTTAGAATTTCCAATGTTGTATTGTGTGCTTTACTATTTTGGTGTCTTTTGAGAGTTATATTGCAAACATATTTTCCACAATTGCATAGTACGTTCTCTTTATTTAAAACATTACGACTTACTATCTTCTCTTTATTTTATTCATAACAACTTCTAGCATATTCGGTGGCACATCTTTTGTGTGTTTATATGACTGAAAACTTTCTATGTTTAATAATTCGTTGCCCTTTTTACAAATGTTATTATTTTCCATTTCGTAAGAGGACATATATTATATTTTTAATTTATAAGAAAATAAATTTTAAAAAGATGAAAAAATTTTAAATTTCATTTTTTTCTTAATAATTTCTTTTTTTAAAAATAATAAACAAAAATGGAGTCTCTGCTAAACAAGCTGAACAATTCAATTGATTCGACTTAACTACAAGACCTAGAAAAAATAAATGGTATGGTATGATGCTATAGAATTTCAAATTTATGAATCTATGTTAGGTTAAAAAAAAAAATTACTTGTATTCTTGATAGTAAATACAAAAGTACTTTACCTGATCGTTATTTAAATATATTTAATAAAAATGCTTTGAAATTAATAAATGAGAAATAAGCTTTTATAATGTATAAGGGTTTAAAAGAAATGAAAAATGGAAGATCTGTGTATTATATTGAATTCTCTTAAATTATATTAATTTGAATCTTTTTAATATTTTCATTTGATTTTAACTTAATTTGCTCGATATTGAGTTAAATTGATCGCTTGCATAATTGAAATTTCTAGAAAACATGAAAAAGTTGCTTGAAAACGAAAAATCTGCTTGATTTTGGCTTCATATTGGGATAAATGTTTGAAAAATACTGTGCGATTATTTCTGAAGAAAAAAACGAGGCAAATTTGCTTTATTTTGGGGTAAAAATGCTTTATTTTTTGTCTAAATCTTGAAATGTTTAGTTTCTTGTTAGTAAAATTGGTTTGAAATGGTGTTTTTAGTTGTTTTGCACATTTTTAATGTATTTGGTGGTTTTGATGGTTTTATGGTATTAATATGCTTTTTTGGGTGTTTTTCATGTTATTTTTGAGGGTTTGTTTTTGGATCGAAACTCTTTGGAAAGGGTTTGATTTTGGTTTTATTTTGGTTGATTTTGTTTGTTTATTATGCTTTTTTGAGCATTTTCGATCGTTTTTGGTAGTTTTTGAGTTATTTTGAAGGTTTTCTGGATCGAGGCTCGTTGGAAAGGACTTGCTTTTCGCTTGAAACTGCTTGATTTTTGGGCGCATTTAGAGGATTTTAAGGTCAAAAATAGGCTAAAATAGAATTATCCTCAAAGTACCCATATACTACTGTCATTTCAAGTTTTGTCCAACTTTAGGGAGGTACGACCCTAGCATACACCTGTGTTTACAGACCGATACAAGCCAGGAGGGACTTGGTGGGGTTCTGTATCAGTGCGACGACGACTGCGATCGCCATATAGTCGATTTCGTCTGTGCAAAGTTGGGCCAAACAGAACGACAGCATGGTGTCAACAAGCGCGATTGTCTGGCCGTAGTTTGGGCTAACAAAAACTAGGGCCTCTCTTGAATACCAGAGGTTACACTCTGCATGGACAATCGCTGCCTCCTCTGGTTACGCAACATGAAGGGGACAAGTAGTAAGCTTACCAGTTGGGTGCTGGTTATACAAGTGTACGACTTCGTCGTCGAGCACATCCCTGGCAGTGAAAATCAGCTGGCGAATGTACTATCAATATGACCCAATGTCGACGTCATCTTACACGACGACACAGATTGGGAGGAAATTCTACCTCCGTTACACAGGAGCCCTTACATGAGGTGAGTCTCCAGGAAATAAACATAGTAAACAATGATGTTTTGGTGTGATTTGTACCACGAGATAAATCGAGTACAAGAGAATCACGAATTTGCGCTGAAACAGAAAGCATTATTGATGGCAAGTTTGAACCATGTTCACCTCAAGATCTGTTGATGTGGAAATTGTTTGTGCCGCCCGAGAGCAGAGACAGAGTACTAGAGTATGCACATGTCAGCAGTGCAGTGGGCATCCGGGAACGGATCAGACAGTAAGAAACTTTAAGGACAATTTTTTTTTACCTCGCCTCATGTGACACATGCAACGATATGTGTAACAGTGCACTATGTGCAACAAGTTTAAATCACGATGAACATATAACTCACAACAACGACAGCTTCACCTACCCTACAAACCAATCGAGAAAGTCTGCCTCGACCTGATGGGGCCCTACCCCAGGTTCACCGGGGCTAAGCGTTTCATTGGGGTCGTCACGGATAATTTTTCCAGGTGGGTGAAAGTCTATCCGACAAGTAGTGCGCAGACATCCAGTATGGTAAAAATGCTGCAAGATGACTTTTTCCCGTTGTGGGGTTAACCCAAAAAATCTACTCACAGATAACAGGACCCAATTCACCTCGAAGAAGTGAGGGAAATGTTTAAATGGGGGGGGGGGGGGGTGATTTTAAGATGGCAGTGTGCCATCGCTGCACGAAGCCCACGGAGAGCCACAACCAGGAGTTGAATATGCAACTGCGGCTCTGTGTGGAGATGCAACATACTATGTGGGCCGAACATCTGCCCACCACCCTCTTCACCGTCCATCAGCGTGTCAAAGCATCCACCGGCAAGTCACTTGCCGACGTCCTTCTGGACCACAATCTCACTCTGCTGGGCGAAAGCAGCTACCTGCAGGTGAATGAAGACAGCGAACAAAACAGCAGCGATGCACGAAGAGAGAAGCGCCAATGAAGGCACAAGGAACTGCGAAAATACAGAAGGGAACATTTTCTTCAACTTATTGTGCACCTCCGAGTATGCCCCTCTTCCCTAGCCGACTCACGGCCCCTCTGGCATAATTCTTCTAGATTATTTTTGACCATATCCTTAGATACCTTTGTTCAGTATCGGCCAATGTGGGGCCTCGTGCCGCATGCCCACTTCGTTCAATCATGTACCATCACATGCTGTTTGATAAATAATAACCAATATTATTTTTAAAATGTGTTTGTGTACCTTCATTCCCGCTTATTGGGGAATTTAAGGGTGGCGGCCCTCAAACCTTCAGATACCTGCCACGTGTGCTACAACCACGTAAATTCAGATTGTTTATGTAATATGCATTGAAGTGTTTATGTTAGTGTTTGGTAAGACGTGCTAGGAAACCACAATATCCCGGCTCGGAAGTGTTAAATAATACTGTATATTCTGCCACCAGTCTTTACTTACTTCTACAATCTAATTAATGTGCAGGGCAAAGGGTTATGTATTCCAGGCTTTTCCACCACGGACAACCTCAAGAGTCTCCTGTTAACCCGAGCGGATTACTTCCATTGGTTAGCTGGCACCCTACGGACATTTAAATCTAGTGCGAGACCCTGACTAACTCCATACACATCACATGCACGCCAAAAATAGATGCCAAGAAACCTTAAAATAACGAACAATTTCAAATCAAATATGTAATGAAGATAATTATTTATGTAGTCGCTGTCTGGGCATGAATGCTATTTTTAATGAATACTCTGCTTTATGCAGTATAGTGTATATTGAATTGATTGCTCGATTTTATAATTTCGATGTATTTATATAAAGAACCTTGTTGTTATCGAAATACGATCATTTCACTGTAGTTTATTGTGTATCGATAGTTAAAATTACTATCGGTAGATATCGATATATTTCCTGGGCACGAATTATGGTATAGGATGCAATAGTTTAGGTGGTGCGAGAATGAACCGAAAATATTGGCACTAGACTAGATGCTGTGTTTATTATTTATGTTCATGTGATTTTGTTGTGCTTGTGATGTGCATTTCCAAATGTTAATTTCAATGTCTTCAGGAGAAAACTCTATCGTTTTCTTGGATATCAAAATAGGAACTGAAAAAGGTAGTTAAGATAAACCGTATATCATAAGGCAGTTAATTGCAAACGTATATACGTAGACTTGGAGGTTAACCGATATATCCCTCTGTCATGCAAGAGTTGTACCGTGGCAACTAGATGGTGTGATAAAAGAAAGATCTGCTAAATTTATACTAAAGTGACTCGTGTTCAAACCTGTGGGAATAAAAATGAGGCATTTTAATTAGCACTGTACTTCTAATCAACTACGATGCCCTAGACCTATGTTGCAATGTATTTTGCCCTTTTCTTCGTTTTGAAATCACGGAAAGCATATAAAAACTAAGTTGTAAATGATTCAGCTTGTGCTCGAATTTATTTAGTATTTTAGGGAGCATATACAGCACAATCACCAATTGATGATTGTGCTGTATATGCAGAAGTCGTTGGTGTGGGGGAAAAAAGAGTGGGGGGGAGGAACTTGCAGACGGACATTGACAAAATATGGTTGTAGACCAGGGAAAATAAAATAAAGATAAATGTAAGAAAAACTAAAGTAGTGCGGTTTACAAGGCAGAAGGTAATAATTAGGGACATGTACAGATGGGAGGGACAAGAGATAGAAGAAGCAGTAGAATATAAGTATCTAGGGATTGTACTGCAGGGAGACCTCAGGTGGAAAAAGCAGGTAGAGAGGGTGGTTGCAAAGGGAAGAAGGGCTCTGGGTATATTGGGAAGGGTGCTGAATGGAGTCAGCTGTGAGGTGAAGGAGAAGGCGTATGGCTCAATGGTATAGCCAAAGTTAGAATATGCTGCAGCAGTATGGGACCCGTATGTGGAGGTGAAGGTACGATAACTGGAGAAGGGCAGCAAGATGGGTGAATGGTAGGTGGAGAAGGCAAGGGCAGGATGATGAGGAAGAAGGGATCTATAGGCCATCAGTGATGATGAAAGAAATTAGATGGAACTCATTAAAGTACAGGAGGAAAGTCAGGATGTACAGGGTGGTGAATGAAGAGGGAGGATGGGGAGGGCTACACTGCAAGCGAAGTAAGGGGGTATTTAGAGGAAGAGAAAACAACAGTGAGAAGCTTCAGAGGGTGTGGAGGAGAACGGAGCGCGGTAGACAGTCCATGCTTGTGAGGTCTGTGAGGGAGTGGAATGTGTTGAGGGAAAAATTGGTATCTGTGAGGGAGGTCGGAGAGTTCAGGAAGGGGCTTTTTTGAAGAGAAAAAAAATCATGGAACGTGGTATAATTCCACTTTACTAATTACACAGAACATGAATTTACTGGGAGCATCAAAATATTATCAATACAAACAAAAAAAAAAAAACGATAGTGGGGAGGGCTATTAAGATCAAGGAAATTGTGATGTAAAATAGGCAAAAAATATGTATATTCGTAATAGTAATATTTTATCACGAAAACAAGTTAAATTTGCAAAACAACCTAACCAAACAATAGGCCTACCTAAAGTCACAATTTTACCAATACACGCACCCAAATTTACCTTTTTATGGTAAACTCCAAGCTTTGCGGATGCGCTCGTCACCAAAAAAAAAATTGTCAGCTGGCCTTGAATCACTGTTTTGGGGATTTATTCCCCTGGGGTGCTGGGACTCTGGCTCGATTCATAATGTTTGGCTACACCTGAACAGTAATTGTCAGTGCAAGGGGGCTAGGCATACTACAAAATGCAAAACAAATATGCATATATCACACATAATATCATGTAAATAATGGATGTGCATTTACTCTCCTAAGCAGGTGGTGGGTACAATGTTCACTGCCCTTGGTCAATTCAACTATTGTGGTGCATGTGTTGCACCTTATCTCACTCTACAACACACCATGATTTACTAAAAAATCAAAAACATTGTTACGAAACACTCGTACTTGCACCCTCCATTCTTAAATCACACTGTCGGATTCGGGGTGTCGCGACTCGTGAGCACAGCAACACTCCTCTCATTGCAAACCGCACTGTACGACATTTACCGTGCGACTAAACTACGATAATGTCTACACATCCACAGCACACAGGTGACTGTCGATGTACATCTGTTTACTTCACTACAGCATTACAGGACTTTACAACATGGCGCTCAATGAAAAGAAAGTGACCAAACTCCTCGTATTTTAACTATTTTATTTTCAAAGTTGTAGTTAATTTATCATCATGGCCCCCGCAAATAGAACAGGTAAGCCATGCACAACCCATATTAATTAATTTTGTTTGTTTACTACATCTGCTTCAGAAAATGCCTATTCTTAACAATTACTGGGTATGTATCGACAGAAGGCTACAATTAATTCTAAAGCATAATCCCATGGTTGCATTAGCGTATTTCCTATAAGGTAAAATTTGTGACAGTGGGGTGGGCTATCAAGACCAGGTAAATAGTGGGGTGAAATATATAAAATAACATGAAAAAACCAACATAATAAATTTGTAAAGAATTTTTTTTGAAGCCCCAAATAATCCACAAATGACCACAGAACAGTGATTTCACGCGAAGTCTGCACCTCTCAACTTTCCAAATAGCATGAGTGAGGAAACTGTGGAGTAAAATACATTTTTAAAAAACCCCAAGAAATGCTAAAAAGAACAAAACAATTGGAGAAAAAATTTACAAATGGTTACAGAACTATTATTTCACTCAAAATTTGAGCAACTCTGCTTCCTTGAGTGTGGGCACATAGGGCCATGCCAAATTACCTATTTATTTTAAACCAAATCTGTACATGGAAGCGTATAACAATTTGGATGGGGGTGTTCACACTTCGGGTAGTGAGGCCGCAGTGCCTAAGTGGTTAGCATGTTTGCCTCCCACTAAGGCGAACCAGGTTCAATCCCTGGCCGGGTCACTCCGGATTTTTGCAAGTGGAAATCGTGCCGGACTATGCCGCTGGTTGGCAGGCTTTCTCAGGGATCTCCCATTTCCCCAACCCCTTCATTCCAGTGCTGCTCCATACACGCCTTGCTTCACCCTTTATGTTAAGAGCCGCCCAAATCTCTTCATTCACTGACTTCGGGTAGTAGCATAGTGCCAATTTTGTGCGTGGAATCACTGTTCTGTGGTTATAATTTGAGTTGAGTAAGTGGAGGGGAGGGGGGTGGGAAATATTGCAAAATTACTTTATGCCGTGGCCAACATTTTGAATTGGCTGTGACATTACACTCACTTATGTTGGTATTGAAAGAATTCACTGTCGTCAGGCTATTTCATTACTGTCTTGTATAAGTCGCACCCTATCCCAATTCATTAGAACACCTTGATCGTAAGTTCACTGTATTGGTAAGCGTTCATCTTCATCATAGCTGACTTAATACACTTCCGCATTTTCGAACATTCATCTATGGTTACACTAGTGGGTGATGTACTGGTGTACACCGGTTGAGGCATTTTTTTGAACATCTGGTTGATTTTTAGTGGTATTTTCTTCTTCTTCCAGGCACATATTAACATTATTACAATCAAATTCTTATTTATTCATCGCCCATTTGTAAAACTTGACGTTCACATTATTTTTGTATTTTTTGGAATGCTTGGAAATTATGAGTTGTGAATGTGTTAACTATTTTCCAGAGAAAGCATTTGAAAATTCATCTGTTGATATTTTAGTGCATGTCCACCAGATCCACCGAATTTTCAGTCTGGTTGAACGGGTGGTCGGTAATTTTCGAGCATCTGGTTTACAACGGTGGATACGCCCATGAATTTTTGAATACGCGGCTTGTTAACACCCGTGACATTCATTCCTAAATCACAATTTTTCACACTGTGTTTATGAAATAACCTATAGCAAATGGAGCAATACTCTTTTCACCGTTTACTGTACAACCTGGGCTTCGAAAGCTACCTGAGCAGAAACGAGTTTGCGACTCAATACAATTTTACGATGAATTAAACTGTGGGGCACATGAGCCTGCAGGTGACAAAAGGGTACTACTTTATGGGCCTAAAACTAAAAAGGTTCCAGAATAGTGAAGCTTATTGCAGCTAATGGTTGGTACAAAGAGTGATGATCCGGGGAGCAGCTGTTCACGTGACCGCCATCTCACGTGTCCTTTTTCAGACCGAAGAACATGGTGTCAGCCCACTCTGGACTACGAGTGGGTTGGCTCCAAACAAAAATTGCAAACAACAGACGAAACAATACAGAAGAAAGCAAACTCACAAAATACTCTGAAGTTATACAGAAATGGAAAAGGCCGCTTCAAAACAAAATTGCACAATAACAGTACAGTATGAAAACATGTGAGTTGGTAACAAATATTTGAAAAGAAGTCACATTTTCATAATTAGGATTTGTCTGGCCGAGTCTCTTGTGACGTAAACAATAAAAAACAATTTCTCTTTAGAAAAAATAAAACCAAACAACAAATTAATTTCAATTTAGTTACAAATTTGGTAAAATCATGTTCGCATCATTGGACAGGTCCAAGTCTTAGAGTTGTGGGTATGCATGCCTGAAAGAGCAAAAAAACAAAGGATTAATTATTGAACTGTCCCTTCCTATAAGTTAATCCTTATGAAATCGCTACATAAAAATGGTCCTATGTGCAGCACACATAGGACTGCACTTGTAATACTCACACGGGGCCTGGAACCTGTAAATGAAGTGGGCATGCCAGCCTTCAGGAACTGCTGAATCCCCTTTATGGCCTTAATTTTCCAGCAGTTTCATTGCTGGGGAGGTTTTTTGATGTAGTCAGCTGGTTTGAACTGTCACATCCCCAAAGGTTACCTCTGGGGGACATGAAGGCAGGGCGGCTGCTTTACTCTGGTGGTGTAATGGCTGGTCAGTGGAGTGCGTTCCCACATGTCGCACTTGTTGTGGAGCCGTCTGAGCAGCCACCTGTGTGTTTGGGATGCGGCTATCCCCTGTAGAGGGCATGTTGCAGCTGCGAGTGGCAGCAGGACGTGGCTCACATCAATATCAATATCATTTGTATACAAATGTAGAGACCATTAATTTGAATATCCAACACATTTTATTTTCGTGGGGCATTTCTTTTGATCACATTGTCTTTAGCATATAAGTTATTTCTTTAGTCTAACTGATAGAAAATATGTACCAGCTATAATTGGTTTGTAAAAATTACTATATATGTGTGTGTGGACTATAATGTTATACATTTGTAATGTTTCTGTTTTACATTTTCATTCCGTCAGTTTTTTAAACATACATAGTGAACACAGTGCAGTAACATGCAACAAAAGCTAGAACTAATGTGTAGCTAGTAGTTTCTGAAGATGTAGAATTTAAGTAAAATATAATCGTTAACTCAATCATCAAATATGTGGTGTAAAATAAAGCTTAAAATATGTAACAGACGATACTGAACCTACGTTTAGCTCTGGGTCTGTTTTACGTGCAGACTTGAGCATTTGCAATAATTTTAGTTATTATCATGCTTTTTTTTTCAGTTGGGAGGATAGTCCTAGAACTTTTCAGAGACATTGTCCCAAAAACGGCAGAGAATTTCCGTGCACTCTGCACCGGGGAGAAAGGAATCAGTTCTTTTGGGAAACCTTTGCACTACAAAGGCTCTCTCTTCCACAAAGCGGTATTCCAGTTCATTATTCAAGGAGGCGATATTACACATTTCGACGGCTCTGGTGGTGAAAGCATATATGGACCTACTTTTGAAGACGAATGTTTCAAAGTTAAGGTAAGTTAGTTTATACCTAAAAAATTTTTATTTTTTAAATTAATAATTAGATAATGTAATGAGCTGTATTTGTGTAGTAATAAAAAAGCTTTAAATTTAGCAATGTGTCTTTATTTTAATCTTTTAATGAAATAGGCAAATAAGTGACCTGACTCTGGACTTGCATTTGAATAGCTGTCAACAGGCTAATTAGTACCAGTGACTCATTAATATAGAACCTCAGGCAAGTTTTAAAAATTAATGTTCTTTACAAATATTTCATTTGAATGCCACATACTTTTTTTGTGACTATTAATTGTTATATTTTGTTTAGAATTTACAGAATGTGGGAATAGTTTTTGTAGAAGATTGTAAAATGTTTTCTTTCAGTATGTTACTTTTAGGTTTGTGTAAGAATTAGGAGTGTGACGATACCATGTTTTTGATACTCGATACTCAATATAGTTTTCAGCTCGGTATGCTTGATTCACATCTATGGTAGGCCTGTCAATTTTTAAAAAATTCTAAATATTTATATGATACTGAAAAACACATCAGGCATGTCAATTTTCGAACTAA
The DNA here is from genome assembly GCA_029891345.1 of Dryococelus australis. NCBI lineage: Eukaryota > Metazoa > Arthropoda > Insecta > Phasmatodea > Phasmatidae > Dryococelus > Dryococelus australis. The sequence continues at coordinate 61,104,562 of CM057006.1, forward strand.
GAAACTTTAAAAAATTTTATTTAGAAAAACGAGCATTACATTTTTTTCTGGATAAATTCAGTTAGAGGTAATGTGGTAATTGCTTATCGCTGGATAAAAACAATAACAATTTTTCCACTACCAGAAATAAGATTAATTTATTATTCGGGTTTTGTTTTGCGTTGGTCGCTTTCACTCGGTATGTACTCAGTTTAGTTTTGTGCAATTTTAATCATTTTACCTAAGTGGTGTACAAAAGTTTGATGTCTATAAATTTTACTAGTCATAATCTTCCTATCTCATCTCTTTCATTTACCTCCCTGTTATTTATAATTTATTTATGTATCCTGTGGTATTTATTAATATTATCAAGTTGCAGTAATCTTTTTTTAATGATTTGTGCCAATTTTTCTAGCAGACATTTTCCTTCATTCTTCTCATAACTTTTGGTAACAGTTTGTAGTTTGGTCATTGTGCATTACATAATATTCTTGAATAATCGCTAAATACTAGATTGCACTCTAGTGTTGGTTAGAACTGTATGTCATTACATACTGTAGGTTACATTCTGGATGTACTTTTGTAAGGTTTAGTTAACAAGAAGGCTGAAAGTTGCTTTACCTGCAGCAGATTTGCTACACTTAATAAAAAATGTAGTATGCTGTCTGAAAAATAGTATCCAGACAGTGTTGAAAATTTGCAGCCAAGTAACTGGAAATAGTGACTTCCTGTGCATTATTGTAAGGGGTGTACTGAAAACCAAATACTTTTCGTGGGCGATAAGTCAATTATACTTGTGTTTGTATGCCACAATACCTCTGACAGCTTACGTTTCATAAAAATATTTAAATTAAAATTACTACCAGAAAAGTTCATATTTGGGAGAAAACATATTATTTGTCACTCACTCAAAGACAGACCAAAGATTGAGTTAATAAAAGCAATGAATATCAAGTTTTTGTTTTGTGGCTTTGTCATATTGTTACACATGTGTATCTTCCTGAAATTTTCCTGAGCCTCTTGTACAAACCAAGGAAGGGTAATGTGCCTTTGGTGAGATTAGTAAGCAATTGGCAAGAGAAAATTTGGTAGACTCTGTGAGCATATGTTGTTGACTTAATTTTATAGTGAGAATTGTTGTATTTTGTATAGTTAAGTTTGTAACACTGATTTTTGCTGTCTATTACTCAAGTTTGATGATCTCAAGCAGGATGTTCATTGATGTGGTTTGAATAATGCTGCTATCTTTAGTCCTATGGATTCGTGGTTAGAGCGCTGATTACTCCCCCTGAGCCCTGTATATAACCCTTCCGCGGTGTGTTTGTTCTTCATGAAAAATATTTGCCTCAGCCCGGTGGGTCGTGGTTTTTTTTCACGTGGGGACTGCCTAGTGGAGGGGAATCAAATCCCAAGGGGATTTGAACTGTAAACGTCTCCCACCCAGGGACTGCAATTTTGCTCACCGAGAGGGCCGCTAATAAACGGGATGCCAGCTGTCCCAGGTCACTTGCCACGGTAGGAACTGCGGATGGTAACTAGGTTACAATGAAAAGGGGTTTTGAGATCCGGTTGGAGGTGTTGACTCGATACTACTCTCATTACCAGGTATGCCCCCAAGAACTTGGTCTCGTCTGTCTACGATTGGGGATGAAATTTAAAGGAATGGTGACTACGCGGGATTTGGGAGCAGTCGTAGGGGGCAAGTTGATCTTGACTACCTTCCCTGTTGCGGTACGGATCTTACACGTATTGTGCTGGCTCGTATCCATGTCTTTACTAGGGGTTGGCACAATTACAGGAGGTGAGGGGTTAGCCGACTGGTAGTAACTCACGTATTCTAAATCAGGTCACGACCAACAGATTCCTAGGCAGGCTCCAAGTTCCAATTGATGGTCAAGTGGTGTGGTAGGCGAGATGGGACGCGGAGTGATCTCCTGAACTGCAGATGGGGTTGCGTCCTTGCAAGTAGAATCTACAGCAACCTTTATTTGCAGTTCTCTCTGTAGAGCTCTCTGCTCTCTACGCCTATTCCTGCTAGGTATCCCACCTCCCTTTCTATTCATTTGAATCTCAAAATCTTATAGCAGTACCAATATTCTTCCCTTCCTGCTGACGTGCAGTCCTGGGGGAATGTCTTCACAGACACGCCCAAGGCACTAATGGAGGGATTTGCAGGAGAGAATTGAGTGCTGTTGTGGGTCGGCGAGGGAGTACCGGACACCCAGGAGCTTCGGTATATCCTTGCGGACTAAACGCCTCCTTCGGGCCCCATCTCCTGTGGGGTTCTGCTCGCTCACACCTAATCTGCAGGGGGATGTTAGTCAATACAAAACACTTGCAATTACAGTAATGTGAGAGGGTAATAAAAGAATAATGGATTCAACTAAATTATGTTTGATATCAAGTATATTTTTATGTCAGGAAAACACTGGGGAATCGAGTTACAACGTACACTAATTAATTATAATAATTATGTGATTTGCACAGTTACTTTATGTAGGTGAAGGTGAACCTGTACAAATCTTGTAATAAAACAAAATATTAGCTGCTCTAAGCATTATGCAATAGACAGCATTTGCTTCCCGAGGGGTGGCTGTCCAGAGGGAACGTTGCATCAAACTGTTAACGCGGAGTCAAGGAGAGACTTGGGTAAAGGGGTGCAGGGTTAGGACGTCGAGGTTACCTGGTTGAGCTTTGTACAAGCTAGGAGAGGAGAAAGTCTTGGTCAGACCAGGGAGAGCTCGTTGACCTATGTGACCGGTGAGCCGGCGAACTCTGGCTAGAGGTGCTTGTGAGCTTCCTTATATAGTCCAAATTCTGTATTTCAGGGTTCTTCCGGGGGTTTTGGGGGAATGATAGCCTTTCTCTGCAGGGGCTGTTTATCGCAGGGTAGCGGTGGCGGCGGGCATTCCTTATCACCCTGAGTTGAGGCTGGTGATAGGTTTACAACCTCCGAGGCTCTGCGTTTGTGATGTCATGGGGCGCAGGGGTGCTGCGATCCTGTGGTGTCTCTCTTAACTTGCTTCTCTGCTGTCTGTGGTCAATGGCTCAACGGGTAAAACAATGTTGGTTCGAAGGGGTGGCGACCGCATGTCAGAGTTGCAGGCGGGCGGTACAATTTAATAATTAATCACATTGTGTGATAGAAGTGTTCTATCACATGGAATCAACTCTGCTGGCACATGAATGTTAGTCTGCCACTGTTATGACTTGCCCCTGAGCTCTTCCTTGCTCGTTGATGGGGCGAAGTCGGCCGTTGGGTGTGCAGGCGCACTGTGCAGTTGTATGGCGTATGTCAAGTTTTTGCTGTGCATAATTATTTGTCTAGTTTTACAAGAATAGAGAAACGTGTTGTAAAATATAAGTTGTTTGAATTTATCAAAGCATGGTCCAAAGTTCATAACACAATCAGCTTTACTAAATTAATAAACAAATTTAAGGTAAATTTATTATGATGAAGTAATTGGCAGTTGTTATGAAAAAAAATTAAGTAATGTAATCCTGTTGAACTGAAAAATAACACTTTTTTAAGTGAAAAACTCTATGCAAACGCCCCTGGAATTAGAGGTTATTAAGAGGATAAGAAATGTGTTTCTCAGAGATTTTCAATTATTTTACTGTAGTATGAAAACATTTGGAATGTGGTTGAAATTAAATTGTGTTTATAGATGATGGTTTTTCTGGTGTGCAGCATGACAAACCTGGTATACTCAGCATGGCGAATGGTGGGCCAAACACCAACAGTTCACAGTTTTTCATCACAACAGCAGCGTACCCTCATTTGGACAACGTAAATGTAGCTTTTGGAGAAGTGAAGAAAGGTTTTGGGGTTGTCTTGGAGATAAGCTCATTGCCAACTGAGAATGACAGACCACTTCTGGTAAGCAGCCCTGCATCTGACATTATCATGAATGAAATGTGATTTTTATATATGAATCTAGTAAATAACAGCATACTTCAGTCTTTAGTTTAATAAAGTGCAATGTCCAATTAAAACTTACGCAGGCAAATTATTAGAATGGTTCATTTTTGGTTTGGTGGATACACTTTCAAAAATCTGTGCACAAGGCCTGTGTAAAGTTCATCATCATTATTTCTGTAAAGTTCATTACTGTAATTTGTGTAAAAGCATGATTTTTGATTCCTTAATTAAAAAATTCTAGGGCCATTTGAATGTGACTTTCTTTTCACAAAATGAAAATGAAAAATATTTTATGAACATTTGTGAAACTGTAATAAAAATGTAAAATAATTTTATAAGAGCTCATATTTAATTCAAGTTTAAAGAATTTCATCAAGTTATTCTTTATAACAAATTTATTGCAAAATCAGACAAAAAATGTAGGAAATGGAGTATTTACCACAGGGGTTCTTGCCTACATTCACATTTCCATTTTACGTAGTAATTTTTGTTAAATATGAATAAAATAAAACAAGATGATTTACTGACAAAAATTTCTTTTGCTGTTGTGCATTAAATGAACATTCATTTAACACCCTAGTATTCATCAAAATCAAGGATTTTCATTTTGTTACAGTTTTCAGCAATCAAATTTTTTTACCAAAATGAAAATAAAATTTATAATTGTTCATTTTCGTTACTGTATACCGAATATTTGCACAGCCCTAAAAAGTGTAGATCTCTGCATCTGTGATCTGTTTTCAGTGTTTAAAGTCAATTTCTTATGGCTGGAATTTAGGTATTTTCACTTGGTTTCTTTCAGGAAGTTAGTATATTTATTGTATTTATTTACGTTGTTGTACGTGTCATTCAGTCTTGGTGCACAGGCATGATCTACACGTAAGAAAAAAAATACACTTACACACACACAGATATATACAATGGACAATAATAAAAATAAAATATTAAAATACAATTTGCACTAAATACAATACTGTACAGAGTAAATGTAACACAATTTACTCTTAATATAATACTTAGTAATTGGAAATCTATTTATGACCTCAATTCTGTAGTAGTTTGTATGCCTTCCAGCAGACAGGTCAGGAAAGGTTTTTGTCAAATTGCTCTATCCAGTTGACGTGTCACGTATTATCTGACTCTACCACATACTCTGCTTCGCCTCGTCTGAATTTGCCTTCACTTCAACCAAGGCAGAGTCATAACAGAACTAGTGGCTGGTCACGTGCCTACAGGATGCACCCTTACAAGGAGGAGCTTTATTACAGGCATGTCCGTCCAGCTTCTACTGTGCACTCTTCACTCTTAAGTCACATGTCATGTCAACCTTCCCGAAGTGAGATTGTACTATCGGCTGATCCCGCCACCCAAGGTCATGTAATTCTATGGCACGCCAAGAGATGCCACCACCAGCACCATAGCAGACAACCTCCGGCAGACAGCTTCGCTCGAGGGCCGGCGTTTATCACCCATCCGCACCCTCGCGTCACAGAGGGCCCACAGACAAGGACGACATAAGTCCGTGCGCTGCCCAAAGACTGCAGTGTATGCTCCTCCACCGCTCTGAATTGGCCCGGAGGAAGCCATCACCAGCAGCTCGCTCTACCACTCTTAGTGCTAGAGCTCTCTGTTGGCTACTAGGTCCTCGCGACCTACCAGAAGCTCTTCAGCGACTTCAACGCCTTCCAGACCGTCCAGAGGTTCTTCACCACCAGCCGAAGATGTCAACCCTCTTGACTTACCTTCTGGTAACTGCAATTGTGCCAACACCACCACCTCTGGTAGTGGTTCTTGATGGTCCCTCCCGACGGGAGAAGCTAGTCTCCCCGGGTTTCGAGTGGTTTGGGCATGTTCCCATGGGGTTTTGATTCCCAGAGCGACGAGGATGGCTGCACACACACCTGCTTAGCAATACTAAATTTCGTCTTCTTCACCGCTCTTTGAGATCCATGCCTGACATGGAATGGCATAGAAGTACAACAGACTCAATACCCCTCGGATATGGCTAGCAATTGACAAGTCCTTACTAGGCGTGTATGCCGACAATGGCTGACAGTGCGTTCCCTGGCTCCAAACAGTGCAATCACCTGGAGGTGTGGGTCGTAGGCCGTCTTCCTGCCATTGCCAGGTGTGGTCCGCAAAGATAGGGCCTCCAATCCCAAGCAACTACCCCTGCCAGCATCTTTGCTAGGCGTCCGGTCAGCGATACAACTGTAGGTGGCTGTCCCACCTCGATTGCGTGTGTACCTAGTGGTAAGAGGCTCTACCATTCTATATACCGGGGTTTATAGAATGGGTGGCCATCTAAAAATGAGGTGTATGTGGTGACAGGCAGGCCCCTGAAGGAGGTCTTATGTCCTACTCTAGGTTCGTAGTAAATCAGCCCGGTCCCTTGCTTGCCTCTTCTGAGGTCTGTACTTCGTGACAGATAGGTTCTACTCCTAGGACAGAGAACTCTCGGATACAATAAAGAATTTGTATTTATTGTAACAATAAATACTAGATGACTCGTACGTAAAATAAGCAGGTTTGTGCGGCGGAAGTAAAAGCTACGCAAGGAAAGGGTGTAGGTGACCTGCTCGTAAGACTACTTAAGATGCAAGTGGATAATGAAACTATAACTTATGCAACTATACCTATGAAGTTGCCTAGAAGAGGCACTAGCTTACGGGGTGACTACTACCAGTAAGTAGTGGTGATCGTCGACCCAGGAGGATCGGTAACGGAATTGTTGAGTATCTTGTCAATGTCTTCTGCAGACGATGGCTTTTGGTGGTAACAAATACCAGAAGGGTTAAAGCCTCTGGAAGGTGGTGGCAGCCACTGGTGGTTGGTGTAGAACTAGAAGCTCTTGGAGAGGACCATAATGGCCAAGATCAGTAGAGAGCCCCAGCACATGAAGTCTTGAGGCGAGTTACTGGAGACGATAACTCCTGACCTTGGCCGCGCACTGTCTTATATCTGGCTCAGTGACGAGTGCATGCCGGGTCGGGGTGGAAGGCGTGATGTGCCCCTATGACATTGTCTGGAGCAAGCAGGGTATGCTCAGTAGATGGCCTCGGGCTCTCGGCAGCGCTGTGGCATCTTCGGCGGTGTGGCGACACGCTGTCTGCTGGGTGCTTCGGGGAGGCTGACGTGTCACACTGCCACTTTGAATATCCTTTGTTTTACGTGCAGAAATAGTGAGTTTGAGGTGAAACTACTCTCTATGCACTCATAAAACTCAGTGCTTGGTTTGACCCATCCTCTGGTTTTAAGACTCCGTAGTAGAGAGAGAAGGGCAGGTCAGGAACAGTACGGAAACCAAGTATCTTCAATGTCCCTTCCTGGGAACACATGCTGTTAGACATCTTGGAATTGTTTCCTTAGGTTGTTGAAGCACGTGTGGATGAGTCGTAGTCGTATTTGGTATATTGGTGTAAGCGGCACGCGTAAAATGGCACAGACAGTTTAAGGAAGGCAGAAGATGTCCACAATAGTGTAAAAAGTGGGCAACAAAAAATGCAAAAATGGATGCAGATGTGGGCAGAATGTGAATCTTAACTTAGTCAGAATTGAGTATATGAATGATGGCAGGAGAATTGAACATGAACAAGAAAGAAAATATGTCCACAAAAATGGTACTTTGAATCTTGACAAAAGGTTAGAAAGAATGTTATTTTCAAATTTCATCTCATCATTTGGACAATTTAGAGGTTGTTTGATAAGTTATTACTGGTGGTGGAACTAGTGTTTCCAGTATGGTCTGGGAACTAAACACCTGAGCATGCAGTGGTAAACAAAAAATTTATCTCATCCTAAAAAATTACACGTCTTGTTCTCACTTCAAAACCATGCTGGTGAGTTTTTCGGTCTCAATGTGAAAATTCATCATTAGTTAATACAACATGTTGCAGTGGTCAACCATGATTGTTACTTGGAATCTGTTTAGAGGAAAAGATTGTAACTGTGGCCTAACAAGTGGATTTTCCTATATGATGATTCTACTGCACGTGCTGCTTTATGAGTTTGCAAGATTCTGGCTTGGAAATCAATTTGGAAATTTAAAAAACTACCTTATTGCCCTGATAAGCACCGCGCAACTTTTGGCTACTTTCAGAAATAAACACTGCCTTAAAAGAATGCAAATTTAATTTTAGGCCGTTCACAATAAAGTGAGAACTTTTGAGGCCCTAGTTACTTTTTCTTTCACCCATTTTTTATCCTTTGATCACCTTTTTAAAATAAATGTTGCTATTGAAGTAATAAACACTGTGCATATTCCACCGCACTCTGAAGTAACGTGTAAGACTAAAATAAAATATATTTATTGACTATTATTCCAAACGAGAGGGCTTTCAAAAGTGCTCTCTTTACAGTGAATAGCCTATAATGACATTATGGCACCTGGCTTGCTGCAACATTCCAGAAAATGAGTTTCAGGCATGTTGGCCAAACCTCTTACACACAATTTACAAGGCTCAAATAATTTATGAACTTACGTATTATATGTGAAAACAGTACTTAATAAAAATATAAATTTATGTAAGTACAATTACGGTACAAAATATATTACAGTGATTATTGTAATTACATGAAGTACTCATGCTGGAAAATTGTTTTCTGGTTGCCTGAGTTGAGTTTCTCTTAGTCTCTTCAACTCTGTAAAATTTCATCAATTCGTATCTTGTGTTAAATCTCATTTATTCATATATTGTGTATTTAATATTATTGCTTCCTTAATTCTATTTTTATATAAAAAAAATTAATATTTTTTCATTTGACGTTTGTCACTTGAACTGTCTGTGTGCAAGTGACTTTTGGAACTGCTCTAGGTCAGTCGCACTTTTATACTAAGAACTTAGTTCAGTCTTTTACTGGTCACCAGAGTTGACCGCGTGGGCTGTCAGATGGGCACAAAGTTCGGTACTGTTGGTCAGGCGATATATCGAACCAGAACACTGGCCCTCTGGGGCAACGTTGACTTACCAGAGTTCGGCGAGAGTAGTAAACGATGGAGATAGTCGGGTGCTCCGTTGTCGTCCTAGGCCTCTGCGGTCGTGGAGCTGCTGTAGTGTTCCACCAGTGTCAGCGATTCCATTGTTACCTTCCCAGCTGCTGAAGTGTGGATTGGCATACCCAAGCCTGTTGTTGCTCCGGTAACAAGGCCGAACCACGGGACGATACTCATTGCCTGTCCTAGTCAGGTGGGTGTAGAATATAAACTCCCATGGAGAAGCCTGTCCTCTCACACTTGAGCGGCTTGAGCCTGCCCCGTGGGGTCTCGGTTCCGGAGCGACGAGGTTGGCTGCACACACTGCTTAGCAATACTGAATTCAGTCTTCTTCACCGTCTCTGAGTTCCGTGCCAGACATGGAATGGCATAGAAGTACAACACACTCAATACTCGGTGCGTTTTCCCTTGGGTTTCAAATAGTGCGAGCACAGGTCATAGACCGTCTTCCTGCCACTGCCGGGTGTGGTCCACAAAGGTAGGGCCTCCAGTCCCAAGTAAATACCCCTGCCAGCATCTAGCTAGATGCGCTGGTCAGCGATACAACTTGAGGTATGCTCGGTATATGGCCTCGGGCGCTCGGCGGCGCTCAGCCATCTTCAGCTGTGGCCAACACTTGGTCTGCGGGGTGCTTTGGGAGGCTGACGTTTCATGTGGCCTCTTTGAATACCTTCATTTTACATGCAGGAATAGTCAGTTTGAAGTGAAACTATTCTCTGTACACTCGTAAAAACTTAGTGCTTGTTTTGACCCTTCCTCGGGTTTTAACACTCCTTAGTAGAGAGATAAGGGCAGGTCAGGAAAAGTCCGGAAACAAAGTAGCATCAATGTCTCTTCCCAGGATCACATCCTGTTAGCATCTTGGAGTTGTTTCCTTAGGTTGTTGAAGCACGGAATGATGAGTCATAGTCGTGTTTGGTATATTGGTATAAGTGACACGTGTCACATTAGCACTCTTAAACATTAGTGAAAATATTATTGAAGAATTTTTGCAGCCAACAAAATATTTAATGGTAAAAAATATCTCCAGGTACTAATGAGTATTAAAATGATCTTTTTTGTCAGTTTTAGTATAATTTAGGAATTAATTTTCGTAATGTTTTATAAATACAAGCACATGGTCAGACTGGCATGTTAGATAAGATTTGTTGTTTGTTCTAACCATACTGACCGTGTTGATACTGCTGCAAACTACTCATAAATTTACAGTTAGTAGTTGTTTCAGGTACTGTGTGTTTCATTGCAGGACTGTGTGATAGAGAACTGTGGGGAACTATCTCCTAGTGAAGATTGGGGCATAGCAGAGAAAGACGGCACTGCAGATGTTTATCCTCCCTTCCCTGAAGACTGGCTCCAGGATAGTAAATATCCTCTCAAAGTAAGTGGATTGGAGGGAAGAATATAGGAGGTGATAATAAACCAGTGCAATGAAATGCCAGTCATACAGGGAAACATTTTAGGTTGAATGTTCAATTCGAGACAGCTGTTAGACTCGCTCAGTTCAGATTTGTAGAGTTAGAGTTCAAGGGTCTTGTAACACTTAAACTGACAATTTTGATTTCCCAGACTTTGGCAAGTAATAGAGAAGCTACATCTATGCACTATAGAAAAATAGTATCAAAAGGACAAACATATTTAGCAGTCTCAGACTTCTGCAGTGATGTGTGGGCATATAAACAATGAGTGTTAAAATTTAAAAAGTTACGTGACTAATCACAATTGACTGTAACAGCAATGTACTACACTGTAGATACATACACACAACAAAAATGGTGGACAACGCATTAGAAATAAAACAGTGTGAACAATATACAGAATAATTAACATGTTTCAAATATATTTTTAATGCCCTCCAGGTTTAGTGGAGTGGATGATGTAGGCAGCTCCTTATAATAAAACTGTATATATGTAGCAGAAATATTTTTAATATGAAGGAAAGCTATACGAGTAGACCTTTACTTTTCAAAGATTTTATGGACAAGTTTGTCTAAACTCTCTATTTGTAATAGACATGGCTTGAGTTGAGGGTGAAAGCCATGTAATTCATCTGATTCGGATTCATTTGAACCATCTGTATTGACGTGTGCCCGGTTAGATTGACAGGCACGAAGGTCGAGGATTTTGTCTGCTAGACCAAAAGCGGGGTGGTTTAGTGTAGATAGATGGCGAGGGGTGTTCGTTAGCACTTACTTACTCCTGCTTCTTGGGTGCCGTGGTCGTGGTGGGTTTCACCCAGACATAGCGAACTTGGCCCATACCGAAACGGCAATTCCACTGGTAGGCTTTGTTGTTCCAGAAGTGGGTGTTGTCGCAGACGAATCTTACTTCACTACCTTTTTACCACAGAGTGGCACAAGGGGTGAATATGTAGACAAGGAGATACGTATAATACAGTGACCGGAGCAACACTGACTCGTGCCTGAGTTCGGCGGCGCTGTCCCGTTCCGACTACCTTTCCGGTGTAGGTTGAGGAAGTGCACTCAACTGTCTGGCTGCAAGGAATGCTCCGTTTCGTTCCCTACATTTTCGGCTGTGCCTATGGCCATAAGGCATAGAGTCTCTGCTCACAGTTTACTGGGTACACTCTTGATGCGAATAAACTAAACACAATTTACAGTGTAAGTCCAGTTTTGGCTTGCTGACCAGGCTCTGTAAAGTCTCCACTGATACCCCACGCTATGCAGGCTGATCCGAAACGGGGAGCTGTTTGGGTCACCAATGCCGCCACTGGGTGTGCGTCCACACAGAAATGGGCAGCAGGTCTCAGGCTATGATATATCCCATCTCAAACATGATCTTGGATAAGGCAATAACTCAAGACGGCCTTCTAATGGGTATGTGAGAAAATATGACAGATCCCTGAAGGGTGCCTGTTGTTGAAGCTAATTCAGTTATTATAAAATACCCAGTTCTCGTCAAGGGTGTATGTAGTAAATTGTATCTAGCAGACAGACAGATACTCTAAGAAATAAAAGCTGAAAGGTAGGAAACAAAAGTATGTTTATTGAAGTCTCAATAAACATGCAACGCATGCTACCTCCTGCCAGGCAGTTGAGTGCTAAATGTTACTACGCTGGCCAGGTGTAGGCGACCTGGTTGTAATGGGAAATGGGAAAGAATGAACTAAACAAGAAAATATATAATACTTCTAAACTTTTCTAGTAAAGGTGTATTGAGGAGACAAAGTGAATTTAAAACGTGTTGGTAAGCGTGTTTGGTGGTTGTCGAGTTGACTGATCATCGACGGTGACGTAGCTGCAGGGGGCATACTCAAAGGTTTGAAGTTCTCTGGACGCCCCAGCACTGAGCAGTGCTCTAGGATGTCACGAGAGATGGAACGAGAATGACTGCCCAAACCTGGCAGCATCCTGACTTATATAGGAGAAGCTTGTAGGCTGCCGGCGAGGGCTGCAGGGAGGACATGACGTCCTTCTGCCTTGGTTGGCATGGGAGTCGAAAAACTCTGGTCAGCGTTTTGGCTTCGTGCCTCATCGGTAGCGCTCGGCCTTGCCCGAGTTCCGGGCAGCTTGGTAGCTGTCAGCGTTGAGCGCGGGGGGAGGGGGGGGAGAGCATGCCTGCCGGGTTGCGTAACCTCCTAGTGAAGATAATTCGCGTATAATTTCTTGTTGCCTGTAGAGTAGGCAACGTGTCACTCATGTCTGTAGTAGTGAAAGAAGGTACCTTGGCAATGAGTCGTAATGGTAGTTGATTAGTTGTACAAGCGGCACTCATCAGTATGAACTGGGTAACTGCTTTGTGAACTACCATCTTCTGAGCCTGTAGCTTCAGGTGTGATGAGATCTAAGGTGTGTGATGTTGCAGGTGCAACTGCAGTTTTTTTCACTGCAATCGTCAATTAAAAAAAATATATATTCTTCTTCTTTCTTTCTTTCGTTCTTTCTCCACCACCTTTTGATGCTACCTCTTAGAAGTGAGCTCCCCTTTTTCATCTCTGAAGACAAGTTCTTCAGTCTTATTAAGATTGTACGACTTATATGATTTGCGCTGTAATCTATAACCTGCCAGTATCATCAATTTAGATTGTGGTTCCAATGTGTGTAATTTTTTAGTTGGTACTTGAATATATGCTTTGCATTCAAATAGTCTAACATGTTTGAAAGTTGGTTTTCTGTTGATCTTTGGGTGTTTTTCCAATACATTTACTTGGTGAATAATTCACCAAACAACAGTGTTGTAAATGGCTTACGTTAATTTGAAACCAATATCAATAACATGCAGGTACCGCATTGCCTCATCAGCATTCTGTTCTCTATTTGGTCTATGAGACTAATGATTCATCATAATATATTTAGTCAGTCGTTAATAAAAATGTTATATTTTACAATGTAGTGTTGCTCATTATCGCTCAAATTTTGCCAAGATACACTGAAAGATTATGGTAATTTTGTTTTAAAATGAGTCCATATGGTATATACCTTAAAGGTGGTGTTGATTATCAATCAAAACAAAGTGTGGCAGTTTCAGTAATGGTTAGTACCTTTTAGGAAGCTTATATTTTTGTATTATGTGTTTCAGGTAGAAGTTGTTGAAAGGGTTGTTCTGGATGTAAAGGACTCTGGAAATTACTTTTTTAGTGCAAAAAATTACAATGATGCGAGTAGAAAGTACAAGAAAGCATTGCGTTACATTGACTGGTAAGAAATTAAAAGCTAATCTATAGTTGTATTGTTGACCATAAGACTGTGCGTTGTAGTTTTCTAAGTGGCCAAATACAGTGCTGGGCGTAGAAATTGCTACATACTCTTTTCTTACGTGAAACTGTTAATCTATGGCAGGCTGATAGATGGTAGTACAAATGAGTAATGGTTAGTCTTTCATGCTTAGACAGTGCGTTGTTTAGCACCCATAAACCGCAGTTTCAGCATGGGGTAGAACCTCCTCTCGTTGCTATACAGGCAGTGATGCAATAAGGCATTCCACCCATTCCATCATACAGGTGACGGATGGTGTCCTGAGTCACATACAACCATGTTTCCTGCAACTGCACATGTAGATCAGCCTTTGTTTCAGCAGGTGGTGCAAGCATGACCCCATCGTAACCCATATGTGTTCAGTAGGTGACAAGTCTACCACATGATGAAGCAGATGTGCCAACAACAAAGCCCTGCAAAGCTTCAAATGTGGGATGGACTGAACCTTGACTGAAGGAATCTTTGATTTGCCAGCGACCAAATGTATGGTGACTCCCATAGGTGTTGGGAGGCTTAAATAAACCACTGCAGCATAGCCAATCTCTGAGCTATCAGAGAAGCCATGCATTTTGTATGAGGAACCAGCTGACCCAGTGACTTGCCTGGCAACAACGACTGATGTTGGTAGCTCACTGTTGAAATGACTCCACTTCTCGACAATATTACCTGGAGTCTCAGCATCCCAATCAAGTTTCTCCAGCCAAAGAGTCTGAATGAGGTGTTTCAAAAACATGGTGAGCAGACAGAGCCACCCAAGAGGATAAAAAATTTGTGGTATTTCCAACAAAATGTTCCATTTGGTGGTCCCTTTGCAACTAGGCTGTATCTTGTACAAGAAGCAATAACGCTGGGATTCCACTGCAGCCCTTTACATGATTGTATTGATCCAACAAAAGTGCTTCATCGCTAGATTGGTTACGAGGTTGTCTCCAATTGGACACTGCTGGTGTGGGTTTGGACATGGCAGGGTGTGTCCAAAAGGTCTTGGTGGCTCCTGAACTTACTTTGTCTCCTGGGCATGACAGTCAGGGTGGGTAACTCACGATTTAGCATAAACTCTCACTGTGTTTGAAGTTGGGCATCTAAACGTGTACACATTATTGGCAACAATATTGCATCCCACTGTTCTGTTGGGACATCCAGGGCCTTAAGTGCTGAATTATTTCACTGGTGACACTCAACAGTCAACGTAATGAGATGGGTGCCATAGACGAAGCTGAAGGGGTCTGAAATAATGGCTTTACATGTACATTAATGAGAAGTTGCTTGTTCACGTAACATTCCACAAGCAATTTCCAAACATCATCATAATTGGCCTTAACCATGGGTAATGATTGGATCATGACATGAGGCTCCTCACTAAGTGCACCCTTCGAATAGGCTAGTTTCTTAACAGGAGAGACATCATTGTTATGTGACACCAGAGTGACAAACAAGTTAGAAAAGTCAGGCCATTGCCTAGGGTCACCATCAAAATCAGGCAAAGTGGTTTTTGGTAAAGCTACCCTTGAAATGTGTGCGTTTGCACTGGCAGTGACTTGAACCCGGCATTTAGGCTCGTCTGCGAGGGCGTTTACAATTTACATCATAAGGCAACGTTTATTAGCCAACAATTATACAGCGATAAAATGATCAAAATTCTTGAGAACGTTAAGCAAGTCCTGAGTGGTAGCAACAAACTCCATTTGGTTGGCTCACTCGTAACTTCCTGAGCGAGATCGTAGGTGCACTTGAGGCGACTCTCTGCCAAAGACGTAAAAGCACCGCCTGTGCCGAAGCCATCATGTGGAGTTGAGTGGAGAAATTTGTGCATGTCTTGAGAGTCAGTGAGAGTGATGTGAGGTGGGTATATAGCATTGTCAGAATGCAGGGGCGGGGGATCCCCAAGGAAACCCGCCAACCAGCGGCATTGTCCAACACAATTCTCAAATGCAAAGCCATCTTGGTGCAACAAAATTTCACTGCCCCACAAACAAGAATACAGAATTAAAACAGATGAGAAAAGGAAATTATGACAGCATCCAAATAAAATAAATACTTTGTACATCGTGATTGCGAATGTTGTCAACAGTATTTGACAAAAGAGTAGTGATCAATGTCATAAGGCACTAAATGAAACACCCAAGACCTTGCAGAATGAAGGCATACGAGAAACAGCACGAATTTCAAGCGTGTGCGATATCCTTCACGCAATGAACAGGTCACGATAATGACTGGGTCAAGTGGATGACTTCCATAGATGTATGGCGGAAAATGAACGTTTTCTGCAGGGTTTGCATGTTGCACTTGCCACCCTAAATGAGTGTGTACTTCAATGACATTTGGTGATATAGTAAGCAGTCGTGAATAAAAACATATTCCCCAAGCACAGACACATGTACACAGAGGAAACAGACACAAAGCACAGGCACAATCACACAAAGGAACGCTGTAAACTGAAAGATAAAATAAACCCCAAGAAATTTTATGGTTCACTTTGTCCACGGTATCCACGAAATCTCTTCTTGATACTGAATGGTTGTTTTCTTTTGTACTTGAAGCACATGCACACAAAGAATACTTACCGCTCTGATGTCCAACATGAAACTGGTCTCTTCTTCCTGTAGCTCACGACCACCAACCCTTACACAGCGATGACACTTGATAAATGCACACCAAATCGGGTGAGCTGGAAATTTAAACTAGGCCCCACTCAGTTGTTAAGAGGCCAGTAAAAAAAGAACTACACATAGTTGTCACAAAATTAACATTAATTTAAAATTCAACCAACTCCCTATTACAGGGTCACTTAAGTCCAAACACACTAATTATGCTCAAGCAATGAATTTTAAAAAAATTATTTTTGGTATCTGTATGATTGAGTAAATAATTTCTAAAGTACGAGGAGCTTTGAAATTACAGAGTCCATAATTAAAAAATATGTAACCAGAATAGCTGTTGAAGAAAGACAAATTTTCCATATGAAGAAGACAAAGTTGATAGAGTAAATAACGTAATTGCACTGCCTCTATTAAAATGCTTCAAAAATAAAGAATCATGGAAAGTTATGTAAAATTACATGTCTAAATATGCATTTAATGTGTTGATATTATAGTGACAAATAATGCAAAATTTCTGCCTATGGAATTTTCATTTAAAAACTGAAAATTTGATGTGGTAATTGAAGAGTGTCAAGGCTATGTTGGCTGGTACTGAATATGATATTGCTGGAAGAGAAGTAGAAAACAGATGAAACAGATATGAAGTATAAAAATTTTGACTGGATTATAATTGGTAAATTTTTGTAACTGTTATAACAACTGACCCTAACTAATCAATGCTGTTGTTCAGAAGAGACTCTGGGTTCACTACCAAAGTGGTAGTGAGTGTAAGGGAGGTTGAAGACTTCTTCGGGGGTCTCTGGGTGAAGGTCTAGATGACTTCTAGAAGGTAGCGGTGGTGCTTTGTGAGGAAGGCGGTAAGCAGAGAACTCCAGCACACGAGGTGGTGGAATAAGCTGCAGAGCATCAACTGGCATTTTGGAGCTGTGCGCTCCCATGTATAGACGGCTGGCTATGGGTCCTTCTGCTCCCTTTGACTGTTCGGGTATCTTCAGGCTAGAGCTCCTTCCTGAGTGGCGCAGGCCGCATTCTTTCGGGAGAGGCTGGAAGTGCAGTTTTCCTTGTGTTCAGGTTGGGTCACTCCCGCAAGCTTTGGGGTTACACTGCGCTGCGTAACTGGCTTCTGTCGCATGTGGGGGTGATTACCGGATACATGACGTCTGTGACGTAGACATGGTGACAGAGTGGCATAGACGGCCTTGACTGCCATGTCCCTGTATGACTTGCCTAGGGGTGTGCAGGAAGGCTCTCGAAGCATGTCGTCCTGGGTTCAAATCCCATTCGGCATGACATGACATCACATGAATATGAGGGTGAGTCATATTTAGTAATTATGTTAATACATGTCATGCATCAATGCCAAGTGTAATTTTTTTTAATGACTACTTTATAAAAACTGTGAACAATTTTCTTAGACATGCTAAAGCAAATTGGATGTTGGCTACAGTGGACTGAAAAAAAGGAAGGTTATAGAAAAGTGGTATGGTATGTTTGTATGCTCTGTGTGATTGTTTGGTTTTAAAAAAGAAATGTGTTGATACTTTTTTAATCATACTGGTATGAACACAAAATGTTTTTAAAAATGTCAAATATTTGTTTTACTATAATTTGCTTGTTTTTAGGTGGCTCCAGAAATAATTATATTGTTCTCTTATATAATTTTTTTAGTATCATCGTTGGCAACAGCTAATATCAAATGACTGTTGTTTCGTAGGTGTCAGAAACATTCTAAAGATATGAATGGCTACAGTGAGCCGAAACTGATGAAAATAAAGTTGGTATGCTTGTTGAACTTGGCTGCTGTCAAACTGAAGGTTAGCCTGTACCGGGATGCTCTGAACTTGTGTGACAAGGTGAGTTCACTGAGCAAAAGCTTATGTGTGATGATATGCAGCAGTTATAGGTACATATTCTAATCAGAAGTGTGTTTGAGAAGTGCTAATGTATTAATGAGGCCTTGTCATGCCATCACAGTTGTTTAATGATTATTTTTAATGGGTTTATTAATGCCCTCGCTCTTTTACAATTTGGCTAATCAAGTTTCAACTCACGAACCAAACTGATTCACACTTGCATCTAAAAATGGCTCACACATATATGGCAAAGGTTGTTGTAGCAGGTAGAGCACTCACTTCCCACCACTTCAAACCAGGTTCGATTCCTGGCGAGGTCACTCCCAGATTTCATTTGTTGGAATTATGCTGGATGATACCACTGGTTTGTACCGTATGTGTTTTCATATATCTCCCATTTCCACTGCCCTTGCATTTTGGTAATGTTCCATATCCATTTCGTTTCACCGTAATTGAACCAAGACCTCACTTTTAAGAACTGAAGACACCTCTTCACTCTTCACTTCATGGCATCAGAGAGTCTCAAACAGGTGCCCCTTCTAATCACTGTAAGCAGTGCACTGTGCATTTGTTTACGGGTTGGTACACTTGCCACCCATAAACCTTTCTGTCTTGGGTTCTGCATTAAATGCACTTTTTAATGTGGGTTTTTGGGACTGTGGTGGTGTAGTGGTCAGACAAGTCAACTTGAACTAGTTTTGATTTCCAGCAAGGTTAAACACCTGATTTATGCATGTGGGAAACAGCAGATGTTGCCATTGGGTGGTATATTTTCATAGTTATCCCCATTTCCACCACCATTGCATTCTGGTGTTTTCATTTGTTTCATCGCCATCTCACTTCACCCCCATCAACCCTGAAAACATGTGTTTAAGTACTGCCCAAATTTTTATAGCATCTAAAATGTATAATCCTGTTAATTTTCCTGGATTGTTTTGAGTTTATTATGATTTTGTTTTTATCGCTTTATTTTCAATGTATGAATGCTGTGTATAGGCATGATTTAAATTAAGTTAATAAGTAATTGATGAGATGAACAGTACTGTATTTTATCGCTTGTAAGTCGCAAATTTTATTATTCCCGGACAGGTAATGATGTAGGTGTGCGTGCATCATCATCACACACACACACACACACAGCTGCTGCTGCTGGCTGTCTCATCCAGCCAGAGAGTGAGAGACAGCGTGAGAGATAAATATGAGGGGGAAGGGGACATTCTGTGTGAAGAAACAGCTAGTGGAAGGAGGGGAAAGAGACCCTCTGGTGTTAAGGAGGAACGGAAAGCAGGGATGCTGAGTGAGAGGGAGAAAGAAAAGAACAGGGAGCGAGCAAGCTGGTCTGCCGCTGAGTAATTGGTTGGCGAAGAGCGAGGATGGTGGTGAGGCGGAAAGGAAGGATACCAAGCGAGAGGAAGAAATAAAAACGAGAAAGGCAGCGAGCCATCTGGGCTGCGGCTGGAGGTGATACGAAGGGTATCTGTCCAGCAACTGTTGCCATCTATGATCACCTAGATGTCTATGAAACGTAAAACAATAATACAAATGACAGAAAGAATTATTTAAATAATGGAGTACCCACAACAGGCAGCTACATTTTCTAATGATGCGACAAAGATATATTGAAACCTGTAATGCATAAAAGTTACCTTACAGTACGTGACACAAATAATTCACTCATTTTGTTTTTATTTTTCTTTGTAAACTGAAAGCCATATGAGCAAAAGACATGTTGCACAACACGTGACACAGTGGAGGATCCCACCTGCACTGCAGTGCAAACATGTATTAGAACTTGCGTAGTTTCATTTGGCCATGAGCTTCCTTTCTCCTTCTCACTTCCACCCGAACCTAGGGCGGAAGGGGAAAACCCAATACCTCCAAAACACCCCCCTCCCCCTCCATTGCCACACAAACACACAACTAACCCAGCCCTTGGTGGAATAAGTACATCCTTTGCCTGTAATTTTGAGCAGTTCTTTCTTGAATGCCAGTGCTCCCCTTCACAATGCCATGTTTCCCATCCACTGTTTCTTTTCCGTGGGTGCTGTCAAGTCCAGTGATGCAGATAAAAAAAAAAAAGATTTGAAAGGAAGGCTCTAAACGTTTCATAGTTACGGCACTGAGGTAAATATCAACACTTGTGCTGTGTTTAACAGCTGGGTGTTATATTTAATTAGAACACTGGAAGGTTTTATTTTACTCTACTCTGCCAGTCCTGGAATAGTGTGGTAAAGCTATAACATGGGTCTGAGTTATGTCCTCCAACAGCCACGTTATATCGGGCTTCTACTGTACCTGAAATATATAAAAAGAAAGCTTGGTAATATTTTGCTCTTAAAAATATCTCTTCAAATTTAATTACATACTATTTATAAGTTATTAATTTTTTCCAATAAATATGTATATAAACTCCTGTAGTCAAGGCAGCATCTCAATTGCTATCTGTACATTCAAAACCAATTATGTCCAACAAACTTGCGGCACACTGTGACTGCGCTGTAGGCCTGTAGCTACCTCTGCCAAGGTCGCGTGTATCAGCCATCGGTGGCACAGGCCGTATTGTACAGAATGTACTTCAAAATTAATTATTTAGTATTTAAATATGTTTGAAGTTTTTCACGAATTTTATCAATCCAGCAGGATATTTTCTGTCAGTTTGAATGAACTACCATTATGCACAGTACCCTACGAATTGCTAATCATTTTGACCTACCGTTTTCAATTTTTGTGATGGATGGATGTGTTCCAAGCACAGCTGGGTTATTGGGACTGGAGATGAGTGAAGTGTATTGTAGAACTTTTTTTAAGTACATTTCAAGATGTGTTGTGCAGCTGATCACGCAAACTTCTGAATTGCTACATCCACCTAAAAGGATGAAAGACTTTGTAGTCGCGCATGTGTACATGTCGAACATCAAATCAAGTAAACAGTTGAAAGAAATTCTTAAAATAAGAAAAGGTCCAAACATGGCCGGAGAAAAAAAAACAATTTATAGTGGATTCTCGATCATTCGTTCCCATTTTTTACGTTTTGCCGTATATCGTGTTTATTAATTTTAGTCCTGTCTAAACTTCCATATAAAGAATTCTAATTGATAACCGCATTCAACTATAACCGATCATTTGTTTTTTCCCCTTAACTAGGGATGGAGAATATTTTCTGTCACTGGAACTTTTTCACAGTTACCGGATTGTCGTGGTGACAAGCAGTAGCAGTTGCTTCAAAGTCACTGCGTCTGCTCGTCGCTCCTCTCATGGTGCGTGGGTCATGGGGTGCACGCGCTTTGACCTTGTTGGGACTTACTACAGAATGTTCCAAGCCATTTGATTATAAATTTTGCTGCTAGAATGTGTGGCGCATTAGTTGTCATGCTGAACTCTGCAGCAATGCGTAATTATGTGTTGTATTTGTGTAATGAAGTACACTTTATTAAACTTTGCTTGATAATTCATTCTAGAATTATATACATTTTTATTGTGTAGTCTAGCTTGATCCTGGGGCGTGTGATGTCGCTGGTCGGCGCTGGATCGAAGTTGCATTTGGTGATCATACTAGTGTTGCAATCCAGTGGTGCGCAGAAGTACTTGGAGGATCTCGATGCATGGTGTCAGTGGCTCGGCCAGTGAACAGTATATGTCTGGCGTGGAGCATCCTTCCTTTGCCTTGGGTAGACAACACAATCTCGGCATCTCGTGGTGTGCAGGATCGAAGCAAACTCAGTGGAAACGTGCGGCTGAGTGATTTGCACTGATGAGTAGAAATCAATTTCATAATGATGAAAAGATATCATGCATCAAATTTCTCTTCTCCCCCCCCCCCCCCCCTCCCCATATCATTGTGAGGGAGGCTCATCTGTGCGAAGGAATGATGAGAGGGAAAAAATATTTGTTATTTATAACAACAAAATTTAAAACTTGGATATATAAAATTTGTTAAGATTTTCTTCAGGTGATTCCATACAATACAACATTGTAAGTAGAGTCTTTCAAAACTTAGAATTTACGTAATGCAAAATGGTTTAATGAAGAAAAACTTTTAAACAGTTCTTAGAAAATTGTAAGTTTCTATCCATTTCTTTTTACAAGTGTCGGATGGCTTCACATTACGTGTTATCACTGGAAGTCTCTTTGTTATGAAATCACGTGGCACTGGAACTGAGGGGTATCCAAAAGTGTTCACATGAAATTATGAATGAATGGCTCGGCTGGCCATTGACCCCACTGGCTAGTTACGTAATTCACTGAGTAGGTTAAAGGTTTAATTTACAGCTAAGATTGCATTACAGTATTGCACTTAGGTGAGTGTCTAGAAAAGTCTTAGTTATGCAACTACACGCTATTTATTATTAATTTACGTACTATTAACAGTTAAGTGATTAAGAGTTTGAACACTGCAGGATAGCGTATTGACTGCTATCAAATTATTAAATCAGTTTATTGGAGCACTTTCACTCACTGTTCTTGTGGTCTCTCTCTTTTGTGGTCGTCCTCGCCGTCGCAGTGCCGCATGCTATGGACACGGTCAGGTGAAGCGGACAGTGGGCCTTCAGGGAGCCTCTTGGTATTGACCTGGCACCGAGCTGGCCTGGCAGATACGGGGCAGCTGCACTCGTCGAGGTGGGTCAGCCGCCGTGGAAGGACCATCTCCGACAATGGTTACGAGCCATCCAGCAGACCCCGGGGAACAATCAACGGCCGCACTGTCGTGATGATCTACTGACTGGGTGGCCGATGGAGATGGTGTTTCAGTTGGTGCTACCATCTCTTTGGGTGCAGGTGCCAGAGCCTGGACCCCAGGGGTGGCCTCCAGCTCGATGGCGTTCTCACTGTGGATCTCCTTCCCTCATCCGGGAAGCTGTGCTGGCGGATCGACCCTGGTGCCAAGCGACACCGGGACCTCGGTGACTGTGTAGGGTAGTCATGGCCACTGTCTGTCAACTCTCGGTTGGTGGTGCCAAAGGCAAGATTACGATTCGGGACTCCTGTTGCATCGGCATTGGTGGATTGTTCCTTCCCTCGTCAGGTAAGCTGCGCAGGCAGATCGGCCCTAACTTCTAGCGACATTTGGACCTCTGCGTGGTAAATTGGCACCTCCCCTCGTGGGTGGAGTTGCACTGGCGAATTGGCCCTTACATCGGGTGACACCGAGGCCACGTCAGTCTTGTAGGGCAGTGGATGGACCTCTTCGTGTCCCCCTTAGACTAAGAGTACCTGAGTCAGAGCCCGGTGGTAACCTCCGTCTCGACAGCGCCTATGTGTGGCCCCTCCCCTCATCCAAGAAGAGCAGCCTTGGTGATGGTCTCGACGTTGGACAACATTGGACCCAGATGCTAGCGGACTCTGTGCTGGGTGGCGTCTCGGCCGGCTGAGTTGTCGCACTGTCCAGGTAGATAGTAGCAGATGGTACCAGCTAAACCAAGGCCTCCAAGGCCGGTGTTGCGGATGTGGATATTCAAGATGGCGGTCATCCCGTAGTCTTGATGGTGCTTCATACTTCACTCTTTTCGGTAATTGAGCTTGGAGGAGGCCGTTTGAGGTGTGGTTCTCTGTCCAAGGAGCTTTGCCAAGATAGCTCACTTGCACTAGGTGTCCATTTTTCATGTTGGTCGGCCATGTTGTGCTTGAAGTTTGTGGGTATCGAGGGCAGTTTTATAACAGGTTCTGCTGCTCGTTTTTGGGAATCCCACTCTGGTTGAAATGGAGAAAGTAGCCCTTTGGCTGCTATGAGCTCTCACCACTAGTTCTCTAGGTGAAGGTGGCCAGGCTTGCGGGGCGGCGATTGGTGCTGGGTCGTCGGGATCGGCCTGCAGCTCAGAGGTTTCTGAGGCGTTGCCAGTTTCTTCTGGGTCGATAGTGTCCTTTGGGGTAAGGGCCATATTTGACCACCTGTTGCTTTGTGGATGCACCCCTTGTAGTCCTCCGCCCAATATTGTGTTGTCCAACAATGCGGTATGGACCCCATTTCTCGGCCAGTCCCGCTGCTTAACTAGCCGCTGGCTTTGCTTAGGAAGTGGCTCCGTAGGATGACTGTTTCACCCATGTTGAAGGTCCTGATGCCAGTGCATGGTGGCGGGTATTTCCCCTTGAGGTATGCCTCTTGGGAGTTCCTGGCTGCATTTTCTGTTCAAGTGAGGGCTTGATAGATGTCTTTAGGACGAGGCATCTAGGTTGGTGGGCTGTCGCACTGCCATTCGCCGGGGCGGCGAAGTGTTTCCCCCAATAGGAGCTGGCTGGGGCGGTATTTATCGCCTTATTGGTTCGGCATCGTAGGACGAATAATATCTTTGGGGTTTGCTTAACCCAGGGCTTGTGATCCTCTCCCACTCTGAAGCGGAGGCCCTTCTTCC
Organism: Dryococelus australis; assembly: GCA_029891345.1. NCBI lineage: Eukaryota > Metazoa > Arthropoda > Insecta > Phasmatodea > Phasmatidae > Dryococelus > Dryococelus australis. The sequence goes on from CM057006.1 coordinate 61,128,968, forward strand.
TGGTTCCTCCACTCAGTGGGTTTGGCTTGTGGATGATAGGGAGGGGTCGTCCAGGTCTCGACCCCCCACTCATGGTAAGCTGTCAGCTATTTCCGGCTGGAAAACTGGGTCCCTCTGTCTGTTAGTGTGGTTTGTTGTGGGTAGTCCCAGCACGGTAAGATCAGTGTTTCAAACTTACTGAGGATGTGGTGGGTCTCCTGGCTAGGCAGTGGAAATGCCTCCACCCATCTGAGAACATATCGGTCACAATCAGTAAATAACAGTTCCTTTTGTACTTTGTGGGTATGGTCCCATTAAATCTGCTGCGATTTGGGTTAAAGGCATGTGGGGCCGACAGGGTTTGGAGTTGGGCGGCTGTACAGGGTAAGCCTTTACATCTGGAGCATGTCTTGCAGCTATGCATGTATTGTCAGACTCCCCAGCTCATATGGTCTCATATATATCTCGCACCGATGTTGGCTAGTATTTCCTGGGTACCGGGATGTCCCGCTTCTGGGTGGTAGTGGTGGTGTTTGCAGATGTTAGCCCATAGATTCTGGGGTATCCAGATTCTCCACTTGCTTCCTAGCTGTCCACTTCGGGACCACACAATATTATCCCTAATTTCAAACCGGTGTGGGTACTTCTGTAGTAGGTTCTGGATGTCTGGTTCTCACTACTGATGTATAGCGATTTGACTCCAGCTGAGTTGTAGCCTGAGCAACTTGATTCGCTCATTGAGGTTGCGGGCTGGAAGCTGGGGCGGAGTCATCCTATCCCATTCTTCGTCGGCTTTGGTGTCCCACTTCAGTTCTTGAAACTGCACGTCAGGAAGCTGGTGGTTAATCTCCTCTGTCTTGAGGGTCAGTGCAGCAATGGCGTCCGGACTGATTTCCCAGTTCATGGTTACACAGTGTTTGTCACCCAGGTCCATCACACATTGTTGCTGGCGGAGCCAGGGGGGACCGAGGATTACGACTTCTTGTTGTACGTCTAGCGATACGACATTGGTTGTGAATTCTTGAACAACTCTACTGTAAGAGTGGTGCGGCTGTAGACCCTGAGAGTGCAGTCCAGTTTTGCCATGTGTATGGTGTGGGTTTGAGAATGCAGTGATGCCTTTTGTTTCACGCTCAGTAAGTCGCCCCGTATGAAGTTGCCAGTAGCGGCAGAGTCCAGTAGAGAGAGAATTTTCTTCCAGTTAATTCCCACTTCTATGTGGGTTGCTTCTGGTGTTTCCATCCCTTCTTCTAAGAGCTGGACGATGGGCCTTCGCTTGGTGGGGTCAGCCCATTTTGCCCACTGGTTACCTCATTTCCCACCTGTGGTAATGTTTTCTTTTTGGCTGTCTGCCAGGTGGTTTCTGTTTCATGGGTTGCGTCCCCTTTCCTTGCTTGGCATCGCAGCTTTTGCTACTGCAGGCAATCCCTGTGAAAGTGATACTCTGAGCAGTACCAACATTTCAGAATGATTGGCGCAGGGGGTGAAGAATTTCTCTTATGTTCTGGAGGCTTGTCAGCTTCAGCTGGTGTGCTGAATTTTGGTCGGTCCAGTATCACCTATACTTTGAAGTTGCATTCGGTTTCCCTCGCTCCTTCTACTAGTTCCTCCACCGTGAGCTGCTTCGGTATCAGCAGGAGATTACATAGCTTGGGTAATGTCAGGCGTGTTACATGGCACATGAAACTCTCTTCGTTCCCGACTGGGAATATCCGCCGTTACATCTGTACTTTGCTTCAGACAGATATTTATGCCTCTTCGTTAGGCATTGTGATCTGGCTATAAAACTCCGTAGTGAGGCATGCCAGTACCTCCTCACCGGTGAACCGTGTGGCGAGACGGCTACCAAGTTGTATCCATTCCTAAACACATTTGCCGTATTTTTGCCAGCATTTGAGGGCTTTCCCCATAAGTTTTGCCTGTGCCCTGGTCACACATTGCTTCTCAGGAATGTCATTAGCAAGAAACTCCTTCTTGCACTCAGCCATGAACACAAGTGGGTCCTCGTTTGGGTGCTCTGCAAATTCTCTAATTTATGGTTTCCCTGTGGTGTGTATGGTGATGGTATTAGCACCTGGCCCCGAGTTGTACGGTCAATACTCAGGACATCTAGCTACTTTAGGCCGTTTGCTGGGTTCGACACTGGTCGTATCTGTATTCGAGACCGTCTGTGAATCTGGCTTCGTCTGCCCAGCTAAGGTAGTCGTGAAATCTCCGCTGACAGTGGGCACATTCCATGCTGTGTATCCACATGCCAAGGCAGTTGGGCGTGGAACAGCGGTCTGGTTCGGTTTTGGTTGTTAACGTGGCTAGCTGGCTCTGCTCATTCATGTCCATGTGTGACATGTTTCTAGGCTTGTTGAGCACCACTGGGTGTTTACAGACTCCCGGAAGTCTATGCGGTAGTTGGTTCAGCGCCTGGCTAGGTCTGCTAGTTCAGGGTTGTGCTGGCCTGGTTCTGCTTAATTAAATCACCCTTTATTAAGGTGTGTGGCTCCATGTTGGGCACCAGGAAAACAGATTCTTGATGCGTGGCGACCTGTGGTTAGAGGGAGGTACGTTACAGCATCTAGTGTTTTTGGTGGGGGCTAGGTCAGATGCAGCCGGGGGGTGAAGTGTAAAACTATAGTCATTTCGTGGTACTGGAGCCATCTGGTATATAACACTGGCCGGGTGACTTTGCGGCAAGGCACAAAGTCTAGTATTGAGATAACTACCTTGCATTTTGGTTGGACCACTCTTGTGGGTTTACCTGTGCGACACATAACCTGGGGAGCCTGTCGGACCTGTGGTAGTTTATTTGTGTTTGCGCTTGAGTGTTGGCTAGACTGGCAGTGGATGCGTGTAAGCTCTCGTGGGTGTCGACTATCGCTGGGGTCAGCTCAGCAATCTGGACTCCCCTAAAAGCGTGGGTTTTCGATCCCGGGGGATGGTTCCTGACCACTCAGATACACAGTGAACTTGGGGTGTGTGTCTCAGGGCAGCTTGACAGATACTTTGAAGAGGTCCGGCGTGGTGGGTTTCTCCAAGCAGTGGATCGCGTGAGCCATCTCTTGCGGAGGGAGGTGCACGAGTGTGACGAGGAAGGAGTTAAGTTCCTGATATTTTTCGGAGGCAGCGTTTGCCCATTTAATCTGCTCTCGGATACCACTCCGACGGAATAGGGCACGAGGACAGAATCACTACTATCAAAACTGGCGGAAGTGGAGCAGGCGATGTGTAGTCCTCTACGGGTGTACAACCACATACCGTGTCTGCCAACTGAGTCCGTTATCCCTATCACAGTATTCGGCGCAAGCAGCGTGGTGGATACCAAGAGCCAGAATGCTTGTGGGTACTCTACTAGTATGTGGTGGTTCGAGCAAATCTCCCGGTCACCTGTTATCCCTCTAATGGGCTGGATGTCTACAGGGAGAGGTACTAAGACTACGGGAAAGATACCCGTAAGTTGATTAATACTTGCTTATTCCACTTAGGGAAATATGCTAGTTGGTGTCGCACTACCTCCTAACATCAACGGGAGCTTAACAGAAGCTGCTACGCTTTGACAGGAGAAGGTGACCTGTTCCTAGGCTAATGGGGTAAGTAGACGAAGCTGTATTAAAATGACTTGAACTTGACTATGCTACTATGTTCGCCCTGAAGGGGCCAAAAGTGTCTATGTGTTTAACAACGCAGATGACAGCAGGACTCTTCGGCACCGGGGTGCAGGGAAGACAGGCAAGGTGCAGGTAGGAATCTTTGGCACCAGGAGTGCGGAGAAGACAAGGTAGTTAGGAGATGATCTTCGGCACCAGAGTGTGGTGAAAACCAGGAAGCCGATGGTTCCTTCGGCACAAGTGTGTGGTGAAGGAACAGAACAGACTGGCATTTAAGGGTCGTGCCTTGGTATTTAAACTCTTTTTGGGCTCTCACTTGGTAGGTTGTGGAAGGGGGTGTCAGCTGTGTAGCGGAGCTTGATCCTTGGGCATGTGACATCGCCGGCTGGTGCTGGATCCAAGTTGCATGCACGATTGTACTAGTGGTGCCATCCGACGGTGCGCAGAAGTACTTGGAGGATCTCGATGCATAGTCTCAGTGGCTCCGCCGGTGAACAGTACAACTTTGGCATGGAGTGTGTGTCCTTTGCTTTGGGTAGACAGTACAATCTTGGTATCTTACAAGAGTGCAGGATCAAAGCAGACTCTTTGGAAATGGTGGCTGAGTGATGCATACTGATGACTAGAAGTTAATTTAATAATGATGAAAATACATCATGTGTCAGTGCAGTTTAATTTGTATGAGCAGATATATAGCAAATAGTACTAGCATCCACAACCAACATTCAAGATATGTCATTTAGGAAAAAATAATATTCTGCATTAAATATGTGGCTGCAGATTAATGACATACATTGTCATGAGCTAAGTTATTTTTTTCTGTATTCTGGCAATGTTATGTTCATATCAGTGTAGTCATTTAAATTTTATAAGCAAAATACAATTTTTTTGTAAGCAAAGTAGTAGGCCTATGTACAAATAGAATCCAGTAGCCAAATTAGGTAGAGTGAATTGCAACATGAATATTATATAGAATATATTTTTACCAATACCATTTAAATGAGGTAGAATGCAGTATGCAAAGGACTGTCTTAAATTATGTGTATGAATAACTTAATGTCAATAGTTGTGATCATCGCAGACTGTACTGTACTTTGTTCCAGGCCTTACAGATAGATGGTGACAGTGCAAAAGCCTTGTACAGGCGAGGTCAAGCTCGAATAGGACTCAATGACTACGAAGTAGCTCTGAATGACCTGAGAAGTGCTCTGACTTTGGCTCCACATAACAAGGACATTATTGCCGAGATCAGTTCAGTTAAGAAACTGATCAGAAGTTATTTGGTGATTGAAAAAGTTAGGTTTGAGAAAATGTTTAAATGAGTAAAACATTTATATCATTCAAAAGAGATTACTGTTTCTGTTTATGCTGCCGAATAAGATTTTTTGTCTCTACAGACAAATAATTTTGAACATATTTATGTCCATGTTTATTGAACAATGGACTTATGATTTATAATTTTTCAAAGAAAAGGAAAAAGCCCAGTTTTTATATTGTGTAGATAGTTTTGTCATGTTTGTTTTTGTTGAAAATATATATCTTTATACATTTACCTGTGCAGTTGTATTACGGTTAAAAATGTATAAGCTATTCATGTATTTCTTGATACCATATTCATCACGAATCCCAGTTTACTGTCCGCGGATCATCCCGCATGTACTGTACAATATATTATTTTATTTAACAGAAAGACCTCTTTGTACACCAAAATGAAAGTGATTAATTTTAAGGTAATTGTGTAGGTCCCATCCAGAGTTAGTTTCAGTGTACTGTGTTGCAAAATTTTGAGATTAAGTGTACTACAAGAAATATGAAATATGTAAGGTATAAAAAACTTAATTTATTAGACCATTTGTTTCAAACATGTGTATTCACATTTCTTAAGTTATCTAGATGGAATTGTTTTTTATTTTATATATATTTTAATTTTAAATAGGTATGGTAAGATAGGGATGATTTGAAATTAAGTTCGTTCTGCATTATTTTCTTCCAAAGACTCTTAATACTAAATTTTTAGTTAAACATCACATGCAGTAATGTTTATTATAATGTTACAGGGAGGGATAGAAGAAGTAAGTAATTTAAAATATGTACTCTGAATCGAAACCAAATTGTTACTAGAAAAACCAATAAATATTCAAATACTCTAAGGTTTGAACCTGAAGTTTCCCAGGGGAAATGCCACTACATCTAATAAACATAATTTCTCAAAAATAATAAACTTACTCAATAAAAGAGGTTACCTCCACTATGTGCTCCAACAAAAAAAAACATCGGGGCCATCACGAAGCTCTAGTAAAACCTGATGTCTCACACGCTTTCACTCAGTTATTCAAATGGAGTGTTAATTGAAGTAAAACATAGAGATAAAACAAGGAAAGTTTAACCATAAGCCAAAACGAAATGAAAATATGGGCAGGGAGGGGGGGGGTGGCACTTGCTTACAGCGAGGTTCACCGGGACAACTTTGCAGTTCCAATGCTATCGAAGAGTTCTCCCTTAAATATCTTATGTTCACTTCTAAGTAATTAACTATAACCCAAAACTACAGCTACTTGCTCGAGAAAGAAATTAGGCTAAAATGGAAATAAATTTTTAGAGAAAATGTAGAAAAAGGAATGCACGCCAAATATCAAAAATATATGTTTATTAAATAAGTGCTATTAATTAATAACAACTACAATAAAATTTATATTAAACAAACAACAAGCAAAAAAAAAAGAATAAGGAACAGTGAACAGTTAAACTTTAGTGTAAGAGAAAATTTCTGAAGTGAATAATAAACACAATCAACATCAAGAATCCAACGGTGACAAAACAATCATTAGAAGCTCGAGATAACTATGATAAACTTTTGATTAATTACAACTATAATAATTTATTAAACTTTCTTATTGACTTTAGTTCTGTTCAAGATTACGTAAAAATTTTCTTTGATCTTATGTATTGAATCTCAAATATTGCAATTACAACAAGTAATTTTTTTAATGGTGTCTTTAACAGGAAAATTACTGTATGGTAGAAGGTATTCACAACCGTGAAAGAAAACAATTCTTCAACTTGGAAACTGAAAGAGAGAAAACACTTAATCTGAGGCCCATAGGCCCCTTTAAAAATGCATATAAGTACAATTCTGAGTTAAAAATCCTAATATAAAAATCTGATAACCATTACAAACAATCTGATAAATTTTAAGCAGGATCTTTGCATCAGAAGATTAGCTCATTTCGAATATAGATAACTGCTGCAGTAATACATAATAATTGCTTTACGAACAATAGGCAGCTATTTACTACTCCAAATACAACTCTAATTTATTTAGAACGGGATTTGTCTGAACATGTATCTGTAATGAAAAGGTGAAGTAATTAAAAATTTCATTCAACGTAAATAACTACAAGGGGAGTACTTAACAAAACACAAACTTCATTCACTGGAGATAGGCTACGGCAACCAGTTTACTTCAGTGCAAAGTCCCAACCTAAGAACAATTTTCATAAACAAAGGAAAGCAGATGAGATACAAAATTAAATTTAAATTACTGGAATTAAATGTATTCCCAATTACAATTATCGTCAGTTATGTCTGAAAAAAAAACATTACAATTTATTAGCGACTGAAAAACATCAACACTATATTAATTGACCAATTACGTCTAGTAGCCCCTAGCCTTAAATAATTACCTTAACATCTAGATGATGGCGGTCATGACATGTATATTTTTCTCTCTTTCTCTCTCTGTAATGTCTGCTTGACTACTACTCCACTCTAACCCTTAAAAATTTACTATTTAAAGGCTTGGTTGGGGTCATTTTTCCTGCGAAGCAGGGAAGAGTGTCCCGACCAAGCAAAACAAACAGACTTTATCCCAAAATACTTATCGCATCATGATGATTCTTGTCGGTCTCCCCCGGACCGCTTCAGCCTCATGTCCACTCTCCTCGACGGCTAGCTTTCAACAACGCAGCTTCTGACCTCGCCTGATATTATACCTCTCGCCACTTTGCCTCCAGCCAATCAGAAAACTCCACACTCTCTTCGCAACAGCTCGTAAACACGTGATCAGCTCCAACTTGCTTCCCTCATACCCTTAGCACCCTACACTTCGTCTGCTGTCCGTAGCGCAAAACCTCTCTTCTTCTGACAGCACTTGCAAATTTATGGCTGTCGAAGCAAAATGTTCCCGTCAGCAAAACTCCCTGAACTTGTGCAGTAAAAACAGAACAACACAAAAACAATTTGCAAAAGTGATGATCGCAAACTTTAGAGATGCAGCTACAAAAAAAAACATGCACAGCTGTAGACGGCACAAAGGAAGTGCTGAGACTGATCTTAGCTCGGAAAGATCTAAAAACATTTCCAACGACGACTCTCTAGAATCCTCTACAGCAAACCTTATATCCCAACTTTAAAAATAATTTAAACCCATCTGAAAAAAAAATTATAACTTAACTCATCATAACAAAAAAATAAAGGGCTTCCAAAAAAATTAAAGGCATCTGAACAAAAAAATTAAAATTTTGAAAATACACCAAAAATAAGATTTCAAAAGAATTTTTAACCCTGTCAAAATATTTTCCTCTGCTGCATGCAGTTCTGATCCATTACACTCCCTCAGCCTTCATGCCTATTTGTTATGTCAGTTCCTTGCAGCCATAAAGTCCATTCTCATTACTAAAGAGAGGAAAACAAAGCATAGCTGTGTCTGGGTTACACCTTTTTCTGTAAAATAGCAAAGTTTGAATGGTTTATTTGCAACAGACCTGGTGGTGATTGTGATCAAGGTGTTTGATTTACATGGGTTTTAAGTGTTTTTCATACAGTACTACATTTTGCAGGGTAATAACTTGTTTGTTCAATGTTACACTATATGAAAAAAAAAGTTACAAGAAAATGTATTTATGAATGCAAAAAATGTATCACATGTTCAGTGGGCTAAATATTTTTGTAGGCATGTTTGATTTTTAAGAATAGCGGCTTTTCCGGGGAAAAAAAATTTCACATAAAGTGGTATAATTTCACTATACTAATTACACAGAACACAAATTTACTAGGGGCATCAAGATATTATCAATACAAACCACAAAACCGAAAGTGGGGAGGGCTATGAAAATCAGGAAATTTGTGGAATAAAACGTGTGAAAAATTTGTACTTAATTGTAATTTATTATGAAAATATGTTAAATTTCAAAAAGACCTAACGAAACCATACCTAAATTTACAATATTACCAATACATGCTACAAATACGATAGTGGGGAGGGTTACGAAGGCCAAGAAAACTGCGGAGTAAAATGTGTGTAAAATATGTACGTGATTTTGATATTTTATTGCAAAAACAGGTTAATTTGCAAAACGACCTAACCGAACAAAACGTAGATTCACATTATTACCAACACACATACACCCTATTTTTCTTTTCATGGTAAACTCCAAGTTTCGCGGACGCAAGAGCGCTTCACACTCTGTACCTACAAAAAACAGCTGGCATGCCTTGAATCACTGTTTTGGGTATGTACTTCCCCTCTGGTACTGGGACGCTTGCTCCGTGCATAATGTTTATCTACACTTGAACTGTGTGTTTCAGTACGAGGGGGCTACACTTGAACATCACTTGAACAATGTTGGCACACACACCCAATTTCGTTTTTATGGTAAACTCCAAGCTGTGTGGATGTAAGAGCGCTTCATGCTTTATACTTATAAAAGACAGGCGGTGTGCCTTGAATCACTGTATTGGGGATTTACTCCCCTGCTGGCCCTGTGACTCTTGCGTGGTGCATAATGTTTGGCTGTGCTTGAATAGTATGTTTCAATGCATGGAGGTTATGCTTGAATATTATTAATACACAATCACAGTAACAGCTACAACCTATCGTGAAGTTAGGTTTCATTTGGTTAGGTATTCCGCATTTGACATGACTGTCAACAAAATTACGTAAGCCCTTCAATTAACACACTCACACACAGTACTAAACAGTTCAGTTCACTACAATATAATCACACACTATGCTAAAACACCAAATGTATTCCATTACTCACCAAATCAGTCGCCATTCAAACATCATAGATGATTTAGCACGGTATGTTACAGTGTATTAAATTAGTGGAAACTCCATACACACTCACATTACCGCAAAAAAAATTATAGTGTAACATTTCCCATGTAAATAATGGCACAGAAACACTCGTATTTTCGCAAAATTTTTGGATTTAAAACTTCAAACTGAATGAACTTCAATAAAACACAAGTAACAGCACCAGTACATCACACACTTCTGCAGTCATATACACTGAAGTACTGGAAATTCCCACAGTACAACTGTGACGTAAACCAATTTTGATGCATATTTGTTTCCTGTCTTTCTGCATCATTGGTCACCGAATGTACTGTAATGTATCATGTTAATACACATCAACTATTGATAAACGCCATCTGTGAACGTCTTTCTCCTTTTTTGTATACTATATCCATATTTATTCTACCAGTATGTAATATGTTACGTACGTATTACAACCCTTTCGTGAATACAGACAAGGTAATCCTTGAGAAATTCAAGATAATTACATGATATTCGATGCAGTTTGACTGCAGTGTTTTTTTACCTGTATAACCTTAGTGCATTGGCATACATATACCGGTGAATAAGGTTTTATATATTAAAGTATTAAAGATTGATTGCAAAAGGTATTCTCACATTTAATACAATTTAGTGACCCAATATAAATATAGTGGATGAAAATTTACATGTTTTACTGCATAAACACAGCAATCTTGATAGCCCTCCTCACTATCACATTTCATGGTATATACTGCAGATTACGTGAAGCACCCCTAAAATTTGTATTAAGTGTCATTAGTATAATATGCATATATAACATTTTCAGTTGTTATTTTCCCCATTTTCGGAAAAGCCTAAATTCTTAACAATTACCGTATGTTACTTTATTTTCTTTATGTTCTGGTAACTTGATTTTACATATTTTACAAAATTTTATTACACAAATACTGCAAGACAGAGTCATGTAATTGTGTATGAAGTCCTTGTTTTTTTACTTTTTTTTTTTTAATATATGTAGCACCTCGGTCATTAACATAATGACTGTAATAAATTGCCGAAATATCAGCCTGGAGGTCACAATTCAGACTACAAATCATACGGGGCTTGGGGCATAAGTCATAGCAACAATTAAATTTTGTGACGAATTGTTATCAGTTCACGTAATGGTATGTGTCGCGGGGAAGACAGACGGTCGTAGTGTGCGTTGACAATGTTAAATGGCGCAGGGTTGGCCTGTACGGGCGCAGAGAGCATTATGAAATCCAATGTCTAGTGACCCTGTGCCAGATGGATGCACCCCGTGTTGAGCAGCACTTGTACATCCAAATAACCGTTCTCCATGGGAGGACTGCCAGATAATGTCACAGGGAATTGGTAGAAGCTGTTGACGATAATGCCCTGCCATACCGGACAGACGCGAGGTGGGTAGGAGTGTTTCAGCGAGGACGTGTACAATTGTTGGCGTGTTCTTTATTGTTCATACACGTTGTGCTTACCTTGTCCTTTCATGTGTCTATTTCACATTATCCACGTGTGCCGGTATTCTCACACTACAACATAGTTGCCATGTCATATGCCCAAACCTTTGTAGGTGTTAAACGTTTTATATGACACTCTTTGCCTTGCGCTGGATTTGTAACTCTAAGTTATTGTTTCGCCAACAAAATAATTATACAGAGCCTCATTTGCTCCCAACTCAAACCAGAAAGAAGTTTATGAACATTTTATAAATATGACGGTACAGTTAACTCCAGATTCACCAGGGGCGGCTTAATAATCTAGTTGTGGCCAACCATAAAGCCACCAGTTTAAAGTCGAGTACTGAACAGCAGTCACCAGTTGCACACTGGTGCTATTAATAACCCATGTGCGCACGCTGTTGGTTACCAGACTGCAGTCGAGTGATGCAGTACTGAATAATTTTAATATTAAAAGTGTTTGGGTACTATATTTACCCAAGTTTTTAATAGGATTATATGTGAATCTTGGAAGGCTTTTGGGCCTTAGCGCTGTCCCATTCTTCATGCTCTCTCTATCTCTATCTCTATCTCTCTCACACACATGTGCGTGCACACACACACAGAGAGAGCTGGCGCGATGGTTCGTTAAGTGTTTACCCCCGTTGTGGTGAGGATTACTGTTGTGGATGTGTCATTGACAAATTTAGCATAATGCTATGGTTACTAATTACAAATATATATGTACAACAAGAACCTTTAGGAAGAAATTACATAAAAGACACACAAAATAAAACAATTGGGAATAAAAGTACATACAAGCCTTACTCGTGGACGGCAGGGTGGAAGACGGACTATCACATTGCTTGCTGTAGTGTATTAGTTGAAGAAAGCTTAGCACTCTTTCTTTGGTAACCTGTAGGTTTCACATCAAGCAAAACAGTTCATTGTGACATCATGAGAGGTTGCCAACCTCAAGCCGTCCATCACCTGGGCTGGTCAGCTAATGAAACAAAAGGAGTACACTTTAATGAATGATTTGAATGCAGACATAACGTGCACGTTGGTCATCTAAAAATTAACAAACAAAACACTCAAGAATGAGTAAACTCTAGATTTATTACACATGCACCTTGGTTCTTTGGGGTGAGTTCATTTAAGCTCTGTGGCTCTGAGTTCTGGTTCGACTCTGTGTTGATACACAAGGTACTTAAAACTCTTCAAAAAATGCAAAACACCCAAAGATTCAAACTACAATTATTTCATAAACAAGACACTACATGAAGTATATTTGGGATGAAAATTTTCAGAAATTTTCTTGGGCACGTTTTGCGAGTCTTTGTTGTGATCCAGGTAAGATCATATATCTTCACATAGTACACTTTAGAAACTCATAGTTATATTTAACTGTGTACCTACACATAAAGTAATTATATTAGAAAAAGTTAAGCTCTCTCTCTTCTTTTAGGGAGGCCATTTCTACATCACTACTAATATGTACAATGGTGAAGTCTTTTCTTCATTTAATCACTGGCACTGTGGGGAGTGTCTGTATGTGATACATGTTCACTGGTACGTGATTATTATTAGTGGGCTGTCGGCTAGTTTATTCTCTATCACTATGGCGAGTGTCTGAATAACCATCACGTGTAATTCTCACCGGTTTCTTCCCTATCTCTGCTTAGTAAAGGCTAGGTAGGTTTTATTTAAACGCTTATCGCTGTTTGCTCTGATATAAAATACCACTATTGTGAGTGTTGGGAAGCTAATCTCAGTGTCTTTAACTGGTGGCTATAAAATTAATTAACTTTGGTATTTCAGGTCTACAATGAGTCCTGATTGTCGCTCGTTTGGTAGCTTATTAAAGGCTACCAGTTGATGTTACAATTTACTCAGCAATTCACTTACTTGTTGACGACTCCTTGTTCTCCGGTCTTCCCCTCTGCCGTAGTGCTGCCTGCACAGGGTAAGTCCACACAAAATGTGACTTGGGCCTCCACGGTGACTCTTTGTACTGGCCTGGCACTGCTTCTTCTTTGGTGGCACAAGGGGGCATTGCTCTCCTGGGTTTAACACAGGCTGCTGAAGCATCATCTTCAGCTGCAACCATTGGGGATGACAATGCGCACCGAGGACGATGAGTCAGTGCGAGGGAGTGGTAGAGTACAGCCCTCCACCTCGACTGTTCAGGTGGGCAGTGCGAGGTAGTGGCAGAGTAGAGACCTCCACCTTGACTGCTCGGGTTCTCACCCGAAGGGCAGGGAGTTTCTGGGCATCGAAGTTCTCGCTGTCCGGATTGGTGGTCAGAGGGTGGGATGGCCGTTTGACCTCGGTGTCTCTCGTGTGAAAGGGATCTGTTTCCTCTCGGACAAGAGGAGGGAGCAGGTCGTCAGTGTCTATGTTGCTCGACGTCCTGGGTATGTTGGTATCCATTCAAGCGGGAGGCAGAATGGGCCTCTCATCCTTCTGCATAGAAGATGGGAGTGGGGTGTCAGGATCTGGGTTACTCGATAACCCCTGTTCCAGTTTTGCTGCTAGGGTAATGGTTAAGATTAGCTCTTTTTTCTTGGCTATACTGGTTGGTCTCCTGTGTGCCTGGAAGGTTTGCATGGACCATCTGGATCTATGTTGTTCGACGATCTGGATGCAGTTAATGCTGTTGGAGGTAGAGGTAAGACCTGCCCCTGTTCCTTGTCGACATTGCAGGATGTTTCCTGTAACACAGAAGACCGGGTTGGAATGCTGGTGTCTTCGTTGCTCGATGTTCTGTTTACCGTTTGCAGTAGTTCCTCTAGGTCAAGAGTCGGCTTCGTGGAAGCTGATTCGACCTCGACTCTTGGCTCTAGAGGAGTAGTAGCAGGCTGGGAGGAAGGTGCTCGTGGTGTTTCCACCTCCTTTGTCAGCAGTGATCCGGATCGTTCTGAAATCCAACTTGACCTGCAAAGTGTTTGGCTAGATTCCCGATCCATATGACTTTGTCAGGACACTTTGCTACAGCTCAGGGTGGCCCAATCGCATCTGGCGGTGATCTTGTGGGCATAACTGATAGGCGTCGTGGGCAGGGAACTGACAAAGACTGCTCCTCGGTGCTTTTGTAAGTTTATTCCCCCAGGAACTGAATAGCTTGGTTCCCTGTCGGTTTCTGGCGTTCGTGCCTCGGGCCTCCTGATTGGCTTTGGTTTGATTTTGGGAGGTGCCATTATCGGTCTTGGTTCGTCTACTTCATCTGACTGCCAGGAGAGTTCGTTGATGATAGCCTCGTCCTCTTGGTCTCGTACTTCGCCCGGGAAGGAGCGTATTTGAACTCGGGTGGCCTTTCGAATATAGTCCCTTAGGTCTTTGGCCCAGTAGACATTCTCTTGTCTGCCTACTATGTGATATGGTCCATCCCATTCGTCCGCAAGCCAGCGGTAAATTGGTTGCTGGTGTTTCGGTTGCAGATACTTTTTCCGGATGTACGTATCTAGAGCGTCTGCTGTGCATGCCAGTGAGGATAGGCGGATATCTTGTGGTTGTGACATGTCGGTGAACCCACTGCCAGTAGCCTGGTCGATGGAGTGACTGGCCCAGAAGTTGGCTCGGACTGGTGTTCACTGCAATGTTTGTTCGGTGTAGAAGAGCAAACAGGATGTTGGGGATATATTTATCCAAATATTTATGGTCGTTTCCCACACTGAGTTGGAGAATTTTTTTAATTTCTTGGTTCCTCCGCTCAGTGGGGTTAGCCTGGGAGTGGTATGGAGGAGTTGTCCACGTCTCCACTCCCCAATCCCTGGCATACTGACTGCCATTGGGTGCTGCTAAACTGAATACCATTATCGGTTAATATTGCCTGAGGATATCCCCAGCATTGAAACACCTCCAATTCGAATTTACGAATAATTGGAGTGGTTTCTTGATTGGGTAATGTAATTGCCTCTATTCACTGGGGAAACTGGTCAGTTACTACCAGTAGGTAGCGATTACCTTTTGTGCTGTGGGAATACGCGCCCTTCAGATCAACTGATAAGTGAGTCCACACTGTCTTGGGTCTCCTCGGCTTGGCTGTTTGTGGAGGTAGAGGGTAGGCTTTGCCGCGACAGCGCGTTATGCAGTTGCTCATGTACTGTCGGACGTCACGACTCATTCCATCCCAGTTGTAGCGGGTTCCAAAGTCCAACAATGTTTCCCGGGTACCAGGGTGTCCCGACTGTGGGTGATTCAGATGATGTTGACAGACGTCTGGTCGCAACTTTTGCGGAACCCATATTTTCCATATTGCTGTATGTAGATTGTCCGCTACGATTGCACACGGCATCTACTCGCATCTCGAATCGGTGTGTCTGTTCTTGCAGGAGGCGACGGATTTCTGGGTTTTCCTGTTGGTTCATTGTAATCTGATGTCGAGTTATTTGGAGTTGCAGCATACGAATTTGCTCCTCCGGGCTGCATTCTAGAAGATGTAGATGGGACATATCCTCCCCTTATTCCATGACATTTGTGCCCTCTTCCAAAGTTGGGTACCGGGACAGGGCTTCTGGTAGGTTGTTACTCTTGCCCAGGCAGTGTTGCACCTCAAAATGAAATTCCGTGAGGAACGTGCCCCACCACCTGAGCTTGGCTTTAGCATTATGGGAATCACTTAACCATTTTAAGGCCTTAGAATCTGTACGCAAGATGAAATGTTGCCCTTCTAAATATTACACAGACACACCTGCTCGTTGATGTGATAGTGTTCGGTTTCATTCAGCCGAGTAGGTGTGTAGGCTATCGCGCGTGGCCGGCCTCCAGCATTTTGTTGGTACAGTACCGCCCCAAGACCGTTTCGGTATTTGAGACTTTGTGCATAGATTTCATGGGACCCTACTCTAGGACATTGCTGGAAATGAAATTGGTACCCTCTTAGCCCAGTTGGCCCTTTTGGGTATTCTCATGTACTTATAAATCTTCTCCAGTTCATCCTATTCTCACTCTTACATTTGAGGAGAGACAGTTCCCCTGTGAGTTTGCTATTGTCGTTTTGCTGTATTTGGAGGCAATACCCTGAGGCTGATGTTCTCATAACTATTATACATTAACCGTTTGCTTATCCACTCTACCTCCAGTGTTTAATAGCTGTACCACTGCCAACACGAGTCCTTTCCCTCCGTGACCTGGTACTGGGAAAACCACCGATACTCGCTCTGAGGTCGCCCCATGCTACTCCTTCCTTTCCATAGAACTTGTGGGTTTTCCCGAGGTCTGTTGGATGGTGATCGTGCGCGCCAGGTCCTCTGGATAAGACCTGCCCACACAGCCCCCAGTCCACCTCTCCTCTCGTCCTTTACCATTGTCATTTGGGTTCTTCACTAGAACTCAAGCAATGGCCCCAATGGCCTGACTGTAAAGGAGTCGGCCGGCCCACCAACATTCCAGACCATTACTAACTGCCAGTAATAAGCCTTTCCTGTCGGCAGATACCCTTCTCCAACAGAGTGGCAAAGATGCACAAGGAATGCACAGGTTACCCATGTTTGCCAACCCCTGATTAAGGGGTTGCCCAGCGGTACCACAAGGAGGTGTTGGTCCCCATGAGTCAGTAGAGGTTGAGGTCTTACGCATATCTGACCCTTCCGTAGCTGTTATTGTATATGGTCTCCGATACTAGGACTTTGCAGAAGCCCCGACACATCACTGTCCATATATACTCTCCCAAGCAGGTCCACTGTTTCACATCAGCAGGGGGAGGTTCTATCTTGTAGTCTCGGACACTCCCGCTGGGATCATAGCCCCGTCCGAAAACGTTGTTGCTCACCTTACGCCTATTCCAGTCAGCCAGTCCATTGAGCAGGTCTAGTCATTCCACAAGATGGTCACGACTAAACCACCTGGCATTTGTTCAAGGTACTTCATTCCCTTGAACAGTCTTACACCCATTACAGGCTGGTTTACTCGAACAGACTTTCCAGGAGTTCAGATGAAGGCCCTCGTCTTTCCTCCCTTCCAGTACTGTCCACCAGAGAGGGAACTACTCTAACCCTAAGGGCCATCATAGTCCCCATCGGGAGGTCAGGGGATCCTCTGTCACTCCTTACACCCCTATACAGGTCGGTCCCCTGGCTCATGGCTCAGTTCTACGGCAACTTTGGGGAGCCACAGCTGCTCCTGTCCCTACTCTAGGACAGCAGTAGGGAAGAGATTTCTTACTGTAGTCCCGAACAATTTCTCTAAGTGCCTAGAGGCATATACGGCTTGTAGTGCGAGAACAGCTAACATTGCGCGAATGGTCAGTGAGAACTTTTTCCTGTGGCGGAGTATTAAAAAAAAAAAAAACCTCCTATCTGACAACTGTAGCAAAATTTACGGGGAAAAGGTAGCGAGAGCTGTGCTCTAGGTGGGGATACATCACCTAACAACTGCAGTTTATCACCCTAGAGTCAAACCCACAAAGTAAAGAAATCAGGAACTGCAAGTGCAGTTGTGGCTCCTTGTGGGTGACCAGTGCATAATGTGGGCAGAACACCTGTTGGCTGTGTTGCACACCCTCCGCTGGCACGTCAATGCTGCCATCGGTAAAACACCCGCTGAAGTGCCTTTCTGGCGAAATTTCAGTCCACCAGGCGAGGCCAACTGCCTGCAGGCGGAAACAGCAGCGAAACGCCTAGCAGTGAAACTCACCACAAAGCACATCATCAGCAAGAATATAAGGTACAACAGCAGCATGAGCGCTATGCAGCGAAGTGGGTACCTACGAGTACGAGACCGACACTGGTATTGGAAGTAGGCCAGCAAGTTTACGTATGAGCTTACCCGCAATCGGCCACGAACAGACATTTGCATGGGGTTTGCTACAAAATAGAGCGAGCTACATCGGATAATTAAGAAGCATGGACCAACCACCTACATGGTCCACATGGGAGGAGAAGGGCGCAGATAAATCGGGACGACATCCAGCTCACCCTGGGTGCCGTCGATAACGAAGTCTGTCCCGGTGATCCTCCATCCAACGACGGCGACGGTGGCGCCAATCTCCCAAGAGCAACGGAGGAGTAGGGAAGTGCAGCAGCACCTCCAGCGAGAGGAGGAGCAAGGGATCCGTTACAAATAACTGATCCGGAAGTAGCACCTTGTGAGACCCCGACAGCCTCGTCGATGACGAGCTCCTAAGGGGAGGTACAGAAAAAGGAGGTAGTGCATTACCTAGAGCAGAAACACCACCAACTGGGATAGAAGAGCAGATGTTGCCCGGCGCAATCACGCCCTACAGAGAACATCGGACTGCATCACCCAGTGTCATTGACAGCACGGCACCTACAAGTGCACCCGTTTATCCAATTGCTACAATTACTGCAACAGCACCATGGATGGAGGAACCACTCAACGAAGCCACAATGCCCGATGTCATTACGCCAGCAATAGCAAAGGAAGTTATGCCCAACATACTGCTAGCCAGATGCGGCATACCGGGATCATAAGATGCACTGTCGACGGTGCCAGGGAGGTCATCGGACACGCCAACCGTAAGTGAGAAAGGAGTAGCTTGCCACAGCAAGTCAGCCTAAGTAGAAGGGGTAACAGCCAAGGGGTCACTGACAAGTGACTAACAACCCTTGACAGCAGCTTACCCGGGTCACCACTGGAAGCAGCGTGGTGAGAAGAAGCAATTCAGTGAGAGGAAACAGCACAGTGTTAGGAGTTCCAGCAAGGAAAGTGTAAATAGTAATGGCGGGAGTGAGGGCAGCAGGTCGGCAGGCTAGTTCCGCCTCCGCCGGTCACGATGGCGGATAAAACTTCCACAGAAGTACCAAAAGTGTGGGTGCGCCAAAGCCGCCCACAGCACAGCGAGTTGCCACACCACCAGCGAGCGGCAGGCAGTGAACGGGGAATCACACAACAAGAGTGGGTGCACTTCCTGAAGCCTCGGAAAATTCCAGGAAACCCAGCTACTGTAAGTAGTGGTGTTTGGCAGGTAAGTGAGAGTGTGACACGGATGCAACGGATTTCTCAATGTTCGGTCCCCGCGGACCAAGTGATCATTTGTAAACAAACAGCCATCACACCACCATACACTACATGTGAAATCACCATGTGTCACACCATCACTGCAACATATGTAGAAAGCGACAGAGCAATGAAACTTACACGTAAGTCTGCTACAGAGAGTGTGCAGCGCTCTGAAGTTGTGTCACGTCAGTACAAACATAACAATTCACCATGTAGTAGCAGGCAAAAGACAGGCAAATGCATGCATATGTTAGTTAGTGGCATTATAGCAGCAATTTGCGATTTGAGTACACAATTATTCACTTCCATACAGTGCACATGTAGCATCGCGCAGCCGCAGCATAAGTACCTTCGAGTTACGTTTAAAGTATTTCGGCCACAGAGGCCAAGCAGAGTGTAAACATCTTCTCGCAAAGGTACATAGGGAGACATTGATTCCCAGCATGACATTTTTCAAAAGCACGGCAAAGTAAGGCATTTCGAATCACATTCATGCCTGTTTGTTTTGGTCCGGCAGTGTATGCATTGACAGCCATGTGTATTGTGATTCGGCCTACTTATTGCGCAAGTCAACACGGTGTGACGAGAAAGAAAATCGCATTCCGCCCACCTCCCCACATCATCACTCGTGGCCATGGGGTCGAGATCACTTCAATCACCGCCGACTGCACCATCACTGTGCACAGATTAGTCATGCCACCCAATCAGCACCATTTCAGCAAATTCGCACGAGAATAACGCAGGAGAAGCAAGCAAGTGAAAATCCGAGGTGGAAAAGTTTGGCCGCGACGACACTCGATGGCGACGCCGATGCCCAGTAAATGGCAAAGCAGAAAAGCATGGAAGGTGTGGCAGCACTTCCACCAAAGGCCGCAGAAGAAGGTAAGAAATCCGACGATGCCTGGCACATTGTTAGGGGGGGGGGGGTCAGAAGGATCGCCCCAACATGTTCGACTGTGCACCGCCTACAAGTGACACCGTTTGGACACCAACACCGCAACCGGTGCCTGCAGTTCTGCAAACACTAGCACGAGGAGGGGGTCCGATACTGGACATTGAGACGCACCTGGAAGAGGGTGAAAAACAGCATGGAAGAGGAAATGCAATGGGAGAGCAAGTGAGCACGGGAGCGGGACATGCCTGCGAAAGCACGAAAGAGGTGATGCAACAGAGAACAACGGGCAAGAGGAGATGCAACAGGATAGCAGGAGAGCAAGAGAGTAGCCACGATGACGGGAACGAGTCGACTAGTTCATACACCCTACATCAGTCGCGGAGGTGGAGACGTCCATCGGCAAAGTATACGACCTGCAGGGGTGCTCCGGCACCTCGCAGGCCGGCAAAGGAGAAGAGGATGGTCGGAAGAGAGTGGCTATGACAACCATCACCGGTACGTGGAGGGGGACACCCAGGTGTCCCTATCAGCTGTGTCCACGGCAGCAGGTCGGTAGGCAGTGTGCTTACTGCAAGTAAGAGCATGACTACTGCACACCCTTCTAAAAAAAAGAGGGGGTGTGCATGTGACATGAGCCGAGCTCCCGGCCCTTAGACCGTTTTTCCGCAGTCATAAACATCCACAATGAGGAGGCGCACTCTACCATGCGATGTAGCACATTGGTAAGATTAAGACAGTGCAATGTAGTGTAATGTAGTGCAGTGTAAGTCCATGTTACAGGTACACCGAAATGAAGGGGAGGGCAGTTACCATGTGGCCACGTGCATGGAGTCTAAGGATATCAGAAAATAGTACTACAACGATTATTATTTATAAGATACTGCATAAAAAGAGCTAGGGTGGTGACAAACGTTATGTACACGAGGAAAAACACGTATAATAATCTTTCAAAATCCCTATGGTAATTTTTTAAGTGTTTTTGCAGGCACTTCGTAAATGTACTCATTCATGTGTCATCACCTGCACTTCATCTCACTTATTTTTGCAAGGTATTATGTTTGTTGATGTGTTATTGAATCTTTAAACAGGTTATTGCAAGTGTCCCAGTGTTTAAAATAGTTTTGAACGTTCATGATGCCAGAAAGTAGTTCCATGTAGCACGCTCTGGTGGCAACCCCGGCGAGCATGCCATGTTAGAAAGACAGCAGATGCCGAGAGCTTGGAGAGGTTGGTCGTGTACCGTTTCGTTCTGCGCCCGAGCAGCATGCACTTTTTGTTCCAACCATTTTCACCGCAATAGCGTAATAATATTTAAGAAACTCTTTCATTAGCAGCCGAGAAACCGTCTCTCACTTCCTCAGTGCTTGAATCGCCTGGGGAAGCTTAATTTCTGCACCCTTGGAAGTGCAATTACTTCGCACAAATTTTCAACAGTTCCGCCACTGCAGACCAGCTGTTGTCCAGCTCGTAATGTGTAAAGTGTTGTCCTAGGGGCATATTCAGCAAGTGCCTAATAAATATCTCTAATTACATCGGGTGTTTTTATTCAGGTGAGCCGCAAGGCATTTCAGGGTACGGGCCCTTACAATTTCCTACCAATTTGCACTTGTGTTGGAACTTTCGTATTTTGTTTTCATGTATACCAGTGTAACGTAGCATAGTTGTTTGGATGCCCTTAATAATCTACCGCATAAATATGCATACGGTTCATCAATATTCATCAAATAAGTGCAGCAGAATGGAAGGATAGTTGCCTTTGGCCGTCGACGGCATGACCCAGTGACAAGCGCCTGCTCTGCCACTTCACTGTACTACGTCTGGTAGTGCCTGGCACCCCGGGTACAATACCTAATACAATTCACCTCATCCAGACACATCCATCACTCAATATTATACGTTTTCCAAATTTTTATTCTGGCTCCTGGACCACCATCCATGAACCACATCTCACAGCACTCCGAGCACTTGGACTCTGTCAATGTATCTCCCGAAACTAGGAACAGGTATCGACTGCTCTCGCCATAGACTACAGATGAGGTAGACTCATCTCGTTGAACTGCTTTTCTGTCAATACGGTTAGCAAAAACAGCATGGATTAGATTTGAGATTAAAACGTTAGTAAACAAATGCTTTGTAATTTTAGTATACTTGCTCTAACCAATTTGTAATGCATTTTGATTAAATATTCTTAATATATTAATGCTTGTAATTTCAAATTAAGATATAAACAAACACATTCCTTACTGTTTGCTATGCGACTTTGACAGCTGCATTCCTTTGGGGTAGGCAAAATCCTTCTCAAATCTATTCAGTATAAACCCTACGGATCCATCACTCCCAGAACTTACGTGTCGGTTTACAAAATTTATGACATCTTATTTGTTGTGATCTCAGCGCTCCCTTGTGCTCTTATGAACATTTATTCCGCCGCAGTCAACTCTCACATTAAAGCACCAATTAAGTTCACCATCTTCAGAAGAGACAGGAAAGGGAGAGGAGGAGTAATAATGGTGTGTGTAAGGAAAGGGATGAAATAGGTAGAATAGGTTAGTGAGGATTTCGAGGTAATGGAAATTAAATTGAGTGGTAGAAGTAATAGGAGTATTACTTTGCGGCATAATATAGACCACCAGGACAAGATGGCAGGCAATTGAGATTATCAAGGAGAGGGTCGATAGACTAAAGGACAGGCAGTGGGTTGTTGTAGCAGGGGATTTGAATATGCCAGGGGTGAAATGGGTAGAGGGTGCAGAAGGAATCGGTAGCATGATGCAGAGAATGGCAGCACAGTTAGTCAACAGAGGATTAGTCCAGGTAGTAGAAACACCTGCGAGATGGAATGAGGAGGGTGTTGGGTCAGTGCTGGATGTGGTGTTGGTCAGACCTAGAAATGCTGTAGTTGGTGTAATTGTATTGGATGGTATAAGCGACCATCATATCCTGGTTGTGGAAATTGGGATTGGCAGGTTGAAGGAAGTGTAAATGGCAGAAAGGTTGGTGTGGCAGTATGGGAGAGGAGACAAGAAGGGGGCAGATATATTCCTGAGAGACATGTTTAAAATAATGGTCTATGGAGAAGAGTGTAGAGGGGTTGTGGAGGGGGTTTACAGGATTAATGGAGGTTATGTTGGAGAAATTTGTGCCAATGAAAAGGGTAAGGCCTGGGGGGGGGGGGGTGGATCCACCATATTATGGACAAGAGATTTTGAAAAAGAAGAAGAAGTGCAGGAAATTACATGCCAAGTGGAGAAATGAAGGGATGATAAGATCTAAAGAATTGATTAAACAAATGGGTAGGGAGTTTGAAAGGAAGATCAAACAGGCAAAGAATGTATTTCTGGGGAACATGGTAAAGGAATAGGGAAGGGGCAAGGAATGGGGGAAATTGTTTAGGTATGTTAGGAGGTTAAGGGGAGGAGAGGAAGAGATCCCTCTGCTAACAGGAACGGATGGTAGGCATGCAACGAATGACGAAGAAAAATCGGAGATGCTGCAAGGACAGTACTTGTCGGTGTTTGAGGCAAAGGAGGTTTGGAATAGGGGGGCAAACAGGATTTGGGGGGTGTTTAGTAAGTTTAAGAAGAGGGAGTGGGAGATAGAAAAGGTAATTAGGGGTTTGGAGAGCAGTAAGGCAGGGGGTCCAGATGGGATAGGAAACACAGCACTAATGTTTGGTGTCAGGGAGTTGGCGAAATATTTAGAAAAGCTGTTTGAAAAGTCCTTAGGAGAGGGCAAGTTACCACAATATTGGAAGGATCCTATGGTGGTACCTATACACAAGCAGGGAGAGGATAGGGGGAGGCCTGACAGCTATAGACCAGTGAGTCTCACATTAAGTACAGGAAAAGTAATGAAGAGGCTGGAGGTGCAGTATGTGGTGAGGGTTATGAAAAATAGGAATTGTTTGGAGTAGTCCCAGCATGGTTTCAGGAGGGGATACTCACGTGAGACTCAGCTGGCTGGATTATTAGAGGATCTGGTGCAGGTAGTTGATGAGGGGAAGCAGGTGGATGCCTGCTTCATAGATTTTGAGAAGGCATTTGATAAGGTGCTCCAAGGGACATTGACGAGGAAAGTGAAGGTTCTGATAACAGACAGGAGGGTAGTGGAATGGATAGGGGACTTTCTCAGTGGGGGAGGCAATATCGGAGGATGAGGAGGTTAGGTCAGGGATACCACAGGGAAGCATGCTGTGTCATTTGTTATTTACCATAATGGTAAATGATATGGGTTTGGGGATTTGGGGAAAAATCAGATTGTTTGCATATGATTGTGTTGTATATGCTGGGGTGCGAGAGGGGGTGGGCGGAAATTTGCAGGCGGACATTGATAAGATATGGTTGTGGATCAGGAAAAATAAAATGAAGATAAATGTAAGAAAATCTAAAGTAGTGAGGTTGACAAGGAAGAAGATTATATGTAGGGGCATGTGCAGATGAGAAGGACAAGAGATAGAAGAAGCAGCAGAATATAAGTATCTAGGGATTGTACTGCAGGAAGACCTCAGGTGGAAAAAACAGCTAGAGAGGGTGGTTGCAAAGGGAAGAAGGGTGCTAAATGGAGTCAGCTGTGAGGTGATGGAGAAGGCATATGGCACTATGGTACGGCCAATGTTAGAATATGCTGCAGCAGTATGGGACCCGTATATGGTGGTGAAGGTGCGAGAACTGGAAAAAGTGCAGAGAAAGGCAGCAAGATGGGTGAAGGGTAGGTGGAGAAGGCAGGGACAAAATGGTGAGGAAGAAGGGAACTATAGGCCATCAGTGATGATGAAAGAAATGGGGCGGAGCTCATTGAAGGACAGGAGGAAAGTGGAACGGTTAGTCAGGATGTACAGGATGGTGAATGAAGAGGAAGTATGCCAGTAGCCACTACACAAATCTAGGAAATACATAATTATTTTCTCTGCCCAGTGAACTCAAGGCATTCTTCACACTGATATATGGGGGTAATGTGCTTTAAGCCACCTGATTTATCGGCCTGAAGTCTACACAGAACCACAATGTCCCATTATTTTCGGTGTTAGTGTGATCACAGAGTTCAACCTGTTTCTCTTCGGTTCTATTCCCCCATCACCTAACATATCTGTGATTTGTTCCTTAATCACCCGAGCTTGATGGGGAAGGTAACTACGCGAACTTGAATATATCGGCCCGATGTGTGTCAACAGGATTTCATTCTCAGCCATGGTAGTTTAGTGCAAAGCATCATGTTTAGCAATAGAAGTTTTTCACTCAATTAACAGATGTTGAAAAACAGCCTGACATTCTACCGGGATGTGATGCTCAAATTCCATTAACAGGACTCTAGGTGTTTGTTCGGCTGTGCGACTGTCAATATTGCATACTGTTCTCATCTCTTTAGCTCCGAAATATATGAGTCTCTCAGCTGGTTCGACAATGGTATTCTGCTAAGTGAGCCATGTACGCCCAATATAGCATCCTCTTTGATCTCGGCTGTGGCTATTGTGGTTGTTATTGTTTCCGAATCACGAATATTGACTGTTACTGTGGCCTGTCGTAACACTGAACTTGTATGCTGGCTGTTTGTAAGCTGAATGTTATGGCCTGCTGACATCACATCAATTTAGATGTGTACAGTGCACATCAGGCTGTTCACCATGCCTGTTAGCAGTAGGTCAACCTACACAGCAGCACTGTCAAGCAGTAGCGACATACAGACACGAGTGACAAGTGTTAGGTTCAGTGCTCAAGGGCAATTGTGTTTTCTTTTTCATGGTCATTCTTAATTTTCTCAGTGCAGTCTTTGTTAACGTAATTTGCTAAGTGTTAAGGTAAGTCATGTTGTGTTCTACGTAGTGCACTTTTTGCACATTTTCACCCAGCAGAAATGTCATGTGAATTTTTTACGTCTACGAATGTTTTCTTTGAGGGTCATAATGTGTATTATTGATGTGCCATGTAATAAAGTTGTTTGTGTTTTCGCCTTGCACTAAAGTACTACAACAGGCAGGTTTGTACAGTTTTTAAGTCAGGGTAATTGGTTTGTTTTGTGTATTGAAATTGTGTGTAATTGCCAGCCAGAATGCCATGTGGGGACAATCCATATATAGTGTTGTTGTTATTGGCACATGGTCGAGAGGAGATCACATCCTCTTATTTACTTTTTACTTTGATGTTTGGTCAAGGAATATTTTCAGTGTTTGTGTTCCTTATTTTTTGGGCCACAACCACATATGATCCCTTATTGATATTTTCTGCAGCCTTTGACATATGCATGCCAAAGTCTGCCACAGTATTTTATGTGGGTGGCCCTCTATGGACACCCTTAGTTTTACCAGAATAACATGTGGACAAATGAGACGAGTTTAATGCAGTTAGAAGTATGCTCCATTCGTGGCACGTGCTATACAAAATCAGTTTTAAAAAGTGAATGAGTAGAAAAATTCATGTCAATAAATACTGGCACCCCACCTGCAACATGGCTTGCACTTGGCCGGCTAGCCTGCAAATGTACGCATTTATAAAACACGTGTGTTTGTTGTGTAATACCAATATGTTATGTTTTTGTTAGGGTTTTTAATTAATATGTGTACAATAATTTTGATGCAGGAAGGCTCTCACGGGGCACCAGCACGACTAAAAGAAAAGTTGTGGCAACCCTGCCACCAGCAGATGATTATTTTTTATTTTATGATTAAGAGTTATTGAGAAATTAGTTGAAGGGTTTTTCTGTCTCACTTGTTCATGAGCTTCATACTCATTCCTTTCATTTTTACAACACAAATTTTTACGTATCTACAACAAGTCATGCGACTTGTTGTGGAGACCCAGCCAATTGGTGGACCCGCACCAAGAAAGTTTCAGTAGAGTCGCCATGATTTAGTGGAGTGGACGTGCATGTTACGTCCTACCTATGCCTTCAACTTTCTTTATATCAATCATGTAGTTTATCAATTGTGTATCATTAATATAATTGGAAACTTTTTGTCTTTGTTGTCCGGGGAGTGAGCCACTCCGTACACGATCATTTTGTACATGACTGAGGTGTAAATCTACCATAATTCATGTAAGCCTTATGCCACCTTTTTACGGTGCTAGTGTTCGCCTACTTGAAGGGTGACCTTAAATGTATGTGCCCGCTATGGGAAATAAGTTAATAAAATGGAGTCGTAAAGTATTAAGCCTTTTATTTGCTCGACGGCCTCTCGGTCGCTTAACCGACACAAGAATACCACCATAACCTTTTAAGATTTAAGTTGGCCTATAACAACCCCGAGGGAGAGCATGAACATATGAAGGTAGCTCCGATAACATCCATTTACCAAGAGTCTTCTGGTATTGTAAGAATGGATTCCACGCTCTCTACAACTCTACGATACTCTTCAGTTAAGACGTCGGCATCGAGGGGGCCACTTAAAAGCATCGGCCACTCAGCCTCACCAATCATTATGCTCTCCGCTGAGAATGCTGTTGCCCACCCGGAATCATCATGGTAATACCTTTTTCATCCTAGTCCACATAACCCTCACCTCGTTGGTCCACCAGTCAGACTTCAAATGGCTATGCCCAACTAGGGGCTTGGTATCGTCTAGCCCTCTCCTGATGTCACTTTCATGCACAAATGTAGGTTTACAGAAATTATGATATGCTGTAGTATCTATAAAAGCATGACGTGGAAGTCAGTTGACCCAAAACCCTGATAATTTCGTACCATTACTACTGACATTATGTACCAGAGTCTGCTGAGGTTTTAAATCAGAGTTGTGTTGTAGGGTAGGGGTAAAAGACACGTTTGGCGCCTTTACACCTATTTCCCATTTCCCTGCTGGTTGTCAGTGTTGTCTGGATGCTTGTTGTTGTTGTGGAGTTCATTTGGGCACTCGTTGTGCCAGTGGCAGGTTTCATTTTGCAGTAGCGGCAATACCATTCTGGATGGCTGTGACTTGTCTCAGTTGGCGTACCTCTTATCACTTTTAAAAAACACTCGAATTTCCGGCGTTGCCGCTTCCTCTTGCATGGTTACTTGCTGTTTGTATTGTCCCAGTTGATTCCCTTTTATGGTTCCGGTGTAGTCCTGATTCCTGTTCGGTCGTCCCTGTCTTCGCGAGGTCCATGGTACCTTCGTGCAGCTCCCATTTCACGACGCGATTGACACGTGCTACGCTCGAGGACGATCGCGGCCCTCATGAACTCCTCTATGTCACTACTCAATAGGGGAACAAGGGAGACCAGATAATCTTGCAGGACTGTCGCAGCGACTACTTCAAGTACGTCATGCTTGGGTATCTTCGGGCGGAATCGGCGAACCAAGTGGGTCTTTCGGTCGATGAATGCCGTCATGTTTCTCCAGGTTGCTGTTATTGTGATGCGAGTCTGCTTTGTGCTTGTCTGGATGTAAATGTATCTCCGAACTTGCACTGGTATGAATGTAAGAACTCTGATCATGTCAATCCATAATGGTTTATTGATTTCCACCAATGTCGTGCATCGCCTTCCAGCTGCTTGCCGATGTAACAAGGCTTTTCATCTTCTGAGACACCATACAGCAGCATGCATATAGCGCAGTCGTGCACGAACGCTGCTGGCTTCTCGTTTAGTGCACCAGAAAATGTGGGTAACGTCTGAAAACGTGATGGCATTGGCACACTTTCGCTTCAGGTATGTGGTTGGCGTTTGACGTGGACAGCGTATTGTCCCGCAGACCTTTCAGCACATCCTGCCTGTCAACACGTCATAGCGCACACAGCAATGCCACGAGTAGCACTTGTGTCAACAAGCCAGTGCCACATGTCCATGTGTTTGTGTAAGGCGTAATATACAAAAGTGAATAAAGTGTTGTTTTAATGGCATTTTTAATTTTATAGGAAAGCATGAGTGTTTTGTGCTCAACATGTTAATTTTATTTCTGTATATTTATTTCTGCAATGCCAGCTTTGCTCTAGTTTTGTTTGGTTACCATTGTGGCCCAGTGCAGTGTGATGAGTTATGCAATGCCTTAAGTTTCGTTTTGCATCATGAACAATCTCTGTTAATACAGCAATTAGAATGCCACGTGCATAATTGTTTCAGGTTTGTAATAATATTACCAACGACATGCCACACACGTAACTGATGCACACCACTTTCTTTTGTTTTCTTTTACAGTGATATTGTTTAGGGCTATATGTGAATGTTTTGTCAAGTGTTATGTCAGTGTGTTTTATATACCTTGTGCTGCCCCAACCTTTCACATAAGTACCAGACAAATGGCCTCATTGTGCAGTGTTTATTAGTTACAATTATTTTTTATTCATATTATGTATTGTGTACATATTTCCACGTGTCTGAACGATCATGTGCTTGACAGTCATCTTGTGATATCCTAAATTGCCATACATAAAGTAGCAGGAAAACATGTTTTGCATATAAACATTACTCATAAGTTATTACGTAGGTTTTATGAATTTAAGGTGTTTTCAGAGTTTTTATAATTTTAGGTAAGTTTGTCCATTATGTTCAGTATTCCACTATCACGATACTGACTTTTGCCAGTGTTCTGCAACATTGAATCTCTATTAATCTGTTAAACCACATGGCCAGATAACCTTGTAATATTCTAATTGCATTTTAACAGTGTTTTTATGTATCAGAGGAAGGACTCATATGAGTTGCCATTATTTATTTACGTAAGGGCATAATGAACCTTACAGGGGAAGGACTCCAGAGAATTATTGCACCTTTTAACACAAGTGCAAAGTGAGGTTAAGTTTACATGGCAACTGGAAGTGGCTGACTTCTAATATTTATTTTCATATTTTTCTACATACATGTTTTCTTTATTAAGAATGGTTTTTCCTGTAATTTCACCTCATCTGCATTGTAGTGCTCATTTCATTCGGTTATCATCATTATGTTTTAATAACATAATGTGATTTGACGGGCAGGAGTTTCGGCCAATGTGCGAGTTCCACACCAAGAGAGAAATAGTAGCTTCCTAGGTCTTGTGGAGTGACCATCGCTTCGCGGTGCTCTGGACACTTAATGTTTTTCAACGGTTCATTTTAATGTAGTTTACCAGAACCGTGTGGTTTCTAGCCCAGAGTACACATCACCCCACTTCTAGCTCTGTAGTGTTACAGCCAAGACATAACTCGTATTATAGTCATGTAGGCCATTGATCATTTTGTCTACATAAGAGCCTGCCTGGCTTTAACGGTGGTTTGTATCATTTCAGTTCTCAGTTGAGAATAATCATGTAACAAATCACGTGACGGAAATACTTGTCTTTTTTATTGCATTAGCCGCTTCTCGGCTACGGAACCTTAGTCATGACTTTTTATTAATTATCACGTACGTTAAATCATGGCATTGAGTGGCCACGACAGCCCTTCGGGAGTGCGCTGGCATTTGACAGAGGCCCACAGCCCTCACTAGCCTAGGCAATCTTAATGTATTATCATTCTGGCGGAGTACATGACATCCTTATGCTCGCACCGCGAGCTGGTGTCCTAGCCGTGTAAAGCATCGAACAGCACCTTTCCTGTCCATATCATCCAGTTGCTCAATGGTACATAAACACGGTGCCATCATTGTGTATAGGAGTTTATTTATGTCGTTGACATTCGCTGGCACTGTTGTAATGGGTGTTGCAATTGGAAACAAACTGGTAAGGTTTGGTAACGTTGTGTGTTAGTGCGGGGAGAGCATCGGAGTGTAGTAATATTCTAGGATTGGTGGAATTAATTGTGTGTGGGTTATTGGTGGGGAAGGCATGAGTGAGATGATTGGCATTGGAACAGACTGAGGTTCAGGTGTGGTGTCCTGGCTTGTACCACTTGTGTGCTAGTGATGTGTGGTATGTCAGTATTTTCCTTCTTAGTGGTCGTACAGTCTCTGCATGCAAAATGCGGTCCCTCTATACTTCCATTTGTCACTGTTGATGTGCTGTTGTACCGCACATGTTTTTTGTTGAATTTCTCTGCTTATTCCTCCCATAAATATGTTGTGGTTGCTTGTATTTATATTTTGAATTTTACTGAAAAATGTATCCCAATTTTATGCTGCAGTGTTCTGTGTTTTTGGCTGTATACTACACTGCCTACACTGAAAAACGAGCTCGTTCACTGTTTCCCATTCCTGTGTGTTGATGCACTCTCTATAGTACTGCACACTGTGTGCAGCAGAAAAGTAGTGTAACGTGACCCATGCACAAGAGGCCATGGCACCAACTGGTTTTCAGAATGTTCAGAGAATTAGTTATTGGTTTTTGTTCCGAAAATTCAGTGAAAAGTTCTGACTGGAATCACTTTCGCGGTTGACCATGGCACGGTTGTTTAGCTGGCTGGCCTTGCAGTCACAACAGCAGTAGTTAGTGCCTAGCTCTTACTTTGCAATTATGTCTCGCAGCTGTAAGAGAAGACAATGCTGGCACTACAGCTCCTACGTGATGTTAAGTGTACATGTAGCCATTTTTGTTTACCAACAAACACATGTGGTTTAGAAGACCCGATGCAGGAGTACAGCTCACAGCACAGTGCGAATGTTGGCTTAATGTGGCTTTCCCTGCTCGGTGCGATACTCAGCTTATCCGCGTGCAGCAAGTGTTGGAGGAGGGGAAGGCGTCTGCCTCTCTTTGCGTGGCATGGCTGTGATTGTGGGAAGGAGGGCCCTTCGTTTCTCCTTCCCCTTTCTCCTCCTTATTTTCTTTTCTCCTCCATGTGGCACAGCATGGTATGACGTGGATGTAGGGGGTTGGCACACTCAATTCCTTTACACCACTGCTGTGTAGAGATGGCTGGCTGATGCCATGCCATTCCAAAATTGCAGCTTTCCTTCCTGCACGTTGTGCCTCTTTTTACCACGATGGCGGTGGCGTTCTAATCTCCATGCCCCTTTTGTCCTTGACCACATGTGGCTTTCTCTGGCATCCTGGAGGCATCTGGACGGCGTCCCAAGGTTCTAGTTACACACTTAGGACGTCCTCGTTGTGGGTTGTTGTCAGAGTACACTGGGAAAAATTTGCAGGAATTTGGGCGCCTTTGAAGTTTGGAAAAAATTTGGAAAAATATTTGCTGGTAATTTTAAGCTATGAAATATTAGCGGAAGGATACACCACAAAGTTGGGTGACAATTGTCGCTGTAGAAAGGTATTACACAGGGTCAAATAGTGAAAAGGAAATGGTAAGATACTGCCATATATTCGGGCAGCCATTTTACGGTGCTGCGTCTGATGAAACATGGTTGGGTTATGGTTTGAAGAGCAGTAAAATTATTTCCCAGGAAAATTTTGTGAGGTTTGATGCTGTACCTGGGCACCAGGCATTACATATTTAACAATGCCAAATTTATGAGAGAGCTGACTCCGTTGACTCTGGGCCATGTGGCGACCACCAAGGGTAGCATCTTTCCGGTATTGCTATTGGCTACTCTTTAGGCTAAGCCAAAATAAATATGTGTACTGCGTGGTGGATTCTTAGGGCGAACCATACACTCATGTAGAACACTGTGGTAAAACTCTTGATTATAGGTAACATAGTAACCTTGTTAAATACATGTAACACTTTTGGCGGGAAAGTGGGGGTACTGTGCTCATAAATGCCCAAAGGCTACCCGAATGAAGACACAGACACATTCTAACGTAAATCAATGGGTTTATTTAATGTCTTTCTGACAAAGACAACTTTACAAAAGTTACCTGAGTTGACCCGGAGATAGGGTTACTCTGTAGCAGAAATGGTGCGAAACATCAAAGAATTATAAGGGTAACTGAAACCTCCCTAGGCGATGCAAACGGTGGGGAGGACGAGAGGTGAGAGTCCCTGGCAGCAGCACACAAAAACGATTATGGGTTCAGTTAAGCTATTGAAGTTAACATGATGGGTACAATAAGTTATTGGCCTCCCAGGTGTGCAAAAATGTGATAATGCCGGTTCTCATGTACACAATCTCGAGACACAAAAAACTGAATACTGGTACAGCGCGACATTCCAGCCAGCGATGGCAGGCAAGCCGCAGGAACTACACTACACAAAAATACAAATGACACATTCTCATTTTACTTTGCTGGTTTAAAATGCAAATTAATGTTCTCTATAACTAAACATCTATAATACACATGACAAATACTGCGTGAAATGAAGTGGGTGTTTAACACACGAAAATGGAGAAAACAACATTATACAAAATACGCTTGCAAAGGCACAAGGGGACATGAAAACACTCTAGAATGGCAATGCATGTTACTGTGTGATATTGTGGCCATGAGTGTTGCTAATATTTGCAATATTATCTGCTTCCATTTTGGGAATCTACTTCCATATCACTGCGTACGAGTACATGTGGTTCCTTTATCATGTTGCAATTGTTGTCACTCTCGTTACTTTGCTCTGCACTATATTATTGCTGCACATGATCTCACTGGTCACATTAGTAGGCGGCGTTACAGATGCACACAGTTCGACGGAACGCTTTTTTTTGTTTTGTTTTATTGCACCCATAAGATCTTCTTTCAATACATATCTGTACAAAGATATTGGACAAGTCAAATTACAGTATACAAAGTTTATACACTCAACATAGTAGACACATGCATATATATAAGGTGAAAAAGATGCGATGCGTGTTCATATAGTCTGATATATATATATTTTAACCACTCCTTTTCCAACATGTTGTGGGGTGCCCGGTAGAGTGCTATTGCCTGCTGCGACTTTTTTTTTTTGCGAGCAAAAGGGCTAGGGGCACGTACGGCGTTCTTATATTTTAAAATGCTTCTGAATCTAAATGTGTGAATATTACAAAATTAAAATGGTCTTCAATATGTCTTTAAAGTATTATTTCTCACTTTTGTGTTACCTTTATATTTCTTCCCTTCTTTTTATTTCTGCCACATTGTACTTGCGTATTTGTCGTTGGATGTCTGTCTCCGTCGTAATTTCGTATTTCCGGTTGTATTTGACAACAAGTCGAAAATGGCAGATCAATGTCCAAATAAAAATGATATACAGGTGGTATTTAAGAGGTTGCGTTCAATAACTCATAATAAGGTATGCAGAAACAGACATGTATTTTGGCTTTAATGTTTATAAATTTATGCAAATACGTGTATTGCTTACAACGTAAACTGTTTTATCTTGTTCCTTTCGAGTTTCCTATTCCAGAATTCGCAGTTATTGACTATTATTTGTCTAGTGTATGCAAATATTGATTTCAATATTATGCTAGACGATTTCACGTGTTAGAAGCTAGGTTGTGTGGGGCGCGCCGTTATCAATGCAGTGAACATATGCTGCCAGGCAGACTAGTATAAAACCTTTACTAATCAAGCTATGGCTCTAGGAGCTCGATGTACCCTTCTAAAATGTATAAAAATGTTAATAATAGGAAATTAACGTAATTGTAAGGAATTCAAGTTTTAATTTACTGTTAAATAACATCTAATTCCTTCCTTATTTACATTTGGTATTTCTGCCACCACAGGTGTGTTTTGACTGCAGTGCAAAGAACCCCACCTGGGCGAGCGTGACATATGGAGTGTTCATATGTATCGACTGCTCGGCCGTGCACAGGAGCTTAGGTGTTCATTTGACCTTTGTCAGGTCAACACAGCTCGACACAAACTGGACATGGCTGCAGCTGCGACAGATGCAGCTTGGCGGAAATGCCAATGCGGTGAGTCGTACTTGGCTTGCGTAATTTCAGTGTTTTAAGTGCCGTACACTGTTGAAGTAAGAAAACCATTCAGCATACCTACAAGTAATGTTTACTGAAATGTGGCTGTACCTATGGAGTTTTCTTTAAATATATTGTACTCTGGATTGGGGTGACTGGATATTTTTGAAAGAAAAATAACCATGTTAAACCTCTGCCTATCAGTTTTGGTTTGTCCTAAATAACTGAATGTCACACTAAAAAACTTAAGAATGTGTAGTTTTAAGAAATATGCTTTTCAAGAGTTTAAATATTAATGCTAGCACTTTAAAACAAAATATCCACCAAGATATTTGGTGCTCCTAGCATTTATAGGAGCTGAGTAATACTCCATCATAAAATGTGGGGTGACTTTGGTAGACTCTTGTTAAAGGGGGGTGGGGTGGCATTGAGCATCACTAAATATAATTCTTTTATGTATATTTTGTATATTTTAGAGCTTGTTTGCTTAGCTTGATTTATGGTTTTCAGTACGTAATTACAGTAAAGAATTTGTATTTGATATTGTTTGTATTCCAGTAGAGTGCACATTGACATTTTTTTAAAAGTGACATGAGATGCATAGGCATGACACTATAAACCATAGGAAATATTTTTTCTGGCAAAAATTAGTTATTTAGAAAATTTAAGTTTTTCTATTAGTGCAGTAGATAAAAAAAAATTCATAATTTCTTTCAGGAATGAACAGAATTTTTATGCAGGGACATTTTGAATGTCCTTTATAATAATATATTTGGGTTTAGACTTCTATTTATTTTAGTTTTTTTTAGATATAATATGTAAAAGGTTAGTTGCAAAATTCAAAGTCACCCCAACAGGCGGTATGATTTTGGGCAATTCTTAGGCCTTGGATGAAAGTGGTATGTGGAAGCACTAAAAAAAAAGAAAGTTATAACATTGATATCTTAAAGTGCACACTTTAAAACTGTTATGAGCACCAACAAAGAATTTTTTGTCTCAAAAACAAATCCACACGAGGAAAAAGAAAAAAAGTGCACACCCAATGTCACCTCAAATCACTGTACTGTTTGCAGGTCCATGTTAAATTGTGCACTTTTGGAAGATTGTGTGTAGTTTCTGTTTTCAGTCTTAAAATGGTGTATCCATGTGTCCCATGGTGAAACAAAGATCATTGTTTGACTTTAAAGTAACGTATATTAATTTATTGGGTAAAATTCTAGAATCATTATTTTTGGAAGAAAAAAAAAGTCTTGGGAAGTGGTATAATTCCACTCTACTAATTACACAAAACATGAATTTACTAGAGGCATCAAGTTATGACCAATAGAAACCCCAAACACTATAGTGTAGCATCTGGGACGATAGCGAATATTGTTTATTTAATGCCAACCAAATATTTACTTGTTTTATATTTGTTTTTTTGGTTTATTTCCACGTGTGTATATAGCTTGTTGATGTTTATTCTTATTTTGTTAATGTTTACAAGGTAATACAAAGATAATTGTATTCATTTTAGTGTGTTATCATTTGTTTACATTTTAAATAAACCATGCAGGATCATGTTTAAAGGCAAGTAAGATGTAAGGTTATGTAGTGTTTTGGAGGTTTTCGGCAGGAAATATGTTAATAATATCTATTTTTATTACTATTGCTATTCCTCCCACGGTGTGGCGTTAATTTTTATGTCAAAGAGAATGGTATAAACAACGTGCATGACATTACGTTTTACTTTTGGTGGTCAGAGTTGGCCGATATTATAAATTGTGTGTAGGTTGGATAAGAGCTTGCATATGTATCCCAATCTCAGGTAGAGGCTTTTCAAAGATCTGTCTGTGATTATCTACATTTGTACGGTGCCAAATTTAGAGGGTTCGTTCTTGACTCTGTCAAAAACAGTCTCTGTGGGTGATGGCTTAATTGAAGGTGGACGTGCCAGAAGGGGCCGTCCAATGTCAGTTGTATTTTGCAGCATAAATAATGAAACTTCATGTATAAGTGCTTTAGACATGTAAGTATTGGCCAGACAAGTATAAGAAGAGTTCTGAGTTCCAATTTAATGACATGACAAGAAATTGAATCATAAGCCACCCCAAGTGACCGTTAGTGTAGACTCTGGCAGGTATCCAGGTCTCATAAGTCACAGTTGTGTGTTAAATAAAGTATTGCAATTTTATTTCTTCATTATATAAATTGATTTGACACATTTTCTTCTTAAAGTGAAAGGACAGACATTTCTTTTTTTTACCTTCATTATTTATATGTGATTATCATTTTAAAAGAAGCCTGAATTCAAAATTACAGTTACAAATGTTTTAAATTTAACAGTGTTACACCCATAAGTGTACCTTGAGTTGAGTGAGACTTGTGAAATTTAACCTACCTCAGCTAACTAGAATAAATATATTCAGAACATTTTGAATAGTAGTATACTTAAGTATTTGTACAGTTAATGTCAGTATAGTAGGCAGTACTGATTACAGGCCTAGTATGAAAATAAATGATTCTTGTTTCAACCAAGAATTATAAGAATTTTAAATAATTTATTGAAATTAAAAGGAAACTATAAAATTTGGAGTGTATTTCTTTATGACAGCTTTCATCCATACTGAGTTGTATAGGAGGAAACAATCTTTTAACCATTCAAATTTTAAGCTGATGCACAGTTTGTGTTTTGTAATACAGGTTTTGACATATTTCGTAAAACATATGTATATATATCTTTCACACTGTTCCTGCCACCCTGGGTGTAAAAAGGTGAGGGGAACTCGCACTACTGCCCACTTGTAAGTGCATTTTCAAACAGCTGACAAGGAACCACCAATACAATGTTCTCAAATATTGACTGATGTGCACATGTGTAATTTTAAGTGGCTAATTGCAAGTGAACTACCATTAAATCAGTATACAATATTTAATCTATACACAAGACGGCCAAATAATCTTTAGTCCAGGGTAGGATCCATACATAGTTGATAAGAGTTTTGTCACACATTATTACTTCACATACAACACTTGTGGCAACAGCTGATAACAGGATGTGGTTCCAGCTGTATACTAGGTATGTTGTACAATACTGTTGTTAATGTAATGTGTCTAATATGTAAGGACCCTGCTGTCACAAGCATATACACATGCTACAAGGGCTTTGAAGATCGAGAAAATGTTAGGGTAAAACGAGTGAAAAATATGTAATTAATCATAATATTTGATGCACTCACTTTTTTTCCCCTAGGATTCAGGATATTACTATTCTGGGCTTGGTTCCTCATGGCAAAGAAGGCACTTTCGTCCAACACGAGACACCAAGAGTGTTGATTACCCTCCTGAACCTTAATTACAACCCTTCCGCGGCGTATTCACTTCTTGTGGGTTTCCTTTCTGCTGGGCGGGTCGTGGCTTGCCCACGTTGGGGTGGTTATTGGTATTTTGCCTAGTGGAAGGGTTATGTCGGAGTGGAGGAGAATCAAATCCCAGTGCGAGTCGGATTGCAAATGTCTCCGCCCAGAGAGTGCAACTTTTACTTGCTGAGAAAGCTGCCAATAAGCGGGACGCCAGCTGTCCCAAGTAACTAAAGAGCAGTTAGGTTGTCATGGGTGGTAGTGAAATTGAAATGGAAGCTGATTGTGCTCTGGCAAATTTGTCTTAACTCAGCTCCCTGCTCACTACCCGGATATCCCATAGAAACTGGTCTAGTCTGTTTACGACTGGGAGCAAAGTTAAGTAGTGGGGAAGTTATCCTGATTTTAGGGGTGGTTTTGTGCGGTAAAGCAATCTTTTATCACCTTCCTGGCTGCCGTATGGATTGTGCATGTAGCACATGGAGCTTTTTTTTACCGGTTTAGGGGTAGGTGGTGGTGTAATGGGTGGGGGTTTGTCTGTTGGTAGTATCTCACGTACGCTTAGTCTGACCACGGCCAATAGATACTCAGATGAGAGTCTTAATCCCGATTCGTGTTCACCCACAACCATCTGCGAAATGGGACACGGTGCTAGAACCGTGACTTCAGGTACTGGGTATGGGGGTGCGACCTCACGAGGGGAGTCCACTAAGCGGTATGACATTTGACTGTAATAACTGTGCTGTAAAGCTTGCCGCTCTGTACATCAATTTATGTTAGGTAGGCCGCCACCTTTCCTAGTCATCTGAAGCTTTAAAAATATACCATGTTAGTGTTCTAAATGAGATACAACCTCTCAACACAAGGCTCCTTATTTGGCTAGCTATTGGTTTCACCCTTCCCCTTTTTCTGCAGACGGTCAGTCCTGCTAGGAATGTCTTTTCAAACACTCCCGTGACACTGACCGGTAGAATGGGCAGGCGACAGTTGGGGTGGTTCTGTAAACAAGTGTGGGTGTACCGGATGCTCCCAGTAGTCTCAGTATGTCCTTTCAGACTAAAGCCTTTGTCAGACCCTGGATCTTTAGGGTTTGGCCTACTCACACCTATTCCGCAGAGAGTGATACAAATAAGCCCACTTGAAAACACTTATAAAAGTGAGAGGGTTAAACAAAGAACAGAGTCAACCAAATAACATTTGATGCTGTAATACACAGTATTGCAGACCTCGCTCAGTTTGATTACTTTCTGTTTAAATGAAATGTTTATTTTTCCGATTGCGCATTTGTTTACACCTGAAAGACCCAATGTTTGTTTTTCCGTAATATTTCTTATATTTATTAATTCAGGGACTAGATAATCTTATTTTATCTACAGACAATATTTTCACTGACTTTAAAAGATTTGTGTTAATAATTCTTACAAGTAAAAACGAACTGCTTACGATCATAACCTAAAACTTGGTAGAATATATATTTCAGTGTTGGAATAATTTTATTTCACTTAAAATTGTTCTGAGTATAACTAAGTGTAGATTCTGAACACTATTTTACACCTTCTACGACTAGAATGAACAGTTTCACGTTACATACTTTTATTGGATTATTGGACATTTATTTGGAATCACTGAAACAGCCAATTAACAGTGGTAGCTTTATACATTATTTCAGTATGCATTGTTATCACATTATTTCAATATACGTTGTTATCAGGAAGCGTGGGTGTAAGAGAAGCAACGCTCCTTGTATGTTGTGACCAGCCATGTGAACTAGATGCTCAGTAAGGTCCCAAACCCCGGACTTTCTGGAACTGCTGCTATGGGTCAGGCTGGTTATTTATGTTTTAACTATGTGAGTTCATTAGGAGTCCTCAGCATCGTTTGAGAAGCAATGCTAGGCTAGGGAACAAGTGAATATTGTGCCACATGGACCCGAGTACACCGAGGCTGATTACTCAGTCGAGCCCAGGACTCGAATAATCAACTCAGAGTTAAAACTAGGCTAACGTCATCGTAAGCAATCGGATACCCTACCAGAGTTTCGGCGATGTTTGGTTGTGTTTAAGAAGAAATAGTTAATTCTAAATTGAACTGACTTAGTATTAATTTTGAAAGTGCAGCCTTTCACAATAAAATGCAAAAGACTGGCAAGTTATGATATCGTACTTTCTGCCTAACTAATCACAAGTAAAATTAAAAACTGACTTTACCCAGTCATGGTTATGTCCAGTATTGCTGCAGAGAGTCTAATTGCTTAAAGTTACAACTTAAATTATTGTAATTTCTTCTGCACATTCGTAAGATCACTACACAGTCAGACTAAACATGAATTTCATACATTTTGTTTAATCTTAACGACAAGGTGATAACTTGTGAGGAAGTGGAACTCTGGTTTAAGAGTAAACTATGGTTGTTTTTAATTGATTAGGGTCTTCTGTTTTTCATATTTCTAGTGCTTGAGTGTGACAAGGGTTTAATTTATTAAGTTTTATGTTGTATTATTATGTGTGTAGCCTATTTTGAATTTTTAAGTAAATTCTGCTAAAATATTGAATCTTAGTTGTGTGTCTATAATTTGCTTAATTAGGTCTTTGCATGCCAATGTTGAACCAAAAATCCAGGCAATGGTTATATTACAATTTTTCCTGATTTAAAGTATTGCTGGTGTGTTAAACACTCCTCAGTTTGATGATACAGGGGTGGTGGCATACTGACGCCACTTGACTTTCATTTGTATTGCACACTCCTAGGCCCCTGGCACCTATACATTGAGCTGAATGATCTATACCGTACTGCATCTGTATCTATGTGTATTTCTGTGCCAACCCAGTAGGACTGCGGTTTTTTTTTTTTTTTTTGTATTTTATTTAATGTTGCTGAAAGTACTGTGGTATTGGGAGTGTAAAATATTCCACCCAAACAAACCCAGTGAGCCCCGGAGATATTTCAAAGGAATATTTTCTCACTGATGTGTAGAAGTAGGCTATGTTACCCAAAGACGACACCTACACCTCACATTGCACTAGCCCCATTTGGAGTTAATGTCTCGTCCAGTAGACTGGAAGAAAAGTCAACAATTTTTGTTTACTTAGTCCTTCAACTCTCACCAAAGATTAAAATGCACTATTCATTATTGTCGAGGAAAACGCTGGGGAATCCCGGTTGTAATATAATCTAAGTTCTTAAATTTACATTACTTAATTACGTTCTCATGTGAAGGTAAACCTGGACGAACTTTAACAATAACTGACTATTCCTTGAAAGGTTGCAATTTACAGTGAGTTACTTCCGTAGGAGGTGGTTGTCCAGAGGGGACGTCCTGCTTATACGGAGTTCAAGAAAAGTTTTCGGGTAAAGGGTGCAGAGTGAAGTCATCGAGGTCTGTTGGTTTACGAGGAAAGGGGTGGTGGGGGGAGGATGACCTCTCCACACAGCTACCTGTTGGCAACACCTTACACACATGGCAAATGTATGTCTTATACAGTATTTACTTGAGTATAGTGAGCACCATGATTTTTGCAACGAGTTCCAGGAAAAAAATTTTAAATATAAAATTGCACCAAAAATTTGTGGCGCCCTGTTAGTAAGTATCGAACAAATTATTCTTTTTTGCATTAATGTATGGTGATTGTGTTATGTTTGTAAAATACTTTAATTAAATAACTGGGGTGCAAAAAGCCAAAATAAAAAAAAATCCGGAAACCTCCTGCTTTTACTACTGAACATTTCCAGCTTAGTTTTTTTCTCCTTTCAGCAGTGACTGGCTCTTTTTTTGCAGTGCTAGAATGTCACACTACCCTTATCGAAAAAAAAAAGGTTCCCTTGGCCCTTCTCTCCCCCCCCCCCCTTCCCCCCTCACCCATGTACATGGCTCCCTAGCCTCTGCCATGGAAACAAAGATAAGGGGTTGGGGGTCGGTAAACATGTGGCAACTGTGGTTTTGTGGATTGACAGGATACCATTAGTTGGGGGAGCTGGTTTTGACCTACACATAACTGAAGGGTCGCTGAGAGAGAAGGGAGAGGAGTGATGTGAGAGATGAGACAACAGACAGTTCCGCCACTTCTCTTAACATCCCTGGGCAATTTACGGCTAATTTTTCCCTTTATTTTGGGGAAAAAGGGTGCACTATTCACGAGTAAATACTGAATTTGTTCTTATTTTTCTTTTAATGTGTGACGACATATACAAACGACATATGGTAATTTTTGTACTTAAAGTAGTAAC
The DNA here is from genome assembly GCA_029891345.1 of Dryococelus australis. NCBI lineage: Eukaryota > Metazoa > Arthropoda > Insecta > Phasmatodea > Phasmatidae > Dryococelus > Dryococelus australis. Next base: position 61,171,095 of record CM057006.1, read on the forward strand.
CTGACTTCATTGTCTACAAGGGATACTAAAGTATCGGCCCAATACCATATCCGATACAGATACATTGAAAAAAAGGTGAAGTATCGGCCAATACCGATACTTAGTATCGCTATTGCAACAACTCTTAAAAAATATGTAGGTTTTCATAATAAAATTTTGCCCCACAACTTCCCTCTAGTTCATATCCCTCCCCACTATCATATTTCTAACTTATATTTTTTAGGTTACATCTTTTTGCAATTAATCACATTTTGATTTATTTCAATATTATGATTATATCGCAAATAGGATGAAAACACATCAAATTGCAAAACACACATTTTTCAGTGTAAATGGGCTATGCTTAAATCATTTCTGGGGGAACTCCAAGCTTCGCTGATGTGTGACCTCTTTGCAGTCACTGCCTAAAGAAGAAAGCTGGCACGCTTTGAGTCACTGTTTTGAGGATTTACTCCCCTATGGGCACTGGGACTCTGGTCTGTGCAACCTGTTTAATATGTGTATCTTGACGTTTAATGTGAAACTAATTGATCTTATTCCTTGTATAAAATTGCATACAAATTATCAAGATTTATAACCATTTTATTTATGGGAAAACAATTATTTAGCTTATAAACAATTTTTTCTATTTTATTTTGTAATGTGATTTAGAGCGTATTAAAATACGTCTCATCCACATAAATTGTTTTGAAGTTCGCTGTATCTACTGATCAAATAAAATTAGAATTCATAGTCATTATTTGTAGTAAACAATATATTAAATAAGTATGTATGTACAGTATATTTAAGATAATTACAAAATATTTGCTTATGAATTCAAAAAGTAAATCACTACTTTACACGTCACAGTTAAGAGTTTAATCACAAATAACCCCTAACTTTTTACCCATCACTGAAGATGTCAAAATCATAAAAAAACCTAGAAAACAAAAATTCTGCAGGTTTACAAAAAATATTATTCTCACTTTTAAAAAATGCTGCTATAATATAAAAAATTTATTAATCTTAATTTTTATTATTTGGATATCAGAAGGTGTATTCCCTGATAGACTTGCATGGGGCAAGGTAGTAAAGGTCACAGAAAGGGTGATGAAACAGACGTGAATACAAACCAGTGCACAAGTAATGGAGAAAGTCACTGAGCAAGCTACAATTAACAAAAAAGCAGACAGCAATGCCACGCATACAGCCTTTGTTTACATTTTCCACTAGGAAATTAAGACATTTTACATTGTTTGCATTGGCGAAATATAAATTAATTCAATTGGGTGATGTATTCTGAGCAAAACAGTAACCACCCCCCCCCCCCCCCCCCCAAACTAATTATTGAACTAACATTTACGGAAAAGCACACTGAAATTCTGCGATACAGCCCTTGTTGACCTTTCCCGCAAGCATTTTTACATTAATAAAATAATGTTTGAATAGTAGGCCCTGCATATATTTTCACTTCAAAACTGTATATCTGGCATGTAGAAGCCATGCAGTTTATCTGAGCTGTTGACATTACGAGGGATTGAGAGTTGTAAGTAGAGCTAACATTGGTTCAGAAAATATGAAATTTTCTGATACCTCAGAAACTGCACAATACAAAGTGTGCATTTGCAGATACTGTTGTCAAATTGTTATATTAAGTTTAAATGTTCTTAAGTAAAACGTATCTAGTGCAGTGTTTTATGCAGATGGTAAATAATTTCACATTTTTGAACTACTATAATTTCCACATACATTTTGGTTACAAGGTATAGGCTACAAAAAGATACATATCTTTAATTTTTGTAACATTAAATTTTTTCTGCAATAGACTGATGCAGTAAGGGTAATCTATACTACTAAATAAAATAGAAGTGTCTGTCTCTGATTTTCGAATTTTTCACTCTTAATTATTTTTCCATATAGTATAATTGATAACTAAGCAATATATATTGTTAATTTTTTTCCTGTCTGTCTGAGCAGATTTACTTCAAAAACCACAACGTATTGACACCAAATTGACACAGTATATAGATAACGCCAGTACTGCTTTATTTCATCGAGATATCTCAAACGGTTCTGGAAAAATGATCATCAGGCATGTAAATAGGTACTGGATTAAGCTTTTCTTATGATTAATGCATTAAAAAAAGCATTGTTAAAAAAAAATTCCATCATTTCTCCTTTCTTGTTTGTCTATGGGCTGTCCTCCTTTCCTTCCAAAAAGCCATAGTGCCCATTGGCTAGAGTTATTCAAAGTGGGGCCATAGTGACCAAGTGAATAGATATGTATCAAGTGGGGCCACAGTAGCTAGAGAACCTAATAATGGTGCCACAGAAGCTCAGTGGCTAGAGAACCCAATAGCGGGGCCGCAACTGGTCAGGGTTAGAGCACCCAATAGTGGGGCCACAGCTGGTCAGGGTTAGAGAACCCAATAGTGGGGCCGCAGCAACTCAGTGGCTAGAGCACTCAGTAGTGGGGCCGCAGAAACTCGGTGGTTAGAAAACCCAGTAGTGGGGCTGCAGTAGCCCAGTGGCTAGAGAACCCAAAAAGGGGGCCGCAGCTGGTCAGGGGCTATAGCACCCAATATTGGGGCCGCAGCTGGTCAGGGGCTAGAGCACCCAATAGTGGGGCCACAGTATCTCAGTGGCTAGAGCACCCAAAAAGGGGGCCGCAGTAGCTCGGTGGCTTAGAAGCCATTAAAAAAGTGCCTATATCAATTCAAAGTCGTAAATATCATGCTAAAATAAAACATGTTCGAGCGATGGCAGTGTGTAATTTAATAACTCCATTAAGCCTGACAGATGAAATATTAATATTTTAAACATAAAAACTTTCATAAACTACGGTGGGCTTAATTTTAATAACTTTACAAAAATATCATGCGAACGAAGTCGCACAGGTCAGCTAGTAACTAATAGTGTATTACTAAAGTCTGTATTTAATTTAATGAGATATTTTATGAGATTCACTAACAGGAAATTTAATATATGTATTTTTTCTTTTGCTGGTAAACTACTTAGCTGTGGAAAGGGGCTGAAAACTGAGTTGGAGATGGGTTTATTCAGTCATAAAATTTTTATTATTTTCATCCATAGCAAGCTTTCCTATTAATTTTAGCTTACACAATGTTAGTTTTATCTTTCAACTTCTTTTTACGTTATCAATACAGCTGTTTCTTAAATTGTAATGTGACGGTTTTATTCCTGAATGAATCACCCAAAATGGGCTTGTATCCTGAGAACACAGGAGTATATATTCGGTAGCTTGCTTGTGCTATTCTCTGCATCACATGAAAATATTTTAAAGGTTCACTGTTGCTATAACACATTTAAAAAGGTGGCAACTGTTAATGTTCAGTCTCTAATCGTCATCATGCCACAAATTTATAGATAGCTTATTTTATATTTGACTTCATAATCATGACAAATGTGTACACTTGGCCTAAATGAAATAATAACTCAATGTCGGAACATGCCTTGCATTTTTTCAAGATAGTTTTGGTACACAGGAAAGTATAACATAGCTGTAGCAGTACAAAATTATTATAGATAACTTAACTTATTTATACTATAGGCGTAATTAAATAACATTAACAAAATAGGGCCCACATGGTGTTATTTTCATACACTTCAGTTAATGTATTTAAGATTTAATCTCAGACACCCTAACACAAATACAATGACATACATTTAGGCTACAAAACTATTTTGTAACTTTACTCTACAAAATAAAATCTAAAAAATGCCGGACATAAGTGTGCGTAAATAAATATCAGATTACGTTAGGCACAAAAGGGGACAAGCCTACATATACATTGCCTTTAACAATCTTTAAATGTTTCACAAAATTTACTAGTAGAATTACATTGCATAAATATATCACAAATCAATATTTTAGTACAAAAATACGCACAAGCAAATGGCAGTTGTTGCTATTACGTTATGAGTAACAAAACAATTCTCGTGAAATGCAATGGTTGAACAGAATTGATCAAAATTTTACAGCATACTTACACAGTAATAGGTGTCACTCAGTGCAACTTTCATGAAAAATCATCCAGTCACACATTTTAAAGCACATAACACTGTTTGCTAAGGCCTACTACTTTTCTGGTGAAAAAAATTACTTTTCTCTTATTAAAATTTAAATGTATACAGTTGATTCACGATAACTTCGGCCTTTTCTGAAGTCCTGCCAAATTTCTACTTTTGGTTATTGATTACGTATCCTTCCGCTACACGTAAACATAAACACTGCCATGTGACTTCTACTTTTATAACTGTCAAATGCGTTGGTTGCTGTTTACAGCTGTTCAAAGAATTATGTCATATTGCAGAAACCATTTCCTATTAATGTTCACAATGTAGGCCTATAACAATATTTTTCAGCTTTATAACTATTTGTTAGACACTATATAGCACGTTACACATAATACACATTAATATTTTGCCATGACGGTGTTTGTTACAACTGTGGCATAAACAACAGTAGTATTTAACCTATTGTTATTAAGATGTGTTTGGAATAAAAATTAAAGCGAAGGGACAACCAGTCCAACGAAACGACACAGTAAATTCAAGCACGCAACTCGTGTCGCTTATTTATTGTACATAGTATCGACAAATGTAAAAGATAGTGGTGAACATGCAAACACATAGGCATACCGTAACATTTATTCTGCTAATATTTACATGCATTGGTACATACTGGTTTATAGGTTTATTTTATTATTTATTTAGTTTTATCTGGGCGGGCTTAGTATTTCGTTGGGATTGTTGCAGACATTTAAATCACAGAAACGTAAGCTCGTTACACAACTGTTTGCCAAACATCTTGCGGAAAGGTACAACATTGTGATAAACAGATGTGAAGGTAAATAATTAATTTCGTCATATCATCAGTTCATGGTTAAAACGTATAAATTTTACACATATTTGAAATCAACGCACACACGCCTGGCCTGTGTAACGATTATAACGCAGCCACCACGCTCTTTCATACGCAACGATCACAACACATTTCACTCTGCCGTGGAAAATCAATTTATCACAACATTGTAACTTCCGTAGGATGTTTAAAAAAAAACGAGTACGAACTTGACGCTTCATTGAGAAACTCGCCGTGTCATTGTATGTCGCTTGTCGCCACCATATTGGGATGGGAACGCTTTCCACACCACGTCTGCTAACCTGCTGGATTTGTAAGTGTCATCGTGCAACAAGCTGTGTCGCACCATCGCATTTGGAAAAACAGGTTGACAATACGTCTAGGGTGATTTTTCAAAGGTTCGATTCTAAAAGGCAGAAGAAAGCGTGAATGGATTAGACACTGATATATGCATATTTTTAATAGGATATTAAAAGCACAATACCTAGCTGATGACAATGTATTTCATGCAACTGCATCCACACATTTAATGCAGAATCTAATTTTCCTCCTAATAGTAGTACAAGAGCTGTCATTTGTTTACATCTAATGTTGACACTTATGTTGTAAATGTTATGATTTTATTTCAATGCTAATAGCTGTCAGATTAATATCTTTCTTTTTTGTTTACATTCAGAATGATAGTTGAATATGTTTCATGATTTATTTTCATTATGTCGTAATTCTTCCAAATTTCAATTAACTTAATGTCTAATGTCACAGAGTTGTGTAATTACTGTCTTTCAGAGAGTGATTTCTTTTTGTCAACATACAATTTTTGAATAGCCTGCTGATAAGTATAATGGCTAAGAAGTCACCTGTGTTAATTTTGGGTCATCCAAAAGAAAGATTTCAAATAACAATCCTCAATATGTTTGTAAACAATTAAATTTTATTGCTGTAATATTTTAATTTAACTATAGTTACATTATTTGCTTCCTCCTGTAAAGTTATACTCTGACAAATTATTATTTTTAGTATTAAACTTTAAAAAAAATTTACAGGTGTGATAGAAATGTTACCTCACTCTGCTGACATGTGACGGCTCATCGACTAGAACACTATATCAAGTGGGGAGTGTTTTTGGTGGGCACTAAATCACTGGTTAGGTTCTCTGGTTAACTCGTCCTTGCGTGGCACTGGGGCGTGCATAAAGGACTGGCGAGGTAGCTTTGCGGCAAGCCACAAAGTCAGGTTCCGCCTGTGTGTAGATGCTGAACACATGTGTGGTGTGTTGGTGGGGACAGAGCATCTGGTGTGAGATATGCGATAGGATCTGTTGATGGTTGGTGCGAGCTGTCTGATGGCGACGACTAGGGTAGGGGTCAGCTCTTGCAAATGCCCGGAGGCACCTGCTTTACTTTCTCTCAGAGTCCACTACATCTGGAATAAGGCATCTGGAGTACAAAATACATACGCTCACGTCCGTGAGGTGAAATGCAAGGATTTTGTACTTTACATGTGTCGAGCCACGTGAGTGTCTGCCGACTGAGTGGTCACCCTATTTCAGTGTACGGCACCTAAACGCGGTGAACAATGGAAATCGGGCTCGCCGTCTGCAGTCCCTACATGTGGGTGTATACTCCAGCGGAGTCTTTCCAACCTAAGGAATGACCCCTTCCGGCGAAGAGACCAGGGATTAGGCGGTCCTTGTGGCACTAAAAGTGCGGTGAAGAACGAAGGTACAGCGAGGAGCTAGGCTGGACTCTGGTGGCTATCGCAGTGTAAACGAAGGCTTAAGGTGCAGCTGGTCAGTTTCTGGCAGTTAGTGCGGTGGAAGACTGAGGACTGACTGGTCCCGAGTCGAATTCTGACTCCGTATTTATACTCTTCGCAGGGCAGCTGCCTCTGTGTTCATTGGTTCTGTGATGAGTAAAGTGCACGAGTGCTGTGGAGATTGAGTTACCACACTTGTAGAATGCACACGTGTATGGATTCACTTGGGGTGCTCTAGAACATTCTGGACAGGAAACACTGGTGATATCTGGATTGAAATAAGGTGCGATTTGAATAGATTAGTAATTCTGACTTGAATGTAAATACTGGAACTATCAGATAGCAAATATTCCAATTTTTAAATGAGTAATTCAGTAGGTGTTAAAAAACTGTTTATAAATATTGGTTGTAACTGTTTGTGTTAATTTCTGCGAGATGAGAGACAGTTATGTAAATATTAGCTGTAAATAGCAAGTGATAGCCATCGTCCAGATAGGAAATTCAGAGCTGTTTTCTATTATTTGTAAATAAAATTAGAAAATTGTTAACTCTTTTAATTCAGACCTTCATTTGTAAAGAACATGACGACACCAACAGACTTTGAAATTTTGTAACATTGGTATCCAAAGAGGAATAGAGGCATTTTTTTTAAACTAATTGTTTTTAAATAATATTATTCAGTAGGTTATTAACGAGTAGGATGAATTTAAATCAAAGTAGTAGGCTACAAAATTAGTAGAGCTTTACAGAGAATGTGATAACCAGGAAAATGGTAGCTGATATGGAACCACTACGTATTTTAGTTGAAGGACTAAGTGGCCAAATAAGTAGCGTTAGGGAATCTACTAGTAGTGTAAATGAATCTCCAACTATCCAAATATGTAGTATTAGGGAACTAGTAGACAAGAAAATAGACAGTGTTAACAAAATAATGGACCGAAAAAAGTCTAGGTGAAGTAGTGGACAGGAAAAAAGTTAAAAGAGATAATGAGAATGTGGATAGGAAAATAGGCAGTATGAATGAAAATGTAAACTAAAACGTTGAAGGTATCAGCGTGTTGGTGAATAACAACATAGTTTGTACAAGAAAATTAAGTGTTAATGAAAGAATGGACAGTGTTAAGTGTAAGGTGGATCAGGAGGTGAGCGCACTTGAAAAGGAATGGCGTGAATTCTTACAGCAGCAAGGAAGATGATTCTCGAGACCAGTTGCTGTGGCGCTGAGATCGGCCACCACTGAACAAACGAATGAGGGTAGTGAGGTGAGAGAGACTGTGGCAGACGTGCAGCTTTGAGTGAAGCACATGAGTGCTGCCTAGAGAGTAGTGTGTGCACGTATAGGGGATTGCTCAGGGCACTAGAACATTTTGGACAGGAAAGACTGGTGATATCTGGTTTGAAATAATGTGGGATTTGAATGGATGAGTAATACCAATTAGAATGTAAATACTGGAACTGTCAGATAGTTAGTTTCTGTTATTTTTGTGAAGGGGCAATTATGTAAATAATAGCTGTAAATAGTGATAGCCATTGTTGTCAAAATACAAACTTTAGAGTATTGCTATGCACTCGCTGCTTTGCATCACTTGGGTGAGCGGAAATGTGTGGTAATGCATGTAACCCAAGAGCGGACGGCGAAGACAAAGACCAGCTTATACAGACTTGCAGTCATGCGTGGCGCCGCGATATGCCTGTTGTGGCTTGCGCACTCCTGATATTCAGCAGAATGAATTTCTGCTTGTATTTGAAGAATGTTCTGGATAATGGCATATTTTCTTTCAGCGTGACTCGGGGTGTGGCGAACCTTCCAGATCAAGGCGAACAATAGTGTAACAGAGCACAGGCCTCTGAACTGGAGCAGTTTTATGAATGTTGACAATTGTGTGGAGTTTGGGCAATTACGTGACCTTGAACGACAGACAAATGAAAAGAGCAGCGAGTGGCGAGAGGTGACCAGCGGGAGGAAAATCTGTGACTGTGAGCAATGGTGCAATGAAGAGTGCAACTGGCAGGCTGAAATGTTTGACTGTATAAGTGAGTGAAAGACATTTCAAATGATGGCAACAGACAAAGTCTGAACATGTATTGATGATGAGTGTGAGTTGACTATTACCCAACAGACACATTTGAGGAGGACTCGATTAGAATTGAGATAGACATTAATAAATGCTACGCTCATTGTGAAATAAGGAAAGTAATAGTGGAGATAGATTAATGTCATAAATAATAGCTGTGTCAATAAATTAAAATCAATTTTAGTTCTTTTGTTTTTATCAAGACCTCCATCCCTCACAAACTCAGCTACGCCCTCATCGGGCATAGTGTAACAGTACTTTTTTTATTAAATATAAATAAATTGAAGATGATATGAATTCTTTTATTTAATTAAAACCTTCATCCCGTAAAGAACGTGTTTACGCAAAACTCTTCAAAAATTTGTAGCTATACATATTGTAATCTGTGTTCAGCTATGTTACGGACACGACCCATTACTATCTGTAAGGAAACTTTTTGAACTAGAAGTGACACTATTGAGACTGTACAAATGTATTAGTTTTATAAAAAAAATCGAAGAGATTATAGTTTGCACTGTAACTGATGATTTGTGTAATATTTTGGTAACACGTCCATTTTATATAGTTCAAAAGTAATACAATGTTTTGCATTTTACAGTTACCGGTTACATTAAGTGTGGGTGTTGTGAAGTCCCGAAAGTAATCCAGTATTTTACTATACCAAAAAATTCTTCTCATTTGTAACGCTTGATTTCATGTGGAAAAAAAGAATTACTTAAATTCTTTTGCTTTGTTTATTTTTTCCTATATAGAAATCAAAGTAGGTCGTTCTGTCATCAAGTATATTTTTTGTTCATCAATTTAATGAAGGTATAACATAATTTAGTATTTCTGCATTCTTTGAAATCTGTCTTCTTTGTTTCAGTCAACATTTTTCAGACAACACAACTGCACAACAACAGATGCCCAGCAGAAATACAATTCAAGAGCGGCCCAGCTTTACAAGGAGAAGTTGCATCACTTAGCTGTACAAGCTATGAGGCTACATGGCACTAAGGTACCAATTAATTTATTTATATGTGCATGCCTGTTCAAGTGCAATTAAGTATAGAATCATATTGTTTGTGAATTAAGGACTCCTGGCTATAGATGGTGAAAAATAACATCTATAGCTTGATCTTATAGCATTTATATTTTGGCTTCTAGTATTACATAATTAGAATTTTTATTTTGACTTTTTACCCTAATTGTTGCATTAACTAACATTTCAGTACTGAAATTAAAGCAGAGAATAAAGGAAACAAAATACAGTACCTCCAACCTGCAGTGGTGAAATGTCAAAGATTTAACTAAATGCTTTGTCGTATTGCAGTAACAAACAAAAACACTGAAATACCTATAGGAACTGGAATATTTTGCAAAAGCAAACTTTGTGAATTTGTACAAAATTTGTAGGGAATAAAAATTGTTCATGAAGAGATGTGGTACACATTTCGCCCACCCCTCAAATGTATGACACAAATTTGGAGGGAATGCAAAAAAGACTTGTTCACGTGAACACATTTAGCTCACATTTCCCCTACCCCTAAAATGTTGGATACATTTCCCCTGCCCCTCGAACGTAGGGCACATTTCCCGTACGGGGCCATGGTGGCTGAGCAGTTAGTGTACTTGCCTCCCACCGAGGCGTTCTAGGTTCAATACACGGCTGAGTCACTCTGGATTTTTGCATGTGGGAATTGTGCCGCTGGACGATGCCGTTGGTCAGTGGGTTTTCTTGGGGATCTCCAGTTTCCCCCGCCCCATAATTTCTGCGCTTCTCCATACTCACCTCAACCACTCTCGTCAGCTTTGAAGTCCTCATTGTTTAGAGCAGCCCAAATCTCTTCACTCTCTCACATTTCCCCCACCCCTTGGCAATTGGGCTTTACTCCCCCCCTGACAATTGGGTTTTACACTCCCCCCTTGATAATTGGGTTTCACCCCCCCCCCCCCTTGGCAATTGGACTTTTCCTTTTCCCCATTGGACATCTACCTTTTCCACCCTCTTGAATATGTGAATTTTCCTCCCTCTCAGGCATGTGCATTTTCTTCTCTCTCAGACATGTGCCTTCCCCCCCCCCCCTTCTTTGATTTGTGCCTCCCTCCTCTGACATCAGCCTTTTACCGTCTTCTGACATCTGCCTTTTACCGTCTTCTGACATCTGCCTTTTCCCCTCCCTCTGACGTTTGCTTTTTCCCCCCTCTGATGTCGGCCTCCCTTCCCCCCTTTTGTTGACAGACGTTTCCCCCTCTGATATTGGGCCTTATTCTTGTCAATAGTTTAGGTCAGGCATACAATGAGAGGGGCAGATACAGAACTGAAACACCACCCAGCCCGGAACCAAGAAGACCAACGACGAGAGAAGTAGCGAGGTGTTGCTGCCACCTTATTGGCGTGGTGATTCAGCACTCCCGATGGAGGGGTTATTGATGCATGTCACACTTTTGACCACCGCCCCCTGCTGCGGAAATTGCCTTGTTCACAATCAGTAACTATACCAGATGGCAGCAAAGCTAGCCAGGGAAGGATAAACAAAGGGAACCCTGTTCTACACCAAGTGGCAATGCAGCCTGCAACAACCTACTTTCCTGAGTGCACATGGCCCAACACCTCTGTGGTGTTCCCACAGTCGCCCTGTTACCTGGGCGGCTTGACTGCTGGCAAGAATAGGTGAGGATGACTTAAGGCCCTGTGCTTCCCTGACCCATTGCAGCACCTGTATAATACAATCTGTAAAACACCAGTTCATCTCCAGCAATCGATACCTCCAGGGCTCCCTCTTCCACTTGAGAGGACCGGGACACCTTAGTCAATGAGATCAGTAGCAAAGTTGAGCCAGCTCACCTTGCAGTTTTGGTCACCTTCAAGTTTTTGTAATACAGTAGAAGGAACTAGGAATTTCAGAGATGTTTTGCACCATTAACCGCTGTGCTATAGGTGTTGATTCTGTTTGCCTCAGGGGGCAATAAAACTTCCAGTACCAGTTTATTTTGTGTGTTTGACTGACTTAAAGATAAGTTATCTGTAAGCCACATCTACTCGCTTTCTTTCCAAATCTAATTACATCCACCAGCCATACTAGGCGATACCCAATGAGAGGGACAGAAGGAAAAACAAGGGCTACAACACAGTTAGGGGCAGGAGTGATTTTGCGCTAAGGGAGGGATCACTTCCACATCCTGCCCCTGGTTGCAGTAGCCATGCAGGCTGTCCCTACTTGAGCTCTGATCATTCGGACATTATTTGTGAGCATGATGCATGGAGGCCAACTCCAGGAGTCACGCCTCTACTCACCAAACTTTGTTTATTCCACTGCATCTAGAACTGCCGGGGACAGATGATTGGAGGAGGAGAGCTCATGGCCCCTGGCACAACCTAAAGTGTAGAGGGGATAATAACCTAGCTCACCAATCTCTGTTTGTCCCATCACATCTTGAACTGCTGCGGGCAGAGAATCTGAGGAAGGAGGCAATATCCTTCCGTTTTTCGGCTGCGCACCGAGAGAAAGAGGAATTGCGGACTCAAACATCGGGTATCACCCTGAACCCCTCCAATCATGCTACCTTGCAGCGCTCTTACCCATCACCTCTTCATCCCATCAACTGTACTGCCTACTGTCCCTATTCCTGTCACAGGAAAGAACATAAGGCAGTTTAGCCTGATAGGTGCGTTCAAAGACAGTCACTCCTAATGTTGTGGATTGAGAGTAGGACAAAGCCCAAAGGCAATGGGAGCAAGCTTACGCAGAATCTCTTCACTCCGCCTGTGAAATGTCACCCAATCAGTTACACTGTTCCGTTTGGCAGAGCCCCATGCAATGTGATCTGGGGAGCAAAGGGGACTTTCAGCATCGTCAAATGAACACACAAAAAGGTGTAGAGAGACAAGTCTTGAAGAGTACAGGCGCAGTTGGAATGCCACCAATTCGTAACCAAGCCATCGGCACCCTCTACCCCACTTTTTGTACTTCAAGCCAAAGTACCGGATAAATGTAACCTCTGGATAGGAACAGTGCCCCAGGATGATAGTCTACCCGCAAGTCCCTGCAAGTGCCAAGCAGCAGCACCTATAAATTAGTAAGCCTACCTAGGGTAGTACAGTATGTGGTCCTATTCACCTTTGGACCCATACTACTGTCCATCCCGTAGGCATCACACTGTTTTCACATAATCTCTTCCACTGTGTAGGTTGATTTCACTGCTCCGATTCATGTGTATCACACCCTCTTAATATCACCACCGAAGTACCTAAAGGTGGGGCATGTTGCCATACTCCACAAACTATTTAAAGTTTAAAGCACAGGTGCCTCCAAAATTTGGTCTGTACGTAGTCTAAATTATAATGGTTTTGATATATCGAGAAAAAAAATTGTAGTCACTTAATTATATTACTCCTTTGCAAACATTATTTATTTAATGTGAACTCTGTGAAGAAATGGGAGAACTAATGTCATCACTGACTCAGATACAGTATCTTAATTGATTTAAAATGTTAATCTCATCATTACCTATACAAGATGGCAACCATCAGAAAGTTGTGGGTTGTGCAAGCAAGCACAGTTGTGTATTGTTTCAGCATTACAAATGTAGTGGTTTTCCATGAACCACCTCTATCATAATGGTACTTTTTTTTATGACCTCTCGAAATAAATTTTTTCTTAAAGTATGCACCATTTAAATATAGCTTGGAATGATATAGTCAATGGGTTTTTCCAATGGTTTCAAAAATCTTTAAATTTAAATGTGTTTGGTATGGACAGGGTTTCAGTACTGTATTACAGGCATGTGTAGGAGAAGTGTAAATTTGTTCTTTGTGACAGTTGGACTTGAGTGCACAGGAAGTGATTGCTGTTGCAAAGCATTTGGGCTCTGGTTCAGTGGTGAGCAGTTGTGTGTATTATCTGTGTGATAACATTGTGTTGGGTTCTGCCACAGCAGTTGACATTTGCATGCTTAGATCAGTGTATGTTCATGTTGTCCTTAACTTAGATCAGCTACAAGTAACATGATGTTCTTTATAACGTTACATGATTAGAACTCATTGCTTCTTGTTTTATGGCTTTCACGGTCATTGCATGTGAAAATTTCACGTACTGCAATGTAATAATCAATTATTGTTTGTTTGGAGATTAAGTATTACCGGTAGTAAAGAAAACTGGAATGATACTAGTTTACATATTTTAAGAACGGTCTCTACAGCACACTTGCACATGAAGGGTTCGTGTAATTCCCTGCTAGGGAATTTTGGGCTTACGGGAAGTAGGCTTTGATCAACGACTAGGGAGGCAAAATGTTAATTTAATTTTAGCAAAATGGGTTTTGACATACTAGGCCTTGCTAGTGGTCAATTTTATGGTTTTGTCGCAATGTCAGTATAGCGAGGAACATTGGGGGGACTAGACCGGATCCTTTGACTTCTGCGGTGGCCGGCTTGTTTTTATGTAAAACTCTGTTAAGACGTTTCTGAGGGTACTGAAAAAATTATGCTTATGAACCAATAAAATTTCTAAAAAGGGTCAAATTTCACATGTGTAGATAGACAAGGTGCAAATTTATTCAACTTATTAAACAGGAAAACTTCTTAAGTGGGAACTTCTTAACAGGGTTTCCCTTATATGTCGTGGGTACAAATTCAGGGACCGCTGTTACAGCCCTACACCTCGTCTGACAGTACCTGAGATCTGTCAGGAAGATGGGTACTTCTCCTGTGTTGGACTCACTCTGCTGGCAAGTGGCTGATCCGGTGCTGACTGTGAGACGTTTAGGGGAGACACTGTCCTGGTCATCGGGGACAACTGGACGAAGAGGTCCCTGTAGGAATGTCCTTAACCAAGGCGTAGGGGTATATCTTCCTAGCTCAAAATTGCCACTATGATGGGGTGCTGCTTATTAGGTTGTTTGATTAATGGTGAAACAAAACGTTGATAGAAGCTGTCCCTGAAGGGGTTAAGTTAGCTTTCTCCTTTACTATAACTTGTAAATCCTTCTTTAACCTTCTTTGTACTCCGTCTTGATGTTGGTACAACATTTAAAAACCTGTAGGGGAGAAGTCAGCTGCGGAAGTCCCTAGTGTGTACTTCCGGGTACTCAGACTTCGTGACGAGAGGCAACCTGTGTTCCTTTCGTCCGGCCCTAGCGAGCTGTGGACAACACTAGTTACTTCCTCACTGAGATACCCGGGTGTGGTATCCACCAGAAGTCAATCAGGTGAAAGTGGTTCCAGCCCCTTTCCGGCCACGTGAGCAGAGGTGGCGGAGTATGGAACACTTATCTGGTCATTTCTCCTGGTGGGGGAGCACCTAAGTGAATTTGGCGCAGCCAAAAGTCTACCTATTGGCAGAGCACTTTTTTCCTCTTAAATGGTGTGTGTATTTACATTGGTGGTTAAGCGTCTGCTGGCTTTTCCTCTGATGCGTAATTTACGTTTACCAACATACAAAGGGGAAAAGGAAAAGGTTTACTAATAAAAGAAAGTACTTTCACAAGAATACGTTAAAAAAAGTGTTATGTTGAACATATTTTCGAAAACAGGGTGGTTCCACACTCACTCATATAAATTAAACATAATATTATTGAAGTTAATCCTAACCATAAAATCGAGGTGAAGGTGACCTGGGCAAGAGCTAGATGTGAAGTAATTAGTTAATTGACTCTGTGATGCTGCTCTTATGATCTGCATTGATCATTGTATAGCAAACTGTTTTGTGTGGATGTTGTGTAAAGTATATGAATTACATTAACTTCACTTACTCACTTCACTCGTTTTCTGTGCATAGAACTAAGACATACTTGCATTGTCTCTTGCTTTCCACGTCTAATAGCACACCAGGTACTTACTGCCTTTTGTCAGTATAAGCCATCTTGTTAGGTAGTATGTTCAATAAATTTCTGAGGAAAATGTTTGACACTTGTTAGTTTCTTTATTTGTTGTAGTTACTTTGGTCTCATTTTTCTGCAGAGTGAGTGAACCAAGCTGAGTTTGTAGTCTGTTATTTATTACAGCTGCAACATTATAACGTGCAGTGAATATGTACAAACTGGCTGAAAAAGAAGTTAAACAGGGCTTTCAAAAGTACTCACTTTACTGTGAATAGCCTATACAATACATGGTTTGTTTTAACCATATACTGTACACTATGGTGTTTAGGAATGTACTTTATGTCAATGTTACCTTGCTATTAGAAATATTTTAAAGCTGTATGGAGTGTCAGTGCAGACTAGATGTGAACTTTAGATTTATGTTAATTGTTTGTGAAGTAACATATTAGCTTAAGAATGTAAATATTTGGATGTTACATAACCTCTTCTTAAATTTTTACATTGCAAATGGATTGCATATTTCTTTTGTAATCTAGCCTAATGTCGAATAAAAAGCACTCACTTGGTATTTTACTTGTCTTGTGTTTATAAAATTAATTAACATTTGGCATGTGTTGGAATCTTTACAGGTTTATGTATATTTTTAAACTACAGTGAATGATAAAGTTAGTCATGGTTCAGGTGCAGTGGGAATTTTTAATGAGGCTGAATGATCGAGATTAAGTGTTTGAATATGAGTAATGACAAATATTCAGCATTTCATTTTTCTGGTAGTATTCCACTCTCTTCCATTGGCCAGACTCAAGTTAAGAGCAGTACTCAAGGAGAAAACACATTGGCTAAATCATTCTTTGAATATAGGAATTTTTTATCACCAGCGACATGTTCTTCACAATCACATTTGTTGGAGATTTCTGTAGTGACTAGCCATTGAGCATACTTATTCACTCTAGGAAGGGTGGGGGGGGGGGGGGGAGCTGCGCCCTTTAATGCATTATGTCATTAGGAAAACTAAGATTGTTTACAATTTTGTGTTTTTGTTTGACAGTTTACTGCTTTGAAACAGTCACTAAATTATGACTAGTTTCAGTGTAGTGAAAATTATTTGTGATGAATATGTATACATTCTTGTATTGTAGTATTGTGCGAATAGATACAAAAACTATTTCTGTAAGAAATTTGGTTACCGAAAGCTGTAACAACATGAAAATTCTTGGATTTTGATGAACTTTCCGGTCTTTAATGAATGTTCATTTAGTGCACTAGCAAAGAAAATTCTTGCCTGTAAATCATCTTGTTTGTTTTCATCATTTTATTACTGAAATAACTACATTAAATTAAAATTTAAATGTAGGCAAGACCCCCCTGTTGCAAATACTCCATATCCTACATTGTTTTGGTTTGATTATATAAAGAATTTGTTAGAATGAATGACTTGCTAAAATGTTATGAAATTCATTAATCTTTCGTTAAGGCTAACCCTTTACTGACATTTTTTTTCATTTCCGTCACAGTTTCACGAAAGTTCATAATAAATCTTTCATTTTCGTTTTGTGAGAAAAAAGTCAACATTCGCATGACCACATTGCTTTGTATTTTCGTTCTTGTGTAAATGTTGATCTTCAGTTTGTGGTTTGCAGCTTCCAATTACCTAACCGCGCACATGCCGATGAGCCTACCATAGCCTAATTCATGGTTCATACTTTTTGAATCAAGCCTTTGAAAAATCACGCCATGAATGGCCTCTTTTGTTGTTTCCTTAATATGTACTATGTCACTTATTACAAGCATTTTTGTGTTAATATAGAAAATCCGTATTTTAAGGTAAATTGAACGTTTACTTTGATGTATGACATCTATATTGCCTAATAAAACGACTTTGCATCATCAGTGTGTACCTCCCTGTCACATCCAGCGATGTTAGAATTGGAGTACAATCTACCAGACTGCCTACAAGGTACGCCTCTAGTCACGGGGGCTATTATGGTTGCCACCATATTGTACTGTTCACCCTACTGTCAAAACTCACATTAACCCCCCCCCCCTCCCAAAGCATGTTTGAGATGTCTGCCGAGCTGCCGAGACTACATTCCAAGGCCATGTGGTACTACGGCGTGCCAAGGGATGGCACCACCAGTATTAACGCTGATGCTCGCAGCCCCAGAGGAAACTCCGGCCAGCAGATGATAAGAGGACGTTGCACCACCACCCCAGCCCAGACGAGGGCGAGCTGACAGAGTATACATACATGCAGCTCATAACTTCAGTCTATGCTCCTTCACTGCACTGTAAGGTGCTGAAGGAAGTATCTCCAGTAGCTTGCTCCATTACAACGTGTGCTGGGGCTCTCTACTGACACCCAGGTCCTAATGATCCAACAACTCTTTGATCTCCAAGAGGTTCTTCAGCAGCTGCACCAGAGGCTGCTCGTCTTACCAGAGACTGCACCCCAAAGTAATCTCTGACCCCTCTTCAATTGCTCACCCTTCTGGTGACGGCAATAACCACTGCCCTTACGGTAGTGCTTAACACCCCACTGTCCTCTAGTAGTCACCCCTGCAAGTTCCTTTTGGACGACGGTGTTAGTATAGTTAGGGAGAGGTGTTTTCATAGCCATCTAGCCGAAACTTCCTTGTCCAACTTAAAACCAGGTCACCTTCACCTGACAATTGTAGATTACTTCTGGTCAACTCTTGTTTGGTTAGGAGATAGTACGGTCCATTGGGTTTATTCCTACCAAAATGCATGTACGTACGTACGTTGTGACATACACATTAGACGGCCACACATTCTGTACGTCCCGGTGCGCAGAAAGGTAGAGCCCCAACCATTGGTCCACCGCGCTTAATGGTGCCATAGGAAGTATTTGCATAGTCCTGAAGGTCTGCTGACCCTTTCTTCCCCTACACCCAAGTGATGTTGACAGACAGCCATAGTATATCTAATGCCCTGTATCTACCGCGCTTAATGTGCTGGACACAGTAGAAGCTAAGGGTGCAGCTTTGATCTATACGATTTCATCAATTGGCAGAACACATAGCTAGGGCCCTTTGTCGCCTGCTTACCCTCACGAGGTTAGAACTACGTTGCCTTCACCTGGAATTGTGTAGTGAAACTTCAATGTCAAAGCAAGTTAGTATAGTAGGTTATATTATTATATATGTTATATTACTCGCACCATGTTATATTACTCGGTCAATATATCACATGTTTCAAAACTATTCTGTGTGTGCTGATTTTCTTGAGTTTTACTGTTGCTTCGACTAAGTAGATTCGGCCCACTAAAGTGAAGCCGTCAGACAACCTGTTCTTAAGCTAAATACCCACATATTAGATGGGCACCAGAGCTCTGTTAGTCAGATGTCTGGCCCCAAGAGGAGCAGTGGAATGTGCGGCCTTACCAGTCAAGCACGAACTGCCAGTGGTTTCCTCCGGCCCTGTACGAAAGCAGTGGAGGAACAGAGCCTATCTTTTGCTGGACACGCCAGCCCTTTTATGCTAATCTCATTTAGGGCCTTTGGCAGGGAGGGGTGCGGAGGTGATAGTCTCGGCCACATGAGTCCAGAATTGAAGAATGCGATGCGGCGTTAACATCCCTTATCACTGGTGATGTGCTCTCCTGGCTTTTCGGGGAACCATCTGTGGCCTTGGTGGCTGGTTCGGTGTCTCAGTTAGGCAGTACAATCCCACTTTGGGCAGTGTACGCGTGACGTCGCTTGGAGAATCCGGGCGAACAGTACAAGCTGGACTGACGTGTTTGTAATAATTTCCAACATTGCGCCGCTGTATTCTGTAGCCACGTGTCAAGCGTCTTCAGAACTGTTTGAGATGGCTTGCCCAAATGGTTGAACATTACATCCAAGATAGAGCGAAGTCAAATGTAGTGTGTGCATAAAAGTGTTATGCGTCAGTGTGATAAACCATTCATAATTTGGCTAGCTTCTTTAGCACTTAACGTTGGAAACATAAAAGTACCCATATATTTAACACAATTATTTGGTATTCCTATGCATAATTTATTTATAGTTGCAATACATTAATAGAAACCAAGCTTGAAATTCCTTTTTGTGGGGAATGCAGAAGTTTTTTTGTAAACCTGTTTATGTACTTATAAATTACCTTTCCCATCAGATAGAACTGGTATGTTTCAGTAAAAATTTACAATATTAACCAAAACAATAGAAAACTATGTTTTAGAATTTAGTTTAAGATATAAAAAATCAAATTTTAACAGTCACTTATTGGGTTTTCTGTAACCAAAATTTTTTAATAGTAGTAAAATATTTTTTTTTTTTGCTTTTGTAACCTATTCAGCAACAGGTGAATCATCACTCATTGAAATAAAGATTCAAATCATAACAATTGATCCTTTTGTTCATGTTTAGTCTGTGGGCTGTCATATTCCCTGTCAGTTTGACTTTCCTTTCACATCCTGCTCATCAACTCTGGTGATTGTTCGGGACTGTATTTTTGTTTCTTAGTTACATTTGGAAGGAGCCCATGCAGAATCAACTAAAGCAGAGGAGAAGGAAGAAGAGGATTTCTTTTCAGAGGTCTCCAAATCGGAATCACATATTGATGGAAATTTAGAAGAAAATGTGGTATGTCTTTTACTATTTTCATATTGTTTTTAATTTCTTGTTAAAGTACTGTATTGCTATGTAGTGCTATTGTTCACATTTTTTTGTACATTGTAATCTGCATACATCATGATTGTGTTCCTATCATGTAGAATATATTTACATTTATAAAATTACATAGAAAATGATTTAGTGTCATGCCGCTGTTTAAATTATTCTGGATCATCAGATTGGTTATGGTAATGTTTAGGAAAGTACTCAATTTGAAAGACATAATGTAGAAAAGGAGCCTTAGCGGTTATGCTACTATAGTTTGTCTCGTGTAAGGTTTCCAGATTTTGACAGATTATGTGAAAGTAGTGCCTTGTAAATAAACTGAATACAGATCATTCTGCCACCATGTGCTTTCCATGTGACTGTCAAAGCATGTCAAATTTTTGTTTGACATTTCAAACATGTCAACTACAATTGAGGGAAATATATGATTATGCAGATCTTTATTTTATTTCTGATGGTAACATCTACATTGCGTTATCAAAATACTATCAATAAAATATATTCATATTACAATTAATTAAACAAATATTATTGATTACTATCAAATCAATACAAACCCAAAAAAAATGTATATTTTAAATCAAGAAATTTCATTGGACTTGCAAGTTTACAACTCTCACAACAGGAAAATATTTAAGGCAAGATAGAAAGATATTTATGTCGATTACAATTAACACTGTAATAAAAATTAAATCTCACATGTTAAACAATTTAACGGAGGATACAAAAACTTACCTGTCCCGAAGTATGATCAGAATTGCCTTCTTTATACATCTCTTAAAAATTTAACAAATTCATTTAAAAAAAGAATGTGAATCTCACATAGTTATCTGATGTGAGCATCAGAAAAAAAATATAATTAATTCACAACTGCGCAGTAAAATGAAAATTAGAAAAAACAAAAGTGTGCTGGAGTTCTGTGTAAAGGCATTGTCACCAGACCTTAAAAAAAATCACATTTAGGCAGTGAACAAACACAATAAGAGTTAGGCCTGTAAAATCATACACCCAAATAGTTGATTAGAACTGTAAAAGTCTTCTACCATCAATAATTACGGAACCTATTTGTAGCAATTACAATGAGATAAGCCTGTACAAAAACTATTCCTCACAAATGGTGAAACTGGTAGGCATATGATCTTTAAGTCATGAAACCTATTGGCAATTACTTCAAACACATGGCCGTATGTACTATTACAGTAATGTGGATATTTAATATACATTCCAGTCACCCAAAAAAAAATTTACCACTGAAAGAAAATGTACTTTACATAGTCTTTCTGGATAGACGAAACATTATATATCTCAGTTTTAACGTAATTAGGCCTAAATAATTAGTATTTAATTACAACTGCATTCGTGGTTTTGGTCTACACGCAGGCGAGCAGTATAACCTCAATGTTTTGGTGTAGTCAATACTATTTGTTTTTTATTGACCAAACAAAAATAAATTAAACTGTAACAGTAACATATTCTAAGAAATGAAATGAATGCTGAATATTTCATTGTTGTCTGCTAAAAACCCGCACACAAACTTAACATGTTTACTACCAAATGTTTGCTTAAGATATTTACATTTCCCCACCAAATGCATCACACTACAAATATTCATGTACATAATTTATCGCTATTTACTTTGCGATTGTTTTCGATAAAATTTCAAGCAATCTGTGGCTTGTTTCTAGCACAGAACGACTTTTGAGTTCTCCCATTAGTATCATGTCTTTGACTCCTTTGGCAACACGTATGATGTCTTGCTGTCATTGGCGATTGCATGAAGGATTTTTAAGTTGCTGCATTTTAAATAACTATTTACACAACATTCATTAATTTGATTCAGAACTTATTAAACTGATACACCTGCACACAAAAATCGCATCTCACAATAACAACATGGCATCCATTCGTTTGTCGGTGAAGATAAACAACCTTCCTTTTGCATTATTTATGTTATGCAAGTTAACAAATTTGAAACTATAAACACATTTAATAACCTTACACAAAATACTATAACGTAATATTATTTACGTTTATTCCGAAATGCTTACTAATTTTTATCTTGTACTGTGCACTATTTTCTTTTTTTGCCGATGTAAGAAATAATACATGTTATCCAGGGATACCTCCATTGCTTCACATGGCGGTCAGCTGACATTCGTTATTTCAAATATGACGCTACTGTATTACACTTTAAATATGTTGGCAGCAGTAGCTGTCAAATTCTGGAAACCTTAAATGAGACAGGATATAGATATGTAATCACTAATGTGAACTGTGTTTAGTTCTCAGTGGAGGTCACTTACAGTTTTTTACATTTGGGAAGCATGGCAAGTTTTCTTGGGGTATTCCTTTTTCACCCCAACTTTGCATTCCATTACTGCTCCATCACCATCTGTGTTTACCCCAATGGGTGCTGAAGTACCTAACAGGTCTCTCGGCTATAGAATAAGAAAATCCAAACTGTTTAAGTTAACTGTTCCACTTCAAATTGCAACTTGTAACCTTTAGTCTCGTAGAAAAATTCTTTGGAAATTTTCAAAATTGTCAGTGGTCTGTTTAACTCTTACCAGTTACTTCATACACCCAGTGAGATTTTATACCCACAAAGTGAATACAACACGCAGATTGTACACTAAAGTGCTGAATTGATTACGTTAGAAAGGAAGGGTGACACTGTGCGTGCTTGGAGCGTGGTGAGAGGAGGCTGCAAAGAGGGAGGAGTAGGATTGTTCTGGCACAGGCTGAGGCATCTGTCGCAAACAATATCTTGAAGTTGTGTTTGCAAACAATTGACGTCCAAGCTTGTGACCATTGATTTTCAGCAGTGTTCCAAACAGTGGATCCCTTTGAAAGTAATCACTTGGTCAGCAAGTTCCCCATGCAAATTTCTGTGATAATTTTTTTCTTTTGCATAGAAGTTGGCTAATAAGGAATAGTCTTTAGCTTTCCAAGTCTAATAGCGCACCAAGTACATACTGCCAATTGTCAGTATAGGCCATCCTATGATTCAGCAGGTTTTATGTTCCTGAAAGTTGACTTGTGTAACTTAAACATTATGGCTTAACAAATAAACACAACGAAATTGGCTAACAGATCTACTTGCTGCTTTTTTTTATTCTTGTTGTAAATTGTTGAGGATTTCTTTGTATATTGATTTATATTTCAACTTAATTCTCCAAACTAATAGGTGAAATATAATGTGCTATTTACTAACAGTAGTGAGTCTGCGAACTCATAAATTTTAGTAAGCATTTTTGCCTTAACTTAAAAATGCAATGAAACTCTGAAGTTTCTAAAGGGACTAAAAAAAATTTTACTTTTAACATGGAAAACTTCTCTAAGGATTAAATTACATGTTAACAGCCCATGTGAAATAATTTCCAGGCTTATTAAGCATGAAAACTTTTTAACAGGGAACTTCTTAACACTGTTTCACTGTAGTTAGTTAAAGAATTAACGAATGTTACTGTTTGGCCATAAGTGGTGGACGGTGCCCCTGTCTCGACAGTTTTAAAGCAGCCAGCATCTGTGCCTAGCATGGAACGGGGTTTGATCTCTGTACGCTTTGGCATTTTAAACAGTTAGTTCTTAGGGTTGAGTTAGATTTAGATAGCTCAAGTGACTGGCAGTAGATTTCAATCTCTCTTCTCCTGTGTGTGGGTAGCAGGGTTAGGATGGACCATGTTCTGCTCTGTGAGATAGAGGGGACTGAGATTCATTGCTGGTGGTAGATGCCCTCCCCTTCATACTCTGCCCTGGTCCTTGACAGAATGTAAAGACAGAGACTGGTGAGTGTGTATCATCGTCTTTATATTGTGAAAACGCCGGAAACAGGGAGAGGAAGGGAGCAAGCCTGTACAATTTAATCGGTGCCAAAACCAAATGTGAAAAATTTGGTTTTGGGGGGGGGAGGGGGGGGACTGAAATAGAAGCAGAGGGAAATGAGGGGTACCTTAGGTTACTATCCACTCGTTCAAACACTAAACAACTCTACGACACTCTCTCTCAACTTCACAAAAACCATTAAACCACAGCTCATCTTTTTAGCTGCAAATTACGGTATCTCCTACAAAAATGCTGTATAAAATAAAATGTCTCCATCCTACATCTCCGACCCATCTTCTCAAAACATGATTGAGGGCGACCAACACAAGGTATTTGTTTGGGCTACCTTGAAGTCCTTTTACTTTCAAACTAAAACAACATAATAGTAGAGCTGTACCCCTTAGTGCTCAATGCAAGAGGTAGTATGCGATCTTTTGAGGCAGGACACTGACAAGATAATTAAAATAAATAATGTCATGAACAACACATAGTTTCACTAATACTCAAGTATTTATGATTACCAAAACCACCAGAAACATAAAAAAGGGGGGAGGGTGGTAATTAATCATTTAGAAATAAAAGAGGAGATGTTACGAAAATCTTAACAATTTAATAAATCCAAGTAAATAAAATCTATATAAAAATGAGTATCACAAGGGACATAGACAAAAATACTTTTTTTTTTTTTGTAAAAGTTTAGCATAAAATGGAATTGAATAAATAAACAAATGCATTATTATCAATTGACTTGTATGGAATACAGTATAATTAATAAGAATCTGTTTAATTCAACAAAATAAAAAAACTCATTACTGTATTACTTTTTCCCAAATCTTGTACGTTGAACTTTATTCTCTCCCTCTTTCTACACTTATGTTGCTGTTTTACAGTCCTGCAGTGAATCAGGAAATGAGTGGCCTGACCACAAAAGTAGCGAGAAAGTATAAGTTTTTGAAGTCTTATCATAGTACTGCTAGGCGTTGTGAAATTTCTGGATCTCTAATAATACCCTTGAGCATACTTTGAGACATATTGTATGGGTAATGTGATATGTATTTTCCATAGTATAATAAAATTGGCATTGTAATATTTTGGAACGCTTTTCAGAAATGTGCTAACAAGATCTGCTCTCATGGATGTGGTTAAATTTTACAAATAAATATTTAAACAAAAAATTAAATACATTTCATTTCAATAATTTGTTGAGTAATTTACATGTAGCCTAAAGGAGATAAAATTGGTTTACATTGCTCTTGGG
Source organism: Dryococelus australis (assembly GCA_029891345.1). Classification (NCBI taxonomy): domain Eukaryota; kingdom Metazoa; phylum Arthropoda; class Insecta; order Phasmatodea; family Phasmatidae; genus Dryococelus; species Dryococelus australis. The sequence continues at coordinate 61,196,310 of CM057006.1, forward strand.
AAACTCATGAAGTAGTCTACAGATAAATATTTTTTTAAATAGTTTTCCTGGTTAATAGGTTTATGTAATTTTGCACTTTGTCTATAAACGCCAAAGTAATTTTACCCTGTCAAGGAGTTTTCATGGTTAATAAGTCTATATTTGTCAGTCTCTTCAGAAACTTTTTAAGATGGTGTTACTGTACACTTTTTTTGTTATTAGTAAGTATACATGTTGCAGTGCATGTGTGGGTATACTGTTAACAGCTAAGTGCAACTTTTCCAGCAGGAGTGTACGAATGGCACCCTACAGAATCATGCTCCTGGTGCAGGACCAAATGTAGAAGCAGCATTAAATCTAAGCTCCGGTGACACTTCACATGACAGGAAACCAACAATTGGCATTCGTAAACCGGCTGCGAAACGTCCTGGGGTGAGCAGTAATACTATGTTATGTTCAGAGTCACAACTGTACTGTTTTTTTTGCTATACTGATGTTTGTTCCAGTTGCTTAAGAATTCAAACTGGGCATGTTAGCAAGGGCATAAGAGGTACCTAATGTGCATTAAACAGTTCATATAACTTTGCAGAATCAGGTGTTAAAACTACCATGGTAAACCAAATTTTTAAACATTTAGTAAAAACAAATTGAGTATGAATTTCTCTATTTCTGTGTGTATAAGCCAAACATTTTTACAAAAAAAATTACTACAAAACGTGGGATGCGGCTTATATACAATACATTGGCATTAAAAAAATTGTTCCCCAAAACATGTTATGAAATTTGTCAACATACAGTACTTTTTAATGTTGTTTTAACCTGAAGGAAGGAAGAGAAGAGAAGTGAAAGAAGGGAAAAAATAACTTTCACTTGTGCAATTATTTGAATTATTTGTTTACTCGCATTCATAAACAAAACAAACATCATCCCGCATGTGTGAAATGTAAACATGTTGGAGTTCAGTCATAGATGCCATACATGAGAAAATAATTACTCTGCTGTACAAGAGAAAGATAACTACGTAGTTTTCACGCCCGCCGTGGCACTATAGGTGCACATTGATAAGGTGCCACTTTGAGTAACATGTTGCCATGGTTTTGCTTTCTCATGTCAAGTTATCATCTGTGAAATAGTAATTGGGTGATGTATATTTGTAAACATTGTGACATAATAAAAATGTTCTGTCACAAATGTTTTGTAGGGGAGAAATTAAGTTGGAATTTATTATGTTTGTATGGAATCATAATTTAACAATACTTACAGGAATACAATAATTCAGTGCAGCCTATACTTGAAATATTAATTATCCCTAATTTTTCATCAAAAACTTAGGGTGTGGCCTATACACCCAAAAATACTGTAATTTCGTATTGTTTGGTGTGTAAGCCCCTGTCATGGTACTGATATAAACCACCTAGAAGTGTTTAGTTTTCCAACATATTGTCAGACTATATCTTTTTTTAAATATTTATACCTAGCTGCATTTGACCTCATATATTAAGTTGTTCAGTCCTTTCTGTCCATAACACCCTTTTAGTGTCTCTTCCTTCCATATTGTGCTGATACTTTTATTCAAAATGCACTAAAAATACTGATCATATAAAATCTATGGAGGTATTTCTCAAAATGCTTAAAATATCGAATGTGAGAGGTGTATAGTACACATGTTTTTTCTAATGTAAATGCATAATATTGGGGATGGGATCCTCAATGCCTCATTACCTTGATACAATTGATACTTTATAGTATCGAGTATCGCATGAGAATATCCAAAAGTATTTAATTTTAACATTGTGCTAATGGTATTTACCATGCACGTTTTTTTAATGAAGCACAAAATTACAAAATTCCCATCCTATTTGCATGCTGTGTTTTATTGCATAATTATTGCTGCCGCAGAACAGTCGCACAATAATTTTCAAATACAGAAAAAAGGAAAACCGCCTACCAGTAGTTTGTAACTTGAGCCGCATCACAACGCAAGGAACATACGGGAGGGGAAGAACCGAACCTGGAAGTACTGTGACGAGATGTAGTTCCTCTCTCACAAGAAGAAACTAAAGTGGAAAGGGTGTCATGGTGGTTGCTAGGCAACCATTTCCCCTCTTGCCTGGTGTGTAAGGGGAGGAAGCGATATTGAGCCTGTCCATGACTAACTACAGCCGAACGTATTACACAACACCAAAACACATTCCTAGAATTATTTCAATATTGTCTGCTTTTAATGCTGTGTGTTTGTCTTATTATGTTACTGTATTAAGAGAATGCTCTTTCACTGTCTGCGTTAGGTTCCGGTATCCACAGACACTTCACTACACAACATAAGTATTCCTGAAAATCATTTTTAACAAGAGAAAAATTGCAAGAACATCTACATGATCACACTTGTGTTGATAACAGCTTGTCTTGTTGTGGAATACCCTTCAAGTATTTGGTGCAATGATAAAGTAGAAAGAAAAGACAGTGTTTTGACTCTTGCCTCTACATCTAAGGCAACAACTTCAGGACCTTTAGCAATTATATTCCTTGGAGTCATTCAGCGTTCCAACATTTTCAAGGAATAGCTTTGCTGAGTCAGCACCCATTAAAGATGAGAGCTAAGAAAACACTTTTGGCCTGTAGCAGCAAGTTTAGCAGCAGTTGAAGCTTTCAGACAAGAAGAATTAGCCAGTAAACACAATGTTTCTGGTCCAAAAACCCGGTCACTGACAAGTTTGTAGCAAGTCTACAAATCTGACAACTTGGAGTGCAACTTATGAGCAAAAGGGTATGAAGATCGTTCTAAAATCTTCCAACAAATCAACAGTTTGATTGCAATGTTGTACCACGGATTTAGCTTGACATTTGAATATCTGTTATTTCATCTTCAAGTTGCTTGAAATATTCAACAGCACTGCTACAGTCACTACCTTCTTCTTTGAAGAATGTAACCAAATGATTCAAATACTAATATACATACTTGACTGCTTGAAGCCACTATTTCCATCGGGTTACTACTGGAGAAGGAAAAAGTTTAGGGTTGGCATTAGACTCTTGTAGATGCTGGAGGTTATGATGGTTCCTCTTCTGTGTGTTGACGAGCACCATCTTGGTCTTCACCACGCATTCATTTAGGGCAATAAGTTCACTGGACGAGATGTTTCCGACTAGGTTCAACTTGTGTGCCCAGTATTGAATGTGTAAAAGATTTTCGGATACATGTACTTTTAACATTTCCGCTCTTTTACCCATTTATTTGGCAGAGTCTGAAATGAAAGAGCACACATTTTCATATTTAACTTCATATTTCAATAGTATGTTCACAACTGCTCTTGAACATTCAGTTGAATTTCCATTATTTAAAACCTTAGCCCCTGCTACGAGCAGTTTGTGTTCCTCATTTGCCAAGAAAATTCTGAACAATACCACAAAGACACATTCACCTTTGCGGTTCATAGTTTCATCCCATAGAATCATAATGGCCTGTATTTTTATAGCTTCTTTTATTTTAGGTTCTGCTTTCATTAAAAAAATATTCAGGTGTGAAAAATGTAGTCTTGTTGCATTTGGTAGGTCACCAGCTCCTGTAGAGTTTAAACATGAACCCAAATGCTTAACCACATATATTTAGACTAATCAAACTATTCTACCATATGAATGTAATCACACTAATGCATAAAAGGTAATACATTTCGTCAAGATACTTTTATGAAGAGTAGGTCTATTTCAAATTTTGCATCTTTAATACAGTGTCTTGAATTCTACTAACAATTTCTGTGTATTTTGAACAAGCATTTTAAAAATTATTTCCATATAAACCTGTATAGTATTTCCAAATAAGCTTTTTTTTTTTTTTTTTTTTTTTTTTTTTTTTTTTTTTTTCCAGTAAAAATTTCTTGGAACCGGTAGTTATTGATATGTTTTATTTTTCTCTTCATAGTGAATAGGTACGTTTTTGTCTTCAGCCTGAGTACAAAAAAATTATGTATTTAGCAGGGCCAATAAATTATGAATTAATTACAGTAAGAAACAATTGAGTATTTAATGGGGCTTTTATCATTTAATGCACATTTATATCTCAGGCTGCAGACTGAATACCAAAATACATCCAATCACAATTGTAGGGTAAAATAAAGTCCCTTTTTAAAACAATTTTGTAGAATTTTTCATCAAATACACCATAAAGTCGGAATTATTCAATTAACTTCTTGACATAATTCCTTGACTTATCTTTGATGTATTCGTTTAACCATTCCCTGATAGCTGGGTGATCAAGTTTCTGTCGAGGAATATTTGCAGAAACAAATGCACGCACTGTGTCATTCCTAAATTTCAGTTTGGTTAGGTTTACTCGTTTATTGAAAGAAATATTATATTTGATTGTCACGAGCATCTCCCAAACCTGATGGTGATGATTGACATTAATTTTTTTGTTTGCAGCATAAGATGCTTGATGTCTGCAATGCTTCTCACAAGTGTCTTTTCTTTTCCAGTCCACTACCGTGTTGCAAAATTTGCACATCATTACCTGTTTTTCTCTATTGAAAAAAATGAATCCTCTGTATTCGTATTCCTTTGCTCGTTAAAACACTGACACTACCTTAGGCATTGTTTGTTGTATTAAATAAAATACAAATGAAAAATATGCAACTATTTTAATTCACATAATCGCCTGTGGTTTTTATTAGTCACACATTCAACTTGATTTACATGGGACGTAGAATTTTGTTTTCACACAATTATAATTCAAAACATTTACACCCTCTGTGTTTGTTTACAACACGTTTTTATACTACTAAAGACTATGGATGATATGGATGGTATTGTTTTTTATGTGCGTTTATGAAAGTACCAAAGATAGATTGCCGTGTATGTCCTATGTATACTTTAGAAGTACAAAATGTGGTACTCAGCACTGCATGCAGCACAACTTTGTTGTGGTTGTTGCAGCATAGTTTGTTTCCACTTAATTTTGGCGCACCTTTGAAACAAGATGGTAAATGTATTACTGTGAAACAAATGTTTAATATTGCATAAAATGCTGGAATATTGTGTATATTTTGTGAATTCAGGTGGATATCGTGAATAATAATACATTTGGTGGTATTGCTGCTTATTTCGCAAAAACGAAAGGCTATAAAATCAAAACAGTTGTTGGGAATCACACATTTATTTACCTATGTTCTAGTTTCAAACGTGTTTGCAAAACTTCCCGATTTCTTCATTAACAAAATTCATGTACGTCTACTCATTGGCTAAGTCCGAAAAACAAATTTTGTGAACCAGAATTGAAAAGAAAGAAGATTTATTTTATTTGAGAAGATTGATTAATAATTTGTTGAACGTGCTGAAGAAAAAAACGTGTTTATTAAAAATATTTAAAGTTAAGAATTATGACATTGTGATTTTTAATGAAATGTTATAAATGGTGCCCAACGTGATAATTGTACATTTGTGATTTGTATGAAACTAGCGACACTTCTGTGGCCCCTCTTGGGATCGCTCTATCCACTGAGCCTCTGTGGCCCTACTATTTATATTCATAGAGAAAGTATTAGTATAATAATTGTTCCTGTAGTTTTGGTAGAGCATGCTTAGAAAGCAGCAAAATGGCTCTTTTTTTTTTTTTTTTTTTCACAAATTTTCGGAATTTCTCAACTCCTATAAGTGTTACAGCAATTTTTAATACACATAAACCTTCCTCAATAAATACAGATCATAACAGTAAAAGCTGTACCGAAATCTGTTCAGTGTTTCTCGAGATTATCGCAGTAATACAGACGCACGTGTCATCAGCGACTTTTTTTTTTACTCTGTATGGATGTACCAAGATGCCTTTTCCATGCCCCCCCCCCCCCCTCCCGCTCTCCCACACTCAACGTGGTACAAGTCTTCTTGGAGTCTTGCTGTGCTCTCTGTTATCTGCCGCCGATGATGATTTGTAATAATTGCCGAAGCTCACAGCGGGGGTAGTACTGTCCCTTGTGAGGGACCTTGTCCACCCATATGGTTTTCATTTGTTAATAGGCAGCCAGGAGAGGATAAACCTTCCTTCCTCCTCTCAACCATCAAAAGATTTTTTGAGCTAAGCTCATCTAGTTTTTAGAGCTTACTGAGTTGCCCCAGCAAGCTCTGGTCCCAATGCAGTTTTATTTTACCTCCCTTTTACCTGCCTGTATGGTAAGAAGGGTGGTGGTGAAGTTAAATAATTGATTCTGTGCAAAACTTAGAAATTCAGGACTTTTTAGCTGTTGCGAAGCCCTGTAAGGCACTAGTGACAGTTTGGTAATTCAATATTGTAGTTTTGGTAAAAGTTAATGTGACCCAGCTATCGCATAATCATAGTTCCAGAACTGTATGTTTTTCTCCAGATGGGAGGCAAGAAAGGTGGATTTGGAGCTCAAAAGGTGAAAACTAACTTTGCAGACATAGAGCGTGATGTTGCAATAGCGGAACAGCTGAAGGTGCAAGCGGCCGAGGAAGCAAAGTTGGCGTCAGAGAGGTCGATAGAGGAAGATCAGAAGCGAGTAAGTTGTTTCACATTGGTTTTCTGTGCTGTTTTCACAAAATACATTTTTATAATATAATTATATCCTATGATTTCTAGTGTATTAAGTTAAGACTTATGCACTAAAGTGGATGTCAACATGTTTAATATTCTGTATTAAAAGTGAATTTAGCAAAACTTTGTATTCCACAATTACTTTAATTAAATAGGACTGTATTATTGACTATATCTGGGTGACGGGTTGCTGAAGTGGCATTTCTGGCAGGTGTAGATACTGGTACAGTGTGGTAGGTTGAGGTGAACAGAGGCTTCGGTTGAGAAGTAGGGTGCATTATAGCAGGAACCAAATAAGCGATGACTGGTGTAGGTGGGTGATCAGGTTGGCTTAAATGTTCTGCTATCCGCCAAGGGTACTCCGTCGGGCCATTGTTCACTTTCGACTTTCACTGGGTCTTGAAGATGCTTGAACTCATGATTCTAAGCTAGCTATATGAGACACCAGGGAGGGCTGATACTCGTGTAATCGGCAGGAAGCCAAGAGGATCTGCGGGACCTTTTCCTTGACCCCCTTCCGTTAGGAATAGGACATTGGGAAGCAGACTTTACCCTTCTGTACTGTACCAACACGGCAGGCTCCTTGTGCAATTTTAAGTTTATCACCACGCACTGGCCGGCAACTGGCGGACACCTTATTCCAACGCTTGCAGAGACTGCAAAGTATACAATGGAAATCAGGCCTCAACTTCCCAACGTCGCACACGAGTGTGTGGCCCTGCCCCGTCTTCCCAACTCAGGGGATGTGAGACTCTCTTAGCAGAGACTGCAGTGGAGAGACATACCGAGCTGACAAACTGTTTTCAGACAGTGTACCTGTGTGGCTCCTTCAATCCCAAAGGGTTGACAGGAAGGGCAGCTTGAGCTAGTGCGTGTTGGTGAAAGGTTAGCTCGATTGAGTAGTTTTTCCCGGGATCACCTGCAGTATTGTTATGCGAGGGTAACTACAGAAAGGTGCTAAGTCTACAGGAAAGAACTCAAGGTAAAAGCCGACCCATGTTTTATTCCAGTAAAGGAAGAAAACACATGGTGAATGTACCCTAGTTCCTGGTCGACGGCACAAATCTCAGCCGTGAAGCTAGAATACACTGCTAGGTTGACCGGTGATAAAACAGAGGAATGCTGGGTGTAATGCTGACGTCTAAGCAACCTCCTCCTGCATTGTTGTACGTGTGGATTGTTGTGCAACAACGTAACTTAGTAAAACTGACACGTAGCTAGGTAGACTAAGCAAGGTCCACTACAGATACGTCTGTATACTGTAGAGTTAAGCAGTTGTAGTGAGGTACGCAGCAGGGAGAGAGCCTAACGTAATCTAAGTATTGTAAGCGTAGCTTAAACGATGACACAGGGTGCAGAGAATAGTGTCTGAGCAGCGCGTGCTGGAGTTCTGAAGACTGGTGGTTCAGGTTGGTCAGTGTCTTAGTAACGTGTGCTACGCAACTGAAGACTGGTCAAGAGACGCGGGCTCTCTCCTTTTATACTAATTCGGGTTGCTGCCCGACACTGATTGGCTGGTGCCACTAAGGTGAGGGGTGTCGCAGAGCGGGGGTAGCGAATGCATGATTTGTCTATGTGACGTCACCGGCCATCTTATAGGGAAGAATAGCAGAGACAAACAATATCCCTACTACAAACGCTATCTAGCATGGAGTAAAATAACTCTGTGCATCTAAGCATTGTTGCGATGGGCGAGTGAATAAAACAATCTGCAAGGCAGACTGTACAATCTCACTTTACGTCGGGACAAAGGAAAATGCACACTTTGTCTCCTGGCTGAACTGAACTAAGGGTGGAGCAGAAGTCGTTTAATTTCCATGGTTAAAAAGATGTCATGTGTCAAGCTCAATGCCAAACACAATTCTATTTTACTGTTTAGTCTTGTAAACAGTATTGGATGCTCGTGAATAAGTGCTACAAAATAAAGTTAATACTTACATAATATTTTGACATGGTCAATTATGTGTAACAGTTAAAAACCAAACAGTAATTTTTACACACAAATGTATAGAATTTCTCCAGTTACCACCAGCTTAAAAGCAACCTCTGTAACAGCATTGCACTAGCTGTGAAAATTTTCCCTACGCTAAACATGCCCTGAAAGAATTTTGTTTCATTTCTAATAGGAATGGGTTTGTTTCTTTTTTTTCTTGTTGTTGGCTCTGTACCAGTTATTAAAAATCAGTTCTCGATTTCTTATTTTCAGTGTTAAAATGCAATACAAATGAAAATATTTTTATTCATGCCTAATAAAGAAACTTAACTAATTTTACCCACGTTTAGCAACTAATAGATGGTGCTTTTTTATCCAGTAATGCAACACATGAGAATATCAGTAATACATAGTTTTTTTGTTTTCTATTTGATAACTAAATACACAGTATTGTTTTCAAAATAATATTTTCATTACTTGAATGTAAGCTCCGGCATAAAGTGTTAATAATTTTAATATGCCCGTACATCACATAACCTGATCAGAGATTTTGACACTGGTTCTTGATCTCGATTATCAATGCCAAGAACCAGCGGAACTGGTAACCAAAACAGACCCAACCCTGGTTCCTAGTCTGAGTAGAATAAACCTTACTGAGGATAACAGAGTTGCAGTGTATAAGGAGGCCAAGGAGATGGGAAGAACAGATGCTAGACATAGTCTAAATCAAGGGTTCTGACAATGAGTCTGGCTCATACTTTTTTTAAACACTTTACTCACAGCGATATTTTCGTGTTTTGTAATAATTTTCTATGTATTCAGTGACCACATAGAAAACACCAGTGTAATTTTCCAGTGGTTACAGTAGGAAAATTTTCACTAGGGGAATAAATCATTATTTGTTATTGAAATAAAATTTTTTTTGCTAACTAAAATTTATATTTTATTTTAGATTGCCTCAATGCGCCTGGCCTATCAAGACCTCGGTTTGCAACAGAAGAAGGAAGAGGAAAAGTTAAAGAAAGTGGACCCGAAGAAGGCCCAACAGATTGAGCGGCTAGGCATGGGCATAGCTTCACGCACGTGAGTTCCACATTCTGAGTTGCTGCTAGTCTTTCGAGGGTCGACCCATCACTAGATTTTACTGTTACTGTTGAAGGACATTATATATTTTCTTTATAAAACCTGGCCAGACAGTTTACGAGGTGACAAAAAGAGGCAGTGTAAAAGATGTCTGGTAACCCAAGTTACAGTCCGAGACATCAGTACAAAATGGTGGCTGGCATGGCCGGGCACGTGGCATTCGTTACACTTTATCAAACCTTAAATGTGTAAGTCTCAAGTCGAAACAGTTGGTCCTCTGGGCCGGATTAAGATCTGCGTAATTTCCATCATCTTTTGCTGTGTTTACGAGAGTATCTTTATTCGGTGTGGTTTGTGCGTGTTGTTATTGCCGTGTTACTCTAACCTCTTTGTCTCGCCTGCACCAGCTTTGTTCACCGACACAGCAACGGACGTGTGTGATCGAAATTCTGCAGTACGAGAGACGTTATAATTTAGATGTTTAAGTAGTGGGAGCTGATGCATTCTGTTGTTTTGATTTACCAAGGCCAGTAATATTAAAAGTGACTGGGTGCTTGGTGACAGTATCTATGGGTGCATTAAACACACTGTGCTATTGGTTTTAGCTGTGGATTGAAGTTTTGTGATTCAAGAAGTTGTGTTTCAACCATGGCTGACAAGGCCACAGCATTAGAGTGACGTGTGGAACGCACGGAAAATAGGTTATGGCGGGTTGCCGAACTCGTCAAAAAGGTTTCCACAGATGTGACCAAAAGGCAGCTGTTTTCTGCTATCTGCCGCGATTTACCCCAGATACGCTCAGGGTTTGAAGATGATCATCTGGCCTACGAATTAACAAGTAAGGACCAGACGGACTTCGATGCTGTGACACTCAGAAAGGTTAGCTCGTTTTGATGACTTATTCTATGAAATTACTGCAATTGACGACTCCTTAGAACCTAGGAAGGAGTTTATCAAGCCTGCACGCAGTTCTTGCTCAGCCACTTCATCCCCTCGTCTCCCCGCCATTGAACTGCCGCACTTCAGCTGTAATCCTATCTATTGGACAAGCTTTTCCAACCTATTTAGTGCGTTGGTAGCGGACAATCCCAATCTCACTAATGTGGAGCGATTGTCGTATCTCAAATCATCCCTGTCCGCATGTGCACTGTCTGTAATCCAAGCATTGCCACTTACTGAAAAGAATTATAAAGTGGCCTGGGAATTAAACAAACAATATAATAACAAAAAACTTATTGTGTCTTTACACACAGATGCTATAATGCTAGCTCCCTCAATATCACCGGATTCTCCAGCATCAATAAATGGGTTACTGTCAGTCTTGATGAACATATTGCTGCACTGCTTGTATTAGATGTTAATGTAGACAAGTGGGACCCATTACTTCTCCATATTATAGAGACCAAGTTGAATCCCTTTTTGCGCAACCAATGGGAAAAATGACAAGATAGCTGAGCTGCCATAGGTGACAAGAGTTTTTAACATTTCTAGAAGGGCTCCGCCGGGCCTCAGAATTGCAACTAGCCACTGCATCACAACCTAAGTCAAGGTCAACCATGCTGCCACAAAAACCCTACTGCGCCATTCCCTGTCACAGTCATTTGCTGTGAACACTGTGACCAATGTGAATGTTAAGTGTGCTGTCTGCAGTGATGGCCATGAAGTGTATCAATGTTCCCAATTCGTAGAGGCATCTCCTCAGGAACGGCAGAAGCTAGCTAAGTGTGCCCAGCTTTGTTTTAATTTTTTACGTGGTTCCCACCAGTCCAGGGCACGTCTGTCAAATAGAAACTGTAGTACCTGTATCTTCCGACATTACACGTTACTACATTTTGCTGAAGATTCATCTACAGACAGCAGTGAGGAATCAACAGTCCTGGTTCTCATGCCCTGATATCTCAAGGTCCTGACAGAGACATCCCATCAACAGTACTCCTGTCTACTGCCCTTGTGGAGATTCCAAGTTGTAATGGTAACTCACAGACAGTGTGCTCTACTCTATTCGGCCATTCAGTAAAGTTTTATTACTGATGGTTATGTGAGAAGGCTTGGATTAAGACTCGTAAGAACATCATTGCCAGTGTATGGTGTCTCTCAAGTGCCTGTGTAAATTGCAAAAGGGGTAATAGATTGCCCTTGACCTGCACTCACTGTATTTGTCTTGCCAAAAATATCTAGTTTACTGCCCACTGTACGAATTGAGACAAATTCATGGCCCCACCTGTCCCTGCTGAATCTCACTGACCCACATTATGCCAATCCTGGACCAGTTGATATATTGATATGCGCACATCTCCTTCCCTACATGTTGAAGGGTAGTACTGTAAGCCAAGGTAGAGATCTACCAGTGGTGGTCGACACAGTCTTTGGATGGGTAGTGATGGGGAGGGTGCCTGCCTCTGCACTGTCGATGAACTGTTATTCACTTCATGCATGCTCACCTACATTAGACGAAGCAGTTCGACAATTGTTGGAGATAGAGGAAGTTGCAGTGCCTGCAAGGCCTACGTCAGATGAACTGTGCTGCGAGCAAGTTTTTGCTGCAACTTGCCGAAGGAATGAAACAGGTCAGTACAGCGTGGCCCTACCCTTCAAGGATCCCCAGCCTCACTTCAGAGAAACAAGAGTGCAAGCTCTTCATCAGTTCCATAACCTTGAATGTAACCTAAATTGATTCTAGCCTAAGGGCTGCTTACGCATTGTTCATGATTGATTACTTAGCGCAGGATCACATGTCCCCAATACCTACCTCGGAGCTTAAGAGACCTGCATTTTATATACCACACCATGGCGTCCTGAAGCCAGATAGCATTACCACAAAATTGTGTGTTGTATTTGACGCCTCAGCAGGAGATGCTATCGGAGTGTCCCTAAACGACTCGTTACTCACTGGTCCACAGCTACAAGGGGACATCATGGACATTCTCCTCCGCTTCCGTAGTCATACTGTTGCCTTCACAGCTGATATAAGGCAAATGTATCGTCAGATCCAAGTTCACGAAGATTTTCAAGATTACCAACACATTTTGTGGAGACCTTCAGACCAAGATCCAGTAGGTGACTGTAGACTCAATACTATAACCTACGGTGTTTCATCCTCACCCTTTCTCGCCATATGAACACTGCACCGACTGGCTGCTGACGAGAGGGAGCATTTTCCTCATACTGCTTCAGTGCTATTAACAGATTTTTATGTAGATGACCTTGTGTCAGGTGCACCAACGACACAAGCAGCCTTGTCATTACAGAAGGACTTAATTGATCTTTTAAGGGTGGGCGGATTCCACTTGTGGAAGTTTGCCAGCAATGACCAGTCTTTACTCTCCTGGCTCCCTGCAGGCATGGTCCAAGGTAATGAGGCACTATTGCTTGACAGTAATTGTGGTTTTCCGATAGTGAAAATATTAGGCCTCCAGTGGCAGGCTGAAGTCGACACCTTCTCATACAAGGTTCAGCCAACTTCTACCATCTTTACCAAACAAATTATATTATCAGACTTAGCCCGGATATTCAATCCTCTTGGGTGGTTGTCACCCATTGGTTTGCTGGCAAAATACCTCGTACATCATCTGTGGATCGGCAATATTGACTGGGATGACCCACCCCCAGCAGACATATTATCAACTTAGAAACACTTTCAGAAGGGGCTTCCAGGTGTGGCAAGCATTGCTATTCCTAGACTGGTGCCCTTAAACCTGCAGAATGTAGATCTTCAAATGCACAGGTTTTCCGACAGTTCGGTACGTGGATACATAGCTGTTGTCTACCTGCGAATCACTTTACTGGATGGTCCAGTAACTTTTCATTTAAATATTGTCAAATCGAAGATGGCTCCCACCAAGCAAGTATCTCTACCTCGTGTAGAGCTATGTGGGGCTCTACTGCTTGCCCGTACCATGCGCAAAATACAAAATTAACTCGGTTCCCATGGTCACATCTCCCGAACCTTTGCCTGGACTAATTCGATGACTGTTCTTCACTGGATCAATGGCTCTCCACAGAGCTGGAAAACATTTGTTGCTAATCGGATCAGCCAAATCCAGGATCTTACTCCATCAAAACACTTATCATGTCCCATCAGCAAACAATCCGTCTGACTGTGCTTCTCGAGGTATCTTTCCCAATGAGCTGACTTCACGTCCATTGTGGTCGACAGGCTCACCATGGCTACCTGAGTCGCCAGAACACTGGCCTCAGCCTTACCCGGCAAGGAGTCACACTGACGAAGTGCTTGTAGGAAAACGGTTTGTCACACTCCATGCTATTGGAATTCCTGCTGACACTTCACTGTTGCACAGATTCTCTTCTTTGAGTGAGATAAAATGTGTCACTGCCTACTGTCTGTGATGTGTGTGAAGTCTGCATGTAAATAAACCTATTGTTGGTCCTCCTTGCCCTGAGGAACTTAATGCCGCCTTGATGGTATGGATTAAGATTGCACAATCCGAAGTCTTACCGGCAGATATAAGGGCAAGGCAGCCATACAGGGGCCCACTATCCAAGTTGTCTCCCTTTGTTGATCCTTCTTTAATTGTTAGGGTGGGTGGACGTTTACATTTGTCTGATTTGCCATATGACCAGAGGCATCCAATATTACTACCAAAACACCGTAGTCTCACAGAGCTCTTGATCGATCACCTTCATGAACACCTGTTGCACTATGGGCCAATGATCCTGCAGTCAGTTCTATAGCAAGAATTTTGGATCATGGGTGCTCGCAACCTCATTCAACATAGACTTAAGCAGTGTGTGCTATCTCCCAGCTGACTGTTCGGCAGTCAAAGTCATCTCGAGGTGGGTGTCGATTATGCAGGACCCTTCGAGATTACATTGTCATAGTTGAAGGCACGAGTCCTTGATACATATATGTGCTTATTTGTTTGTTTTGCCACCAAGGCATTCCATCTTGAACTTGCATCTGATCTCACCACTGAGATCTTTCTGGCGGCATTCCGTCATTTCTCTCATCTTGGTCGATGTTCCGACATCTATAGGTACTGTGGTACCATCTTTGTTGGTGCCAATCAATGCTTGGCGGAATAGAGGACGTTAATGATTGACAAGGGCATGCAGGATGTGTTGGCACAGGCGCTGACCGAACACCAAGTGACATGGCATTTTAACCCCCCTTCAGCCCCTCATTTTGGAGAATTGTGGGAGGCTGGAGTCAAGTCGGCCAAATCCTTGCTTATAAAGTGTGTGGGTTTGCAAACACTCACAGTGGCAGAGTGTTGAGGCAACCCTCAACACTCTGCCACTGTGCACTCTCTCCACCGACCCCAACTCCCAGATTTATCTCACATCTCACTCAACAGACTCTCGCGTTGGCAACGTATCCAGCAAATCCACCAATCCTTTTGGAGGCGGTGGCATCAAGAATACCTCCAGCAACGACCCAAGGGCTGTGGTTAACAAGAGAACCTCACTATTGGCACATTGGTGCTACTCAAGGATGACAACTTACCCTCTATTTGTTGGAAACTAGGGCGAGTACTGAAGACTTTTCCAGGCCCAGACTCCGTTGTCAGAGTGGCAGAGGGGAAGACTCACCAGAGAGTCCTCAAACACCCTGTGGTCAAGTTGTGCCCGCCACCATCTCAATAAATCATAAAATGTGCATTTTGGTGGGCGGGATGTTTAAACTGTAAATAAATGTAATTATTAGCCTGTTTAAAATGTTGTGAGGGCTTGAGTCTGAATAGTGACGCGGAGTATAGCGTTTATATGAGACATTCAACACGTGTTGTTTTTGAACTTGGCACCTAGAACACCACAACTTCAGTTCTCCTGGTGGCCACTAGGAGCGGCGAGGCATCAATACAAGATAGCAGCAGGCGTTTCCAGACGCATGGCGTTCATTACACTTTATTAAACCTTAAATGTGTAAGTTTCAAGTAAAAACAGGGGGAGAGGTAAAAAATGCAGTATTAAAGGAAACTTTTCAAATGAAAAAAAAAAAAGTTAATTGGTAGGTAGGTGTGTCACCTTATTCATGAGTAAATCCTGTATTGCTGGTGTTTGATTTGGTGATTACAGGATTGACTGCCCATGTCGTGTTATTCTTTAGTGTGTTTTCTATTTAACAAACGTGTGTACCACATGTGCTACTTGAGTAGTTCAAATTTTATGATTTTGGCTTAGAGTAGATGGCAGAAAACCCTTCAGTTACAAATGTGCTAGAAATTACTGACTAGTTTTCTTTCATAGAAATTTTTTGTACAATAATTCAGCATACAAACTTCCATTGTTTGGTTTAAAGTGCCCAGTTGCAGCTTGTTAGCATCTCACACTTTCTCCTTTGTGCATGAGGTGGATCTGTGTCCCACAAAATTTTTGTTTTGTGATATAATTTAAAGGTAATAATTGGCTAGTAACAATGTATGCTATGCTTATGGTGTTGTTGTAAATTAGGGTTATGCGAATGTGACTTTTTTTCTCACGAAAAAAAATTAAATACAGTAACGAAGGCTTGTGAAACTGAAATGAAAATGATAAATAGTGTCATAAGAGCTCAGCCTTAATGAAAGATTAATGAATTTCATAACATTTTGACAAGTAATTCGTTAAACAAATTTGTTGCCTAATACAATTAAAAAAATGTATGTTAAGGAGTATTTACCACAGGGGTCTTGCCTAAATTTAAATATTTGCTTTATGTACATGGTTATTTCAGTTATTAAATAATGACAAGAAGATGTTTAACAGGCAAAAATTTTCTTTACTGTCACTAAATGAACATTCATTAAACATCCAAAAATTAATTGAAACCGAGAATTTTGGTTTTTTTACAACTTTCGGTAACCATATTTAATACCAAAACAAATGTAAGTTGTCATTTTTCATTTTGGTATACCAAATTTTTGCACAACCGTATTGTAAATGTTATATGTACCATATTTAGGCATATTTTCTGTTAAATCAGTGTTTCACATACATTGGAATCCTGTTATAACATTTCTCATGGACCCCAAGAAATATTACCCTTATATAAGGGAAAACTTTATAAGAGGGTAAATTTTTATAGGAAAACATGTTTGTAGACCAAGAGAAGACAGCAGGCGTGATTTTGTGGTAAATAGCGATAAAATTAAATTACACCGAAATACTAGTTAAAATGCAAAAAATATGAAATATGGACAAATGTGTGATATCTCAAGAGATTAGCTGATTCAATTTTTAGCCAAGAATGATAAGGTGACAATGTTGGAGAAAGACAGGCTCAAATACTGCCATTTAGAGCCAGCAGTTGGCATTCTTATTCCAAGTACTAAACAGAGATTGTCACTCTAGGTAGAAAAAGGAGGAAGAGAAATATTACTCTAATTTCGAGTAGAGTTTTTTTGTAATATACAAGCTTGGGCTCGACAAATACGGAAACTCGTAATCCAAACATGTGATATTAAAGACGCTCATCGTTATGGTATTTACCCAAAAGGAAGACGAGGTTTTTTGACAGAAAAGAAATAGAAGAAACTAGGGGTTGTCTACAATTTGGGAATAGTCTTCAATTCAATACTTAGGCGATTTTGACAAAAGATTTTTCATTCTTAAATACTGTGTCTCCTTTGGTTGTACATATTTTTGTAGTGCTGAGACTGTACCTGTCAACTTTGACAAGGGGTCCTGTATCTGAAGTCTCCCAGCCTTAAAAAGGAAGTGATTTGTCGATACGACGACTAACTGATTACAGCATCACATCACAGGTAATAATCAAATATTAATAATGAATGTATGGCAACGGCACATTAAAAAGTGTACTGTAAAATAATGTGTGCTTGAACAAATGTACTAAGATGTTGGCAGAGACATCTGGCTCAACTTGGCTCGAAGTTGCGAGATTTAAAAAAAACTCGACTAGAATTTGGTTCGCCTGGAAAAACTGTAACTCGCAGATGCCTAATAGAAATAGATAGATAGAGATTAGATAGATAGATAGATAGGCAGGCAGGCAGGCAGGTAGGTCTCTCTCACCGAATTACCAGCTTTGCAGACATCACATTTCAGCTCCACCTTGTCATTTCAGTATTTAAATTCTTTTAAAAGCAATGCTTCTGACATTCATAACCAGGGAACTGACAGTGCTTCAATTTTACTCTCAGTAAAATAAGGGAGTTCTGAAATCAAAAACCATACATATTAATAATTTTTAATTCTCTGAATACTAACAAAGTTGAATTATGCTGAGAAATTTGATTATATATATATATATATAAAATCAAATTTCTATATATATAAAATCAAATATATATATATATATATATATATATATATATATATATATATTTTTTTTGTTTGAAAAATTTAAAACATAAATTGGTTATGACCTAAAGAAAAAAATTAATAGCTAAGGTTTATTTTTAGTGCTGCTTTTACTCTCAGATTTTGAAGAATTGATATGAAATTGATTTTCCGAAAGTATGCTATAACAGGGTTCCACTGTAGGTATTTATATCTCTGTAATGTTCAGGAAATGAGAATTTTTTCCAGGAATAATAATAAGCTAGTACTGTTTAGAACCACCACTCTCTACTGTTATTGTCTTAAATATGATCAAACAGAAAAAATTGTGAATATGGTTAAAAGCAGCATATTTATGATATTTCTGTGTGGTTTCCTTATGGGGAAGGAAAAAGGTACAAAGTGGCATGTGTAGTTTATTCCATTGACTTTCATAGCGTGAAACATCATTTTACTGTTGGAGATCTTACTTGCTAGGAGGTACAGGATTTGGCTACCCGGGACTGCACATTGCAGTCTCTTGGAAAGGGCTAGGGGGGGGGGAGACCCGTCACTGTGCTTTTCTTATATATGGATAGGTGTGCCCTTAATGCATTTTAAATTCTCTACTAGGGATTCCCCTAAAGTAACCTCGTTGGATTCCCAGTTTTAGAACCATAAAGTTTCTGAGGTTAACTTCTCATCTTTTGATTATGTTGTAGACAATAGTGTTGTGTAGTTCCATGTGTCCAATGTTTCTAGTTTTGATGTAATATGTAAATGTTCCAGTGGTGTAAGTCACTCTGCATTAAGTGACATGAAGGTAATCGACCAGGAGAGCCCCAGCAAATCGTCGAGCAACTCCAGGTCTGCTTTCGACAGAGACGAAAGCTTCTTTGATGACTATAGCTTTTCCACAGGATTTGGAATGTAAGTTTTTTTCGTAGAGCTTGTGTTTATTCTTTAAGATGTACATTGATTTAGTTTGATATTATCACATGAAAGAACTAAGATTCAAGTTGAGAATTAGTGTTGTAATGGGTTCATTTTTGTATCCATATTGCTATGCAAAAATAACTGTTTGCATTTGGCAGCAACAAATGTTAATGTAAGTATTGAAATAACAGATTCTGTTATAAACAATCTTAGGAAATTTTAATTCACAATGTTGAATTACTGTTTCACAATTTGGATATCTGTTATACAAGTTTGGATTTTTCTGGAGGGATTATGTATTATACTGGACTCTCTATCTACCATTTTTCACGGAACGGTCGAATTTCCATTCATCTAGAATTTCAGTGGATTAGGATCTGACATTGTATATGGTCAAAAGATGCAAGTTTCTTAGACATGGAGATCTTAATAACTATAAAAGAACCTGACACATGCCTCGCTGGATCGTGGTTTTACACGTTGGGTTTGTTCGCGCTGGGTTTGAACCAACTGGAGAAGTTAAATACACATCCTAATTTGGGAAAATAGGTTTTGACAAAAGTGGTTTTAGTATTAGCAGTAGTACCATATTTACTGGCAAAATTCTTGCCCTGACATAATTCACGCACCCTGATTTTATGGTGCAGAATTCTGGAAAAAAACTTTTCCTTTCATATTTCACACAGCATGTTTTCTCTCGACGAGGCAAAATAACAGATGTTTCCTAATCTTAATTTTTTTTTACTAAAGCAACTGACAATATAAACAAGGGCACACGTCAATGAATGATAGCCAGCGGCACATTTGCCTAAATCACATTTTCCCCACTGGTTCTCAACCTTACTCCATATGTTTTAATGCATACATGCGTAACAGTGAAAAATGTACGTAGAATAATTAATAGTAATAAGACACCAAACCTCCTTAAGACTACAGCATTTGTTAGCTTTCTAAAGATTTTGTGCCTGAAAAAATACGTATTATTTGGGCTAGCCCCGGCAAGTAAAGTGAACAGTTAAGTGTATTGGATCAGGTTGCGGCATGCTGTTCAAGTTTATCAAGATGGCCGTTATAATATTGCTGCACTGGCATTTAATTAGAACAGCATCACTGGATCAATACGAGCGCGAGCAGATGATTGGTTGAACATATGTGGAACTATCTGCGGCATACTGTTTAGGTTTTGTGAAAACTTCCTTGCACCCTGTGAAGAGTGCGGCTCAGGTTTGTTATCGCTAAAAGTTTATAAATTGCTAGTTTTACTGTATTTTTACAAGTGGAATTAAATTTTCTATACATAAACACCAACATATTTATTAACTTTTGGTCTTGCGGGATGTTTTGAAATGTACATAGTCTAAATATTTTTGTTTTTCCTACCAAGCCCCCATGTTGAAAACAGTTGCATTGCCATTACAGGTGTTTACACACAACTTTTTTTATGTTTAGCTAGTACACCTCATTTTAATGTGTACATGCATCTGTTTTGGAGATTCCTTGCATAATTCACACACCCTAATTTTTTTCACTAAAATCCTGTAAAAAATGTGCGAGAATTATGCCAGTGAATACAGTAGAGGTTTTATATTGTGATGCCAGTATCGCAAGGAACATGGGTAAGGCAGGGACCTTAATGTCTCATAGGTGCCCTGTCTGTATATAAGACTGGCTTGGTACGCTGTCTTGTTGGAACAAAGTCCACAACCCTTCTTTCAACCCTACCTTTTTTACCTTCAGATGGCTGAGAGGAGGTGGTTTCCTCCTCGGTGGCTGGCTCAGCGGCTCGGCAGGTGGTTGGGCTGCAGTGGGTTCTGGCAGACTTGTATGTTGTTGAGAACTCTATCTGTGGGCGGCTGTTGGTGGTTGTAAGGGGGAGGCCATATTATCCAACCAAGGATAGCTTCTCAGCTCGAAGATTGCCTTTCTCATTGTGCACTAGTGGTGCCAAGAGAGGTAGCTCTCTGGGTTTGGTGAGACCAACCCTACCGGGACCTCGTCGTGTTGGGACCACTGTTGACATTACACAGCTCAACTAACTCCTCATCCTGGTGCTGGAGTTTGAGAGCGAGTCACAGTGTGGTCAGCGGCTCTAGCACGTAGACTGTCCACACGCTACACGTTGGCAAGGATTGCCTCTAAATTTCTCCGCGGACTTAAATCCCCTTCCCGGCAGGTTCGAACTGCTTGTTCCATGAGAGCAAGCTGCAGTTTCTCCGTCAGCTCACCGGTCGGTCCATCTCCACCTGTCGCTGTACAAGCTATATTCAAGCTGCCAACTAAGATATCTGAAGGGTACCACCCAGTGATTCATACCATACTGTACTGCACCAATGGCAACCGCAACCGCAGAAGAAACCCCTCCATCACTCAGTGGGGCACCCGACTAGTCCAGCACCTCGTACACCCACAAATCAGAGACCACTTTAGCCGAAAGCCACTGGATCACAGAAACCACTTCTAGCACGTATCACGACGAGTCTGCGTCAGTTCAGTCTCGGCGGGGAGGGGGACGCTGTCCAGGTATACTCGCGTGAGCCAACAGTCACCCTCTGAGCAGTTATCACAGAATCAGATTTTGCATCCAGTCATCAACCAATGAGGCCAAAGTTGTAAACGGGAAAAGTACCCATCCCGCATAAAGAATAAGTTGCACACTAACATGATGCGACTAGCTTAGCGTCTGACCAAAATCACTTTGGGTTAGTGACGGCACCAGTTTCTAAAGCCCGTCACCCATCAAACTAGGGGATTTTCTGGCGGCCAACGTGGGACGTCTGCCTTAAATTGAGAGAACAGTTAAGCAAAATCAGGTCAGTACAACACTGAGACAGGCCCACTACCTGGGAGAAACCAACTACTACCATGAACAGACTTCGGGGAGTCTGAAAACACCCAGTGGTGCTGGAAACACCAGCAAGTATGTCGGATGCCGTCATAACCGAAAACGAGCCGGTTGGGACCGCAATAGCTCCCCCCAACGATGATCAATGTGCTAAGTCGAATTACCCGGGGGAGGGAATTAATCGCATAGGATGTGCTCACTGCCAGCAACAGTTTTATTATGTCTGTCTAGGCTGGACAAATGTGGTACGTCATACTGACAGACTCGAGATCTGATGCGAAGAGTGCCGGACTAGGCAAACAAACTTTTGCAGCTGGACGACATGTCAGGGACACACAAGTTACACCGTTAAGTGTACAATATGCACCGAGAACTTTCTTCGCAGTTGTATTGGCTGGCCCGATGAACTGGTAACCCGACCTGGCATGGTCGACCGATGCGAAGTCTGTCGACGCACAGCCAAATATTAGCCCCCGAACCCGGGACATGCACCGAGACCGGGCCCGGTGAAAACTATAGGGCACCTCCAGATGCCTGACTCTGTGGGACAAGCCCACTATGACCCTTGTCTGTTGCTCGCAGAGTGTGAAAGGTAACTTCGCGAATAGGACTTCACGCTTAAACAATGGATAAACCAGAGCCAGCCTAAAGGCAAGGCACGAACTTGGTGTTATTACAGATTGGGCACAATTCAGCAATCGCCTAGCCCACAAATTCAACAGGGAAGAGGTTTTTAACGAACCTAACAGCCAAATTCTACAGTAGGGCCCAAAACCTGGGCGAAGAAGCAGAATTATTTATATGCTGGAAAATTGAGATGTTCTAGCGAATTTTCCCTGAAGAAAACGAAGAAACTGCTAAGACATGTATCGTGAATGCTGCTTTTTCACTCACGCAACCTTCACATCATACCCAAGCTACTGTCTGTTGAAGAGCTCATTGAAAGAGCGAGAGAAATTTAACGAAATCTACGAACTCATACACTCCTAGAACGACCAAAGGTTAGCAAACTGGTGGAATCCTAAAAACTGCCAGAAAAGAAAGAGAAAACGCCACCTCCGGCACCGTCAGTTCACAACCTTCCCAAAATGCTGGTATTGCCCGAACTATCACTTCCACAAAGACTGCCCGAAGTCATAGTTTCCATGCTACAACACTGGAAAAGGGACACAACTAGTAGCCCGTGACCCACGGAGCCCGAGTAAGAGGGATCCTCACTGGTGGGAAAAGCAAATCCCGGCGGAATAAAACCGCCAACCCCGCCGGGACAAAAGGGACAGTAATACATTTTCTGGAGGAAGAAACCAAGCCATGTGAAGCACCGCACATTGATGTTAATATAAATGGCATAAACGTCCTTGCATTAGTGGACTCTGCGGCAGTGGTTCAGCGTATAGAAATATATCAAGTGGCACAAAGGCCCAATGAGTAGAGTAATTCCAAATGGGGCCGCAGTAGCTGAGTGTATAGAAATATATCAAGTGACGCCGCAGTTGCTCAGTGGATCTTGATACTATCTTAATACAGTAGAATCCCGCTGTAGTGAGCATGGTAACTGCGAGGACATGGGTATAACGAGGTCTTTTTGTGGAACCGTCAAAAATCGCTAAACTATTCCATGAAAAATTGTAATTTTACGAGTTGAAATGTGTACGGCAAGATTGTGTGAAGCAGGCTTGCGGCGGAGCTTGTGACCGCGTGAAGCGTGCTTTTGTTATGTGTATTCTGTAACGCCACTCCCTTGTCCGACACCTTGTTTCTGATTGTACCTTCTACCACTCTTCCCAAACGCATTGTTCTGTTAATAGATTCCCGATCTTTCTACCTTGACACTGTTTTCATGAACCAGTTCTGCTTTTCTATAGTCGTTCACGATCATTGTGCTGTCAACTGTGTACAGTCTCAAACAACTTGGCGTATGTGGGTCGAACGTTACTGTTAAATGAAAACAAATTTCATTGAAACATAACAGTCCAAGCGATAGCTGGAATCGTATACAGCTACATATTAACAGATTTTCTCCTGGTTTTTTTTTTTTTTTTTTTTTTTTTTTTTCCATACTGTGGCATACCAATTAGAGATAGGATCACAACTACTACTACATTTTATCGTTGTGCTATAACGAACTTAATTTTAATCCATTTTGATAAAGTTTTCTTGAATTTTTGCTGGATTTGAGTAAGTCTTGCACCATGCAGGTTTTGTTAGTTGAAAACATAATTTTCCAGTAACTACCGTATTTACTGGTGTAATTCACGCACTGGCACAATTCATGGAGCATATTTCTCTCAACGAGGCATGTAATGTGCAAACGGGCCCGTGGTGCACACTTTGTTTGACCGTGCCAGGTTTCTGACACTTCAAGGTCGCTGGTCCCCTTATCGATTTCTGGCTACCACGACCCCTCTGCAAACATGTAAACACAATTAGTCATAGAGTTTATTTGTATGCGGATGGTTTTTGTAATGCGAAGGGAATAGTTTACATTTATATAAATGTTTGTTTAGTACGAATGCATAATGGGTGTATATGCCAGTCAAACTGCTCCATTTAAACTTCAGGTAATTGCGTATGCAGAGGAACACTGCAATAGAGAAGCGAGCCGAAAATTTGTTTCTCAGTTTAATGTGCATGTCATGTTTCCCCTTTATTGGGCCGCTGTTACGAAGTGAACCGGACCTGTAATGACCGCAGTGGCGGGCAGGCGCCGCCCGGCCAGAATAATCGTGTAGCTGCCAACCGACAGCTACCTCGCCCGAGGATCTAGGGCCGAGCGACAGTGGCAAGCAGCCGGCCCCGGCCATGCTGCAAAGGATCTAGGCACTCACCCAGCTATGTGCTCACAGCAATGTTTTCGCTGCTAGCCCCAGCACACAAGTGATTTAATTTTGAATATGCATCTTCATATCTATTATCAATAAATGAAGGGCTGTGTTTTTAAAAATGTTTCCCCCATGGTTGGCAAGGGATTACCTACAGTAGACCCCATTTTCATGTTTACATGCACGTATTTTGGCGATTCCTTGCATAATTCACGCACCATAATTCTTTGCACTATAATTCTGTAAAATAGGTGCGAGAATTATGCCAGTAAATACGGGTATTTGGTTGAGGTGGTCGCGTTGAGCTGTGACGGGCGAGTTATCGTTTGCAGGGCAGTGTTTCAGCTGCCAAGTAAGCGATAGCGGGAAATTCTGCGTAGGCCCGGCAACTGATTGCAGGCTGAGCGGCTATACTTAATGTGGCGCAGTCAGTTTTGCCACTCATATTCACGCAATTAGATTTCATATAACAGGCAATTTTTACTTTATGGTGGTTTGAACACAATTTTAAAGCAGTTTTAGGGAGATTTTCAAGTAGTAGGCCCTACTGGAGATTGAAATCGGTTTAATTGGGGGACAGCAAGCACACTCTTATAACGAGGATCTAACATGGAACTGTGACATCTCACTATAATGGGACTCTGCTGTATTATAAATTTGCAAGTAGTTACAAGTTATCACAGGTAATCGTAAGTAGTCACGGGTAGTTGAAAATATATATGTATGTATTTTAATAACTCCATAAAATATGAGCAAAGCGATATGGGGCTGCTGATGTATCAGCAAAGAGAAACTGGAATTTTTTAAGAAAATAACTATGCTAATAATCAGAGTTCTGCGAAGCTTCAAAATTAATGAATCTCGAATCAAATCTTTTATGATTGAATTCGTTTGAACTAATCAGATCTGTCTTTAAAAATATTTGTTTACCAAATAAGCATTATTCTGCACCCATTAGGCCTTATCATATTTTACTTCCTACATCTTGTAATTTAAACAACGTATTGTATTTACCTGAAAGGAAGATGATGTTTTTTTGACAGAAAAGGAATAGAAAAAAATGAGGGGTCGTCTACAATTTGGGAAGTGTCTTAAATTCCATCCTATGCAATATTTACAAAGGCCTATTCATGTTTAAATACCATGTGTCTGATGGTTGTATGTATTTTTGTAATGCTAAGACATTACCTGTCAACTTTTACAAGGGCCCCATATCTGATGTCGCCCAGCAGACCCTAAAGAGGAAGCACTTTGCAGGGAAGCAAAATGGCCAAGTCACGAATGCGTAGGGACGTAAATAAAAACTGCAAATATTGGTGCAAAAACTGGTCAAAGCGGTGTTTAAAATTGGTGCAATAAACTTGAAGCGGTGTAAAGTCTTCGAAATTATTAATAAAGCGATAAAATAAAATTGTAACACTTCACACACAGTAAATTTGTGAAACTAAGCAAATATATGCAGGAAAATAGAAAGCTCGCCCACCTTGCTTTGGTACACAATATAGGATGTTCCAGGTGAAACATATACTGGGGTTCAAAATATGTTTGTGGTGAAAATTTTATATAGATTTCGTCAATTTTTTGGGCCCATTTTGGTGAATCTTTCATCAATGTTTTATTCATTTCATCAAAAATGTAGCTGAGGAAAAAAATGGTTTGGTAATAGCACAAAAAGAAAATTGTATATATATTTGGTCAAAAAATGCAAGCACTCGCGCATATTTCATATTGCCACGAACTTTGGCTGGTTTCGCTGATTTTAGCGTAGTTCATAAAAAATCCCAACAATTTTCAACTTTAATGAAATTGTTTATTGTGAAATTCCTGCATCGTTATGAATAAAAGTGTCATATTTATCACATTTTGTTCTTTTGGTGATATTGGAACTTTTGAATCATAGTAATTTGAACGTTGTTCCATACGAGCAAAATTTTTTCCACCACGTCATCAAAACAATGAGCAGTTATAATTGCTACTTTCTCGTAATACGAGGCGCAAAACATTCTCGTCTCGCGAAATATGATAAATGTGGCAAGCGAAAGTTCTACGCCCCACCAATAAGATAAACAGAATTTCAACAAATATATTACTTTGTCAAAAATAAATAAAACTGCAGCAGTTACAATTTGTCCTCGCATAACATGGATAATTTTAAAAACATGTTTACATGAAAAATGTAACCAAAAAAACCATTTCGTAATATAGTTATAGGAATCTATGGAGCGTACTGTGTGCCTTTGCCGCATAAACGTGCGGCCAGCAATTAATGGCGACGGAAAATTTTATTACCATTTTAAAAATAAGTAAACAATATAAGTTTATTTTAGAAATTTGCAGAGATCAGTTTATTTCCAAAACATAGCGATGTACTGTAGGAATAGATGCTCGTTGGCAGATTGCTTCGGTGGTGTTACTTTGATACATTGATTGTGTCGACTTCCCGATCTTTTCAAAAACCACAGGCCTTAAAACCAGATGGAATTTACGTTAACCAAACAGGGAAGTGAAAATATTCTCGTTCTAAGTCTTGTTCTGTTAAACTGTCTAGTTTTCTGTGGAGTTTCACCTTGAATTTGAAAGAGAAATCTCTTGCAACTCTTAAAAATAATGATTGAAATTGTGATATTTCATGCAAAACTTTGTGAAAAAGTAGAATTTCAGCCATTTTCGTGTAAAACAAGAAAAATGACCAATTTGGTGAAATTTTACTTAGAAAAACGGTGACCGCCAAAATAATCCCAATTGTTGAGAAGTAGGCCCTACTTAAATTTGCGAAATTAAGGGGTCCGTACGAATAGGTATATAACACCCACAAAAGTTTTGCAGGGTAAGAAAAATGCTGCTACCATACAGCCAGGTTAGACACACCTATTTCATTGTGATTAGCTTTTCTTTAAAATTGAATCATATATATCATATTATTCGTATAATAGCATTTCTTCAACCTAAAAAAATTTTTCAACACTTAACAGGGGTTGTCTTGAATTCAATTTTAATTATATTTTTCCCCTCAAAAAATTTTTTTTTAGGAATAGGTCATATTGGATTCATGGTCATCATCCTTTCAGGTACATATGGTAATTGAAATTACCCATAGTATTGTACTTCAATGGCGAAATAAACAGCAAGAATGTCATCTTATAAAAGCGTCACGACATACCTTAACATTCAATTGTTTACATACACAACACAAGGCTGCAATCAAATACAACTGTAACCATAATCGGCAGACCTTGACGAAAAGTAGTTATTATTTTAGTGTGTGTTGTTGCGATATGAGGCATTAAATCAGTGACAGATGATGTCAAACAGGAAATGAAAATCCATAAAATCTACTACATGAAAAGGTTATCCAAAGTTTGGTCATTTGTCAGTTGTTAACAAACGTGTAAAAATTATCTGTATCTTAATTTCGTCATTATCCAATAATTCTACCATCTTTCTTTTCCTGTTAATAATGGCATAGATCTAAGTTGATTATATTACCGTATTAGCAAAAGTTGTAGTTACATAGGCAAAGTTAATATTTTTAATTTCTGTGTAAGTAAAACCCTTGTTTTTGGATATGATTAAGTGTAATATGTTTGTATCAAAATGATGTAAATTTTGTGCTGAAACTCAAAATTCTACCATATATTATATGGCAGTAGCTAATTACAAAATACATGGATGAAACAGAATATTAAGAGATTTTCCAGCAGACAAATGCAACCAAACAATTTGTTCTTTTTTTAAAGTAACTTTAAAGTTATTCACGAGGTTAAGTTCACTAGTTAAGAAGTGCTTTTATTTTCTTGACAATGGATACCATTAGTTTTTCATACCTTGAAAAAAGAATTCCATATAACAACTTCAAAATTATTTGACTCGTTCAAGATTTGTGAATCTTTTAAAATATGATTCGAGATTTGATTCGTTCTCAAAAAGTCTGATTCGCAGAAGCCTACTATTAATATAACTAGTGTCTAAAGTACCCATAAATGTAAAAATTATACTTTCAACACATCATCTTAGCATGGAACTGTTTTTCCTAATTTGCTGCCAACTTAACAGTGCCGGTTTACTAGTACATACTGTAACATATTGCGTGTATCTGCAGTGATTTTTTCCAAACCTTGATTTCAAAAGTGTTTACTGTGAACAGCCGTTAATGAAGGATATTGTGGTAAGTAAAGACTTTGTTGGCAGGTACAAGAGTAGTGCAAGGGAGAAGAGTCTGGAGTCTCTGTTCCTGGATGGCAACACGAGCAGGGACAGGTATGCGGCCAGCAAGGGCTGGGTCGTGGTTGAGCCTGAGAGCCAGCAGCCACCTGCAGTGTCGTCGTTCACTAGCTTTTCCCAGGAGGACCGGCCCAGGAGGACAGAGCCTGCTGCCCCTGCTGTCACCGATGAGGCACAGAAAAAGTTTGGCAGTGCCAAGGCTATCTCCTCGGACCAGTTCTTTGGGGACTCTGCAGACAGCACGGTAGTTACTCACATTTCTGTTGACAGTTTGGTGAATGAATATATTTATGAATCTGTGTGCGTATATGTGCGTGTGCATGTCTGCTTTTGTGCTTGCGTGCGTTTGTGCGTGAGTTAGGGTTGCCAGATCTTGAAACTGAAAATAAGGGAAATTGGCAAATTTCAGTTGTAAAAATATGGGAGACTTCAAATACTGTTTAATAACAGTAGTTACATCAATAATTATTCATACTTTAAGCTTGATCTGCTTGAACTTACAAACTTGGGATGGCTATGTACGAAATTAAAAAATTCTTTGCAAGAATACTTGAAATTAACC
Organism: Dryococelus australis; assembly: GCA_029891345.1. Lineage (NCBI taxonomy): Eukaryota > Metazoa > Arthropoda > Insecta > Phasmatodea > Phasmatidae > Dryococelus > Dryococelus australis. The sequence goes on from CM057006.1 coordinate 61,225,446, forward strand.
ACAACTTGCAACTCTGCTTTCATGAACTCAACAGAAGTCTTGTTTCTTGACTCTGACCATTTACAGATCATTAAAGATAACTCTCTCTCAATGTGTGCATTAGAACCTGGATGCTCATAACAAAACACAACTTTTCTAAATTAGGTATAGAGATTCCACATGCTTTACACTTTCCACATGCTTTACACTCCTGAGATACAGTTACCCACTTTTGACTTGAAGTATCTTGTACATTGATCTTACTTTTATGAATCTCCTTAGCAACCAGATGCATGATTCTTCCCATTTTGTTAAATACACGCACATGTATTGCACCTTTTTGTTCCTTTCACGCCCTTCCATTATGAACAATTAACAGAAAATATAGAATCACGTGCACCTACAATTTCACGTACACAACTAAAAGCAAAATTTTCTAATCACGGAAGCACGTTATTGAAGCAAACAACAAAATGAAATTTGATTTAAACAGGAAACACACTTCTCATTATCGATTAACATTTAAAGGACACGATCCATAGATGACAGTGTAACTGCTATTATTATTCAACACCTCTGATTAAAATTTCCCAACAGAAATTAAAATTTAAAAAAATTTAAATAATTACAGCAGATTATTATACAAATATGGGAGACGGGAGATTTGGCAAAATAAGGCCAAAATACGGGAGAACTGGTAAATACAGGAGATCTGACAATCCTAGCATGAGTGCCGATGTGTGTGGGGGTTATTGCTGGGAAAGGCGAGGGGGGCAGGTTCACCAAGATTTGGGTTTGGGGCCTAGGGGGACTCTTATTTTGTGTGGGGCTGGAGCAAAACTGTTGGCGGCCCTGTATTTTATGTGACACTACATACATTGAATACAGTAACATCTCGTTATAATTAGGGTTGTGCGACTATTTGGTATACTGAAACGAAACAAAAATGTTCTATTTCAATGAATTTTCATACATTTAATGATTGTTCATTTAGTGCACCAGCCAAAAAAGAATTTTTTTTTTTTTTTGTTACACCCAAGACCCCTTGATTATGTACTCTATATGCTATATTTTTTGGTTTGGTTTTGCAACAAATTTGTCATTATGAATAACTTGCTAAAATGTTATGAAATTCGTTCAGCTTTTGTTATGACTGGGATCTTATGAAAATATATTCAATTTTCGTTTAGTTTCACGGTAGTTCATAACATATTTTATGTTTTCGTTTCATGAGAGAAAAATAAGTTACATTCGCAAAACCCTATTTTTAATACATCAATTAAGTCTCAACTTTGATACATTGCCTGTTTTACATTTTACTTTCTGAACAGTGGAAATGTCTGCTTCTGGTAAGCTACACATTAGACATTTTATGTATCTTGAATGGGTCATGGTATGTTCTTTGCAGAAAAGCATACTTCTACAGAACACTTGAAAATTATATCACATCTTCATATTGTTTGATACTGCAATGTTAGTGTCTCTGATATATTGTATTCCACGCCTCCAAAGCAATAGATTGTTTTTAAATTTAGGCAGGTTACTTATCAAATAGACACCACAATGTTCTGTTTATATTGTTTTGTAACAAGCTCCATCTTAGCAAATAATTTCCTATGCTGCAAACATCCATTGTAGCTGCACGAGACAAAAACACTGTCGTTGCATTAGAATACTGATAAACTGATACACAGAACCTACGCAGTTTGAATGGGGGCGTGACACTGCCTTGAGGTGGCCTGGCATTCTTTTTCATTGTGAAAGAATGGATATTTCAGGAGTTTTCACAGTAGGATGAGAGTCATCAAAAACTAGAGGTGGGTCCAAACCCCATTTTGCCTATATTACTGATACCGATACATTGTGGCCGATCCCTCCGGTAGTGACAATACAAATAATTTCATTTGTAATTATTTATATTTTGCCTGAGTAACTTAAAAATACCTCCAAATGTATCTTTTTGTGTTTACATTGCAGTTAAGCCGATCCCTCCGATAGTGACAATACAAATAATTTCATTTGTAATTATTTATATTTTGCCTGACTAACTTTAAAAATACCTCCAAACTTATCTTTTTGTGTTTACGTTGCAGTTAAGCACTTTGGTCAGTTTTATAAAAAACTTTATTTTATCTAATTCCAGGGCATAATCTAAAACAGTAACTATTTTTGGCATTCTTAACAGGTTTTGTGACGTAAGCAGCCGGCTACAATCACCAACCTCGCCCAATAGTTGCAAATGCTGTATTTGTCAAGAACCTAACCACAAAAAAACAGAAGATGAGTAAAGACAGCAGTGTTTATAAATACCGGGCGCATGTTCAGTGCATAAATTACTTTCATCTGCTTTATATATACGTACGTACTATTTACTTTAATCATATCACCAACATTTTTGGTTAGAGATTTTTGTTTATAAATAAAATACATGTAGTTATGATTTTGCCCATGAATAAATGCTAGTGCCATAGCAATTCAGCTCGTGTATCGAATCTGATTCATACATAATACGATAAACATTCGACCTTCGTACTAATCAATTTATGAATAGTGTCATGCTGCGAATTAAATATCAATATACAGTTGACATTTATGTGATAAAAAATGTACGGCAATGAATATTACAGCCAAATTTTTTTATTTTTCAAATCTTTCATCAGGTATGGCTTACATAGAGTTGAATATGTAACAATACCAAAGCCAGCCATATCAGTTTTAGTTTAATTTAAAATCACCTATTACCAAGATATTGAAATAAAACTAAGAATATAGTTTTTCAGTTGCAAAATTAGAATTCTTAGTTTTTGAAAGCATGTCCCGCTAGATACCCAAGTGCAATAATTTCCATGATGATAAATCATTTGGGTTAATGAAATGATTTGGTTGGACCATGGCCAATTGTAACTGATACCGATTCTAGGTTTATCGTCCGATGTATCGTTATGTGCCTGTATCTGTCTATCCCTATCAAAAACCCTAGTAGCCAAAGCAATAGGGGAAATGATAAGATAAGCAATCAGTGTACTAGCTTTCAAAATGTACATGTGGTAAATATTTTATAACTATTTCTTGCTTCTCAATAACTCCGTGCCATTTAGTACTCCTTATAAAACAGAGTAATTACCACATAAAAAAATTCACATTTAATCACTTGTCGCTTTTTGCCTGTAAGTTCTACAACACTGCCAATCATGTGGAATTAAGCAAAAAACAATGGTGTCTCCTAATACCAATATTATGTAATTACCTATATTCTTCTATAACAGTACCAGTGTATGTTGTTCACAAATTGTATATGGAATAGACCAATTGGTTTTTGAAATTAAGATTAGGGGTGTGCAGTAAAGCAAAATTACTAGAGATGGGACGAACCCAGATTTTGGAACCGAAGCGAACTAGAACTTAAACCCAGAATATTTTTATCGAACTGAACGTGAACCGAACCTTTAAATTTGTACACGAACTGAACGCAAACTGAACTTGAAGAAATGTCTTATCCTCGCACAAATTTTTTTTTTTAGTTCAGCTATGAATTGGGAGGGGGGGGGGTGCGCACTCACGCGTGCGTGTGATAACAAAAAAACTAATATGTAGAATTACCTTAAAAATACAGTGGATTACGGATGCTAAACAGTAATCATGTGTGTGCACATTTGCATATCTGCAAATAAGTACTTAACATCGATTACAGTGGTCCCGTGGATCTTTTTAGCAGTGTTGCCCACTCAAGTAATGAGGTTTTGTTACTGGACCTCTGGACTTGGCTACAAGGTGCAAAGTGAAAACAATGTGTATACATACAACCGTCATAGCTCAGCCCGTATTTGTTCAAGTATAAAACACAAGCAAACTAATACAACCACATTAACAATTTCATGTCTAATTGTTTAAACTAGGGATGTCAAAGTCAATTCATCGATACCCTCGATTATTACAGATATCAAAGAATTGAGAATCGAGAGGTTAACTGTTGAAAATCCTCGTCCAATTTCACATAATTTTTTGAGGTTATATTGCACAGCAACAGGTCTTTGGTTTTCGAAATAGGCTTAATCTGTACCGAACTCTCATGCATTGACCGGAATTAACCATTCAATGATGTTTTGACTATGAAAGAATTAAGATAGTACAGTAGAACCTCGATTATCTGCGATGATGCAGGGGAAAAGATAGTCAGATAATCGAAACTCACTGTAAAAAAGTCATTTTTATCTTAATGGCTGCCATGTGGCAGATGGTTATCGTCAGTATTTGGCTACCTCACTTTACTCCGATGTCAATGTGTACTGTGTGGCACGGCTTTAATGGGAAAACTGCACTTTTTTTTTTTGCGCACTTTGACATTATTCAGTACTACGTGTACACTGTTGCAAAAATGCTGCAAACGCACGTGGAAATCTACCGCATAATATCTAAACCCGCAAATGTCTGCGTAGGTGAAACATTAATACAAACTGGCAGTCACGAATGAAAGACCACTTGCACACGCGGATACTGTTGGAGATAGCACTTTGCTGCGTGTAAGTGTTGCGATCAGCGTTAGTTGATAAGATGTGTGCGGGAACTCGACATCTGTTTGCAACCAGATGTGGTTTGTAGATAAGAACCCTCCCTAGCGGCAAGCTCCTAGAGTTCCGGGTCGCTGACGCGGAACATGCATTGGCTTTTATTCTGTTGTGCGATAGTTGTTAAGTTTTCAATGTACTGAGGATTTTATTTACATAGATGTGAAGAAAGCTTCAAACGATGTATGGAATTATTTTTTAGTTGACGTAAATGATGCAAATTACTCATTTTGCTGTTTGTGTTCGGCAAAAATTTCACGAGATGGGGTTAGTTGCACAACTAATAACATGAGAAAACACTTACGTAAACATAATGACTATACGAAAATTGCTAATAATTATGATTCAGAATGTCTTTTGGGCAAATATGCATGTAGAAACCAGTCATCCAGTGTCCCTGCAGCTTAAAATAACTGGTAGAAGCATTTTCATGTAGCAATTCTAAATTAAAGGTTACTTGTATTTCAGTTTCATTACTGGATAGCATCAATATTTGTGTACATATTGGTTAACTTAATAAGTTGATCTAAAATATTGCATTGAGAAGTTGAGAACTTTTGTTATAACTTTTTTGTATAATACTGTCTATATTTATTTTAAATAAATAAAAAATACTGATATGAACTTGTTAGTCCTAATTATATGTCTGATTGTTACATAAATATAGGGAATTAATTTCACTTAGCAAATCAGAAAGTCTTTCCTGTAGTTGTCTGTCTAATTTGCCCTGTAAAACAAAATTTCAAAAGGATGCATTGACTGTAGGCACATGTTGATAATCACTACATCCAAATGTATGATGTCGGAATCGAGTTAAAGGTTTTGCTGTTGGAATCGAGAATCAGAATCTAGAAAAATTGATACTTTGACATCTCTAGTTTATACCCAAAATGTGATGGCCATATTTTTTCTAAAGTGGAAAAAAGATACAAAATTAACATAATTTTAACTTTTGGTTTTTATAGGTTCGATTAATATGATAATTTATGATGACACTGGGAAATGTATATTTCTATTAGTATTAGACGTGGTATGTGAAAACCATAAATTAGCAACACTAAAAAAATTTTAATTGAAAATGTCATTTTTCAAAAACAAGCAAATCACTTATTTTGTATACAATCATTTAAATAAATAATAGCACCTGGTTTAACACACTATAGAGTTAAAAATATAATGCTGTCATCACTACCTAAAAACAATCACATATGACTTGTTCGGAAATTTTTGTTGTGTTACATTGTTATTTTTCAACTTCTTTGAAGTGAAGTACCGTATTTACAAGTGCATAGTGCACTCTATTATTTTTGCAATTAGTTCCAGGAAAAACTTTTTTTTTATTAAAAGTGTACTGACAGTTTGTGGGGCCTTATTAATTATGTAACACATTATTCTTTTATTTTAAATTAATTTGTGGTGATTGTGATATATTTGGAAATTATTTTAATTAAATAACTTATGGGGCTAAAAGCCAAAACATTGTGGCATATAGTCCATCCACACTTTCTTTGGCCTTTTGGAATTGAACCTTTGAAAAATCACCCTAGGCGTTTTATGTCAACCTGTTTTTCCAATAACTTGTATTCCACAAATATTTAACACTGTGATTAACTTTGGAGTACTGCATTATTGAATAAATGAAACTTTACCTTAGTATCTTATGTAATCTGTAATATTTATTTTGTATTAAATACGTATTAACAACAGCGAGAGCAGCGACGTGTTGGCAATGGCCGGTAAGAAATAGTTCACAGTTACAATATTTTATAATCTCATTTTATGTATACTATTTGTAAGTTAAACGTTGCCAATTGATATATTTGTATTATTAGGTAGCACTGAGGGACACACATTTCATTGCTGCAGTTAAAAATATCCGCGCAAATTCCCGTGTGTAAGCTGGGTTTTTTTTTTCCGGAATAGAGGTTCAACAAGGGAAGCAGAATGTGTCTCTCATTCTCTCTCTCTCTCTGGAAGATTGTACCACCTGTGTAGGAAAGGTATACATTTTGTTATTTCTAATTTCAGCACATCTCATACTAATTACAGTAACAGTAATGATGTCGTGAGATATTAATTTACAACTTAAACAATATTTTATTGTTTAAATACATATTATATGTTATTTAGATGCAGCTATATATTTTAGATGTGATGGCGCGACACAGCTCATCATGCGACGACACTTACAAATCCAGCAGGTTGGCAGACGTGGTGTGGAAAGGGTTCCCATTCCAATATGGCGGCAACATGCGATATACAATGACACGGCGTGTTTCTCAATGAAGCGTCAAGTTCGTACTCGTGTTTTTGAAACGTCTTACGGAAGTTTCAATGTTGTGATAAATATGTTTTTCCACGGCAGAGTGAAATGTGTTGTGATCGTTGCGTATGAAAGGGCATGGTGTCTGCGTTGTAATCGTTAAGCAGGCCAGGTGTATGTGTTAATTTCAAATATGTGCAAAATTTATACGTTTTAACCATGAACTGATGTTATGACGAAATTAATTATTTACCTTCACGTCTGTTTATCACAACGTTGTACCTTTGCGCTAGGTGTTTGGAAAACAGTTGTATAAAGAAGTTACTATTCTGTGATTTGAATGTCTGCAATAATCCCAACAAAATACTAAACCCGCCCAGATAAAATAAAATAATTAATAAAATGAACCTAAAAACCAGTTAGTACCAATGCATGTAAATAATAGCAGAATAAATGTTACGGTATGCCTATGTGTTTGCGTGTTCACCACTATGTTTTACGTTTTTCTATGTACAATAAATAAGCGACACAAGTTGCATGCTTCAATTTACTGCGTTGTTTCGTTGGACTGGTTGTCCCTTCTTTTAATTTTTATTCCAAACACATATTAATACACAATAGGTTAAATACTACTGTTGTTTACGCCACAGTTGTAACAAACACCGTTGTGGCAAAATATAAATGTTTATTATGTATAATGTGCTATATAATGTGTAACAAATAGTTATAAAGCCGACCTAAATATTGTTATAAGCCTACATTGTGAACATTCGTAGGAAATGGTTTCTGCAATATGACATAATTCTTTGAACAGCTGTAAACAGTAACCTACGCATTTGACAGTTATAAAAGTAGACGTCACATGGCAGTGTTTATGTTTGCATGTATCGGAAGGATACGTAATCAGTAACTAAAAGTAGACATTTGGGAGGGCTTCAGAAATGGCCGAAGTTATGGTGAATCAACTATACTGTAAGGTCACTGTAACCTTATGGTCCTTAAAAGAAGAATGTCAACAGCTGATGTGGGAGGCTGGATTCCTTTTTTTGCTTCTTTAATGCTGTGCTAGTTATTAAAAGAGAAACTTCAACTGCCCTGGATGGCCTGCTTTTTTTTTTTCATGCTGGTCATTTTTGTTGTGCTGGTTCTTTTTTTTTTTTTTTTTAATTAGTGGAAGGTGAGACACCCTTCTCTAAAAAAAAAAAAAAAAAAGTTGCCTTTTCCCTTCTCCCAGATAGCAATCCTCTAGACTCTTCCACTACACTTCCCTTTAAACATCAGGGAACAGTTTAGGGGTGGATAATTTACGACTACCACTCTACCAGTCTGTGTAATTGAACTAGAATGATCTTTGACGTGGCAATAAATTTCAAACCACCCGAATGTAACCTTAAAGTTTGGGTTCAGTTCGAAATTCGAACATCCGACCCATCTGTAGAAATTACCCATCGGGAAAAATTCGGGTGGGATAAATTTTTTCACTCTGGAAATCGGGAAGGAACGGGAAAAAATTTCTAGGTGATGCAATTACAGAAGTAATCAATTTGTATTTAGAAGTTGGCACTGCAACATCAGAATATAATTTAAATTTAGTCAAGAATATCATGGGTTAAAAAAAACTTTTAGCCCTATTATAACCTTAAATTAAAAATACACCAACAATGTGTCTATTATGACACAAATACATAATGTGACTACCAACATAATTTTATCTATAAGCATTGGTTTTCATGTAAAAACACTGATTCTTCTACATGCTGCATTGTCAATGTTTCTGATTTAAAAGAAACAATGTTTCCAGCACCAGAGAAAACATGTTCACTGGCAGCCTCAGTAGCTGGCATTCCCAAATACCCCACAGCAAGCTTGCTCAGTTTTGGCAGAGTAACTGTATTTTCTTTCTACTAATCTGATGTATTTTGTTCTCTTTTTAATAGTGGGATGATAAAATGTGAAGAGATTTCTGTGTTTTGTTGGGCATGGGGGCCTGGAGCTACACTGTCGAAGGTATGCCAGAAGGATGTGGAGGATTATTCTGGCTGAGCATCTTGTTTAGCTGGAAAAAAATTAATCAAAATTACTGGAGCACATTAATAATTGTAAATCATTCTTACGTCAGGAAAAAAAATGAAAGAAAGTGTGAAACCTAGAATATTATTTTTTAAATGTTATAATTTAACAAAACTAATCAAAGTTGGCAAAGCCAATGGTTAAAATAAGTTTAACATGTGCCACTGCACTACTAATAAACTACAGTTACGACTCATCTCCCTTGATGTGAAGCATACTCTTTAACCTACGTAAGAGTTGTCTACCTCAACCACTCTCATGAGAATTATTGTGTGCAATAATTTGCACACACATTCTGGGTTACTTAAATCTCTTGCATGGCCGAGCACGTGGCTACAAGGTTACGCAACCAGCGACCATGCTGCCCCCCCCCCCCCCCCCACGCTGAGTTCCTACAAGCTTGCTACTTTGTGTGCGGCCGAACGCCACTGAAGATACATAACCAAAGAACGCTCACAAGAGGGTTTCCACCTCCCACATCAGCCTCGACGGCAGAAGGATGTCGCATGCCTTCCCCGCACCCCGCTGCAGCAGCCAAGACTTCAGACTATATAATTCCGCGCGCAGCGGGGCTCCAGCAGTCATTCATATTCTTCTCTCGAATTCACCCTAAGCACGCCTTAGTGCTGGGGTTCCCAGCAAAACCTCGAGTCTTCTGTAGCCATTGTGTCTACCCTCTGCTACGACATCACTCTTCATCACCAACGAACATGAATATACCTTGCTACTTATCCTTTAACTTCTTTTGACTCCAGACACCCACATTAGATAGCTTTAGTTGAGTAGTTAAATATTCAGTTTTCTAATTCACTTTCCCTCCAGCTTAGAACCAGGTCGCGTGCACCTGGCTACTGTAGTTTTTCCTTCAGTACTCCATCTGTTCGGTAGGAGTTAGCACGAGTCACTATATTTATTGAGTCCTCGATAAATACAGCTTGTTCTCTATCCTAACGCTTTTTATTTCTAGAGTACGTTTACTTCGCTTGCTATGAATAAGCTGGACTGTGCACTACCGACAGAAACTGGTATTTTTCTAAATCCAAACTAGCTTGACTGTGCCCCCTCTCCTCTGGGGACCTCTAGTCTAGAACACACCCATTAGTAGACGGCCGCCTGTTGCTTCCTATTACCCCAGAGCACCGAGGTGCTGGAAGGAAGGAACAGAGAAGCTACGACCACTAGGAAAACCTCCCACCAAGGAGAGACAGCGAACCTAGGCTGTATCACCTACCAGAGCACCTAGGTGCTGGGGGCGGTATTGACCTAGGTGTTGCGGCCTGGCCTTGGCTGGAAACTCACATCTAGTAGTAGTATTGGTGGTCCACAGGGCTCAACGTATCTGATCTGCCCGCAGACGTGGGGCATCAGTGGAGACGCTTACCGAGCTTGTTCTACGAATCAGCTACTTGACATACACTATCATAGGGTATAGTTTCTCGTCCAAAGTGCTCACCGTATCTTGTTCCGCGGCGACCTAACTCTATGACATACAAGATAAGCTGCGGTCTAAGGCGTAGGGATTAAAAGATTGGTAATCTACCTGCTCAGCACCGGAGTACTTTAGTCCCTCCTACGCAGGAGAGAAGGCGGATTGGGACAGCGCCACCTCACTGATAATACAGGCAGTCTCGACTGTCTGCGGGGTACGTTATATTCATTTTCCATAGCTCGTCTGTACCAGTCCCTACTATCACCCGGTAGTCAGGGGTTTAGTCTACTGGACTGGAGCTAGTTACAGTCTAGCCAACCGGAACTTCTGGAGTCAAGAATCAACGGACTGGAACTTGAAGTACAACGTAATTCAACTCAAGAACTGTAACAACAGTCTCACTCAGCCAGTTAATCCACGTTACCAACTAACCGAAGACCTTCCGAGTAAGTCAGATTTCTAACACCTCCCGTCAGCTACCTATAACTGCGCACTTCCGGCTAGCACATCAAATCTCGACGACGGTGCCACACAGTTAACAGCCGGGCACGCTTCAAGTGATTTTCTGACTCCTAACAAGGGGTCCGTCAAACTAAACATGTATACATCAAATGGCCGAACTAGACCAACAACGATCTGGAGAACTAAGAGTCAAGTCGGAGAATCTGAACTGATTTTAGGGAGTCAACAAAACACCCCATAATGCCCATAGCCACTAACATGTTAGTTTCAGAAATCAACGTCGCTACATGCGAACACCGTGACACTGAAATGGACATACCTGACTCCGAGTGTAGCCATGTCAACTGTCCAGGCAGTGGCTCTCTACAAATCGAATGTATATACTGCGCCAAGACATTTCATTATGTATGCCTAGGCTAGCGTGACGAGGCCCATGACACAGAAGGGTTGGAGTATAGGTTTTGAAGCCTGCTGCCAACAACCAACGAGCTTCTGCAATTAAGTCAATTGTCCCGGCCAAGGCATTAATCGTATAAGGTGCACGTCATGCAGCGAACCCTACATTATGAGGATCCTGTAGCCTTCACATAAAAAAATGTGAAAAGGAATTTAGGAAACGGACCTTCCAGTAAAACAATGGGTCGACAGGGCCCAATTACATTTAAAACCCCTAGCCCTCACCTTTTTGGAACAATACTGCGAGTTCCTGACTGACTGGAAATGGTTCAGCAACAGGTTCCCTGCTGCTGAGTTTACTGGCGAGGAGGTGTTGGCCCGACTGATGATAAAATTCTATAACCAGACCCAGATACTCAACGATGAAGCTGAAATCTTCATACGGTGGAACAGATGTTTCGGCTTGTGTTCCCCGGAGTCGACGAAGCTACCACCGTTCGTTAAATTAGTCGGATGTTACTACCTAGCCTAGCCTTACGGCTAAACCACAACCCTGGACTAGCAGGTTGATTGAGCCCGATAAGGGGAGCAAAACTTTGTGGCAGTCGCAAACAAGTCTCGAAAATCCTATATTGACCAATGTTCCGGAGGTATAAGCTTCACCGGTTCTGTCCAGAGAACCACGAATAAGGACTGTCCCGGGATACCAGAGAGGTCTGCCATTCCACCCTACAAGATTAATCGAACGCCAGATACTGTACCATCTAGACCGACTCCCGATAACAAGATGGGAAATGCCGCCGCCGGAGTGCGAAGCCCCTTCTACGCAGGAGAGACAGGCGTAACGGGACCGCGCCGCTTCAGTGAGATTACAGGCAGTCTCGACTGTCCACAGGGTACGTTATATTCATTTTCCACCGCTTATCCACACCAGTCCCAACTATCTACTGGTAGTTAGGGGTTTAGTCTACCGGACTGAAACTAGATACGGTTTAGCCAACCCGAACTTCTGGAGTCAAGAATCAGCGGTACAATGTAATTTAATTCAAGAACTGTAACAACAGTTTCACTCAGCCAGTTAATCCACGTTACCAACTGTCTGAAGACCTTCCAAGTAAGTCAGTTTTCTAACACCTTCCGTCAGTTATCTATAACCGCGCACTTGGTCTAGCGCATCAAATCTCGACGACTGTGCCACACAGTCAATAGCCGGGCACGCGTCATGTTATTGATAAGGAGCTACAGTGATTGCATAATTTTCAAAATGAACATCAGTTTTTGAAGTTTTATAAAAACTAATTGTTACCTGGTTTCTTGTCTTCTTTTGGCAAATTTTGAAACTTATGCTGTAGCATACTAATCACATGATGTTTTTCATCTTGTGGTGCAATCATAGTCTTGAAACGAGGATCAAGAAGCATTGCTGCAGTAGGAGTCTTGTCGCCACAAAGTTCAACAGTAGCTTCATGAAGAAGCTGCAAAATGTTTACATATTCTTCAACCAGTCGCCATTCACTTATGGTTAAATTATCAATGTTCAAGCATGGCAAGTGTTGTGCGAGCACAGATTTGTTTTTCAGTAACCTTTTAAGCATTAAGTATTCTGAATTCCACCTTGTTGTACGGTCTTGGATTAACTGTAAATCTGCCAACCCCATAGTGGCTTGAATTTTGTGGAATTCTGCAGTTTCTGCAGCACTGTGTTGATAATGCCCAACAATAGAGCAAACTTACTTTATTAGCAGCCCCAAACCTTCAGTACTTCTCTTTGCATCTCCTAGAGCCAGCTGGACAATATGTGCAAAACACCTTAAATTAATTAAAGGTGCTTTGTATAAACTAGAGCCCAAAGTAATGTTTCTAGTATTGTGTGTTATAATGTACGTTGGGATATTTTCAGTACTGAGCTTCAACATATTCCATTCTGCCAAACTGTTGCACACGTTTTCACTTATTGAACTGGCTGTGTGACTTTCTGGGAAACTAAGACAGCCTAGGCAGTACTTCTTTAGAGCAAAGTCTTTGACAAAATGAGATGTGATTGACAAAAAGGAGTCATTGCTTCGAGACGTCCGTAAGTCACAAGAAAATGAAACGGACCTGATTTCAGTGCTAGCAATGGCTTGAAAAATTTCTTTTGATATATTTTGTTTTACTGTCCGATACAAAATGGGAATTTCTGTGCTGAAAAATGTGGTTTGCGAAGGTACCGTGTAAAGTGGTTGAGTTATGTGAATAAGCTTTTTAAAATTTGGATTTTCTGCAACACTATATGGTAACATTCCATCGGCCATCTATTCTTTTATGTTCCTTGTTAAAATTTTTGCCTTTGGGTGATTTGATGGCCATTTGTATGTATCTTCTATCCGCATCTGTTTGGAGCTTGAGGCGATATGTGATGGAACGTAATTTTACGTGTTGACCTGAAATGACTCATATTTTAACTTTGTTGAAGGATGCTGAGCTAAATGTCTGATTAATCCCGACGGGCTGCCATAGTTGGTTTTCAAACTTTTTGCACACACTTTGCATCTCGCAGATAGTTTATCACCACTTATGTCAAAGAAGTTCCAAATTGATTACTTTGTTTCACGCATTTATCACACTTTTTTGTTTACTACGTACAGTTTGGTTTTTTAACAAATTATACAAATAAAAGATATCACACTGGCTACTGGGTCACATCCGTGTTCACTATCCACACATTTTCTGTTGATTTTAATAAAATCTGTTTTCACACACAATAGAACACAAGAAACAAGCACAAGGCAATATAAGATAATACTTGTATTACAAAGGAAAAAGGCATGACAGATGACAAACATGGATACAAAAATGACCAAGTTGACTGACTTGTTGCAACTGAAACGCTAACTTTCAACTGCGATTTTAGGTTAAGAATGATAAAATAACTGACGACTGAAATATAATGTGTAAACGGCTCCTCATAACAGTTCACCAACATAAATACACAAACGGTGCACTTTTCATTTGCTTTCAGTTGCCTCGATTTTAAACAACTTGCGATTTCTCGTTTGCAAGTGTAAACTGGAAAGCACTCAATTATGTATACTGCAGTAGGTAATACAGAGGTTGGTGACCCTGCAACTAGGTGTTTACATCTTTTAATTTTCATTTATGCACGTAAAGCTAATTTTATAACCGACGTTAAAGTGTATCTGAGGAGAAAATATAATGAATTAAAATTATTTTTCGGCGTTAATATGAATTTATTTTAATGCCGGTATATGTAAATCTTCAGCCGGCTTAATGTTTAAAAGTTTTTTACTTTTCTTTTTGCAAGTGTGTGATTCTACATTGACTTAACCTTTTCTCATGCGCTATTTGTGTATATTCATAAGTTATATTGAAATGTTTCTTTTCCGTTTATGTTTACTGCATCAAAGTTTATGTCATATTAAGGTTTAACTGTAAAAAAATATAATCTCGGATTCTCTGGAAAAGAAATTTCCCGCCCGACGGGAAAATGGAAAAATTTTCTCAGGTTATTTCCCAAACATCGGCATACCGCACACCCCTAATTAAAATGTTTTTGTGAATGACAGTTGACTCTCATATTGAAAATGCAAGTACTGATAAACGTATCTACAGTTAATTTTCAGTGGTCCCGGCAAAATTCCCGTATAAATAATGATGAGGTTAACCACTTGTATTGTTTTATCGGATGTTTCGCTGATCGAAGTGTGTTTCTGGTCCCGCCAACAAAGATTTCCCGTAACAATCATTTTTAAGTTGGTTGTTTATGCAAACGTCCAGTAACTGGATGTGAAATACATCACACACACCGCCATTTATCACTGCTCCGCTGCGCTTTGTCTTCCCAAAATGTCTTGTTGCAGTGGAAGTGGTTACTTAGTAACCAGCGAGGGGACCTAGCATCCTCCCTCCCTCTCTCTCTCCCTCTCCCCCTCCCTCTCTCCCTCTCCCCCCTCCTCCCCCCTCCCTCCCCCCCCCTCCCCTCCCCCTCCCCCCCCCTCTCTCCCTCTCCCCCTCTCTCCTCCCCTCCCCCTCTTCCTCCCTCCTCTCCCCTTCCCCCCCTCTTTTCCTTCCCTCTCTCCCTCTCTCTTTTTTTTTTTTTTTTTTTTTTTGTGAGCTGAACACGTTCCTTTCTCCCCTTACATGACTTCAAGAATGGAAACTGTTGTCCAACAAAAGAAAAAGCACATCCTCTCTTTCTGGGCTGCGCGTGCTTGCCTTTACATGCTGGCTGTAGGCAAATAGTGCACCTGGTGAACGTAGAAATTTGGTCAAGATTATCCGTTGCTCAAATGGTTGCACCTATCATCACCAGTACGTATTTCAAACAAATGCTTTTACCTGAAAATGCTATGCAGTACATTTTAATGAATAATTATTTGCAAAGATGTTATTATCTTTTGCGATTAAATGTTGGGCTTTCCCTTAAGCTTGGTGTTGCCTAGTATTTGGCATTACATAAACATAATTTTAAAACTTAATGTTAATTTATATCAATGGGCAGCATATTCACGAATAAAATTATATGCCCAGAAGCATATACTTGATCTACCCTTGTCACCAAAAATTGTTTGAATATCGAGCAACTTGTATTACCATGCTTAATGTATATTTTCAGTACTTGTTGCAGGGAAATCTGAGGATTTATATTAATTTATTTCAATAGACATGTGTCTTATGAATAAACTGTAAATACGTGCGGGACTATTCAATGCCTTTTATCTTCTAATAATGGGAAGCACTGAACCCGAGTGCAGTGTAACTCACGATGGGGAAAATCAGAGTACATGGTTTTGAATGATTAATTATTCAAGCCAGTGAATAAATACATTTTAATTACTATAGTTATTCATTTCTGTCTCAAAATTAAAAGTTTTTTTGCAGTGAAATATATCTAATTACTTTAAAAGACAGATGTTTGTCTCACGCACAAGGTGTCCACAGCGTGTAATGGTGTGAAGGCGTAATCCTCCTGCCACTTTCCCTTCGCCGTCACGCCCGCCATGTACACAGTGCCCGATCGATAATCTCTCGACACGCTCTCAGCTGATTGAGTGTAAACGGACATTCAAAATTAGACTTGCATTTGGTGTCATATTATTTTCATCTTCAGAGAGTTTGAAAGTTTTAGGTCTGCTTGCATTTGGTGTTGGATTACAATGAATTATATACCCTATTTTGAGATGTTATATTCTTTATTTAAACGAGTTTAGGTGAAATGTTTTTAATATATTATTTACAATAATTCCAATACAGTAATACTTTCTCTAAAAATACCCATTTTTATTGTTTTTTTTTTTTTAACTAAACTTTATTCCCACATAACGTACAGCTCTCATTATGCTCAAAACAAAGTTTAATAAGGTCAGGAGTGATATTTCATTTATGTACATGTCAGAACCCTCATCTACTGAAATCCTGCACGTATGGAAATTTATTGACAGTCGCCTGAAAAAACTAAACAGAAAGTCGACTGTATACATGTTTTTAACATAGTACATTATGTGTCACTACTTCATAAAAGTATAATCTTAAATTTGGTTAGACCCAGCATTATTTCCAGAACAAATTTGTAGTCCCAAGCAATTAAACTACAAGAACTATTATTATTATAGTTGTGAATTGATTAGTTTATGCAAAACAAGGTTTGAACATAGCTGTCAGAACCATCATGATTTGTTACATTTGTGCACTGTTGTATTAAAAAAGTCACTTGTCAGCTAATATTCAACCTATCTTTCTCAAACTACTGGAACCGGTACTTTATATTACAACCTATTCATGTTCAACTGAGTCACTCACTGGGAGGCACTTGTTGATTTGACATGGAATGACCCATAACTTTTAGTTCACAGATTTTGGTGTTTGGGTTTTGAGGCCTGGGAAAAAAATTGCCCATTTGCTTTCCTTCCCTCAGTGTGGGCGGCCCTGTGTGTAGCACTTGTAAAGTTGCTGCTTACCTAGTGCAATGTTTATCTGTACTCTAACTGACCATGATTCAGTTGTGGTGAGGCACTACAGCTGGAAATGTAACTACTGTTTCTTTACTGTCCAGTGGGAACGCAAAGCAAACCTCTCCCGCTTTGAGGGCTCTTCAAGCATATCATCAGCAGACTACTTTGGCACGGGGAACAATGGTGGAGCAGGCTCGCGGGGCAGCAGCGGAAGCTTGACATCCCAGTTGCACACACCAGATTTTGATGATGTGAAGGAGAGTGTTCGACAAGGAGTGACAAAAGTGGCTGGGAAACTCAGCTCCATTGCTAATGGCGTCATGACATCGATACAGGTGAGTTCAACTATGTAGTTGAAAGTTTCTTAGTTCTGCGCTAGATCAGGCATATAGGTGCAAGGGGGTGCAGATGCAACTGTGACAGAATTTGGTGCTTGGCATTTATGGTGCCTTTATACAGCATCGGGCATGTAGACTGCCAGCTGGGCACAAAGTCTAGCTGTGCTAGTATAGGTTTGCAAGTGTGTTGGCGGAACCGCTAGCTTACCTCCCACTGCCGGTCGATGGGAGCTTGTCGGTGCTGATCCAATATCGGATCTCCTGGCCCAGATGGTTGATGGTGATGGCATCTGCTTAATGACTCTGTGGAGAGGTGATCTCAGTTGCGACTGGTGGGCTTCCGGTCCACTGGTGCTTGTTGGTGGAGTTGGATCTGCGTCGTTGATTGGCTCGACATCAAGTTCAAGTGGTAAACCTAGGCGGAGGATCTCTATGACTGAGTTTACCTGTGCAAAGATATCTTGCGTAGTTCACACGTGCACCACCGCACCACAAGTGCACATGGCTAGATGCCATTTTGTGTAACATGTTGCAGTGTTTTTGCTTTTCCAAGTTACACATGTTATCATCTGTGGAATAGAATCTGCGCAATGTATATTTGTTAACATTTCAACATAATACAATCTTTCATAACAGATGATTTGTAGGGGAGAAATTAAGTTAAAATGTTTTATGTTTGTACGGAATCGTAACTTAACAATATTTACAGGAATGTAAAAATTCAGTGTGAAGGGCATTGGTACTGAGGTATCAGTATCGGTCAACATGGTATCGGAACAACTCTAGGTTGTACATCTCACTGTGTTTATGCCACGACCTGGACACGTGATCCAGTTGTAGTGGGCAGCACTGTTCACATCAAAACACTAAGCCTTCTTTTGTCGTTCCACCCCAGGCAGCGGTAGTGGAATTGACCTTGGCAGTACACTCATTCAATTAAGAATTGCCCTGTGCTCATTAAATTAAGAATTGCCCTATGCCAGTGACGGATATGCTGTCTCCCACTTTGGACGTGTTCCTGGCTAAGTGGATTGGGCTCCATGGGGTTTTCTTGACTCCTTGAAGTCCGGTTTGTCTAGGGTTTTCTCCCAACCTTTCTTCGTTATCTTTGGGTCGTGCTGATCTGATCCTGGCTCATTAACGGGATAATTTAGCCTGTGGCCCCATGTTGTGCGCCACTTAAAAACTCTTACCCTAACTATTGACGTGTACGGTCTAGGGACATGAGCATGCCACGTATCAATATTTGGAAGATTATTAGTTCTGACTAGATCTGGTGCACAGGTCCAAGGGGGTAGAGACCCTACTGTGTTAGGATCTGTAAAATTTGGGGCTTGGCCTTTTTTGTGCCTTTATATAGTGTCGGGCAGGTAGACCACTAGCTTGGCACGAAGTATAGCTATGTTAGTATTGGTTTGTGTGTGTGTTGGCGGAGCCACTATCTTACCTCCCACTACTGGTCGACAAGGTCTCGTTGGTGCTAATCCAATGTCGGGTCTCTTGGCCCAGTTGGTTGATGGTGTCTGCTGGATGACTCTGAGGAGAGGTGTACTCGGCTGCGGCCGGTGGGCTTCCGGCCCACTGGTGCTGATTGGTGGAGCTGGTTCTGCATTGTCGATTGGCTCAATATCTACTTCAAGTGGTAGGCCTAGGCCAGGGATCTTGATGGCAGGATGTACAGGAGGACCAAACAGATGACTGGGGGAACTTGGAGGTGAGGCCTCTACAGTGGGTAGGCAACATGAGCTCGTTCCCGGGGGTGAGATATAACTCCTCTTGTTTTTATTCAAGATATTGAAAATGTATTAACGCACACTGAAAATGACCGTACGCTGTGCTCCTGGAATTGATTACTACTCACAAAAAAGTATGTGGTACTCAACCTTTTTTTTTGTGTTAATGAGACGTATTTATACTTTTGCAATATTATTTTATACTTAAAAGTCTGGGTTTTAAAATAGTATTCAAATATTTTGATTGATCTTCGGGTTTTCTGTTTTCTCATGAGAAGCAACTGAAATTAAATGCAGCACTTGCTACGAGTTGCTTTGTGCATAATTTGTTTTGTTTGAGCAATGAGATGTTATTTATACTTCTGTTGAAAATAATATAAAAAGATAGGAATTTGAGTACTCGTATAGTAGTACTTGTCTACAGGCACTCACAAAGTAGGATGACATATCAAAATCTTTGTTGTGTGATGCTGCATGTGCTGTAATTGGTTTGTCTTGTAGGTTATTGATGTGACCAGCTATGGCTTGTTTTGTGTCTGCTCTGTGGCCATTCATTCTCTGCCTGAGTGTGTTGTGTTGGTGAGGCAGATATAGTCTGCATTGCAGTGTTGACACTGTAGCTGATAAATCAGATTTTGTGTTGCACATTTGTAGTTGCCTTGGATGGGGGATGTACAGTTGGTGTGTCTGCTTTTGAACGAAGTTGAGGGTTGGTGGATGGCACAGGAGACACAGCGTCAGCTATTGCTGGGGTGGTATCCATTGAGGGAGATAGTTTGGTTGGCATATGTGGTAGGCTGCAGCTTTGGATGAACCAGTTTGTTGTGGAGGTTAGGTGGCCTTTTGAAGACCACTCTAGGTGGTTTGGAGAACAGTTGAGATGTTTGTGGTGAGGAAGCCATAATTTTGTATCCAGAGTGGAGAATGTTTCTGAGATTACTTATACCCTCACGATATGAGACCAACAGGGGTATATCAAAGTGGTTGACCTTGGTTTGTGTTCCGGTAAACTGAGATGTCTTGGTGAATGTGTTTGTGGACGAGGTGCCTGGGATAGCATTTGTCGAGGAATGCTCTTGCTATTTGTTCACACTGTTTTTTTGAGATCACTGTTGGTGGAGCAGATACGTTTAGCTATTTTGGCAAGACTGTAGGGTAGGGATTTTTTGGCATGGTATGGGTGATGGTTGTTGAAATGTAAGTACTGGAGGTTGTTAGTAGGTTTGGTTTGTACAGTAGTTTGAATTGTGTCATTGTGGAGAGTGAGTTCAACATCCAGGAATATGGTGTGTGTTTTGTAGTATGACCAGGTGAACTTGAGTGAATTGTGTGCCCTTAAATTGTTTAGAAAGTGAATTAGGCTGTCTTCTGTGGAAATCTATATCATGAATATGTCGTTGAAACGCATCCGGTAGTGTGGTTGGGTTGGTTGGTGACTGAGGAAGTTTTCTTCTAACTTGCCCATAAACAGATTGGCATAGAATGGGGCCATACGTGTACCCATCGCTGTGCCTTTGACCTGAAAGTAGTGTGTGTCTTGAAATCTGAAGTTGTTGTTGCTGTGTTAACCTTGACGAGTTCAACAAGGAATGCTGTAGGTTTGCTGTGTGGGGGTCTTTCCTTGAGGTAATATTCTATGGCTGACAGTCCAGATGAGTGGGGATGTTGGTAACCAAGATGCATACAAGTTTTATCATTTCATCTCTTATATACTCTTCCGGGTTTTGAGATCTTGTTCATCTAGGCTGTATTTCCTCTTTTTTGCTAAAAGGAAATTATACTTAATTTAAGAATAAATTTAATGTTACATTTGAGTTAGGCCTATAATTTACTTCTAAGGTGTTCTTTCTTAACATGTGATGCTGAGACAGGATGCAAAGTCCTTTACGTTTAACCGAGTAATTAAATATACATACACAATGTAGTGGTATTTGAACTCTGCTGCTGAAGAAATTTGTGCCATTCTTTGTTCATTGCACTTATTTCCTGTCTCACATCTTTCTCCACACTGTCCATACAGTCATTTACTCTGTTCACTATTTCATTTACACTGTCCATTGTTTCATTTACACTGGCTATTTTCCTGTCTTCATTTTCATTTACGCTATGTGTAGATTCAATTACAAAACTAATTGGGTATTTACAGTTTCATTTACATTTTCTTGCTCACTACTAATTTTATCATCAAGGCTATTAACAGTTGCACTCACAATAACCATTTGTCTGTCTAGTTCCTCAATTAATGCTCGCAGTGCTTCCAGTTTTGCAGACATTTTTCTAGTTAGCATTCACTGGGGTGGTTGTTAAAAAGTTTTTAAGATTTTTTTTCTTAGTTAATCACTACCTTATTGCCTAACTTGATTAAAATTAAATGCCTCCTTCCCACTTCTGACACAATTGTTACATGGATGCCTGAAGAGCATATCAGAGTTCATGAGAGATGTAATAAAAATAAAAGAACTAAATTTAATTTTTAATTTATTCACACAGCTCTAATTTACACTGGTAAATTATCTGTCTCCACTATTACTCTTTTTATTTCACAGTACATGCAATATTTAATATCTATTTCAACTCTAATTAATGCCCTTCTTTCTATCTCCGTTTGGTTATTGTCAATTAACTCATACTCATCATTAACACACACTTTGTCTATCTTTCTAGTCATCTATTGCTGAAACTCGTCCATTCAACAACTCCGGTTTGGAGGCCCAACGCGCCTTTTAAAGCCATGGGCCTAGAAGGTTCGCTGCACCCCGAGTCCAGCGGACAGTAATGAGGTCGCAGCATCTCCAGTTGTAACAGATAAGCGCGCGCATGAATAAATAATTTGTGTCCCCTTCACTTTCACTCGCTTGTGCAGGACAAAGCAGTGAGCGCATAACAATACTGAATTTGGGTAATTATTATCTTTTTATTTATTAATGTATATGAGGAAGTGGAATTGGATAGCTATGAGCAAGTGTTTATACAACAAACCCTATTCCTCACTTGTTATCAGGTCATGTATTTTTGCACTCTTTAAGGGCTCATATCCTCACATTCTGTGCTTTATTCAAGTTCTTGATACACAAATTTCCATCTTTAAAAGATGTCTTCTTCAAATCTCTTAATTGTGCACAGTGAAGAAGTGATGAGAAATGAGATGCCACCTGGCAGAAATCCTGTCATATAATTTGGTGATAACTTTCATCAAAGATTTTCAAGCAGTGTGCAAGGAAGCCGAAGAAATAAGTAGGATTGCAAAATTATGGATTCAGTGCATGCAGATGTTTGGTCTTGTGATGCAGTTTATTGTAGCAGAAAGAACAGGAGATTGGGTGTGTCATTTGTCTAATGTTGTCAACTTGCTACCTTTCTTTCATGCTGCAGGCTATACCTTATATGCTAAATCAGATCTTTATGTGCAGAAAATGCTAAACTTAAAATCACATATGACAGCAGATGATTTCAATCAGTTTTCTGACTGAGGTTTTTTCTATGTTAGACGAGCAGAAAGATTTTGTGCTGGAACATGGAGTGATATGGTGATCAAACAGACGTTAATGAAGAGCATGAAGTCTATAGGTGGACTTACCCATGGAAGAGGAATGATGGAAAAAACCCCTGCAGATGGGTTACTTTACTTCCAATTTGCAGTGAGGTTACCAAGGCAGTTGAAAGTGTATTCTCATCTACATTTGATCAACACACAGGAATGCACAAGCCAACAAATTCGAGAGATTCGCAAGATCAGAACATTTTTTGGCTAGTGGTTGATACAACATAATCCATTTACTTTGAATCTAGAAAGTGGGTTTGTCTTTCAACAGGACTGAAAAAAATGTGTCAGGAACTTGTGACAAGGCAGAACAAAAAGTATCTAGTTCTATTTCGGCATTAGTAGGGAAAGACTTTGGTTCAGTCACGTTACAAAGAAAGGATAAAGTGTTACCACTTGCAGCAATTACTTCTGCTTTTAGCACTCGAGACCACATTGCAATAGTGAATACCCAGCAACTATTCAATAGAATCATATGTGTTTTCAAAGAACTGTGACTGTGTTTGCCAACACAGAACCATGTCAGTTGAAAAAGTGTTTTAGATTTGACCTTGCACCAAAACCTCTTGCTTTGTTTGGCAATGTATTTTTTAGGGAAAGGTAATAAATCATTAATGTGTACAGCCTTCAAATATGAAGAGCCACCAAGAATGTCTTAGTACTACATGTATGTTATAGATAGTGGTCATTAACGCCTCTCTGTAGTGTGACCCCGACCCGCAACTTATTGAGCTGTAATAGACTGCTACATTACTATTATTGTTTTTCATTATGGAAGCAACTGTGTTGTGGTATTTGATGGCTATCCAAAGTAACCAACTATTATATGTTGTGAGCAACAAAGATGACCATCTAGGACATCAACAGCTATTCATATCCAAGAAAACAGAATGATTACAATAGCACAACCTGAATTTCTCACCATTACGAAAAAGAAAAAACAAAAATCCCATATCGAGCTTCTGGCAAGTCACTGCAGGACTTCAAACATTCAAGTTCGTTTTGCAGATTCCGATGCTGATGTTCTTATTGCCTCGGTGGCACTACAAATTGCATTAACTGAGATCACCATAGTGGTTGTCTGTCCAGACACAGATTTGCTTGTGCTGCTAACTTCTCTTGTAGCACATTCTACAATGTGGTTCCCCCATCCTGCATCAGATTCTAAAAATTAAGAAACTTTATTCTGCATTGTAAGACAGCAAAGTCTGCAAGTATACTGGGTGAAGTATGTAATGTTCTATTGTTTGCGCGTGCTGTAACTGGATGTGTCACATCTTCAGTTTTTAAGGGAAGTAAAGTTAAAGCACTGAAAATTATGCAGAATGATCACAAACTTAGGACAGGCATGAAAGTGAGTGGAATGAGTTAAGAGATTTGGGCGGCTCTTAACAGTTAGGTCTTGAAAGCAGATGAAATTGATTGAGGTGAGAATGAAGCAGCGCCCGAAAAAACCCGCCAACCAGCAGAATCGTTAGGCACGATTACCACATGTGAAAATCCGGAGTGACCCAGCCAGGGATTGAACCCGGTTCGCCTTGGTGGAAGGCGAGCGGCTAACCGCTCAGTCACTGCGGCCCCAGCCATGAAAGTCTTCAGTTACTTGTCTTCATCTAAGGAAGTAATTTCTACCGCAAGGGAAGAATTTCTACTTAATTTGTGTAGTGCTTGTCAAAGATGCGCTGTGATACTAAAGATACCATCATTTAATTTAAAAACAACCGCGACAAATATCATTTGATCTTGCCATACTGCCACCAAGTGATGTAGCTTTTCACATTTTTACTGTTTTTACCTGCAAGTTCAGCACTGGAAAGGGAATGTGCTACAACCTACTGACTTGGGATGGGCCATGCATAACCATGCTTTGTTGCCTGTTTGCTTCACTAAAGACTTGGCACTATAATAATATCTACTGAATATTATTTCCTGCAAATGTAAAACACTCTGTTCACGAAACTGGGAATGTACCAAAGCGTGGCACGAATGCTCAGATACATATGTGTAGTGTCTGCCAAGGTCTGTCATGTATGAACTTCATGGAACCAAGTGAACTTTATGATATTGAAAGTGAAGATACCTAGTAATTCAAGGTAATGAGGATTTTCATAATTCTTTATAAATTTCTTCCAGCCAAGTAATTGATACTGAATTAAAAAGCTACTAGGAGGGAGCATTAGCTAAAGAACTTAATCAACATTGTTTTTGATTACATTTCCGTCATAAGTACCTGAATGTAGGCATTTAATTTCAAATAAAGTAATTTATCATTCAGACAAATACTCACTTTAAAGAAATTTCTTAAAGTTGCTTTATATCTTTAAAGGATATTAAGGTAATGGTAATGTACTAACCAAAGTGTGCTCTAAATAGAATATAAGTGGCATAGGCTGTTCATGGTAAAGTGAGCACTTTTGATGTCCTAGTTAAGTTTTCCTTTCAGCCATACTTTATTCTGTAGCCACGTTTTAAAATATATATTGTCATGTAAGTAATATATACAGTATATGTATATATTACCGCACTCGGGAGTTAATGCCTAACACTAAAATAAAATATATTTATTGACTCATATTCCAATGAGAGGACTATCAAAATTGCTCACTTTACCATTAATAGCCTATACACACTTTTATTCCTGTTCATTTTTTGGATTGGAGCATTTATTTAGGATGTTAAAGATAATTATCTTCGTGCACGGTGCTAGCATATTTTAGAAAGGTTTCAATCACATTTGTGACAAAACAAGTGGTTGTAGCAAAAAAAATTCATTCAAATTGTTTTTAAACTTATTCTAAATATTTTTTGTCAATTGCTTTTTTTTTTTATAAAGTGTACAGTTTCTAGAACAACCTAAAAAAATTAGTTTTTGGCCATCATTTTCCAATCTCGTGGTCTTAGCAGCAGAAGTTTTATATCCGCAGCCTTTTAGTATGTTATTCAGGAAACCTTGAATGATGTGTATAATAATTCTCTTGCTAGTATGAATTTTTTCATATTTCATAAAACGACTGGACTATTTGTATTCTTATTTTAAATATTGGTCATTAGTGTTTTGTTTCGGCAGTATAATTTGGAATGCAAACGTGTTTCAAATACTGTTACATCAACCATGTGTGGCATTTGTAATTTAGTAATTTTTTCCTCCTTACAGGCGGTTTGTATTTACAAGCCCATCTCGTTGGTTATGCTACTTGAAATAGCATGTTTATGAGAATTACTAGTTGGTTTCACAATATAGCTATGCTATGAGGCACAAAGAGCTGTAGCGAGTGAGGCTGACTGGCTGTTGTCAGCCAAATGCGATAAGTACATTGCAAACATTACTTTTATCAGCACTGTGTGTATTCTCTTTAAAGTAAACAGTAGCAGCACAATTTGAGATGACCTTTGTCATGGTCCAAGTGTTGCTTGAGAATGAAATCACATTGAATTTTGCTATCTGTCTACGTTGCGGTGTCGTGTCACATTTATTCGCCTTGTCATGAAACTAGTTAAACATTCATTAATAGAAGCTAGAAAGGTTCAGATAAGTTACATGACTTCTATTGTACTTGATAGTTTCAAATAATTTTTGTGAACGGGAATTCTGGGGAAAAAATCGGGAAATGTGTGCGAAATTCAATTTACAATTTACAGTCTCATTGGACACCCTGGAAGGAATATTGTTTGTGTGTTAAACCAAATATAAAGGGAGGTATAAGTCCTTAAAAAAAAGAGATTTTAAGCCATATTTGTGCAAAATATTGGTCTCTTGCGTTGAAGGTTCCGATAACATACAATAATGTTCCGAGAGTTGTCATTGTCGTGTTTTACTTTGTTACCAATATTTTGCACAAATACTGTTCAAAACCTCAATTTTAAGGGCTCTTACCTTCACATTCTGTTTAGGTATAAAGTGTCACATATATTTTCCTTTTACTTTTTCATGAAGAATCACCTCCCGAAGTTTGTCGGTCTAATCGCTATGTGTGTGTGTGTGTGTGTGTGTGTGTATGTGTGTGTGTGTGTGTGTGTATATATATATATATATAATACGTTTAGGCAGTGGTAGCAACACCATGGCCTGGTGAGAAGGCAACCCTTCCTCCACCCAGAGAAATACATTGGGGATTCCCCATCGAATGAGTATGGTCAGGAACCAAAACGCAGCAAATAAATTAGGATTAGGAAATGTAGTGTTTCTCTGTAGGTGGCAGATGATGCTGCAAAGGGTAGAAAAGAGGACTACAGTATGTTGGTTGGCTGGCTAACTGTGACCATATCCATGATAAAACAAAAGTTTGGTGCATCTAGTGACGATGTGTGATGTACTGACGCATGCTGCGTATACCAAATTACTACAAACGATTAAGACTCGTCTCACTGCAACCCTGCTGTACTACTTCTACACACATGAGATTCAAACCCCATGCCATTTCGTACGCAGAAGTAATGGTCTGCCACAATCCTGGAGGGTGGACCGGCGCGTCATCCTCCCTCCCCTGCACTGACTGCGCTGAGAGGCTAGTAGCCATCAGCCGCCTTGGGCCATGCACGAGCGCCACCAAGGATACGAGAAGGCAGAGAGATGACCTGAGGCACTACCCCCACTCTGGCCTCACACCTGAGGGACATCATATGCCTTCCCCCACGTCCGCCATGACATGCGCTGCCTTGCTGTATAAGACTGTGCGCTGCGGTCCTCGCAGGTTGTTCCTGCAGTCTTCTCCGAGCACCTGGGTGCTGGAGTCTAGACTACTACGAAGACCTTCAACAGCCCTTCCAGAGGCTATCACCATAAACGTCGCCGTAAGACCTGTGCAGCCCCGCTACCGGATGCTCCAGCGACGTCAATAGCTACCAGAAGCTTTCTGTAGCACCATATACATACCACATGTAATTCTTCTTTGTCTCCTACAGACACCCCCTAGTTAGAGTTAGGTTTGTATCTCAGTAATTTTCGTCAGTGTTCACTTAACTTCCCCATTTAGCTTACGACCAGGTCACCTACACCGATTACCATAGGATTACTTCCAATCACTGGTCTGCCTGGCAGGAGAGCATGTGTCACCGTGTTTAATAAGTTTGAAATAAAACACTGCTTAGTTTCTCTTATCCTCAAGTCTCATTCATAGAGTAAGCTGTCTCCAATTACTAGGAGAACCTCGAGCTGAGTGCTGCCGACCGGAAACGGGAAATTATTTCTTACTTCGAACATACACTGCAGTCATTCGACATTATGCATGTGAAGTATCAACCAATTTCATAACAAATGTTCAAAATGTGCCCCTCTAATATCAATGCAGTAGTTCATATGGCGTATTAGTGAAATACTCCTGGTTTGTCGCTCACTTGATCTCGGGCAGTCATGACCCTTGCCAACAGGTCCTTTTCAGATGCCACAGGGGTCTCGTACACACACGCCTTCAGAAATGCCAACAGCCAGAAGTCTAATAGTGTAATGTCCGGGAAGCATGGTGGCCAAGCACAAGGCCCACCCCGTCCTATGCAAGGAGCGGGATACGCTGTGTTCAGGTGGTCACACATAATCCTGGTGAAGTGGGGTGGTACACCATCGTGTTGCAGTCACATCTGTTCTCTGATGGCAAGTGGAACATCCTCCAGTAACTGTGACAGTTGAACTGCAGGAAAGCATAATACTGAAATCTTGACTCGCTGTCCGGCAGCAAGAATGAGGCAATATCATTGTCCCCCACTATACCATCCCAAATGTTGATGGAAAAGCAGTGCTGGTAGCCTCTCGTTACAGTTGCATGTTGGTTGGAGTCGTCCCACATGTGGACATTTCTACCGTTGCAAAAGCCTTCCTGTGTGAACTTGACTTAGTCTATAAATATTAATATTGCCAGGAAATCAGAATCAATTTCACACTGCTGCATTAACCAGCGGCAAAATTCCAGCAAAGGGGCATAATTTGCTGACCCCATTGCTTGTACCCTATGCACATGGTATGGTCGTAACATTTGTTCATGGAGTACACACTATACTGTGCCATTCAATGCATCCATTATCCAAGCGTTCATGCAGGTGCTGGCCGAAGCGTTGTCTACCACATTCTCTAATACCGCATCTTCAAACTACGGAGTACAGACTGTTCTCGGTCGACCAGGTCCACATCAACGCTGAAACATGCCTGTTTGGCTGATGTCATGCAGGGTATCATTGGCTGTACACACACACACACACACACACACACACACACACACACAGGTGCCCTGTCGTTGCTTCTTACTTTATACATCAAAATCATGTCAGTCATTTCAGAATTTGTGTACTCGTCCATGTTCACGTCTGCAATACCTACTGAAGCAGCGACAGGTTGCGAATAACAGGCCGCTCTGGCAGATGGGGTGGGAAGCTACCAATAAGCCTACGATAACTTTTATTCCGCTCATATTTCTATGTATTGCTACTTACTGTATATTAGGTTTATTGAAATTTATCAGGCTGGGCTTGGTATTTTTCTTCTGGGACTGTGGCAAATTACGTTACATGACTGTGTTTCAAACCCCTTATGGCAAAGGTACAACGATGTGATAAATAAACAGACGAGGATGTAAATATATAACCTTGTCATAAAAACAGTTCGCATTTAAAACGTATAAATAGTGCTAATCAAATATTTGAAATCATGCACACACAGGCCCAGCATTATCGACAACGATGCACAAAGACACACCATTTCACAGACGCAATGATTAACGAAACACGCGTCACAGTATATTTATTACTGCTGTGGAAACACATATTTATTACAACATCGTAACTTGCCTATGTAGGTTTAAAAAACACGTCTACAAACGGTAATTTAAAGTATTTTTCGGAGTAAGAATAATTTAAGTTTTGTTTGGCAAAAAACAACATGTCGTGTCCTAGCTTGCCATGTCTGCCAACTTCACTTGATAACTGCCCCGCCATCATATCTGAATATATTATAATAAGTATCCAAAACATTAAAATCTCTTTTCAGTTGTAAATTAAAAATTCAAAAGTCATTATTTTGCTGTAATAAGTATGAAATATGCTGCAATTGAAAAGAGTATAAAGGTCCCTGCTTACCAGCGAAGTGAAATTTCCCGAGTGAAAGAGACGAAGAAAGAGAAAGAGGGCGACAAGCCTCTCCAGCAGACAGTTTTTCAATTGCTTTCTCGCTCGATAAAACAATACTGTACCATTACGGCCTACTCACAAAATTTTCCGCTGTTATTTTAAGCTCTAAAAATGAGATATGTTATTATTGGGGCTACTTAAATATTTATATAGTCAGATAGGCACTGTTCAATTTACAAATAGTATACTAAAAAACCAGGTTAAAATAATAATTTTAACTGTGAACTATTTCTTACCGGTTGTTGCCAACACGTCGTTGCACTCACTGTTGTTAATTCATATTTAAAAAATAAATAAATATTACAAGTTATAGAAGATATTAAGTAAGGTAAAGGTTAATTTATTCAATAATACAGTACTGTAAAGTTAACCACAGTGTTATATAATTGTGGAATACAGGTTATTGAAAAAACAGGTGACATGTTGTGCCTAGAGTGTTTTTTTTTTAAGGTTGATTTTCATAAGTCTCTTCCAATCGGGAGTGGACTATATATAGATGTATATAAAGCTATTTTGATTAATAAATTATAGCACTATAGCCAGAATATGTAGAATTGAAGAATAAATTGAACCGTCCCATCACCAGTTGTATGTAATGTCGCCAATCTAAATTATTAAAAGCAGAGTTTTTATTTATTTTTTTATTTTTAAAGAATTGGATATATATATATATATATATATATATATATATATATATATATATATATATATATATATATATATATATATATATATATATATATATATATATAATATATATATATATATAGACACACACACCTGATTGTAGGTGAGGTGTATCTGTGTTACTTTGGGTTTTTCTATCCCATGGGGCTTGTAATCTTAGGTGTTTGGAGAACAAATGTACTGCATAAACTGATTTTATCCAGAAGTATGCTGTTTACAGGACCGTTACGGGTACTGACAGTTTGCTTTTGAACTGTCCTGTCCCAAGGAGAGGGAAGACGGTGTGTCCAGAGTAATGCATGCCATTCATCTGGCAGCATCCAGTATGAGAGATATTCCTACCAGGTGCCTTCATCAGCCTACATCGGCCTCTACCGATGGTTGCCACCTGCTGTGTATTTTTGGTATGGCGTACTACATCTGGCTGCAGCTTCTCAGCCAGTCATCATTCCTTTGTTGCACTTCTGTCTGTTGATTTATGTATTCATTTTTGTAAATATAGTACATTTTGGTTACATCAAAAATTTTATAATGGTTACTTTGTGTTGAAAATTACATAGTGGAAACATTTTTTCCTTTTTATTCCTGACCTTAATTACTAGGGTTGTATTTTCATTTTTGTAAACTAGATATACACAGATTTTTTAAAGAATTTTTGTTACATTTGTTAATTGTAGAAATTGGTGATACTGTATAGGAAAGGCTAACTAAAATGAACTGTACATATATTTAGGGATGTGCGAATAATGTTCTTCAGCTGTATATATTTTTATAGTGCATAATAAAATTCCCAAATGCATTAAAATACCAGAATAAGAACTATATGTGCTTATCCTCTTTTATAAGCACAAATATTTTCAAATGAAGTATATTAACTCCTAATGAATTCAGTGTGAATCGTGTTAAAAATAGAGTAATAAAATGAGTCCAAAATTTATTGCCATTTATTAGTCAATAAATTACAAACATTTACATATTATGTTCTAATATAACATATTACAAACAAAATTTTATAAAAACATAGAGATTCGAGTACTACACTGTGTGTACTCGAATCTATAATTTTATAAAATTTTGGTAGCCTAGTAGCCTACTTCCAACCTTAACTAACATATTACAAACAAAGTTTAGGTACAGTTTTACATTATGTTTCAAGTAATTCACCAATTTCCTGTAAAGTAAGTTTTTCCCTCCAATTTACAATTTTAATTTCCCACCACATTTCCTGTTTCTACCCTGATAATTATTTCCGTGTGTTGTGTTAATATTCTTCTGGTTTTTGTTCATTGTTCTCTCTGTTGCTGCAGCAACTGTTTTCAGATTTATTCTGTTGTGCAAACAGTGTCATGCTCCAGAAACATATTTTGTTTGGCTTACTGTACTTCACTTTGAACTCCAGACATCAGAATGTTACTTCTCCAAAGATAATTTTTGCATGATTATCAGTTGAAAATTGTCTAAGAATTTCAGACTAACTACAGTTAAAGGGAGAAAACTATTTGTATATGGTTTAGCAATAGTGCAGTGTATATATTTAAAATATGCACTGCATTCAATTTTGTTAGTGTGAATATTTTTTGAATCAGTGTGAATAATTATTATATTAATTTTTTTATATTCGCACATACCTAAATATACAACATTGGCTGTTTTATTTCATGAAGACTTTTTAAAAGTTAGTCTATTTCTGTTGAATCATTATTCCTAAGAAAATCGAAATACTGTCTTATTTTATGCAGGGTTGCCACTGACCTGGAAAGTCAGGGAAATGAAAATTGGTCAGGGAAACGTAATTACAGTCAGGGAAGTTTCAGTATAATCCATGTCATGTGATATTGTCCTGCTTTCATTAAATGTGTCCTCGATTTTGACGGCAAAATCAGTTTTTTCAACAAAATGTGCTACTTGGAAATGGCCTGCAGGGTCAAAAATATGATGCTGCTGCCATCTCTTGTCAGCTTTAAGCTGTGTCTGAAACCGACAATTTTGTATTTTAGTATTTAGAAGTTTAGTGTGGATGAATTCAAATGTCTCTTTACAGTGCTGCATGCAATGTGTGAACCACTTACTTGCACGTTTTTCGATGCTGCTTTGTTTTTTGGCTGAAGAACAATGCGAGCATCAAATCCTTTTTTCTGTTATTTAAATATGTTAAATTAACTTTTATGTTAGGCCTAGAAACATTTCACTTCCGTACGTAACAACATATTAATTACCACGCACATTTCACCGTTCCCATTACTTTATTTTTGCCGAAACGCGGGATATCACACATTTATAAACAGTAGCAGGCAACTTTATTTATTTATTTTTATTTGGTAATTTAGTGTGCTCCTTCACCTCAGTAAATTTAAACCCTAAATCCCTAAATAGTATTTAAGGCCTAAAATTGGTCACGTGATTGAGTTAATAACCTAAATAGCTGGTTCGCTGCCATTTCGAACACGACTTTAGCATAATCTCACCCTCCAGCGAGGAACGAGCCAATCGCAGCCATCCCGGACAATTTTAGGCATGTTTTTTATTTCCAACTTAGTTTTAGATTTGTTGCAGTTCTATTTTGTTCACATAAACTCAAAAATTAATACAAAACTAAAATTACCTGCATTATGTACATGTTCCTAATAAAGTTACATGAAAATACCTATTTTGTATTACCAGTTATCCTTAGTTGGCAACAATTTTTTTTTCAATGTTTTTTGCTGTTCCAATATTTATTGTTCCTTTTCATATTAAATGCGGGTACGTGGCATATTGAATCATGATGTCCAAAAAGACAGTGTTCAATAATTTGTGGCTTGATGCCACATTTAATCCAGAGTTAGCTAGTTGGCTGTGTAAATCGGAAGGAAATGCAAATCAGGCTTTTTGCAGCGTGTGTAAACGAACATTTCACCTCAGTAACATGGGACGGCAAGCAGTTGTCTCGCACTCTAAAGGTGTAAACATTTGGAATTTATGCGAGCTAAAATTTCACAATCACCTTTGTCTTAATTTTTTGCCACAAAAAGTGATTCAGAACAGTCATCTCTGCCTGGATGTAGTTGACATTCTACCTTAAATGTTACTGAGGAACAACGAATGCAAGTTCTGCAAGACGAGAAACTGTGTAAACAAAATGTAGCCACACCAGATCTAGACTCTTTTGTTTGCAAAATTGATATTTCTCATGCAGAAATTACGTAGTGTTTGAATGTTTTTGGAAATCAATTTTCAATGAATTTCACAGTTTCAGTTAGGCAGAACCAAATGTTCGTATGTCATAAGTTATGGTTTAGCAGTTCACTTTTCAGAAATTCTGTCTACTCATCTTAGCAGTTGTGATGATTATATCATGTGTTTTGATGAAGCCTTAAATAACACTTCTCAGAAAGGGCAAAATGGACATCCAGGTTATATATTTTTATGTTAATAGGTAAAAAGTGTCTACACAGTACTGGAATATCGTTTCTTAGGGTCAGCGAAAGCTCAACATCTTTTGGAACAGTTCAATGGAGGTCTGAAACCTCTACCTAGGAAGAATTTACTGCAAGTGTCCATGGATGGGCTAAATGTAAATTTTAGCTTTCTAAAAAACGGAAGGTGATATGTTGGTGGTTGAAAATCCTGAAGGTTAAAACTTTTAATCATTGGTGTTTGTGTATTGCACATTGTCAATGGAGCAATCAAAACAGGATTAAACAGTGTAGCTTGGGATCTTCACACTTTTATACAAAATATTTATTTCCTATTTAAGGATTCTCCAGCTCGTCCGACCAGTTTCACTGACATTTATGGTGTTTCCCCTGAAATACTGCACTTTCAGATGGGTTGAAAATGTCCGTTGTTTAGATTGAGCTTTATTTGCAGTTAATATAAAAAATTGGTTTATTCTTCTGTATTGCCTCACACCAAAGCGTCTTAAAGCACCTTGATGTGACAAATTTCTTAATTGCATGACTTTCTTTTTTTAAGACATTGGCAGCTAAATGTGAACATTTCTTTTGAAAATTTCAGTCTGCAAGACCCGTGATTCCATACTTGTAGAGTGATCGCCATGACCTTATATGAATTCTAATGAGCCATGTTGTTAAATCAGAAACATTGGAAGCTGCTGACTGTTAGTAAACTTCTTGTACTTGATCTATATTTCAGTGGCAATCTACTTCAGTTGAAACAAATTAACCTTGGTTCAGTGCAGTGAAGCACCTGAAGAAGGTAAAGGCAAATGAGAAAAGACATTCTCACTTTCAGATTGGAATGCCAGAAAGATGTAAAAACAGCTATGAAATAATTGCAAGAGAAGAACCCACTTAAGTACAAATTGGTACAAGGATTAACTTCACTAAATCCACAAATTATTGCCCATAAACCACAACTTGGTCAGATAAGATTTAATTTTGTCTTGCAAGCACTATTTGAGGCTAACAGAATCTCAGAATCTGTTGCTGAAAAAGCACAGAATCAGTACCTTTTCCTTTGCCAAGATGCAAAGGTAACATTGGAAGTAGAACTTAGCAGATTTCTTGCTGGTGAGCCAGAAACAGAATTAGGCCTAGATGATTTCTTTGCTGGTGTATTAGGCAAAAAAATCACATATATTGTGAACCGTAGCACATATTCAAACTATGCCTCATCATTTCACGTGGGAATGCATCTGTTGAAAGTGTATTTTCTGTCAATAAGTCTATCCTTCTAGAAAATTGAATTGAAGTGTGTCTTGTAGCACAAAAGGCGTGTGTCAGCCACTCATTACTTTGGAGGAGTAGAGTGCATTCCCATTGACCAAAAAATGCTCCTATCTGTGAAATATTCGCACGAGATATGTACAGCATTTAGAAGATAAACAGTTTCTTGTTGCAAAAGAAAAAGCATAAAACGAGAAATGAAAAATTTCTGAAGCCATGCGAAAACTTGAAGAAAAAAAAAAAGAACTTGCGTTCATGTTTTAGGCGTGTAATGTTGGACCTAATAAAGAATATTTTTTATTGATTTTAAGACTTTTTGTAATGAAGAAAAAATACATATTTCATGATTGGCATTGTCTCCTGTAGTGGTGAGTTCACTTTCTTAATTTTTTGTGTGTTTGTAGTTAATTTAATTTTTTGTATTATATTTTTCAGTCTATTTGTTTTTATTGATTTAACAATTTTGCAGTAGTACACACATTTACTTTAAAAAAATCCATCATAAAACATGTACAGCATAAGAATGCGAGGGGGTGCTATTTTCTACTCTTTGGGCTACAATTATCTGATTTTATTTTGAAAAAAAGGATGGCATTTATTTTCATTGCTAAGTAAACATTTCTTTTAAAACTTAATACCATATGTAATTTTTATATTACCTTACCAGCAATTTTTGGAAAAGTTGGGGAACTTTTACATTTTGGTCAGGGAATTAAAATGAATAATATCAGTGGCAACCCTGTTAGGTAACCCCCAAAGAATTTTTGTAGGGATAATGTTCTGTTCAGTTCAATTGTACTTCCATTACCATTGCAGCACCAACTGTGTTTTACACCTGTTGTTCATTTATTATTTTAGACCTCTGCTGTCTGGATCCCACATCATCACAAATCATTAAAGATATATATATATATATTATTTTGTATGGCTAAACTAGTAACGTTTTATCTGTACAGTAAAACTTGCTTAAGACGTTCCCGCACAATATGTTTTCCCAGCTGAAACGTTCACTGCGAGTAGTCCCGCTGCTTCGCCATGCACTTCTGTTATTTTCCCGCATTATTTGTATAAACTAATTGTTCCTGCATAATAAGAGTTTTTTCCCCACAAAAGGTGTTTTCAAGAAAATATTCATCATTCAAGCACAATAATATCACAAATAACTACAATCAATCTTAAAACATTGCGACATAAAAAATGTAAACAAGACACACATGGATGTCCCAGGGTAGCCAACATCATTTGGACAAAGTTCTGATGGAAGCGCAAACTTGCTTCACGTTAAAGCTAAATTTCTCTAAACTGTGCAAAATTACAGTATTTTGCACATCCGCGGCTGCCGCGCAAGTGCATTTTGATAGACTCCATTGTGTGTAACATGTTGCTTTGGTTTTAAATTGTAAAGTTGCATTACCATCTGTGGAATAGTAAATTTTGCGATGTATAATTGTAAACATTGCAATGTAATACAAATTTTCTGTCTCAAATGTTTTGTAGGAAAGAAATTAAGTCGGCATTTATAATTTTTGTATGGAATAGTAACTTAATATTTTCAGGAATACAAAAATTCTTTAATTTTTCATCAAAAACTTCTAACATTTTAACATAAATTATTATATTTTACAACATGCATAGGGCAAACAATCAACATATTAATTTACCACTCTTTACATTTAAATCTTAACGAAAACTTTGTCTCTTTCAAAAGGGAAAGCAAACATAATATGTAATAAGTATTAAAAAATTGCAGTTTTCCCGATAAACCATAACATAAAAATTACCTTACTTTGAAATGTAAACATTACAAATTACCCAAAACCACTACTTTAAAGTATAAACAGTGGAGCAAAACAGTAAACAAATAATGGAAATAATAATAAATAAATAAATACCTCTGAAGCCCTTCATGGTTAAGTGTATTTTATGACTACATTTCAGTTTTCACCCAGTTGCCTCTTCACTGAATAAAAGTAAGTACTGTATATATATGTATGTAAAAATCATATTTGGTGTAAATAAGGTATAGGCCTAACCCTGTATTTCAGTTTTCTGTTCATGTTTGATATACACAGTATTTATTCAGTTTTCTGTTCATGTTTGATATACACAGTATTTATTCAGTTTTCTGTTCATGTTTGATATACACAGCATTTATTCAAATCCAATACATCAATAAATGTACAGTACACTCCCGTTTGTTCGTGCTTCCCTTATCCAGTTTTCGGCTTATCCATGCGTGTTGCTTTTTGGTTTTTTTCAAAGTCTACTCTAACTTCTGTGGTAAGGCAATGGTGTAACATGCATCTTTTAACAAGCAGTGGTACTATATCTACATCTATCACTGTGCCGCGTAGTTGATATTTATCTCTTTAAACTGTCAGCCTGACAAGAGACCTGCCTGAGTTATCCATTTCCGCTCGGTTGAAGATCATATCTGATCGCGCTCATTCAGGCAGTGTCCGAAATGGCAGATTTTGTTGATAAAATAATAATTTGACTTAGTTTGTTATACAAAAATGGTGACATATCTAGCGGATGTTAGCAAAAATGCAAAATCACAAATCAACACCATGTTACTTTTTACCTCCAAAACACATCGCGAATGCATAAATAAAATGTTTTTAAAACAAATAATTGTTCATCAAATACACTAGGCATGTTTTTAAAAAAGCTAGTAAGAATTGTGCTTTGTTTATATATTTCGCAAATTTTTATTTTTTTTTTTTTTTAGTCATTGTATGTATACACAGCATTCCAGTGATCGTAGAAATATTACGTCCCGTCTAGGCATTAGATTTAGATAAAAATATTTTTCACTGTTAACGTAAGAATGTATTGCCGCGAGTGCGAAACAAATGACTGTCAACAACTTCCGAAATGAAACTTACGAAATGACAACTTACAAGTCATTTCGGACACTGCCTCGGTGGACCACCCCCTATTTTTCCTTACCTCCCCATCACAACATCTTGCCAGTTCATCGCCGGCCTGGGTCGTTCTTCACTTTGTGGTGTCACGTCAACAAAGCATAAAATGACAGTTTCAACTATCATGGAAAAGTTAGAGATAAATAATTTTGAGCATGCTGTGTTATAAACAAAAACATCAATCCCGGTGCCAAACAAAAATAATTTAAGTAATTTTCAAGTTAGGTGCTATTTAACTTTTCGTACTTTTTTTCATATCAAGTGTGACGCGTGTCCGATAGTTAAGACTGGATCACAGTCATGTGCAGGTTTGATTTAGGCTTGATTACAGCTGGATATAGCAGTCGGGTATGTACGTAGTGGTGCTGACGGGAAAATAGCTGGATTTACGGCAATCATCGTAGGTGGTGCCGATGAACAAAGTAGGGCGGCACAGTCTAGTTCAGCTCGTCTGCTAGCTGTAATCGGGGTTAGACCAGCCAGCTGTCTGGCAGCAAAGCACGCAACTAATTACTCCTCTCTTCTGGCACCGTGTCTGACCTTGAATGGCATAGAGTGGGTGTAATTACGGAGAACTCGAAATAAGCACCACAGACGCGGGTATCCCTAACTTGGTATTGCCTGCAGACAGCCTTGTCAACGCAAGCTCCGGTGGTTCAGAAGATCCCCCACTGTTGCGAGCTGATCAGAAGCGTTGGAGCTGTGTGGGTTGCCAAAACTATCACTGGGTGTGAGCTTCCCAACCAAGGCCAGGTTGTAGCACCTAAGCAAAAAACCCCATCAGCACCCAGATGCTCTGGTAGGGATACAACTCAAATGTACCATCTCTCCCTGATTGAGAAGTGTTGCAAGTGGTTGTGGCTCGTCTATTCTATTCCTCCAGTACCTGTATATGTGGTGGAATAGACTAGCTGGCCGTCTAATGGGTGTATTTTCAACTTGGAGCCGCCTGAGGAGGAGTCTCCAGTTGTAACTAGTTGCAGAAATAAGAATACTTTCCTGCGCCGGTCGGCGGTGCTCAATTCGAGGTTCTCCCAGTAATTACGGACAGATTACCCCATGAATGAGACTCGAGGGTAAGAGAAACAAAGCAGTGTTTACTTAAGACTTATTAAACATGGTGACACTTGCTCTCTTGCCAGGTAGACCGGTGGTTGGAAGTAATCCTACGGAATCCAGGTGTAGGTGACCTGGTCCTAAGCTAAGTGCAGAAGTTACATGAAAAACTGTTGAAGATTACTTAAATACAAACCTAACTTTATATAGGGGGTGTCTGTAGGAGACAAAGAAAGAATTACGTGTGGAATGAATTATGTACGGAAAGCTTCTGGTAGCTATTGGCGTTGCTGGAGAATTCGGTAGCGGGGCTGCAGAGCTCTAATGGCAATGTCAATAGTGGCAGCCTTTGGTGGCTGCTGAAGACTGTTAGGCCAGTGGCAACAGCCTCTGGAAGGGCTGTTGAAAGGCTCGTAGTAGTCTAGACTCCAGCACCCTGGTGCTCAGAGAAGACAGCAGGAACAACTAGTGAGGGCCGCAGCGCACAGTCTTATATAGTGAGGTAGCGTGTGCCACGGCGGCCGCGGGGGAGGGTGTGTGACATCCCCTAGGTGCAAGGCCAGAGTGGGGGTAGCACCCTTTGGTCATCTCTCAACCTTTGTGTATCCTCGGTGGCGCTCGTGCATGGCCCAAGGCGACTGATGGCTTGTAGGCTCTCAGCGCAAGGGAGGGGGGTGAGCGCCGCTGTTTTTCGGAACCCCTCGTCTCCACGTGTCCAGTCGCCCTCTAGGATTGTGGCAGACCAGTACTTCCATGTACAAAATGGAGCGGGGTTTAAATCTCACGAGTGTAAAAGTGTACACTAGGATTGCAGTAAGATGAGTCGTAATCGTTTGTGGTAACTGGTATAGGCAGAATGTGTCAAGTGTTTAAATGTTTACAAAACTTAACATTTCAGAATTCTTAAAATTTTGTGTGTAAGTAATTAAAAATAAAATAAGCTCCTAGTAATTAAAGATGTAGACATTTCAACGCAGCCTATTGAGACTAAGAAAGCAGCCTACACTTATTGTGCTTACGTTTTTGTAAAATTCATTTTGTTTTGAACTTTGAAATGAATAAATTTAGACTCTTAAAATGTGATTTCTGTGTTTTAGCAGAAGTTAATGTCAGGTTTTGAGTGTGTATTGTGAGGGTTTCCCCTTCCCCCCCCCCCCCCCCCCCACTAACTTTGCCAGCTCAAGGACGCGTCTGTGATGACGCACGTTGAGGAAGCAACATGGACACTACGCACTGCGTAGCGCTCACTCCGTGTCGCCTGCCTGGTGCTGCGCCAGTCCAAGCTATAAGCTGTGTATACTTGATGTGCTGTGAATTACTGTACTTTCGGTGCAACTTATCAGTTAAAGTATTGTGTACTTTAAATCCTGCACGTACAATGCGTGATATGTGTTTGCTTTGAAATGTATAATAGGTACTGTGTTTTATCACAATTTTCGGAGTCAATATCATTTTTTCATTATTAGTAAAAATGTGTAAATTCAATTATCTTGTTATTTCTGTTTTCTCTGGTCCGAGTTCAGTGTAAAACTCTTAAATTTAAAAATGCATTTGAATGTACAATGTTGGCTATAAATGGGCAATTTTTTTATTATATTATTTGTTTGGTTATTTGGTTTTATTTGATGTTATTTGAGTTATTAATGCCTACATGGTATTTGTGTCACTCCAAAAATTCTGTCTGACAAAAATTTTTGGGTTTCCCATGTAAGAAGTTTTTGAAAGTTTTTCCCTCCTAAAACATCTTAACAGAGTTTTACTGTATTTCATATAATATATTATTATTATTATTATTATTATTAGAAATTATCCTGTGTTAGCTGTACTTTGGAACACTTTTCTACGTGGCGCTATTTTGCATTTTTGATACCCAGAAGTATTGGAGTGCTATAAGCCGACTGATTAATGAATGCATCCATAACGCTTGCTTTCAAGTGACTGAACATAAATGTATTTTGTTTCTGTGCATTTTGACTCTTCTGAGTATCAAACCTCTCATTTTTATAACAAAGTTGAATGTAGTCCTCTACACCAGTTTTCTAATATTAAAAATAATTTTTGCAGTTTGCAGATGTTTTGAAATTTGTATTTCCTAGTTGTCTGAATAATCTCTTCTTTCAAAGAAAAAGAATTACACTAAATTGACTCCTATTAAAAAAAAGTTTACTTAAAAAAATATTGCGAGGAAATCAATGCACTAAGTAGACGGGTGGGTGTTGTCAAACAAAGTTGCTTATATACTCGTGTTACGTTTGCATTATGATTATGATGCAAGCTTCTGCCATACTGAATGTGTAGCTATGTTAAAACAGAGGTCATATTTGTCAGGTGCTGAATTTTGTTGTTAAGAATTCCTCTTCGTGCCACTTTTACAGGTTCACATTAAACTTCCTGTTGGACTTCAAGAACTTTAAGAGTGATCTATTATAGTGTGTCTATTATAGTGTCTTTTATAGATTCCTGTTAATATTAATGTTCACTTTAAAGTCAGTGCCAACTAATTGCCACCTGAAGTTGTCGTTAGGGAGTTAAATGAAATGTTTTGACTGAAGTTTCAAGCGTAAACAATGTATATAAGGATTAGATGGACATAAATTTTGCAATAACTGAATGAAAGTTATGATGAATATTACAAAATACTAAAAACAGTTGTTTCATGCGTACATAAAAGCAATAAATTTTTTATGTGAACAACATAACAAAATATGTATGTAGGATTCTTGGGATAGGTTTAGTTAAGTTTCTGGAATGTGCAGTAGAAGTTGAATAACATAATTAAATTGGTGGTATAACATGTAAACTACCACAGCGTAGGAAAAATAACAAACTTTTTTTTTCTACCCATGTCATAGAGAACATGATCTGCGAATCAATAAGAATACATGTTGTATAAAGTTTAGCAAGCAGGTACAACTAAAAGAAATACACCCTTTTGTAATATAACGAAGAGTGTGAAAAATTACTGTAAAATGGAAGTCCATGTAAAAGATTTCATTATATTAATGTGGAGCTTACGAGCAGTTTAATGTGAACCTGTAAAAGTGACCCTTAATCTTAATATATTCTTCACCAGCCACATTTCACGTGTAAATAACAAATTTTTATTTTAAGATTTGTCCCAATATTTCTATTACACATCTCATTTAAGGAACTCGTACAAAGAAAACTGCTTGTTAATCCAATATCATTGAACTGTAATTTGAAGTTTAATCTCATTTTCTGCTTCTGTAATAAAGCTTCCTCGGGTGAAATAAAAATAATTAAAATTTTAATTGTACACGAGCACACAGCGTAAATAAAATCTGAAGGTAAATTTTTTTGTCTATCTATTATGTGGGTGTGGTAGTTATTTACCTGGCAAGGGTCTCTGTACTTCATTCCAAGCTCATAATGTCTTCCCATGATGTTAACATGTTTCACTCGCGTAGATACTCCACTGAAAATTTGGGTGTATTTGAATGGCAATTGCTTGTGATGGTGTTTATGGTTATTGAATAACTGAAAGCAGAAATTATCATGTTCTTTATAATCTGAATAAGTAGTATTCCATGCCAATACAGTCTCATCGTACTGCAGTGGACGTAATATCCTTTACAGCATTAGTTGGTGGAGGATTGTGCATAATATTATGTGGGTATGGGGGGGATTGTTGATAACACTATTTCAGTAATCTGTTGTAAAGTGTATTTCATGGTGAACAGTTACGAAAAGCTAGCTGCTCTTTTTATTAATTTAACTGTAAGCAAATTCAAACATTTCCTCTTCTTTACGCATAGTTGTTTTAATGCCTTTTGTTAATCTCGCAGTAATGTGTTGGCTACGTAAGAAATTAAACAGATGGGCTTTTTTAATCTTAATGTCATGTCACCTGTCCTTACAATTTTTTCGTATATTTCATTGCACAGGTTCACTGTCAGTTTAGTTTTTGTGAAAAAGAATAGAGAAATTCAAATTGCTTTTGATAAGACTACAATGGAAAAGGCTGACAGATATTCTGAATTAAAAAGGTAAGAGAAAGGAACAATAAAACACATCTGTTTACATTGGAAGGTAAGAAAATTACAGTTAAGGAATGAAAGAAAGCAACATAAGTGAGTGTGTAAGGCAAGATTCTTCTCCCTCCCCCATGTTCAAAATATGCCTATTATATACTATTGCCAAATTTTCGGATGGAAAAAGGAGTATATGTATTATGAGCGTGCATCGCAGCAGGCCTAACTCAGCTGCCTTATAACATGTGGGGGCGCGCACACGCTCATGCCATAAATGGGCGTAAAAAGGTAAGAATATAATAGGTTTAGCACTCCAGTTTACAATACCAAGTGGTAAGTCGCTTTGAATCATATTCTTACAGCATTTCTGTGCTGTACCTCCAATATACTAGATGTGTGTGCAGTGCGCTCGTTCTCAAAATTTTCCATGGTGACGAGTGAGGACAAAATGACAAAAGTTTCTTGTCAATAATGGAATGTTGATCATATTAGGATGGAGTGGAGATTTGTGCACAGTTCTTATTTTTAAACCCATTTCTAAATTATCGTAAAACTGCATTTTAAATACAGTTTTTATAGAATTATGAATTAATTTTCCAACAATTTTGAACACTAAGACCATTCATTAACTCTTTACCTCCTTTAATTTTTATTGGAAATGATCCACGTTCAGTAATGCTGACAACATGAATGTGTTGTGAACTGAATACAAGAAGACCTGAATCAGGC
The DNA here is from genome assembly GCA_029891345.1 of Dryococelus australis. Taxonomy (NCBI): domain Eukaryota; kingdom Metazoa; phylum Arthropoda; class Insecta; order Phasmatodea; family Phasmatidae; genus Dryococelus; species Dryococelus australis. Next base: position 61,269,344 of record CM057006.1, read on the forward strand.
TTTTGAGTCATATATAATGAAGGTAATAAGATAATTGTACTGTCATTAGGACAATGTTAAAAAGTATTGACATCGGTTTAAAGACCATGAAAAAAAATTAAACAAGTGATAGCTTGTAAATATTTTGCAATGCAATAACAGAGGACTTCTGAATTACAAAACTTGTCACTGCAGCTAAGGTACCTTTCAAATGAAAAGCATGTGCGATGTGGTTATGGTGAAGGCTGGAAAAGATACACCAGATAGAAAAATGAGATTTAAGAAGGGGGTTCTAGAAAAATTGAGAGGGAAGGGAATTATTACATGATGTAAGAAAACAAAAGAAGCTGGTCACAACACACTGGATGCAAGGGCAGTGCTTGTTGGTGTAAACCTTGGAAGAAATAGCAAATGAGAGAGGAAGAGTGAGGTGTTTCCAGCATGTGATGCCTATAAAATTAATTAAAGAGTTAATATTTAAATGATAAACCGATACAAAAAATGAGAGATGCCTTGTGCAAACCTGTGTAAGGGCAACAAAATCTATGTTAATTTTCAGCCCTGATTTGGTTTTGCGATTTTTAAAGTTTTATTACAGTTTTTATGCACAAGTGATTGTAGAACTTGCCTGGTGACTGACTTCCCATGGTTCGAACTGGCCCGGAAACACTTCTGGAAGACATGTGACACATCGTACTCTGGCGAGGAGACAAGCCAGAGAGGAATCGCAGCCAAACCTCGTGTAGGAGCTTCCCACCTTTTCCTTACTGCCAATGCCTAGCAAGGAGGGGATGGATGCTGGCTGCCACATGACTGAAGAACTATGATCTTGGCAGATCAGTTGGATGTGGCATTTTGGACTAGTGTGAACCCCATAACCTACTGCCACTGATGCATCACGACTTCAGGCACATTGTCCTCTACAGCTCCCTTTGACTAAGCAGGTCTTAGCAAAATAAATTCCTGTGTTCACAGGCTTAAAGAACTAAGTACAGTGGTTACTCTATATACTGAAAACGTATCTACCGAAAAACTGTATTCACAGTTAATTTTCATTTGTCCTGGTATAAATAATGATAAACTTATCCACTTTTATTGTTTTATGGATGTTGCATCAGTAAAAATATCTTTTGGTCCCGTCTCTGAAGATTTCGTGTAAAGATTTTTTCAAGCCGGTTGTTTATGCTTGTTCTGAACAGCTGGGTGTGAAGTGTGTGCAGTACTTCAGCTGTTAGGTGTTCCTGTGCAAATGAGATCTGTAACAATGGTAGTTTATTACACACGATGAAAACCCATAGATTAAACTACAGCTGTAAAGTTTTATTTTACTCCTACCTGCACAGATAAGTGGTAGTTCCTCCTCCCCCCCCCCCTCCCTGGATTTTTATTTACTGAGATATGCATAAATGCGCAAACAATGAATCTATAGAAAATATGTGTGGACTACTCTCTCTTAGCATGTTGCCATTTTTCATCACTGGGTTGCTGGTGCTCTCTGGTTCAGTTGATGGTGCTGGAAAATTGGGCAGTCAGGTGCGACCTTGCTCCCTCCTCTTACAAGAGTTGAAGCTGTTACATAGCTAACAGTGCGTGTCCTTGCATTACCCATTTTTCTCTCCTCTCTGTCTCTCTCAGCCACACATCTTTCCTCATTCCTTATAGGCCTGATGAGAGGGAATCTGTTATCCAGCAAAAAATTCTCTCTTTTCTTTCTGTCATGTGCACTTGTTTTCTTCTATTACATCTGCTGTGAGGGGGTAATCGGTAGAGCTCTTGAAGTATGCAACAGTAATTCGCTGTGGCACTGTACTGTTATGTGTTTGGAACTCTAGGATTGCAGAAATTTTATCAAGATTATCCATTGCTCAAAATATTTGCACGTTTCATCTGTGTTGTATTTCAAAGCAAATGGTTTCACCTGAAAATATTATGCAATAAATTTTAACTAGTAATTAATTTTTGCAAAATGTTTTCTTTTGTTTGGTAATTTATTTCTGTACAGTTTGTGTTTAATTAGTAGTATCTGGCATAAAACCAACATGATTTTTAAACAAAAATTAATTTAACCCTATAGGCAACATTTTCCAAATAATATGGTACCCACAGAAGTGTAAACTTGACCTTCCCATGTTGCCAAAAATTGTTTGAACTGACGTGTGATGCCTGGTGGCAAGAGTGAGGCACGTCACAGCATCTAAGTGGTGTAGTGTGTGCGAGGAGAGATGCTTCTGGGGAGTGAGATTTAGGACTCTTGTTCTTATGTGGTACCGGAGCACATCCAGTATACCTGATAGTTTTACTGCAGGGCACGAAGTTGGGTACTGTGAATACTACTTCTTGCTTCGGTGGGTTTTCTCTGGCTGGATACCTGTACAATGTGTAACTTGTGGGGCTTACCTGACCTGCGGTGGTTCTAACAGGTATGTGCTGGAACTTGATAGCCTGGTGGGCAGGTGCTCGGTAGGGTTGATGGTCGCTGGGGTCGGCTCTGCAATCTCTATTCCCCAAAAGTGTAGATTAGCAATTCTGAAGGGTGGGTCCCAACAACTCGGATATGAGGCGAACACGGGATGTCCCCCCTTGCTGAGTCGAATAGGTGCCATGAAGAGGTCCATGGAGTCTCTAGCATGGTAGGTCGCTCCAAGTGTCAGATCGCTTGGCACCTTGCCTTCGGGGGGAGGTGCGCGAGTGTGGCGAGGATAACATTAAGTTCCTGCTGAGGCTTAGAGGCAGTGTTTGCCCGTTTAACCCGCTCTTGGATACCACTCCAATGGAAGTAGGGCATGAGGACAGAATCACTACTATCAAGACCCAAGGAAGTCAAGCAGGTGATGTGTGGTCCTGTACAAGTGTACATCTGTGTACCGTATCTTGCAACCGAGTGCGGATTCCCTATCTTATTCGGCGCAAGGAGCGCATTAAATATTGAAAGTCAGGTCTCGCTGGCAGACAGTCCCAGCACGGGGGTGAGTGTCTCAGGGGGACCAGTCTTCTCAACTTGGAATACATACTCCTTTCGGTGCAAGAAGCGTAGTGGGGAGAGAGCAAGCACCAAGCTGACCTCAAGAGGCTGAGTACCTAGTGTTGGGGTTCTATCGTTCTGTACACCGTGGTGCACAGAAAGGGTAGCCGTCAAGAACGTGTGTGGATATTCAACTAGTGTGTGGCGGTCTCAAATCTTCCGGTCACCTGCTATCACTCAGATGGGCCTGATGTCTACTGGGAGAGGTACTAGACGACTGGAAAGATACCCTTGAGTTTGCTAAATATCTGTTTATTCCAGTGAAGGAAATGATGGTGTCGCACTACCTCCTAACATCAACGGGAGCTTAACGGAAGCTGCTACGCTTTGACAGGTGAAGGTGACCTGTTGCTGGGCTAATGGGGTAAGTAGACGATGGTATTAGAATAACTTGAACTGACTACGCTGTGTGTTTGCCCTGAAGGGGCCAGCAGTGTCTGTGTGATTGACCACGTAGACAATAGCAGGAGTCTTTGGCAACAAGTGTGGCGAAGACAGGCGAGGTGCAGGTTGAAGTCTCCGGCAACGAGTTCAGTGAAGACAAGGTAGTTACGAGATGATCTTCGGCACAAGGAGTGCGGTGAAGATTAGGGAGCCTATGGTTCCTTCAGCACGAGCGTGCAGTGAAAGAATAGAACGGACTGGTGTTTATAAGTGTCGGGACCCGGTATTTATACTCTTTTTGAGTCTTCCTTTGGTAAGTCATGGAGGGGAGGTGGCAGCTGCAAAGTGTAGCGCTTGATCCTTGGACATGTGACGTCGCCGGTCGGTGCTGGATTCCAGTTTGGATGTGCTGATTGTACTAGTGGTGCCATCCGGAGGTGCGCAGAAGTACTTGGAGGAACTCCATGCATTGTGTCGGTGGCTTGACAGGGGTAGACAGTACAATCTCGGCATCTCGTAGTGTGTAAAATCAAACAACACGGAAATGTGTGGCTGGGAGATGCGCTCTAACGAGTTGGTCATTTTAGTTATGATGAAAAGACGTGCGTCAGAACATAGAGCAACTTGTATTACCAAGTGTGAAGTTCATTTTCAAGGTCTTCTTTTGGGAGATTGCAGTTCTTGTTTGTATGAATTAATTTCAATAGACACACGTCTTCTGAATATACTGGTATCCTGGAAGGGTCTATTCAACAACTTTCATTGCCAAATGTGCAAGCACCAAGTCCGAGCGCAGTGAAACTCACGACAGGTGTAAATCAACAAGGAAATCAGAGGTCATATTTTTGAATTGTTAATTATTGAAGGTTGTTAATAAATAAATTTATCTGTGTCTCAAAATCACAAGGTTTTTTTTTTTTTAAGTGAAATAATATTACTTCTAAAGGCTGACACACACACACACACACCCCCCATCACCGATGTAAGTGTTTATGTGCGGCTTGAATTGCATAAGCTTTGGTTTTGCTGGGTAATACTGCGCAGAGTTCATTTTCTCCCTGAACATGATTGGCAGGGTGGAAGTTAGTTGCCTAGCAACCAGCGTGGTATCCTTGTGCTATCTCCCTGGGTGTCAAATGTTTTGGACGAGGGAGGGGTACATTGTTTCATTTGTCCCGCTGCTGAGAGTTCCCTTTCTCTGTCCTGACCATTGTAACACACTGCCTGATCAATAACCTCTCTGCATGCTCTCACTGATCAAGTGTGTGCGGATCATTCAACATTCAGGGGTTCACCCTTTTTTTTTTTCTTCCTTCCTTCCTTCGTTCATTCCTTTTTTCCCTTGTGAACTTACGATCAATTATATACAGTACTTTGTGATGTTATATTCTTTATCTAGGTTAGTTGAGGTAAAGTGAAATTTACAAATAATTACTATTTTTATTGTGTATATTAATTAAACTTTATTCACAGATAATGTACAGCTTTCACTATACTCAACGTGAAGTTTAATAGTTAGCAGTTGTATTGCATTGATGTCGGATCCCTCATCTATTGAAATTCGGGATGTATAGAAATTTTTTGACAGTCATCTGAAAAATGGTAGATAAAGAGTTCACTGTATTAGGATAAAAGTTACAGTCTTCAAAAATTAAATATAATAAAAATTGATAGAATTAGTTACTTGGCAAACAGAATTGAACTGTCCTGGTGTTTGGTCTCTAACATATAATGAATATCAACGAAGATAACCAAAATTAAACAGTATTATGTTAACATTTTAATCTTGTGACAGTTTTGTGATCTTCAAAAAATGTTCTACTTTTCAGACTAAATACATTATGTAATCTATGATGATGATGATGATTAGCCAGTAATAAAATTGTAACGATATACAAGTTATTGTTATAAGAAATGGCAAACTGTGGTCAAGGATGTGTACTACACTTACAGTAATACATGTCATTTCATTAGTCACAATTATATATTTTTTTAATCTGTTTCATTTTCAATTGGAAAAACATTTTCCCATCTAAAAGATGTTTGATATTGTTATGCCTGCCTACCCTAGAATATAAAGATGTGTCCGGATTCTTTCCAAGTGTACACAGTCCGTAGTTGGCTCCACTTATCACATCATGACCCGACATACCTATGTACCAGCACAGTTGGAATTTCCGATATAGTACACAACAGAGGCTCTACTGTTGACAAGTACACTAAGCTGCTTACTTGTTGGGTGTGTGCGCTAATGTATTTTTAATTTAGCAACAATTGTTAATGTTTTATAAAAAAATTGTACAGAACTACACTATAGAAAATAATTAAGTTTTCACAAAATGTAACTTAACTGTAAGTCACCCCTTTTTCTCTCTCTCTCTCTCTCTCGGAAATTCCTATCATGTGTACATAATTATCCAAGTTTAGTGATAGTTCTTCCAGTTTTTAGATATTTGTAGTATTTTAAAAACCTCTACAAATGATTGATAAATATGCAGAATTGAAGATACGTTTTGTTTATTTTTTTTATGCATGTCAGATTTTATTCTCATCTAAGAATCTAACACACTCTCGTATAAAGCGGCAATAAACCATCCAAATAATCTGGACAAGTACATACCACTGCAAGAAAATGTATGCGTGTTCCTAACAAGTACATACTGACAATTCAGATATAACCTAAATTTGTTTCTCCCCTCCCTCCCTCCCCACGATATCTTTCAAACTACTCTAATGGTGTTAAAAAATGCTCACATATCAAGCACTGTAACTAATGTTACAGTTTCAAATAAACTTTTCTGTTTGTCATACATACGTTTGTCAGCTGTGAGTTGGTAGATATCAAATACTTAACATCTTGCTGCAAGACACATGCTAAATTTATTAAAACCACTGCATTAATAAACATAGCAGAACTTGTTTGAAAGAATATAAGCTGTGAACTGACGTATGTCCGATTAGCTAAGGCTGGATCACGGTCGTGTGGCTTTGATTGCGCTTAGGCCTGTTGTGCTTTCGGGGTTTAATTATGAACGTCTTGATGGCGAGTGGTGGTTGGCTGCAGATGATTGATGCTGGTGTGTCTCGTTCTACCTGTCAACCTGCTGTTAGGGAAGCCGAACCACCCGGCTGCTTGGCAGCGAGGCAAGCAACTCTTTGCTCCTCCCTTCTTGTGCTCTCTCTCTCACCTTAAATGGCACAGAGCTGGTTTGGTTGCTGAGAACTGTGGGTCAAGCACCATGGACACAAGTGATGCTAAAATAGTGTTGCCCAGTAGTGGCTTGTAGCACGAGCCCGGTGCCGCAGAAGGCCCCTCGCCTTAGCGGGCAAACCAGAAGCGAAGAAGCCGTGTGGGCTACCACTGCTACTACTGGGTGTGAGTTTTCCAACCAAGGCCAGGCCGTAGCAGCACCCAGGTGCTCCGGTAGGGGTACAACTCAGGTGTACAGTCTCTCCCTGGGTGGAAAGTGTTTCTAGTGATTGGGGCTCCTGTATTTTATTCCTCCAGTACGTGTATACTTGTTAGGAATAAAATAGATGGCCGTCTAATATGTGTATCAGAACTGGAGCCACTTGAGGTGGAGTCTCCGGTTATAGCTAGATCATAGTAACAATTTCCCGTTCTCGGTCTATGGTACTTGGCTCGAGGTTCTCCTAGCAGTTGGTTCAAAAGTACTCTATGAATGAGACTCGTAGTTATAAGAAACAAAGCTTTGTTTATTAACTGTAAACACAGTAATTATGTTCCTAGTAGACGGAGTGCTTGTCGGTGATGAAGTAAACCTAAGGTAGCCAAGTGAAGGTGACTGGTCCTGGGCTAGTTGGGAAATGTGAAATAAAACTGATGAAAATTGCTTACGATAAACTAACTATAACGGGGTGTCTGCAGGAGATGGTGAAGGTGGTGTGTGGTATGTCTCTTGTTACTGAAGAAGCTTCTGGTAACTTGGTAATTTTATTGGCGTCACTGGAGCGTCTGGTTGCGGGTGCTGCAGAGCTCTAACGGTGACTGCAATGGTAACAGCCTCTGGATGGCTGCTGAAGAGTGTTGGGCTGTTGGTGGTAGCCTCTGGAAGGGCTGCTGAAGATGTAACAGTAGTCTGAGGTCTCCAGCACTGGAATTGGTGGAGTGAGCTCGAAGACTTGCAGGAACAACTCGCGAGGCCCGCCGCGTGTCGTGGGCAGGGAGCCCAGGGGGTGGGGGAGCCCCTGCTAGTCACATTCTCTCTCTGCCTTCGCATAGCCTGGGTGGCACTCGGACATGCCCCAAGGTGGCTGATGGCTTGTAGGCTCTCAGCGCGGGAGGGGGGTGACGCGCCGCATGCTTGCGCAACCCTCGTATCCATGTGTCTGGCTGCCCTCCAGGATTGTGGCAGGCCGCGACTTCCGTGTACGGGTTGGCGCAGGGTTTGACTCACTCGGGGGTAGAAGTAGGTATACTAGGTTTGCCTTGCAGTGAGATGAGTCATAATCGTAATTAAATAGGTGATGTGTAACTGGCACACATCAGAACATTTATTGCAGTTTAAAACAAAAAAGTTTCTATAAAACCTGTTCCACAGAAATGCAGTCGTACTTTGCTATAACAATGACTAAATATATTATTGCTATAGTGAATTATTTATCGTTATAATTGAAATTTTTTATGGAACATAATTTCATGCTGTGTTAATTGTACACACTTTTCTTGGGCACCCTGCATTTCCTGAATGCTATTGCCTGTGGGGAAGCTGGAAGTTTAACTGATTAATACAATGTAGCAAATATGACAGCTCCATTTTCAGCCTGTGACCATCATTGTTTAAAGATTATTAAAATTGTTCACAATAATCCCTGGGAATTAAATATAAATATACTCCCTCCCCCCTTTTACACCTTTAGACACTCCTCAGTTACGCATGTTATGAGTACTGAAAATATATACACATTACAGCACTTGAACCATTTAAATGCATCTAAATCTAATCTGCACTGTGTATCTGCAGGCATTTTATTTCAGAGATCATCAGCTTTCTTTTTCCTCTTTTGAAATTTAAACAATCTTGAATGCTGAAGACTGTAGCCTGCAGATGAGTGGACCACAAATGCTAAGCGTAACATTCACTTGCTAATTACTTCCTGTGGCCAAACGATACATTTCACCTTTGCTTGGGCTCACTCCCACCTGATCTCATTTGGTATCTCCTGTCTTTCAGCTTCTCTTGGGATTAGTACAGTACTTTTCTCCATCCCACTTGTTCACTGAATGCAGCTGTACCTTGCGACAGGACAACAGCCAACGAAGGTCAAGAGAACTAATTAGGCGGTCGATGCCATACATTCCTCTGTTTTCCTTGTGTGTATACAAGGGTGGGCAGGTAAGTAGGGCGTAATGTCTCATGATAGTGAGGTCATTAGAGACTGACCAAGTCGCACAGAGAAGCAGAAACTAGGAGAGAATAGACCATGGCCTGTAAGGAACCATTCCAGCATTTGCCTGGAGTGGTTTTAGGAAACCAGCACAAGGGTATGGAACATTGTTAATGTTCTTTTTAACTCACTGTGCCAGGTGTTTGCAGATCTAAAATGAAAACTTAAGTGTGTTAACTCATAGAAAGAGTGGTACTATTGTTGTAATGAGCAAGTACACAAAGGGACACTGGTTCTAAACAGTTATTAACTGTATTTAATATATAGTATGGCAGTGCATTAAAAATTTATTGCCGTAGCGAATGTGTCTTAGCGTACGATTACAGCTTGTTTTTCTGTACTAACGGATCAGACGAGCATGCCACTTGTAATTGCAATACATAAATGTAAATTCCTGCATTGAAGGCAATGCTAGTGAAGATGGTTTCAAATGCTTCAACATGTTAAGAGTAGGATGGACCCGCACATTTTTTGTGAAATAGTTGTGCGAATACATGTATCTCGGCAGATAAATGTTTCACGAATACAGTTTTTTTGTCAGAAAAGATAAAAAAAATATTCTGGAAAATGGTCAAATAATAGCATTTTTAAAGCTTGTGTGTGCAATTTTCTGAGAGGCAAGAGAAAAAGTACAAAGATACGGGCGTAGTTTAATCTGTGGACTTTCATCGCGTGTCATAAAACCCCACGGTTACAGATCTAATTTTCACAATACAGCTTTACAATAGAAACACTGCGCGTAGGAGCGACGAGACACTAGGCGTGCGTGTTAGTGTCGCCCTCATCGCTTCCTTGACCTTGGATGCTCGTGTCCATCCCACTTATAAATAGGCAGTGTGTATGGTATTGAGATTATGAAGTATTTGTTCAGATTCAGAATTTTAGAACTTCTCCTTCTCTCCTAATTACCACCCTTAAAAAAAGTCTTTTAATGAAATCTTTAAAATCAGTGCACATGTGTTAGTGAAAAAGGACAGGCAATTTCTTGTATAAATGGGATTGTATTTGGACATTCGATAGTTCAGTGTAACCAGAAGCAGAGTTTTCTAGGCCAGTGCCTACAAAAACCAAATATGTTTGTGTTCACTCTCTTGTGTATGAAGAAATCGCAGAGAGATCCAGTTCTGGAGAAAAAGAAATCTGTTACAGTTTGTGTATTCAGAACTGTGAGAATGTTAGTTTAAATCACTTTTTTTTTGTATGTGTCATGTATAGACAGTTTAAATCACTTTTGTTTTAGTGTGTTATGTATAGACTCTTTCAGTAAAGTGTTTTTTTAAACAAGAAATATTGTACAGATGAATTGTATATTTATTTCATTGTTCTGAGAAAATAAAAATTCTAAATTGATGAACTAGGCTTTTCTTAATTTTACTATCTAATTTTATTCACTATTAAAACGTTTTGTTGTAATTTTTTTTTTTTTTTTTTTTTTTTAATTATGTTTTCAAAGTAAATAGTAGTAGTAGTTACATATTGTTAAATGGGGCTGCCAAATGTACATTTTCAGTAATTGAAATTTAGGTAATATAATTATTGGCTTATGAAATGGTTCTACATACTTGAGTATTGTTTAGGACATATTATATGCAGTACTAAAGTTACAGGAGGGCAAGAGAGCAGAAGAGCATGAAGAAAGGTGCTGGAATTCTGCCAGAGGAATTTAATTTTATAACGTTTTCCTTGTTAGAAAGTGTAGATATTGAATTGATATATTCCAGTTAAGATGGCCGCTTGGGTAGGCCGCAGAACGGTGTGCAGAGATCCAGCAGAAAACGTTTTATGAAAAAAACCGTCCAATGTGTCTGAGTGAAGTCTGCTTACAATAGCATTTAAGAGAAAGGTTATACATCTATATGTTTTTCAGTTCCTCCATTGCTCTCTAAAGCAGTTTTTTGTGATGGTGAAAATGGATCAAATGGGTGTTTTCATGGTCATTTTTAGATATGAAGATTCTGGTACTAAACATTTAAAAAAGGAATGGGGACACGCATCAAACCTTTATTTTTATTATTACATAAAATGGGAGGGTCTCCGCTGAAAGTTGCATTAATGACACAGTTGGGCAAGGTTTTAATGTATCTGTCCGAGATGCAGGCTATTATATAACTGTATTGGCTTTACTGGCTGCTAACTGGACCCCGGCCGGCATATAAACTGGGGTGTGGCGTGATGGCACGATGCAACATTTGGTGTGATCTTAGTGACGCTTCACACTACTGGGTTGCACACAGCCATGCCCAATACAGGTAAACCAGTGGCTGCTGTTGCTGGCGGGAATTCATGCCCAGTCCATGGGCACAGGTGGTGCTGGGTCTGAACCAAGGGTTGTCTATTCCCAGCGGTACTGGAACTTCTTGGTGAAATCTCTCGATGGTAGGAAGTGGCTCACCGGCGGTCTTGTGGCGTGGTTGAAAGAGAACTGGGAGGTGAAGCCTCTCCAGTTGGTGGATGGTTAGACTACAAAGTGCAGTTAGTGCTGGGTTGCAGTTCAAGCTAGACTCAGAGGCAGTAGCTGCCTTCTTAGGTCACCACTTTGCACTACACCTATGGGTGTATGGCATAGAAGCAACTCCGGTCTGCCATGCTAAGGAAGAGCAGGTGACAAATATCCCTAGCTAGGTATACAGCCAGCCTTATCTGGGCCACTCGTATTCAGTCCCATTACTCCTGGCAAAAATAACATGGTGGATGGAGCACTAGGCTGATCAGAATGTCCAGTCACGTCGTGGGTTGGTCCAGAACCTGTTTTATCACTTCTTCTGATGAAAATAGCAATGCAGTAGATGGAGTGAATTGGGGGGCTAGCTGACTAGCCGCCTTATAAATTGAGTTTGTAGTGGTTGTAGCTCTACCGTACGTGTGCACCAGGTACCTGGGCGTACCTGATCCGCACTATGGGTGGCCATGTAATGTGTGTGTTTGAGATGTACGTGCATCCGGTTAAGGGAGCCAGCAGTCCTGCTCTAGGTTCGGCAAAGAGGTTTCAAGATGCTGTCTCCTGCTTTTCCTTAGTAGGTTTGACATCTACTGGGATGGATGTCACAGTCACTGTATAAATGAATACTCAGAGGTTAGGTAAGATCACATGTTTATTCCCATGAGGAATATACACGGTGACCTGTACTAACTCCTAACTAACAATGAAATGTAACTGAAGTAAACTAAGGTAATTCCAGGTGAAGGTGACCTAGGTATAAACTAGACAAGCAGATTCGGCTAGGTAGCTATAATACTAACTGAACCTAACTAACTCTAATGCTGTTGTCCAGAAGGGACTTGGGTGTTACTATCAAAGTGGTAGTGAGTGTTAAGGGGGCTGAAGACTTCTTCAGGGGTTAAAGGTGTGAAAGATTTCTTGAACAGCTGTGGTCCCTGGAGAGAAAGTAAGTAGTAGTAGAGCGCATATGAGTTGGAGCGAGCTGCTGAGAATCAATTGCTGTTTCTGGGCCGTATGCTTGCTTATATGGACGGCCGGCTGCGGGTCCATCAGCCGGTTGGGTGTCTTCGGGCTGGAGCTCCTCCCTTAGCAGCGAGGACCGCTATTTCTCGGGGGAGACGTGGAAGTGCTGTGTTCCTCGTATGCTGGTTGCATCTCTCCCGTGAGCTTAGGGACAGCACTGGACTGCCTGGCTGGCTTCTATCATCATGTCTGTGGGTGCCCCTTGCCTAGGGGGCGGGCTGGTAGGCTCTATTAGCAGGTCATCCGGGTTTTAGTCCCCACCTGGGGTGATGTGATAACACTTAAAGAAGAGGCAAAGTCGTGTGTGTATATACAGAGAAACCCTTGGTGTTTCAGAAAAATACTGAAAAATGAGTGCTTATTAAGCAGGAAACTTAAAGAGGGTAAAATTATGTACCTATTAGTAATAGACAAAGTACAAACTTTTTAAAGCTTACTAAGCAGGAAAACTCTTAACAGAAAACTTCTTAAGATGGTTTTACACACACACACACACACACACTCTCTCTCTCTCTCTCTCTGTCAGTACGCATCGCGTATCAGTGTGTAGAAGCAATGTGAGAGTTGATGCGCATGTCTCGGTCACCCCTAGCGCTCCCACACTTTTAGGCTTCAGACGTTCAAAATTCCTTCAACCAGGTGGCCACACAAGTTTTGTGTGGAATAGAGGTTCCATTTTCTCGTATGCTTCCTTCATGTCGCACATGTCTGGCATTTTGAGCCATAGTATGCTATATGGTGATTCTCATAAGTTTCTCCAGGTGCAAATGTTGTTCCATGTAGTCCTTAAGAGATCCCGAGGTGTGATCTGGCCAAGAAATTCAAAACCAGGTAGGGGGCGTAGTGGTCGCCTCCCACCTAGGCGAACTGGGTTGGACACCCAGCGGGGTCGCTCCCAGATTTTGCATGTGGGAATCGTACCGGATGATGCTGCTGGTTGGCAGGTTTTCTCCGAGATCTGTTTCCCTCACCCCTTCATTTGAGTGCTGCTCCATGCTCGCCTCGTTTAACCCTCACCAGCTCTCAAAAGGGCTGCCCAAATCTTTTCACTCAACTATTTACTCATTCCATTTCAGTGCTTCCAGTTCTGCAGACATTGTTGTCATTAACATTCACTGCAGATCTGGCACAGATCAGTGTTAATTTTTAGCCTACTGCTTTAAAGTTTTTATCATTAATTAGTAGCCTTTTGCTTAACTTTATTTACAATTAAATGCCTCCATCCCATTTCTGACAGCAGAGTTACAAGATGCCAGGTGTTTCAGAGTTTGTGAGGGATGGAGGTCTTAATAAAAAATAAAATAAAATTTAATTTTTACAATTAATTTATACTGCCATGAAAATGCACACAGCTGTTATTTGAAACATTAAACTTCCGAACTATATTAATATCTCTTCTTCTCGGTGTGAACAATATTAATGCTACGTAGTTTCAGTTCTAATGAAAGTCCTTATTGCTGTCTGCGTATTGTTTACAATCACTTAATTCGCACCATACAGATTTCACTCTCACAGCTCACTGGTTGTTGCTGCATATCATTTTGTTGGCTCATCGCTTGGCTCCGCACATCTGGCACTTAATACCGTACAGTGTTCCAAACCTAGACTCTCAACTCTGAAGTTTTCTGCGGCTTATGTAGTTCTGGTAGCCCAGTCCAGGAAGCTTTTTCGCTCCCCAAGTTGCACTGACGAAACGAGGTAATTCTTGAAATGTTAAACCCAGTAATTTCAATTTTCTAAGGACAGGAGTTGACAGGAGTCCTGATATGCTTATTGCAGCATGCTATGAGCAATGCAGTATCTCCTTTGCCACTATGCCCTATTCTCGAGTTACCAATGATGCTCTTGACACACTCACTGCGCCTTGCTCGCTGGAGCAGGATGGGGCAAGGGAAGCCACGCAGCGCAACAGTGGCACATAAGATTAGTGATGCAAACACAGGAGCCACCAGGTGAACTAACTACTATGATAGATCAAGGAAGCCAAAGTGAATCAATTGCAACTTATGGACAATATGAAGTAGTCTTAACACCACCATGGTAGTCTTAAAAAATCAAGAACCTAGTCTTGGAGACTTGCATACAGTAAGCATTAAGGTGTTGTAATAGGTGTTTGTCTGATAGGCCAAAGTCAGATCCACTATAGTTTCTTATAGAAACACTTAAGTCCTGGGAAATATGGTGAATAGCTGTTCAGGATATGACATGCAATGTGCCACCAGAAAACCAGCAATCTGTTAAAAAAAATGTAAAAACAAATTTTGGGCATAAGAGCACACAGGTGGTGATGGTTTAACATGGCCTGTGTCTGCATACAACATGAGAAGAAACATCTTTAAATCCTCCTGATTGAAAAAGAACCAATTAGCAGATATTGTTGCCAACTTCTTCGGATTTGCCATATGGGACACTTCGAAAACTCAACATCCAATCCTAGTGAAACGATAGAGTAGAATTATTATAAAACCATTTCTAAATACAATCTATACTGAGGAAAACGTATGGAGATATATGAATCAGTGTTTCTCTGAACACATACAACAGCAAAATTCTAGTAGCATATAAAATATTTGTATTCTGTCAGTTTTGTGGCTCTCGATAGTAGTTTTCAATAATTTTGTATTATAAAATATTCTGCTGTTGGGCTAAAGCAGCAGCTTAAACCTACATGTAATCATGGAAGTGCAAAATTCCTGACTGTTAAGCAATATTCCGTTTATTTTCTAAGAATTCTTATACACTGGATGTATGAAGTCCCATCCGTATGTGGAGGTGGAGGTGCGAGAACTGGAAAAGGTGCAGAGAAAGGCGGCAAGATGGGTGAAGATTAGGTGTAGAAGGCAAGGGCAGGATGATGAGGAAGAAGGGAACTATAGGCCATCAGTGATGATGAAAGAAATGGGGTGGAGCTCATTGAAGGGCAGGAGGAAAGTTGAACGGTTAGTCAAGATGTACAGGGTGGGAATGAAGAGGGAGGATGGGGAGGGCTAAACTGCAAGCTAAGTAAGGTGTTTAGGGGAAGAGGAAACAACAGTGAGAAGCTTCAGAGGGTGTGGAGGAGAACGGAGCAGGGTAGGCAGTTCATGCTTGTGAGGTCTGTGAGGGAGTGGAATGTGTTGAGGGAGGAATTGGTATCTGTGAGAGGGGTTGGTAAATTCAGGAAGGGAATGGAAAAGGAGTTGGTTGGGTGAAGGAGAGTTGAGAGAGCTCGCCACCGGGCGGTAGCCTAATTGCGAGTGTATGTATGTATGATGTCAGTGCATTGCAAGCTTATAACAAGAACAAGTTATTAAATTAATTTTGCGGTACAGTTCAGATTTTTTTATTTAAATGTCCATGGATTAAAATTTCAGCATCGGTACACAGGAAATTCCATACAATACAGTACAGTTGGCAGCCCTATTTTCAGATCAGTTGGAAACCCTAGTGCATTTAGAACTACTCTAGACAGTAACATATAAAGGTGCTTTTTTTTTCTCTCAGTTTGGATCAACAGAAAGTGATGTGGCAGCTTACATCAAAAGTGAACTCTTATAGTGATTCAGATGTAAATGAAAATGCCTGCTCACCTGTCCCTGTGGTTGTTGGTGACATTGATGGGTTGAGATGCACTATATTCTGGCTGGTTGGTGTTATTGGTTCATTCCATGGTCCTCTTAAGGTATGAAATAATCCTTGATAGTAATAACTTTTGGTGGCCAATAAGATATTTACAATCCAAACAGTAGTGAATAAAAATAATGTTGAAACCACATATTCACAGTTGCACAGACGTTAAGCAGGGAAGAATATTAACCTTTGTCACTGCATATTATAGAAGCACTTCCTGTATTATGAAAACAATGTTTAAAAATACAATTGTTTAATTTTTTAATGAAAATACATTTAACTCAAGTATTGTATAGTTTGTCATGGAAACGTGGCTTGAGACAGCTTCAGTAATTTTAAAACTGATCAGGACAGTGTGAAAACATTACTGCAGTAGAGTATGTACCTACCAACTTTATTAATATAAATTGAAATTTGTAGAAAGAGAATTAATACTGTGAAATATAAACCAAGGTACCTGAACTTTACTTAAATAAGTTAGTTTGGGGAAGGGGGCGAGGTTGTGTAGTGTGTTTGCTGCTCTGGTGCTAGATAAAGTATCCCTTAATCAATTACATCAGTATTTACTCACATGTTGCTTCTTACCCACGTTACCCAAAATGTGTTCACGAGTACAAAAATATTGTATAACGTTATTTAGTGATCTGCAACTTTTATTAAATATACGTAAAGTATGAAAATCTATGTGGTTTGTAATCTGAAAGTTTAGGTCTGATTTTGTAGGGGTGGTAATAAAACTTACTAAAAGCTAGTGATTTTTTGATTTTGTACTGTCCCAAGAATAACGTTTAAACAAATTTAATTGCTGTATAATTTTTATATTCTTTATATAGTAAGTTTATTTTTGAAGTTATAAAGATTTATTGATACTAATTTTTATTTAACAATACCAGAATTCTGTGGATAGTATTATAAGCTTCCTACACCAGAAAGTAAAAGGGAAACGTTAGCATATAAAAAGACAGGAATTAAAAGTACTCACAGTGTAGTACTTGTCGACAGGCACACACACACAAAGAGGGATGACATTTTCCACGCGGTTGCGTGACTGTGACGCTTCGTTTGCTAGGCCAGCTTCATAAGGCGGTGAGTTGTAGGGCACTATTTGAATCTGTGATTATCACAGCTCCAAACCACACTTATCAGTGCAAATTTTCAATTTTCCCACCTCACCCTAGTTCGCCACCCAGCTGCTAGGTTTACTACCAACATTGCCCTTCCACCATACTGCAGTGTCCTACAACTCGCTGCCTGATGAAGCTGGTCTAGCCAGAAAAATGTCACAATTGTGCAACCGCAATGAAAATGTGTCATCCTTTGTGCGTGTGAGTGCGCGCGCTTGCTAGTACTACACCACGAGTACTTGAATTCCTGTCCATTTACATGGACATAAACTGCAAATTACGGCAAAATATAATTTATTAAGGATTATAACACAATTCAGTATGCCCATGAATATGCATGTTACCAGTAGTGCCAAACCAACTTTCGATAGAACCAAATCTGATCAATTTCAAACTTCATCTTCTTACCCGAAAACATTGAGGCTAATTACCACAGTATTATCTATCTTTTCTTCATGAACTGGGAAAGTCTTCCAACATATTATATCACGTGTATATATTATATCAATATTACCAATTTCCTTGGGCGCAGGATCCTTCTGCGTATGCGACTTCCTGAAGAAACACATTTCCAACAAACCACACTACCTGCCTTAGCAGTTATACCTTGAAGACCAAAATTGTACAAAAACGACAAGAAGATATAACTTTCTTCTGCATCAACAATTCTAACAGTCGTCCTTAAAAGAAAAATATATATTTCGGTATACCTTCCTAGGATAATACCTAGATACCTGATTCTGCCAAGGTAGCATCATACTTTTGTCTTCTCTAATGACAGGGAGCGAAATAAACTGCAAGAACAATTCACGAACTTAATGTAGTCACGGAACTGATAACAATCCCATAGATAACACAAAATTATACAAACCAATACGAAAAGATAAAATAACACATTGCGCAATATCTTATCGCGCCAACCACTTGGACTGAAACGCATGTATAAGGTAATTGATTTTAAACGTGACAGCGTACACTAAGTTTAATACGTCAGTACGCTCCATGTCATTAGAGAAGACACATCAATAATGCTTCTTCGGCAGAATCGGGTCTCTAGGTATTATCCTAGGAAGGTTTATCGAAATATTTTGTCTTTTTATAAGGATGACAGGTCTCAGACTGATGAAATTGTTGATGTGGAAGAAAGTTATGTTTTATTGTCGTTCTTGTACCGTTTTGGTTTGCAAGGTTTCACTGCTAAGTCAGGTAGTGGTTGGTTGGAGATGTGTTTCGTTAGAAAGTCGCATACCCAAAGGATTCTGTGCCCAAGGAAATTAGTTATATTGACACTCATGATATAATCTATTCGAAGAAACTTCCAGTCCATGAAAGGAAGGCGGATAATACTGCCGTAGTTAGTGGTAACATGCATTATCACGGCCATGCTGAATTGTATTATAATCCATAATAAATTATATATTTTTCGTAATTTGCACTTCGTTTTTTTACCATTAATTATAATAGAACATTATAACTTTTTAATTTATTGAATGTTATTACTAGAGAGGTAATTCACTATAGAAGAAAGTATTACGTTTTATAATATAAAACTATTGATGTAATGATACTGACGCGTGCCGCTTATACCTCTATTAAATACGAATACGACTCATCGCTCATCATGTCAAAAATTCCTACTTCAACCGACGTGAGAGTCGATTACCGCAAACCAATACACGGAAGTTGCGCACCGCCTAAATCCTACCAGGCGGCTGAACATGTGGCTTTCAAGGTTGTGTAACCCAGCGAGCACAGCGCCTCCCCCACCCCCCGTTTCACAAGCCATCGGCCACCTCGGGGTGCGGCCGACCGCCACCGAAGATCCACGAAGCAGAGTGCTGACGAGAGTTCTCACTTCCCATGCTGGCATCACAGCAGAGAGATGTCACATTCCCTCCCCATAACCCGCTGTTGCACCCTACAGGTCCGACTATATAAGTCTGTGCGCTGCTGGGCTCCCGAGTCATTCGTCTTGAGTTCACCCTGATCACTTTTTAGTGCTGGGGCCTCCTGCGAACCACAAGTTCTTCAGCAGCCCCAGCGGCTGCTCCTTGCAATGACAACAGTCTTCGACAAACTGCCAGTGGCTCCTACCATTGTCATCAACAGAGGGTTCAAGTCACGGCAACAGCAATCAGCTAGCTACCGGAAGCTTCGTCTGCGACGTCAGTTAAACACAAACATGCATTGCGACTACAGCAAAGGAATCTTAACTTCTTTTTGTGTCTTCCAGACACCCGTTATTTAGACAGTTTTAATTCAGTGTAATTTTTATTCAGTCATATAGTTTAAACTTCCCTCTAGCCTAGGACCAGGTTGCCTACACCTGGCTAACGTAGGTTACTTTCAGTACTCGGTCAGCTTGGTAGGAGATAGCATGGGTCACTGTGTTTATTGAGTCCTCAATAAATACAGCTTTGTTCTCTAGCCACACGTTTTTATTTCCAGATTAATATCTACAACTTGCACTGTGCACTACCAACAGAAACCAGGAATGTTAAATTCGAACTATATTTTACTGAAGACCCCCTTCTGGAGTCCTCCAGTCGTGTAACACACTCATTAGACGGCCGTCTGTTGTTTCCTCACCCGAGCACCCAGGTGCTGGATGGAAATAACAGAGGAGAGACAGCAAGCCTAGATTGTATCCCCTACCAGAGCACCTAGGTGCTGGAGGGGGGGGGGGGTGTATCTGCTTGGGTGTTACGACCTAGCCTTTGCTGGATAATGTCCAGTAGAAGCAGTGGTGGCCCACACAGCTCAACGTCTTTGATCTGCCCGCTAAGGTGGGGGATCTTCTGAGGCATCGAGCTCTTGCTGCCAAGCAGCTACTGGACTTACACTCTATTATAGGAAATAGTTTCTCGTCTGTGGTGCACGACATGTGTTGTTCAGCAGCGAACCACTCTCTATACCTTATAAGATAAGGAACGGCCGATGACATAGGGAGAAAAAGATAGTTCATCTTGCTGCCAAGCAGCAGTTACCTTAGCCCCTTCTACAAAGGAAAGACAGAACGGAACTGCGCCGTCTCACTAAGGTTACGATCAATCTCGACTGCTCCCATGGTGCACCACATATCTTTTCCACCACATGTGCGTATAAGCCTAGACTACCATCCTGTTCTGAGGGGTATAGTGTACAGAATGGAAACTAGGTATAGAATTGCCAACACCAGGTTTTGGAGCCAAGAGTCAGCAGCCTGGAACCAACAATACTGTGTAAGCCGGCACAGTACAACCCACACGAAACCCTAGGACTGCAACACCAGCTTCGCTCAGCCGTCGACTCAGCTTCACCAACCGACCGAAGATCTTAAGTGTAAGTCAGGTAACACGAACACCTCCCGTCAACTTCCGATACGATGACCTTCCACAGGGAATAAGCTATCAACCCCAGACTTCGTGCCAACTCGTAAACCAACATGACCCAGCAAATTCTCTAGCCAGAAACGTTGTTGAAACGCGCACTTGGTCTAGCACGATAAAACCACTATGATTGTGCCGAACAGTCCATAACCGGGCATGTGTCAAGCGATTTTCTGGTGCCCAACGTGGGGCGTCAGACTATTAGCTGTACACAGAGAATGGCCGAACTAGACCAACCAGACCCAGAGAACTGAGGGTCAAGCCGGACAAACCAAGCGGACTTCGGGGAGTCCGATAAACACCCAGTGGCGCCCATAGTCATCAACATGTCTGCTTCAGAGCTCAAAGCCACCACGAGCGTAGACTGTGACTCTGAACATGAAATACCAGAACTGCAGTGTAGCCATGCCGACTGTCTCGGTATTGGCTCACTCTGGATAGAATGTAACTACTGTTAAAAAACATTCCACCACGTATGCCTAGGCTGGCCTGACGAGGCGTGTGACACAGAAGGGCTGGAATATAGATGTGAAGCCTACCAGATTCTGTAACAAGATCACTTACCCTGGCCAAGGCATCAACCGAATATGCTGTATGTCATGCAGCGAATCATACTATCATCTGTGCATAGGATAGCCCGACGAGCGCATCTCTATGTCAGGTATGGCATATCAGTGCGAGAGATGTAGATGGAAGCATACCTTCCACTCCTCCCGGTCATAACCATCATGTATTTATATATATATATATATAATCTGGAATGGTACCTGGCCACCCAGCGACCAGGAGAGACGATGACATCCAAATTACAGATTTTGTGGGCCGACCTCATGAGGATCAGATGGCCTTTTCGCAAGGGTGTGAAAAGGAATTTCGTGAGACCGACCTACCGGCAAAGTAATGGGTAGACAGGACCCAGTTGCATTAAAAAGGGCTGGTAATAACGTGGTGGGAACGATACAGCGAGTTTCTGACCGACTGGAAACAGTTCAGCAATCGACTTACATCCAAATTCACTGGCGAGGAGGTATTAGCATGTCTGACTATGCAGTTCTATAGCCAGACCCAGGTATGCAATGACGAAACCGAGATATTTATACGTCGTAAGGAACAAATGTTTCGGCGTGTGTTTCCCGGAGTCAACGGAGCTACAGCCGTCCAATCAATCAGCCGAATGCTGCTGCCTAGCCTGAGGAATATCCTCCTCATGGCTAAGTCCCCAACCATAGATGAGCTAGTAGAATGCGCATGGGAAGCAGAGCAAAATTTTTCGACACAAGCAAGCTTCGAAAAAACCTTACTGGTAAAAGTCCCAGAGATACGAGCTCCACCAGTCGAATCAACCAAGAATACGCCTGCTCCGCCTACCCGCATGGCGTTCTTACCAAAATGTAGATTCTTCCCAGAGAACCACTGGAATAAGGACTTTCCCCGAAAACCAGAGGGATCAGCCATTCCACCCAACAAATTCAATCGGGCGACAGTGCCAGTGCTATCGACCTAACTCATACCCTGCAGGATATTGGCAAAGCTAAAATATTTAGTACCCTAGATATGGAGTCCGGGTACTGGCAGATTGCAGTGTACTCAGAGAGACGTAAGTACACAGCATTTACTACACCTGAGTGCGAAACCCTCCAATTCAGAGTAATGCCACTTGTGTTAAAAAATAAATAAAACGCCCCTGCCACTTTCCAATGCCTCGTGTTTGCAGAGGTACTGACAGGTTACATCGGAGAGTTCTGTTTTGCATATCTCAACTATGTAATCATCTATTCGAATAGCTGGGAGGAGTATCTCGAACACCTACAGCGAATTCTGGAACTCCATGAAATGACTTGCAAGCTGTCAAAGAGATATTTCGGCAAGTCATCCATAGACTACTTAAGGCGTGTCGTTTCAACTAAACGAAACTCCCCACAACCGAACTCGATACGTGCCATCGAAGAGGCCGACGAACCAACAAACAAGCAACAACTACGACGGTACCAGGGTCTGTGCAACTGGCCACGCGACTTCATACCAAACATTGCATAACACATGCCACCACTTCACCCGCTCCTTGAGAAGGACACCCGTTGGCGATGGGGACCGGAGAAACAACAAGTTTTTCACAATCTAAAGAATAGCTTCGCGAACATAAAACAAATCCACCGACCGCAAGGAGATCAACCGTTAATCCTGCAAACAGATGTGTGTCAAAATGGTCTAGGAGCCGTGTTATATCAACAAGACGCAGACAGCCATCCTCATGTGATCGTGTATACCTCAACCTGGCTAAATGCTACGGAGCAATGCTATCACATAAACGAGCAGGAATGTCTGGCCGTTATCTGGGCAGTGAAGAAATACTGCTATTATCTCGAAGGGCAACACTTAATTCTACGGACCGACTGAAAAGCCCTCCAGTGGCCACACGAGTCACAGAGTGCAAAAACCAAACTCGGACAGTGGGATACGTTTCTCACCGAATTCGTCTTCGAAGTTCAACACTGCCCATGTAAAACGAACGACCTGCCAGACGCCTTGTCTCGCTTCCCGACACTGGAGGAGAAGTCCGAGGAGGAGAAGATGCCCCCACCCCCCTCCACTGATCGAAAGAATTCCGGAAGAACAAATCTGTCTCCTCTAGTTACAAATCACCCGTCACCAGATTACATTGGGCCAGCAGGAAGACCCCGACATACACAGCCTACTACGGGAACAGCCTAGACGCTTCGAACTACGAGATGACGTCGTGTGGATGCATAGCGGTTAACCCAATACGCCCTGGAAGATCTGGGTTCCGCAGTAACTACACACCGATATATGCCGGCACCACCACGACCACCCTCAAGCTGAACATCCGGGTACAAGGGAGACTCTGCTGGACATGAAGGTCCGATACAACTGGGACAGTATAAGCCGCGATGTCCGGCATTACGTAAGCAACAGCGTTATGTGCTACCATGGTAGAGGCCTTCCCTCTACCTAGCCAGGAAACTGCCCCGATCGTGCGAAAAATAGAAACTGAGATATTCGCACGCTGGGGATATCCGAAGGCTATTTTAACTGGCAATGGCACTCAATTCACGAGTCGCCAATGGCAGTCAGCTTGCCAGGGATGGGGAGTCGAAAAGTGGACTACTCCGCCGTACCACCCCCATGCCAACCTCACTGAGCGTAGGTACCAAGAGATCAAGAATTGCCTCCGCATTAGTGTGGGAAACGATGGATGACCGTCACTGGGATAAACACAGCCGAACCATTTTGTTTGCCTTGCGTCGTCGAACCAACATAGCGGTAGACACAAGCCCCAGCATACTCCTCCTGGGCCAAACACTACGTCGACCAGGCGACTGGCAATGGGAAAGTGAAACCACCGATATGCCTCAACACGAAGACATCCGGCTAGCTACTCTAGCCGTACTACCACCGCCCAGAAAGCCCAGGATGATTATATCCGAAAGAAGTACCCTCTACCGAAGACAGGGGTACGTGAGTTTAACCTAGGTGAAGTCGTACTATTCAAAACGCATCCCCTCAGCAAGGCCAGTAACCAGTTCAGTGCTGGCCTCGCTGACAAATGGGACGGTCCGTATCGTATTGTTGGCAAAAGAGAGAACGTCTACTGGGATGAAGACCTGCCAGGACGAATCCGGAAGGCCACCCGAGGCAAAATACGACCATTCCCGGGGGACATGCCACCATCCAGAAGGGCAGCTCCCGATATCGAGCCATGACCAGTGAAGAGACCAGAGCCGAAACCTATCGACATAGACAGGGCACCTAGTTACGTCGCGCCATGGAGGCCGGATGTAGAGGAACGCCAAAGAGCATTCTCCGTCAGATCAGTGCCCTTGAAGCCACAACCCGAGCGCCTACCCCTCCACGTAATACAACTCTGAAGCCAGTGATCAAGGCCAATCCAACTTCCACGAAGTAGATCTCCGGCTCCGAGAATGAAGTACTCCCCGCCACTAGACCACTGAAATATGCTCCAGTCGAGAGCCCGGAGGCCACCACTAGACCACTGGATGATGTCCACGACGAGAGCCCGGAGGCCTCCGCCACTAGACCACCGGGAGGCGAACACACAACGGAGCTAGTACAAACACTGCAACCGCAAGAAACGTCCGGAACAGTGGTCAAGGTCGTCCCAGGTTCCACGAAGCGACCACTGTTCCTGCCGACGATGACCTGCAACCGACTTCAAGCATAGCCTATGGCAGTGCTCCGTCACAACCTCCTGCTACGCAGGAACCTTCACCCGTCGGCACCATTGAGGACGAGAGGCCCGTTCTGCCTCTCACTCAACTGGTTGCCGATGATCGGTGCGTCGAGATCGTCAATACCACCCACGACCCAACACCTGGTGCAACTCCCGCAGTCGAGGTCGAGGCCCCTCTCCCTCGCACTGCCTCGCCAAAGGACCTGGACGTCAAGACCCTACGACGAGACGAACCACCCATGGCCAACGTCGAGCGCGGTGATCCGCAGCTCCCTTGCGCTGCCACAGCAGGCGCCGAGACTATCGACGCCTCCCATTACCCCTCAGCTGGAGCAATACCCGCAGTGGAGGTCGAGCGTTCTCTCCCTCTCACTGCCTCGTCGCGGGACCTGGACATTGAGACCGTCGATGCCTCCAACGACCCGGCCTTACGACGGGATGCATCCGCAGGCAAGGTGGAGAGCGGTTGTCTTCAGCAACTTCCTTGTCCTGCGCCAGCAGAGAAACGTCCTGCTCTACAGGTAGGAACTCGTGCAGTCGGGGTGCAGGACCTTCCTGTGTTACTCCCCAGCATTGCCTCAACGTCCCTTGTTCCTGGGTCCTCCCCATCAGTTGCTGCAGAAATAGACGCGACTGCACAACGTGCTGAGCCACGATGCCTGATGCCACCGCGTGGCGCCAAGGCAAATTCGACGCCTGGCAGGTACCGCGAGTCACCGTGGCGACCCACGTCGAGGTTCACGTGGCCGTACCCAGCTGATGCTGCCCTCCGTCCAATAGGAAGGCCAGCCAAACCTAAACTTGCCGAACACAAGTAAATTAAGTACTCAACGAATTTTAAACTCACACGTAGTCGCAAACCGCTACAATAAAACATTACAGACCTGTAACAATTAGTAATTTTAACTAGCCGACCAGTCAAAGACAGTGAGATAGGCAGAGACACTCACATTTAGGCTAGTTTAAAAGTGTGTATCCAGTAAAGGTGCCTACCCAGCTGTCATCAAGCGGGGGAAGTGTAGGAACCGGTGAGGTAAATGTAATAATACAGTTAATTAGATACTCGAGTACGTGCAAGTTAACAAACTGAACTCGTAATACAGCAGTCATTACACTGTACGTAGTTAAACCAGTGAAAACAGACGTTTTACACCTCACCGACGATAAGGTTCCTTATATAAGTGGCCGATAGCCCACATAAAACGTAGTATTACTTAGATATGTTCTCCACAGTGCCGGTAATTACTACACACATATCACGTATAGACGCTTACCAATGTGCCAGTGATAATTGAAGACATGGACTTCATCGAAGTGCTGTGCTGGGGCTACGAATAAGAAAAACTCCTGTAAAAGAACTAGTTAATTTTGATTTTTGTAAAAATGATTTTATGTGTAGGTACACCAACAAATATAACTGTGAGTTTGTACAGTGTACATGTGAAGATCGCCTACAAAAAGAATACCAACACAGAATTGAACCAGAACTATTGAGCCACAGAGCTCCCACGAACTCTTAACTTGAAAAGATCAAAGAGTTTTTGTTTGTTAATCTGTAGAGACCAACATGCGTCAATTGCCCGCGTTTTAATGCTTGTTTTCAGTGTACTCGCATTGTTCGTTTAGCTGGTCAACTCTCAAATTGTCACACGTAACTGTTTAGCTTGCTGTGCGACCCACAGGTTACCCCTGAAAGATTTTCCTTTTCTTTCTTAAAGCACCACAGCAAGCTCCAGGATAGTTAGTGGCGTTTCCCCACCTTCCGCGAGCAAGGCTTGAACATACGTATTTTATTCCCCTTCATCTTTCGCATGTCGTCATTTTATGTGCTTTTTATTCCAGGTTCTTGTTGTATATATTCCTGTAAATATCCACAGCTGAGTTTTTGTCTGCGACATGCAAAAATCAAGTAGGTCGGTGGGACACCCGATAAACCGCGGCACTCCTGACATTTATCATCGTAACAGAGGGGGAAAACACATTCGCAGAATCAGCGAGCTCGCGACGCCTGTGAGTGAGCCAGAGAGGGGAAGCCCGCCCGCCAAGAGAGAGACAGTGCTACGGTCTCAGCGTCCCACATGCCACGACTTCTCAGGAGCACAGAGCGAGTGCCGTTACAGCGGTCAAGCAGCCCAACATTAAGGGGGTAGTATCTACTCCATCTTCGAATTTTGTTAACAATTTTCATATTGAAAATGTATGACCAGAAATAAAAAAATCAAAGCTAAACATGACATGGACGACTACTTAACAATTTTTTTTTAATTTATAGGGTTTCAAATATACCTGCATTTTCCCGTGTGGGACTGGAATGATTAAATAATTAGATAATGTTTGATTACGGTTACAGATGTGACACTAATCATGTAAGAAAAATAAGTGGAATTTAGAAATAACTGTTAAAATGTTTCCTGTGTCATGACTAGCTTGGTTTTTAAATATTGACTTCGAAAATTAAGTTAATGAGGAAAATACGTAAATCCAAGATAGCAAGGATACTTACCCCTTAAGGGTCCCGCCTACCTGATGAAACATTTTTTTTCCCTCCCGACTTTCTTCGCTACTCCTACCCAAACCTTCCGGATGAGAGGGCCTACGCCTTTCTCCGCCACCTTTTCACGACGAGTCTTCATCGCGTCAAGTATTCCTACTTCAACCCACGTGAGAGTCGATAACCGCAAACCAATACACGGAAGTTGCGCGCCACCTAAATCCTACCAGGCGGCCGAACACGTGGCTTTCAAAGTTGCGTAACCCAACGAGCACAGCGCCCCCCCCCCCCCCCCCCGTGCTGAGTGCCGACAAGCTGTCAGCCACCTCGGGGCGCGGCCGAGCGTCACCGAAGATCCAAGAAGCAGAACGCTCACGAGAGGGTTCTCACCTCCCACGCCAGTTTCACAGCATAGGGACGTCACACCCCACCCCCTCCGCAACCCGCTGCTGCACCCTACAGTTCTGACTATATAAGTATGTGCGCTGCTGAGCTCCGGAGTCAATTCGTCTTGCTATTCTCTTGAGTTTACCCTGATCAATTTTTAGTGCTGGGGCCTCCAGCGAACCACAAGTCTTCAGATGCCCCCAGCGGCTGCTCCCTGCGACGACAATAGTCTTCGACAAACCACCAGTAGCTTCTGCCATTGTCGTCACCAGAGGCTTCAAGTGACTGCAACAGAGACCAGCTACCGGAAGCTTCGTCTGCAACATCAGTTAAACACAAACACGCCGTGCTGCTACAGCAAAGGAAATTTAACCTATTTTTGGCTCTTCCAGACATTCGTTATTTAGACAGTTTTAATTCAGTATAAATTTTATTCAGTCTTCTAGTTCAACCTTCCCTCTAGCCTAGGACCAGGTCACCTACACCTGGCTAATGTGGGTTACTTTCAGTACTCTGTCTGCTTGGTAGGAGATAGCACAGGTCGCTGTGTTTATTAAGTCCTCGATAAGTACAGGTTTGTTATCTAGCCACACGTTTTTATTTTTAGAGTAATATCTACTTCGCCAGCTAGAAACAACTCGCACTGTGCACTACGACAGAAACCGGGAACATTAAATCTGAACTAGATTTTACTGGAGACCCCCTTCTGGAGTCCTCCAGTCGTGTAACACATCCAATAGACGGCCGCCTGTTGTTTCCTCACACGAGCACCTAGGTGCTGGATGGAAACGACAGAGGAGCCACAACCACTAGGAATACTTTCACCCAAGGAGAGACAGCAAGCCTAGATTTCCCCTACCAGAGCACCTGTGTGTTGGGGGTGGGGGTGGGGGTATCTGCTTGGGTGTTGCAGCCTGGCCTTGGCTGGATATCGTATCCAGTAGAAGCAGTGGTGGTCCACACGGCTCAACGTCTCTGATCTGCTTGCTAAGGTGGGGGATCTTCTGAGGCACTGAGCTCGTGCTGCCAAGCAGCTACTGGACTCAACACTATTACAGGAAATAGTTTCTCGTCTGTGGTGCACGACGTGTGTTGTTCAGCAGCGAACCACTCTCTATGCCTTATAAGATAAGGAACGGCCATCGGCGTTGGGCGCAAAAGATAGCTTATCTCGCTGCCAAGCAGCGGTTTACCTTAGCCCCTCCTATGAAAGAAAGGCAGGCGGAACGGAACCGCGTCGCCTCACTAAGGTTACGATCAATCCCAACTGCTCCCGTGGTGCTGTACATATCTTTTCCACCGCACGTCTGTACAAGCCTAGACTACCATCCTGTTCTGAGGGGTATAGTGTACGGAATCGCCAACGCCAGGTTTTGGAGCCAAGAGTCAGCGGCCTGGAACCAACAGTACTGTGTGAGCCGGCACAGTACAGCCCACACGAAACCCGAGGACTGCAACACCAGCTTCGCTCAGCCGCCGACTTAACTTCGCCGACCGGCTGAAGATCTTAAGCGTTAGTCGGGTAACACTAACACCTCCCATCAGCTTCCGATAAGACGACCCTCCACAGGGAATAAGGTATCAACCCCAGACTTCGTGCCAACTCGTAAACCAACACGACCCAGCAAACTCTCTAACCAGAAACGTTGTTGAAACGCGCACTTGGTCTAGCACGATACAACCATGACGATCATGCCGAACAGTCCATAACCGGGCATGCGTCAATACATACATAGTGTAATACATATACCTGCTTCAAATAGATGCCTGACCATCGCCTTGCACCAGACGATACTTAATAGTGATAGTGATACACATATTCTTAACTGACAGTTGGCAGTGAATTTACAGTTCGTGAAGGGAACTCATGAGGAAGTTAACACCCTTGCGGTGTATTTTTGTTTTAATTTGATATTTGACTTCAGATATAATATACAGAATGTGTCATACTGTATTTGGTTGTTATTTATGACCACTGTGAGATTATTATTCGGACTTGAAATTTTGCATTTCTTTGTCATTATTGTGCTGCTGGAGTTACTGTGATTCCACTACAATTTGTTTGACCGAATTCGGTTCATTGGCGATCATTTGGCTGTGACTTACACATAAAGCCGCAGAAGCATTAAACTTATTGTGCGCTGCCGCTTTTAATATCAATACACAGTATATATGCCTTTGTAGATAAGAACAGGTACTTGAGATGTCGGGTGCGAAGTTCAAGTGCTATTAACTATTATTTACCAATATTTTTATCATTTACAACTTCATTGAAACATTATATGAGCAATATATGAATTTGTCATTGGATTACAGTTCATTAAAATTAACAATTAATTCCCTTTATTATTTAAATATTCGCCAATGTCTGAACATTTCTTTATTCACAAAACAGCGCTTTGATTCGTTGTGCAGTCGGCATCTGCCACGCTACGTATTCTGTGGTTCACGGTTTGCTGCCAGACAGCAGCACAGTAATTTCCAAAACGAGAATTGATCAAACGTAAATACCATTGTTGAAAGTCACGTCAAAATATTGCTCGACGGTAGTATTGATAATATGAACAAACAAAAAAAAAAATCTCATTACTGGGGAGTATTTTAAATCACTCGACTATACTCATTATTACATAAATACTCATTATCGTAGTACTTCTGCTATGCATGCCAAATATGACATAATTTTCTTTGCCCCCAACATCCAGTTGGAACAACTAGTCCCTTGTCATTCTCGGTAACCAGCAACTGGGAGCTAAAGTTGCTGCTAGATGTTGACCAGAAGTGGTTAAACAGAATTTAGCCAGCAGCTAACTTTTGACCGGGAGATTAACAGGAGGTGGTAAAACCAGCCCTAAGAGATATCTTTTAATCAGAAAAAATTTCCTTGAATAAACATGATGATGACTTCTGGCTAATTGGAGGAGGCTCCAAGTGGTTGTGAGCCAAGACATGCATGTTGTGCAGTTCTTCAGATATTAAGGCATGCAACCAATATAGTGTAAGGCCCATTATGTATGGACAGAGATTTTCCGCCTTCCGCGACCCTTCCTCGGAGTGTTGATCGAGCCTAGCGTGCTTTCACGTGTGGACGGACTGCATCGTGGAGAGTAGAGCCAGTCCCGAGGTATGGTCAGGTTCACATCAATAATGGCTGCATATTGTGTGCATCCAGAGAGCGCAAAAAAAAAAAAAAGAAGATTATGGTGAGACTCGGTGCATTTACTAATTGCACGAAGAAATCTAAAATATGAATTTTTGATTCTATGCACAGACCACAGGCAAGATGAAAGAAAATTTTGTACATATTTTTGGATGTCCATCTCGCAGCCTCTTTATGGGCAGAATTTTTAAAATCTTGTGTGAGACTCCAACATGTAGTTAATTTCAATAAAGATATTCAGTAACTACAAGTGTTGTGTTTATTGCATTCTATCACTCTCACTAAAACAGGGGTGGTTGCAAGATTTGATTGATAAGCCCTCGAGGAAGAAGGATAACGATGGACAGTCATCATACACAATCTTACCACCTCGCCATTTTGGTATTCACAGCTCCTCCTGGGAATGCTGCTGGACTATAGTCCATTCTCCACTGGGACAGACTTTCTCGGAGCCCTGCTAAATATCTACTTGTAGGCCCGTTTTGTATCCTTCCGCCAAATTTAAACAAACATTGCCATGTGGCATCTGTCAAAATCAATGTTTACATTCCATTGTGTATGTACATGTGTTTGTATACTTTCAGTATACCTAGACATAAACATTGAAATGTGACTTCTACTTTTATACCTGTTAAATGTGTTTTTATTTTTTACAGCTTTTCAAAGAATTCTGTCATATTCCAAAAACCATTCCGTACGAATATTCACAGTTTATGCCTATAACATTATTTAGGTCAGCTTTATGATATTTTAAAATTGTCTGAATTGACAATCATTCTTACGGTTAATTTACATTGTTAACATTTTTTTCCCCCACGATGTAGCACATTGCACATCATGCAAGTTAATATTTTGCCGCGACTGTTTAACAATGTTACATCTGCGAGGTAAATAATTGTAGTATTTAACCTTCTGTTATTTATATGTGTTTGGTTATTTCTTTAAAAGGACGGCCTCAGTTGGAATAAATATTAAAACGAAGGAACAACCAGCCCAACGAAAAAGACACATTAAATTCAAGTGCAGTGAACACACAATCAAGTCTACCGTAACTTTTATTCTGCTCATATTTCTATGTATTGGTACTTACTGTTTATTAGGTTTATTGAAATTTATCGGGCTAGGCTTAGTATTTTGTTGTAATTGTTGCAAATCACGTTACACAATTGTGTTTCAAACACCTAGGCGAAAGGTACAACGTTGTGTTAAATAAACAGAAGTGAATGTAAATAATTAACTTAGTCATAAAAACAGTTCACAGTTAAAACGTATAAATAGCGAACATCTAATATTTGAAATCACGCACACATGCAGAGTCAGCGTTACGACCACCACACAGTAAGGCCATACCGTTTCACATACAGTGGTTAATCAAATACACGTAACAATATATTTATTACTGCTGTGGAAACTCAGATTTATCACAACATCGTAACATGCCTAGGTAGGTTTAAAAAAACACGTCTTACAAATGTAATGTGGTAATTTGAAGTATTTTTTGGAGTAAGAAGAATTTATGCTTAATTTGGCAAAAAGCAACATGCCATGTCATAGCTCGCCACATCTGCCAACTTCAGATGGGAACTGCCCCGCCATCATATAAATATATTAAAATAAGTATTCAAACATTAAATCTCTTTTGAGTTGTAAATTACAAATTGAAAAATCATTATTTTGCTGTAATAAGTATAAAATATGCTACAATTGAAAACATGTATAATTAAACTTACTAGCAATGCGAAATTTCCTGAGTGTGAGAGAGACAAATAAAGAGAGAGAGACAAGCTCCGCCCAGACGACAGGTGCTTCCTCAGTCGATAAACAAACACAGTGTCACTACGGCCTATGCACAATATTTTGCGCTGTTATTTTAAACTGTAGAAATGAAATATCTTGCCATCGGGGCTACGTAAATATTTCAATAGGCAACATTTAATTTACAATTAGCATACTAAAAAACTAGGTTAAAATAATATTTTAACTGTGAATTATTTCTTACTGGTCGTTACCAACACGTTGCTGCTCTCGCTGTTGTTAATTCATATTTAATACAAAATAATATATTAGAAGTTGTAGAAGATGCTAAAGTAAAGTTTCATATACTCGATAATACAGTACTCTAAAGTTAACCACAGTGTTATATGTTCGTGGAATAGAGGTAATTGGAATAACTGGTTGACATGTTACGTCTAGAGTGATTTTTCAAAAGGTTCATTTTCAAAATTCTCTTCCAGTCGGGAATGGACTATACTTGCGAGATACTAGATACATGTGTGCTGCACAATGGATAGTGCCACACCCACACACTTGATATAGTACATGAGAATTTACAACATACCCCCTGCCTAGACCGACTGAAGTGTCTAAGAGTACACACACAGTTACACTATGCAAAAACATCACATTTCGAGAACTGGAAGCATTATTGGGTTCGCAGGTGGTACAAATGGTGGGACTTGTGTACCAGTCTGCACAACTGCCCATTTTGGGTGCGCACTTGCACCACTCTGACAATATTCCAGGATGTACTTAAGGGCTCTGGCGAAGCATCTGCCCACTGGACCAAATCTCCCACAGTGAGTCCTAGTTGGTTTGCCACTTGCCCCGAGTTTGCAGCTGTTGAAGATACGATACCATCGTCTCCAAAACTGATTGGAAAGTGCATACGCAATTTTTCTTCTCAGACAGGCAGAGTGCACTATCCTTGTTCTCAGAGCATTATTCAGGTACAGCTACACATGGCCTACCAATAAGAAAATGCCCCGGTGTGAGGGCAGCAAAGTCACATGGGTCGGATGATGAATTGAGTGAATATTCAACCTTAATGTCATTAATGCCTCCTAAGGGAGAATCTGGTTGCCAATGACTCGACTGAGGTGGTATTCGGCTGAATTCACAGCTGCTTCCCATAACTCACCTTGATATGCATTTGCTGGGAGAGTAAAATGAAAATTAATGGAGTGTGTCGGAGAGAAGCTTTCAGCAATGGAAGACTTGAAAAGTTGGATAAAGGATTGTTGAAGCTGCCTTGCCATGCTCACAAAATTGTTCCCGCAATCCGAATAGAGACTCGTGCACAATCGTCTTGACACAAACTGTGTTAATGCTGCAACAAAATCATCAGCAGTTAGATCAGTCACAACCTCAATGAGCACTGCCTTAGTTGCGAAATAAATGAAGAGGGACAGATAAGCCTTAGTAGTGCCACGATATAACTTGTTTAGTATTATGGAAATGGGTCCAGCGTAATCCACTCCCATCTGCTGAAAGGTTCCAGAGGGCATGACTCTCTCTGTCGGCAAATAACCCATAAGTCGAGGAGTGTTTCACAGGTCGACACTGGAAGCACCACACACGCACACACACACAAAAACACACACACACACACATGGAAGAGACTAGATCGAATTAGGAATGGGCTGACAAAATCTAGAATTTCTGTGACATGAGAGACTGAAGTAATTGTGGTGCTGCATGCATATATCTCGGGTGGTAATGATCTTCCAATGCATCAACCACTTCAAGGTCTTTCACAGTATGATTGGGTACTTAGTTGCAAACTTTATGTTGGCATTTAACAAGCGACTTTTCATCAGGTCCTCCTGTGAATATCCTTGGTTTGTACTGAAATATAATGGACTCTTTCTCATATCACGTACGGGTCCACTCTGGTAGTTCCACCAAATGTTTTGTTCTTTCGCATATTGCATGCATATGTGATCCTATGGGTTTGTTTACTCCATTAACTGTGTGGGCCAAAATTTTAACGCAATGGTTGTGGACTCAAGAACTGAATTGGGATGACCTCTTACCCCAGTCAACTCAGGCAAAGTGGAATCAATTCGTGGGTGTCCTGACTGAAATATAAACCCTTAGCTTGCCACGCTTCATATGCCCTGATGTGGTCAGTGGGGAATCACACACCTCCAGACTTCCACTTTATCTCAAACGTCGCTTCACATATGCAAATGTGGTGTGGCGTGGCTGCTGTCTGTGCGGAAATCGATCCCTGTACATTCTTTGCGCTTTTCGTCCATTTCCCTATGCCGCACCCAGACGAGTAGCATATCTGTCAGTTCCGACCACGTAAAGCGTTCCATTTTGTAGACACAACATGTACCTTGACTAACAGGAATGGAAACGATACGTTATGAAGTGCTCAGATATTTTATACAATTCGTCTCGGGGTTTAATGGGGCACATTCGCCATAGAGTATTTGGTGCCGCGATAACAGTCGTGCCAGGCGTGGAATTGAACACCTCAAACCGTACAGGGCTGCCTAGTGTGGTATTAGTGCCAGACATGTAGACAGCTTGCACAGCCTGTACACACATGTTTTATGCTACATGCTATATCTGACATATAGTTGTAGGCTATTCACGGTAAAATGAGCACTTTTGAAAGCCCTGCTAAAGATCTACTTGTATGTACATTGTGTATTCTTCCGCCATTGTGTAAAATTAACAATTCCATGGGCCTCACAACTGTATTCTTGCTTCGGTCGAGTGAAAATCTGAAACTATTATACAAGCAAATGTTTTGCAAATTCGCTAAGTTTTACACACAAAAAAAAATCAAAATAATTAGTTTTAGTAGACTCAAATGCTCATACAACAGTTTTAATTATGCGTTAAAACATGAAACTAATTTACCTCTGTCGTTACCAACTCAACTGGGCGCATGTCACTCAGGGCGCCCGTTAAAATATATGCAGGTAGGAGCAATCACTTTTTTATGAGGTCGATTTCAAAAGTGCTCACTTTATCGTGAACAGCCTGTAGATGTTTGCTCGCAAACGAATGGCCTGTCAGTGTTGCATTATGGGAACGTTACTTTCGACTGTCGACATGTCATATGTCAAAAGTAACACTTATTTACGCGCTAACAGTACAGTATGGCTGCACGTACGTGTTTAGTTTGTTAGTTTAATGTCTCGTCGCAAGCGAGGTCATTAGACACATGAACATACAACTAGGCATTTGAAGGGAACCTAAGAAAAATTCTGCCATTGCCTTTATTAAGGAACTATCCCCGCGTTTGCCTGGAGTGAATTCGAGAAATCATGGTTAACATAGTTCTGGATGGCCTGACCAGGATTCGAACCCACGTCCTCCAGAATTCGAGTCCAACATGTTACTGTTCTCCCACTTCGCTCGATCCCTGATGTATTAATGACGGGAGATGTTTATACGTAAAGTCAAGACTCATTCACATCTGGTGCTTGTTTATTTTATCACTATGACATAGGTAACACAGGGCCTCTAGTCGCAACTGCCTAGGACCACCACTTTAGTACAAAACGCACATACGTAGAGCTTCGGCTGCAGCGATAAATGTCCAGGCGCATAAAAATAGTCTTTACAGTGCACAGCAGTGGCAGCAATACAGTTACAGGCAAGTAGGCAATACCAATACTTCATGTAGGGATTCTCACACCGACTGTTGCCTGGAAAACATTGTCGGATGCCGTGTCGTAGGCTTCTTAATGCACGGTAATGGTTGTTTACAGTACGTAATAAATATCCTCCACCATTGTTCGTACTGTGGGAATAGCAGCTTATCATACACGCATGTAGGGCGTATTGCCTACGTAGGAGGCGCTGTATAGCTGCAGTGGAACCTAGCAGAATGTTTGTGTGTGTTTTAAAACAAAACGGTTGGTCCTAGGCAGTTGCAACAAGGCGACCTTTTTGTTTGGTAGGTCTTGCTGCTCAATAAGTTAGCATCAAACGTTCATAATTCCCGACGGTAACGAAGTTGCTGGCAATAATAGGGAGGCCACCCCTGCTATTTTCTAACGGGATGTGTTATTATTGTGCATTTACTCTTAGGTTGAAGATCCCGACAACATAAAATGATGTTGCGCGAATTGTACTTTCATCTCACCTGGTTTCCGATATTTCTCAAAAATACATTCCAAAATCGCCATTTTCGGGGACATATTTTGCCCTTCATATTTAGTTTAGGTACAAAGTGTCCAATATATTTGCCACTTAATTTTGCATAAGGAATCACCTCACAAAGTTTGTCAGTCGAATTCAGCCCCATTCTGTATATACCATACTGCCAGCAGTGCATCACGTGTAACCCTCCACTTGAAAAATGTTCCCGGGTTGGGCTCGTCTTAATGTAATGGCTTGTTTGTGCATATTGCCAGGAGACAAAGTACTGTATGCTGAACCATGAAGATGGAGGGGAATGAATTGGCCTTGGCTTGTATTGAAGGACCCATTCTAGCATTTGCTTGGAGTGATTTTCGGAAAACCATGGAAAGCCGAGTTCGGGATGACCAGGAATCGAACCCGGGTCCTCCCGAAATGCGAGCCCAGTGTATTATAACTGCGCCACCTCGCTCGGTCTTAAGCTACTAGGTGACAGGATAGAGAGCTATTTTCCTCGGGTAATGCCTACTGGCCCCACTTGGCGCCAGCCTCCTGTCATCCACGACGACCCTGCCTAGGCGGCAACAACACGCGGAGTTACGTTTCAGCAGCGTCGTGCGAGAGAGCAGCGCGCGTCTCTGGAGCGGCCTCGCGAGAGTGCGGCGAACCCTAGCTGAAGGGGGGGGGGGGGACAAGGGCGGGGGTGTGCGCGCATGTAAAACGAGACCCTCGCGGCACGGTAGGGCCCCCGCTCCGCGCCAGGCCGCGCGCTTGCGTCAGGGCTGATG
The DNA here is from genome assembly GCA_029891345.1 of Dryococelus australis. NCBI lineage: Eukaryota > Metazoa > Arthropoda > Insecta > Phasmatodea > Phasmatidae > Dryococelus > Dryococelus australis. The sequence continues at coordinate 61,306,621 of CM057006.1, forward strand.
TTTTCGGCGCGGGCCGGCAGAGAGCTGGCACCCTCCGGGACACCGCAATAATTTTAGCCCCGGCGGCCGCCAGCGACGCTTCTCGCGTTCCCGGGCGCCGGCCTTATAAGGCGCGCCGTCTGGGGGGCGTCTCCCGAAACCAAGACGCGCCGCTACTAGCCTCGCCGGGAAAGTCGGCCGCGGCCCACTGTCCGACACACTCCCACCGCCGGCCTACTTCTCATTCCAGGCGTGACTGCTCGGTGGGCGGCTAGTGTTTCTCTGCTGCACGCATAGCGCTCAACTTCATTTGCACACATGCGCACACACTCTTCATCTGCAATAGTGTTTTGAAAATATTTTTGGTGGTTAGCCCACCTGGTGCTTGACCTGCGTCGCAACATGTTTGAAATACTTGCATTTTTTAATCCGAAACTATTAAACGAGTCCATAATATATTATATGCAGAAACAAAACATATACCCAAGACGTGGACTCCGGATGCTACTTTAAAAAAATCACGCATGCTATTGATATTATTTTGGAGCCTTTCGACAATGCAAAAAAAAACTGCTTTTCCCGACTGCTGTATTTTAAAACATGCTACCCGCACACAAGCAGAACTACGATAGGAGCCTGCATTGAACTTCGTTACACACTTTCCGCCCAATAAAATTGTAATGTTATAGTGTTAAGTCACATGTGTTCCTACACGCGGTGCGACGAGAACACTGCACGCCAGTTAAGATACTTGCGCATAGTGGCGACGACGCTGCGCTGATGTACGCGGCAGCGTCGTCGCTGTTATCGCTCCTGCGCTTCTGAGCCTCAAACGCGAAAGTAGTTCTAGGCAGGTCACCTCCTTAAGCTCATAGAGTTGGAATATATTTGAAAATCCTTTAAAGTCTGTTGAGTACATTCTGAGTGTGATAAAACAGCACACACGAACTGTGATGAACCCTGTATCACGAGTGAGATCGCCTGTCTGAGTAAGCAACATACGGGAAGGCTTGGCGACGGCATATTACAGGAGTATTACCGCAGGCATGGATCTGGAGGTAAGTTTTAGGTGACGATGGGGGGAGGAGGGCGGGGCTCGAAGAAAAGAATATCGGGGAGTGGCTGTGTCGAAGACACGGCCGTGGGTTCGACGCGAAGACGCCTGCGTTCCCTCCCGGAGCCGCGCGCCTCACACTAGACCCGCGCCACGGACATGGCGCGGCACTGGTTGGCAGCTGCTGGTTATACAGGTTGTGTAAGACAATACTTCGGGGACATGTTCCTCACATCTGTAGGATGAAAAAATGTTATATTAACATGGTCCGCAAACGCTTCTTTTCTTCACTACAGCCCGTAAGACATAATACATAGTGTATGCCCCCCCGGGCTAGATCATGTTACTGTGGAATACCATTGCAGCATTCGTTTGCATGATACACGACACCTCACACTACGACACTACACATAGAACAGAAGGAACTGCACAGGTAGTAGCTACACATGTGTGAAAGCTTATCGTCGGAACTAAAAGAAATGTTCAAAATGCCCTCCATCAGCACGAACACGTGGATCAACCCGCCGTTGCATGGACACCTGGATGCGTTGATGAATCTCTGGAAAATTCCCGATTTTTTCGCAACCTGCCACAATACGGTTACGGAGTGTGCCCACGTCGTCCCCTGGTGTTGCATGCATACGTGCTTTTAAATGTCCCCACAAATAAAAGTCTGGTGGATTCAAATCACGGCTCCTCGGGGGCTGTCATGGGGCTGTAGTTACAACTGCAATGACATTCCACAGTAACATGATCCAGCCTGAGGGCCATACATTGTACGTTATATATTACGGGCTGTAGAGAAGAAACAAAGCGTTTGCGGACCTATGTTCATATAACATTTTTTCATCCTCCCGATGTGAGGAATTTTTCCCTAAAGAATTGACATACAATATTTTAACATTCTGTATATTTATGTATGCACTGTTTGCTTTTCCCCTGGGCCTTTCGGGGAGTGTGAGCCGAGATCAAAAATTTCAAATAACACAGGCGTGCGATGAAAGAACTTTTTTGATAACTTTACCTCTTTTAAATGTATTTTGGTCTGCTGAATTCGAAAATGGGACTCAAGTTCTCACACCACACAAAGTTTTTCCACAATATGAGGGTATGTAACTGACTAATGTAAGCTGTATATTTTTCATATTTAAGGAACTTCTTTACTTCATACTTACTCATGAGCCTCAAATGCCTTTTTATGTTTATATCTGTTGCACTATTCGCCTTCACAATCCGAGCACTGTAAACAAGCGAAAAGAACAAAACGAGCTCCTTCATGGCCAAGAGAAAAAGGGACTATATTAATACTAAATGAAATTAATTAGTTAAATTAATCATTTTGGAAAAATATAAATAAAATATCGATTTACAAATGTGTATTGTTCAATAATGCTCCCCCGAATAATTTAACAAAGCACATAGGCTTACACTACAGAGGCGAATTGAAAAAATGTATACATGATTCAGCATCCCAAAATGATTACAGGATAGCATAAATTTTGAAAAAAGTTTTTAATGGCCCAAATTTGGCAGGCCTGTGATATTTTTGTCACCAAACAATATTTCACAAAGTTCATGTTTTTGGTTTAAATTGACATATGTAGGCGAGATTTGTGGCTTGGCGCCACAATCAGCGAACTACACATCGAAATAAAGGCTGTTCACGATAAAATGAGAACTTCAGAAATTGACCTCAGAAGAAAGTCACTGTCCATCTATTTTAATGGCCGCATTGAGTGACATTCGCCCAGTAAACATGGAAACGATGGATGGATAGTATAGAGCCATATCTCAAAGTCGAATAAAAAGTTTTAGGTAACTATTTATGATAACTTAAAATTATTTATTTCGCTTTCTGTTTTTTTTATTGCATCGAAGATCTTACGCAGGGTTTTCAAAAGTGATGGTTTACGGTGAACAGCCTACAGCGAGATGTCCTGTCTAGAAATGGCCGCCACTTGCCCCCCCCCCCCCCCCCAAACCCCAGCCCGTGGCGCGGCACCTACTCAGTTCCGTGCTCGCGTCGTAGACGTATACCCGATAGAACAAGACCACATTTATCTCGATCGTGTTATTGGTCACCAAGTGACAGTGTCGGAATGGGCCATCCTGCGAAATTAACGTCTTTTCCGTCCTGGTATATGCTATTCACGTTATGCTGAACACTTTTGAATGCCCTGCTTAAGATCGGCTTGTATGCACGTTGTGTATTCTTCCGTCTTACCTTATATAAACTTAACGTTGCCATGGGCCTCATCACTTAATTCATATGTCCGTTAAGTGAAACGGTGAAATTATTAGAAAAGGACAATTTCACAAATATGCTCATTTCTACATTTTCATGCATTAGGAAAAAAAAAAGTGGAAAAAAAAATTGAAGTCAATATAAATAGTTACATACCATTTTTTATTCGACGTTAAGATGTTGTACTTCTTTCTCTTCATCATTACCAACTTTACTGGGCGCATGTCCCTCAGTGCTCCCGTTAAAATATATGCAGCCACTGGCAGTGACTTTTTTTCTAATGTTGATTTCAAAAGTGCTCATTTTATCGTGAACAGCGTTTACCCCATGAGTCTGTCTGGTTTTAAAAAAAGGTATTCAAATCAAAAATCCCTCCAGATATCTTTAAATTCATCGTGATAGTGAGAGATATGGACGGCGCTTAGTGGCTAAGATCTTCAGTGCCGATGCGGGCGAAGTGAGATGAACTTTGAGCAGTGACAACATGCGATGTTGGGAGAAATGGGAACACTCGGAGAAAACCCACGAGCCAACAGCAATATCCGCCATGTTTCTCAAATGAGAAATTCTTGAGTCAGTCCACCGGGATCGACCCAGTTCGGCCGTGGTGTGAGGCGAGCATTTTGACCACTGAACCTCCGCAACCTCTTGTTTCCACTCATGTTTGATAGACCATGTGTAGTCTTACGTTCACTCTAGTGTGCCTTACTGGCTGGCATAATTAACTCTAAATATAGTAAATAAAACATGTTGAATATACATTTTTTCTCGATAAAAATAAATATTACATTTTTGAATATCACAATTTTCCAAAATAAACACATTCATTTTGCAGCATGTCTTACTCAACAAATTGTAATATCCTGTGTCGTTTCTTGACATACAAATCAATTACTTTATTTAAATATATTTCTATGGCACGGTGAAATTTCAGTTAATCCAGTCCTGCCTGTTAATCCGTGTCCGTATATTTTTCGGGTCATTAATACATGTAGGCTACTTATTTTTCTCCCCACTGTTTTGTAACAAATATGATTAAATATATGCTGTTTATGGTAAAGTGACCAGTTTTGAAAGCCCTTTCACATTTCTAATAATGGTCAATAAACATATAATATTTTAGCTTAGGACGTTAACTTCCAAGTGCGGTGGAATTTTCACACTGTGTTTATTACTTACATGGCCATTTTTGTTTAAAAGAGTGGTTAAATTATTAAAAAAATGACTGAAATAAAAAAAAGTAACTAGGGCCTCAAAAGCGCTCACTTTATATCAGGGATCGCCTAGTATAAAGTGAGCGAAGAGAGAAGAGATTTGGGAGGCTCTTAACGAGGTCTTGAGAGCCGATGAGGGTGATTGAGGTGAGTATGAAGCAGAGCCGGAATGAAAGGGCGGGGTAAGCGGGAGATCCCCGAGAAAACCCGCGGACCAGCGGCATCGTCCGGCACGATTCCCACTTGCCTAAGTCCGGGAGTGACTCACCCAGTTATTGAATCCAGTTAACCTTGGTGGGATGCGAGCAGTCTAACCGCTCAGCCTCCGCGGCCTTACCTAGTGTAAAGTTCGTGATCAGTTTACGAATATTTTTTACAACGATATAGTTTCGAGAGATTGCATCTTCATATTTGTACGTATAAAAATTTAAACACATATGCTTTTGACGCCATAAATGGATTTTATTGATCGAAAAAATTGCAACTGGCCGAATTTCTGTCATTTGAGTTAATTTTCCCACAGTGGTTACAAGAAACGCACATAAAAACATAACGTAAGTAGTCATTTTTCTTGAGCATGAAGGTGAGGTAAACATGGCGAAACAAGTTGTGAACAATAAGCTCTGTTATTGTTATGACGCAAGAAACTGCACAGTGCACGAGTCGAAGGCGATCCCTTACTTTTCACAAAGAAGTTCCCGTGTGTACTAATGTTGAGAACAGAACTTGAGTCATACAAGCAGTTCGGTATTTACGATTTTGTGCAACATTTTCACAAACAAAACATATAATCAAATAAAACACTTATTCCAGTCGGCGAATAAGGCCACTGCAATCAGGAACATAGTTAGCCACATAGCCTAGCGAAATTAGTTTCACGAGCAGCCGTTACACTCTAAGATCTAGGCAGTTAGAACTTCTCCAGATCAGAGAATGTGACCGCGGGCAGATCTGTTGAAACTGCTCCTGCACTTGAGTCAGTGAGAATCGACTGATCATTATAGTCGCTGATGTTCACTGATTTAACAGTGATTCCCAGTGAACTGTATTGTGGTCTGGCAGTCTGGAATTCCCTTGATTCGCCAGTATAGATAACAACTTGTTAACAGGAAGATCCAATAAAATAATTCTACCTAATTGAATCACTTATTCAGAATTAGGGTGCAGATGCCTCCACATTGTCTTCACTTCCACTAGTGTTGTATAAAATATGCTGCATTCTTCCGAGTGATACGCAATTCATGTCTGTTGTGTTGTCTGATTTATTTTCCTTTCTTTTAGATGCTCTAGGAGGAAGGAGAACACTCCTATCGCCCCTCCATTTAATCCATGCCTGTACTAGCGTGTCCGTTCCTAATGGAAGAAATGCCACGTGCCAAGTCAACAACGTTCTTTCTGTTGCTCTGTATGTGTGCGAGCGTAACCACGTGCGATACGTGATTGTAACACCTATTTCCTTAATATACACACATCTCAAACAAGAGAAAACAATTAATTGTCTGTAAAATACTCTTGTGGCGCTCGTGCGCTGAAATGGACATCACTAATGTCATTTGTATGACGCCATTACAAATGGCTGCCTGCTGTGTTATGATCCTCTCGCAGCGTGCTCCGCTGTGGGAAAGGTGCGCTCGCAATCAAATTTGCATACGTAAAAGTTACAAGAATAAGGATTATCAATCCAAATGTTAAAAATAATTCATATAATAGTTTACAAGTATTCATATAAGGCGAAACCAAAACAAACAGCGATTAGCTGTTACATACGTGATAATCATAAGAAAATACAACATTTACCATGTATAATGTTTTTATAAGAATACCAAAAGGCATTTCTTGACATTGGGTATAACAACGTGTCTGAGTTACAGAACAGTATCGTGATGATCGCTAGACGTCCTTAGCGGTTATTAACCTCCTAATTACTCTGGGCCGATAGGCGAATAGTGTTTATATGCAAGCCTATCAAACAACTTCATTAATCCACGGTAGCACAGATGAGCAGTAATTAGAGTGTAATGCGCAGACGTTGCGTTGCTTAGCAACCGTAAAGCACGGCGTCGAATATGGGGTAGAACCTCCTCTCGCGGCCGACTACACACGCAGCGATGCGATACAGGTGGTGGATAGTGTCCTGAGGCACATTCAACCATGCTGCCTGCAACTCCACATGTAGATCAGCCAGTGTTTGGGACTGCGGTACAAACGTCATCCCACCATACCCCATACGTGTTCAATAGAGGACAACCCTTGAGACGTGGCAGGCCAAGGAATGGTGTCCAGATCTAGTGGAGCGTGTTGGGTGACGCGAGCTGTTTAGGAGCGAGCATTATCTTTCTGCGTGATAGCGTTGGGTATTCTCCGCATAAACGACAGAAAATGAGGTCGCAGAACCTCATAGACACCTGTGGTGTCTCCGTGCCTTCAACAACCACGATACGTGGCCGGGAGTCATAGATGATGGCACCCCGTTCCATAACACGTGGTGTCCGGGACGTTTGGCGTTCACGAATCAGTGCAAGAACGTCGCGTTGCCCACTGCGCTACCAAACCCTGCTGCGACCATCATCTGTATTAATATTTAAGCGGGACTCGCCGCAGAACACAGCGCGCCGCCATTCCTCTGTCCAATGTTGATATTCCTGGCAACATTGAAGGCGTGCCGCACAATGCCTAGGAGCCAAAGTCACACGGCGAAGTGGACGCCTTCTTGTTGCGACAGGGAAATACAGTGCAGACCCCACAGATTACAGGATCTCCCTGCGCATGGTGCCGTGCTCTGCTACTGCACATTGGTGGATACGGCGATCTTCTCTATCAGTAGTGCATCTGGCAGGACCAGTAGGTATCCACGCCTTCACGCATCGTGTCGCAGTGGCGACTGTACGGCCGAGATAGAAGACGGACTATACGACGAGCCGAACATCCGGCTTCGTGCAGTCCGACCATATGATATTCAAATGGGCTTGGGCGGTGATCGATGATTGGTTCAGAAGTTATGGCAACTATTGTTTATCTCCCAAAAATAATCCAACACAGGAAATGTACTGCGCGCAGTTGAAAGTGTATGGCATGTACGTTTTAAAGGTGACACCACATGGGGTATGGACGCAGAAATGTCTGGCAAGGAGTAAAGACAAACGTGGTAGCTTGAAACCACGGTTTAATTGATATATTCTCGTACAACCTGTATACACTCATTTGAACGGGTACGAGCTCGTACGTTAAACAGCTCGTAGGTGTACGAGCTGTTTAACATTCCTCAATGTAGTCTCCCGAGGTTGTCCACGGTTCTTTGCCAGCGATGAGGCAGACATCGTCGCAGCATTTCGACGAAAGTTGGTACACACAGACGGATCTCATACAGCCGATGGCATTTCCCTTTCAAATAAGTGTATACATGTTTTACGAAAATAAATCAATTAAATGGTGATTCCAAGCTGCCAAGTTTGTCTCTGTTCCTTGCCGGACATTCCTGCATCCATGCCCCCATGTGACGTCACCTTTCAAATGTACTTTTCGTGCACTTTCACCTGTACACAGTACAATCCCTGTGTTGGATCATTTTCAGGAGATAATAGTTGGCATGCATGACTTCTGAATCAGCCCTCGTATTCGCAGCGAGCACAACACTGTGACATACTGACGCAGACTTCTGCCTTTCCCGCCTGCTGTAGTCCTTCCACGCACTGGACACTGGCCACGTGCTGTGGAGACGTTTATACGGTCTCACTGACCAGCGGCGTGTGGTGAACTGTCGCAAGGTAAGCTGTGTTTTGCTCCGTGCTGCACTTGATCGCTTGCTAGTTTACACATCGACCACCTAAAAGTAGTAGTGCGTTTGACGTCACGTGTGTAATGGGTGCCTCGCCGCTCTCTCGTGAGTGACCGCAATACAACCAGTTTCTCCCTGCTCCACTCCGGTTACTGGTTCCTGCTTCGTGCGCCGAGTGTGTACATACAGACCATTCACGGTTTCTTCAGCCTTTTTGAACCCAACCTTTGAAAAATCTCCCCATGTATGACGTGTTTAGTTATTTCCTAAATACGCCCTGTATCACAAGCGTTTTATACTTGTGTTCATAAAAGTTACTTTTTTCCTGTTAAATTGTAACGTTATTCATATTTTATCTGTAAATTATAATGCTTCATTTATAAATAATTTGAATAAAAACTGGGCGAAAATATATGTGTGGTAGCGCCTAGTGAGAAATTGTCCTTATGCAAAATAATGTTACACTTAGTGCGCGCGAATACAGTGCGTTGTTTCTTTTGTGTAAATATCCTGGCTTAGTTAAGCTTAGTTTGCACGAGGCGGAGGAATATCCTGGAAATATAACTTTAGCTGGGCTTCAGAAAAGGCTGAAGTAACCGTGAATGGATTATACATCACTGAGCAAGCACCAGCTTACCTTGCAACACTTCACCTCACGCCACTGTCGCTAATAGCTGTTCACGGTAAAGTGAGCACTTTTGAAAGCCCTGCTACAGATCTACTTGTATGCGCGTTGTGTATTCTTCCATATTATGTAAAATTAACACTGTCATAGGCCTCGTCACTTTGTTCATGCATCGATCAAGTGAAACTTTAAATTTATTAAAAAAGTATGGATTTAACAGATCTGCTCTGTTTTACACTTCGATACATTAAAAATCAGTAAAAAGCGAAGAAAATGATTTAAGTTGTTGCAAATGGTCATCTAACACTTTTAATTTGACGTTAATATATGGAACTATTTTACAGCCATCGTTACGAACTTTACTGGGCGTATGTCACCAAGTGCACCCGTTATAATATAAGCAGGCAGGGGCAGTGACTTATTTCTAAGGTTCACTTCAAAAGTGCTCACTTTATCGTGAACAATCTTGAACCGTTTGCACTCCGCAGTTAGAACTGTCTGTGGTCTCGAATTTATTGCAAATGGGTGACACCGTATGGGTGTAGCGATTTTCATGTACAACAGTGTAAAAATGGCCTGCCGGTTCTTTACGTTTGCCTTTCAAACGATAGCCAAGTTTAATTTACAACGGAAGCGTGGTTAATTGGGCACTGTCATTTATTTCACTGTAAAACCTGTAATAGTACCACTTGCACAACTTTGTTTTATTAAATCAACTAGATTATATATAATTGCTGTTTGTCGATATAGAGCTGCTTCCGTGTACGGCTGTCTGCATTTTCACTCATATGTGTCATTTTCGCATCGTAGTTTCAAATGGTATGAATTTGACACGGGACGATTTATGATATAAACCGAGCAAAGACCTAGGAATGTAAACAGGTATACTGGAAGCAGGGCTTGTTACAAAACTCACCCTACCCTTCCAATGTTTCAACACTACATGCAAACTTATTCGCTTACGTAGCAGCACAGCTGCGAACATGGGAACTCTTTGGTGGTCTGGCAGCTACTGTCGTCCGTACATACCACATGCGGGGATGCGGTAACCAATTAATATTATACTGCGTGGACGGGCGCCATCGCGATCGTCGCGTCCGTTAGTGGCGCTTGGCTTCATCGTGCCACGCGTGATTGTGGTCCGTTTGCACCCCGGCCTTAAGTTCCACGGTCGTTTGGTCGTGAATTCGCACCAGATATGCTTCGAGCCAATCCTCTAACGTGTCTCGGTCTACCGTAGGTCGAGAGATATGTCTCCGTAAAGGGCAGGGTTTCAACTAAACGAGATTTGTTGCATAGACAATCGATGATCGGAAGGACAAGTGCATCAAACAAGTCTCGTGCTTTCGTAGAAATGTATGCGACTACTTTTTATTCATAAAACAACAACATACATATATACCAACTACTATTTATAGAATAAAATTTAATATTACACTGTCCAAATAAGGGGACGTCATCAGTATGTGCAAAACTAGTTAATATGTTCAGTCCCATACATTACACGGAGTAGAAAACCACAGACTATAATGCACTGTAGAAAAGATGATAGTTCGATATCTACAACATATTGAAGAATTGGCGTGCAACACAAAAGGGAAATGCTATGCACTAACGTTGCCAACGCAGCATCACGTGGCCTTACAGGGCTCTTATCAGTCGGGCAGCAAAGTATGGGAGCGCTCACTTGAAGTAAACGGTGTTCGTGTTCACTAAGCTCTGCTACGTGACTGGAGACGATAATTGACACCACGTCATACGATCACCTGTCCTATTGGGACAAGACATATCACTGGAATTGTTTCTGTGTTTTATCCATTTGTAGTACAGAACATACATCCAATTGAAAAGCGTTGCAGTGAGTTTGAAATCCTGTTTTTTTTTTACGGAACTATTAAAAGTGCCCCAAGTTTGTTTACCTATGAAAATTCATCATACATCAGAAAAGGAAGGAATGGCACTTTAAAGTTACCACGCATGCTGTATACATTATTTTCAAGCTCTTCAATATGTTTTAAAAAAGCGGCTTTTTTAGACTACCGCATCTTAAAAAAATTCTAGGCGAACAGGGTTCAAACCACGATAAGAGCCTGTATTGAACTTTACTTCAGACTTTTCATTAAATAAAATGGTAGTGTCGCAGCTGAAAGTCCCGTAGGTACACGCAGCATTACGAGAACACGTCACACCAGTTCAAAGACCTGCACGTAGCGGCAATGACGCTCCTGTAGGGCGTGCCAGTGTAGCCCTTATAGCCCTCGCGTTTCTGGGCCAGAAAAAGAAAAAAAAGATGCAGGCAGACGGGACCCTTAATGTGGAAAACGGCGGTGATGTTTCCTATCCAAGGCATTTTTGGGCAGAAAGAAACACAAAATCCCAGATAAAACCTTCATCCAAAGGAGACGTCACACATCAGTGGAAGATGACGCAGCAACGCCGGGAGAACGCATCTGTAACTACGGAAGTGTACAGTAAGTTGCATACTACAAGGCGCTCCACGTAGTCCGGCGTCGTGCCACTTGTACACCAACGTGCTGACAGCTGTGTAATCCCGGCGATGCTGCATCTTAGCCGATTGTCTGCACTTAAGGACTATGGAAAGGTCCCGCTACGTGCGAATTCCCTAAACATAAAATCAAGAACAGAATCGTAACTATTTTATTTATCTCGATATTTAAATTTTGGTAACTATCATATAAAGCAAAAGTTTGTACAGCTTACAATTTTATATTTAGAAATTACCAACATTTTGCTAAAAATCTGGTATACAAACAACAAAATCGGTAAATATGTAAAAATGATTGTCTTAAAATAAACAAAACAATAGCAAGTTTATAATATAATATACTGACGTGTATGTTTGTTTGTGTGTATATATATATATATATATATATATATATATATATATATATATATATATATATATATATACATACATACACACACACATCTCAAACAAGAGAAAACAATTAATTGTCTGTAAAATACTCTTGTGACGCTCGTGCGCTGAAATGGACATCACTAATGTCATTTGTATGACGCTATTACAAATGGCGGCCTGCTGTGTTATGATCCTCTCGCAGCGTGCTCCGCTGTGGGAAAGGTGCGCACGCAATCACATTTGCATACGTAAAAGTTACAAGAATAAGGATTATCAATCCAAATGTTAAAAATAATGCATATAATAATTTACAAGTATTCATATAAGGCGAAACCAAAACAAACAGCGATTAGCTGTTACATACGTGATAATCATAAGAAAATACAACAATACAACAATACATGTATAATGTTTTTATAAAAATATCAAAAGGCATTTCTTGACATTCGGATATATATATATATATATATATATATATATATATATATATATATATATATATATATATATATATATATTATATAAGAAAAATTACATTCTTAAAAAACATTTTAAAAGGGATTTACTTTAATGTTGTTATTAAAAATTTCTACACATTAACAAGGTTATATAAATAAATAAAAAAATGTTACATCTATGCTGATTTTATGGTTCCCATAAGTTGTTATTTCGAAAACAGTTGATACTTTTGTTCATTCAACTATAAAGTCAGTTAAATGAACCCTAAATAGTTTAAGTTATGATCTTGATTTTATGATTCGAAAATTTTCGCATGGCGAAACCTTTCCATTCTATGGTCCTTAAGAGGACTATGCAATAAAATATTTTTTTTTGTAAAATCGCTGTTGCACGTATAAGTGTATCTCAGTAAATAAATACGACATTTTGCCAGAAAAGGTGAAAATCAATCATCTAATGCCGTACAGTTTCGCTTTCATCATATTAAGTGTTGTCACAGAGGGAAAACATACTGTGAAATGTTAAAAAAAATTATCGCATTTCTAGAGTCTGCCAACAAAGCACATCGCAACGACGGAAACGCTGCAGGTCAGTTCAGCGTCTTTAGCGTAGGGGCGACGGAGATCTAGGCACGCGTGTTAAGGCTGAAGTAAAGCAACTGCCTATGGAGCACTGCACCCAACTATACAATGTGAAGAACTCATAAAAAAAGGTAGTACAGACACCATAATAATTGTCATAGAAGTACGATTTATACTTTATATGAAAGAAGAACGTATATATTTTTTAACATATAAAATATAATTTTTAAAGGTAAAAAATAATCGATTAAAATAGTTTGTATTTTTTAACCAAATTTAAGCGCATTTACATTTTGGATGCTTTGGAAAGCAGAATTAACAAGAAAATATTCTTCAAGAAAGATGGTCATTATATTTACCGTGATTGTGTGAAGTAAAACCATTGTAAAAATATATCGTATCAATTTTATAATTAACTTTATTTACGTCAGTTTCGGCTATAAATGTTTGTGACAAATGGATGCACTTAAAAAAATTATAAAAAATATTTCCTAGATTATTATTACAATTTTTTTACACATAACCATAGTAAACGTTATGATGATATTCCGTGACGAAGATTTTCTTGCAAATTCTGCTTTCTGAAGCATCCAGAATGGAAATACGGTTAAATTTTATTTTAATCGCTTTTGTTTTAGATTTAAAAATATATATTTTAGTAAAAAAAATTTATAATGTTGCAATATATATACATTCTTCTGTCATATACCACATAAATCGCACTTTTGTGACAATTTTTATGGTGTCTGTACTAATTTTTGATGAGTTCTTCTTCACATTGTAAAGTCATGTGCAGTGCTACATAGGCAGTTTCTTTACTTCCACCTTAAGTGTCGCCCGTATCGTTTCCTCGCTTCTGGTCCTTGAACGCGCTACAGATACGTAGGAGCCGTAACAGGGCGTGATCTATGTTCACCGCAGATTAGCGCTGCCGAGGTGCGGCAAGCACCGCTTTCAAACACAGGCTCACGACGGTGTTGAAGTGTGTCGGGTGAGTGAGTGAATGAAGAGATTGGAGAGCCAATGAGGGTGAAACGAGGTGAGCATGGAGCAGCACCGGAATGCAAGAGGGGGGGAACGGGAGATCTCCGAGAAAACCCGCCGACCAGCGGCATCGTCCGGCACGATCCCCACATGCGAAAGTCCGGAGTGGCCCGGCCGGGGATTGAACCCGGATCGCCTTGGTGGGAGGTCAGCAGGCTAACCGCTCAGCCACCGTGGTCCCCACGCAAAACAAAGGTTGGAATCTAAAACCAACCGACAAACACAAAATAGTAGGCAGGATACGCGACCAAATATTCAGTCAAAGGCTGAATTTCTTCCCCTTCAATCTCATAAAATACAGACTGAACAGGGAATCACACACAGGGGACATGCACCCACGCAACAGCAGAGGGACAAGTTACAAAGACACGAGAGACGGGGCATCAACACAACAGAATACGCGACCATATTCGCAGGATTGTAAGAACTGGCCTCCTTTCTGCGAGAAACACATTTTGCAAAACTATTGGACCATTTTAGACCCATCATTACACAGGCGAAAGCCTTGACAACACTACACGACCTTACGAGCAGCAACAGGCATGCTAGCCTGATTGCGGTAGCAAAAACATATTGCGAAGAAGTGGAATGAAGCCTTGAGCACTTCTAAACAAACCCCGCCAGGTAGGCTGAGTGCGCCAAATATTACGGTTGGAAACGTGGCGAACGAGATCTTTGTCGCCGAGACACTGCACCAGCAACACGTCCAGAGATGGGGGTGTGCCGTCCGCCGACATGCGTCTAGTCTTCAGCCTACGGCATCATGGACAAGGCGACGTCGGGTGCTCGTGGGGTCCCCCGAGACGACGTCCGCCTTCTCACGATCAGGCCTTTTCCACTGCAGGTGGCCCGCTAATGCTCGTGCTGGAGGAGGGTTGGCATTTCCAGTGTGCGTGCCTCCCAGCCGAGCAGACACTACAGTGCAGGTGTGTATCCTGGCCAGTCTTGAAAACTACCCACACTGTGCGGGCGCTGTTTCCACTGTGCGTCTCTTCTTCCCACTCCGAACAAGGGTTTTCCCCCTCCGCATCTTTCATGTACACGCACAGCTACCTGGAGGATCGCCTCTAAACGGATCCCTCCGCACACGCCCGACGCACAGCAAATATGACTTTTCCACAGCCCGCTGTCCTGCATGCATCCCTCCCGTGACGCCATGTTCGCCGAACACGAGTCAGTGGAAAGGCCCCTTAACATTCACTTCAGCCGGGAGGCTGGAGGGTATCTTCACTCCCCCGCCGACGACACAAACACGTACATTTACATAAAATAGACGACAAAACTAAACAAAAAAAAATCCTAAATGTGGGTCCGGTGCCCTAGAATTACACTTGACACGACCCCCGCCACGGACCCTATGATTAGTCCTAGTGTCGGGGCGCAACTGTTCTTTCGAACACCCAGTGAATTATGGGAGCTAAGGCTCCCGGTCTCACGGCACACGTGTCATTCCGGTGGCATATGAGGGTCGGCGGTGGCTCACAGATGTGTTTTCAGCTTGGGTAGACAATTTAGAAATATCCTATATGGTTTCTGAAAACTATTGCACTCGAGGTTTTTGCAATACGATTCATCGACAGATGAAAGCGAGTAGGTTTGGTGGTGCGGCAGCATAGCTAACACACTTTCGGGAGAGAGTGTCTTCTATCCAGGTGGTCTGTTTGGGAGTAGAATTTTTATCGAGCGGTAGTCCATTCCCATTTAATGTACACACCGGGCTTAATATACATCTCCCCAACTCCTCGCCAATCGTATAAGGCTGATCATTTGACTCGGTGTATAAAAGTAATTATAATAAACTTAATATAGTATTACTAAAAAAAATGATGCAATTCAAAGAACTAAAGACAGCAACTTTCAAGACACCTTGCGCGTAATATAAGCCTCAATTTTGAGACCTTCCGCGTAGCCATAAACTTTATTTTTCGACTGTTCTGCCTGAAAAGATGCAAATTGAATAAATGCAAATCTTAAATAAAGATTTTTTCATATTGAATTTCTGCCAGTAAACAAAAAAAATTAAAAATGCGTTATAATCATGTCAGAGCTCCACTGCAGCCGATCTAATTTGCACAGTACAGCGTTAAAGGGGAAACACTGCACGCTTTGCGCGTAGGAGCGATGAGGCACTAGGTTTGCGTGTTAGTGTCGCCCGTATCGCTCCCTCGCCTCTTGACCTTGGACGTGGGGTTCCCACGGGGGGCCATCCCAGTCATAATTGCTTGGAAGTACACTCGATAAGTTTGGAATTTAATTACTCAAACACTATTTAATCACAAATTCATGGCACAGAACATACATAACAAATTTATTACTTAAATCAAAAATATAAGTTAAGTCAAAACGTATCTATACGAAACTCGAATGCGAGAATCTAAGATTCTGAAAGTATACATTACATCATCACTCTCTGTCCTTCTCAAACAATATGTCCTTGCATTATTAATGTGTTTGTCGTTACTGTATGTATGTATCACAGTATCACTACCTGTCCATGAATCACTATATGTCTTGTATCACTATTTCCCATGCTGGTGCAGGCGTCAGTAGGGGTATTTGAATTTGTAGACTTATGTGTAAATGTTTAAATAAGGTTTCTGTGAAAGTAAAATTATATATAATAAAATCAAAAATGGACGCCTTATAATTAAATAAGAATGTATTAAATACAATGAAACGATTTATTTAAAAAAAACTCAAGGATTAAGTACAATTTCGACATGAACGAGTATATACATATCTCCAGTAGTACTAACTAACTTCCGATGAAGCCAAACTTGATCGCCAGTCTCAAACATAATTTTCTTCCGAGAATAAGGAACAGGAGTAGAGTACATACTTATTACAGCATTCGAGTCAATAACATTTTCATATACTGAAACAGTCTTCCAACAAATAATATTACGTGAATCAATATCGCCCAAATATTGAGGCTTTGGATCTTTCGCATTAAATGCTTTTCTGAAGAAATAAAATTCTTGAAGGCCGCTACCAGCTTTAGCAGTAATATCTTGAAAGTCAAATCGGAATAAGAAGCCTTCTAAAAATAGAGGCTCTATGCATTATGTTTCTAATAGATTCTGTCAGCATAGAAAGTTTGATTTAATTAGTTAAATTGTTAAGTATGCGTGTCAAACATATAGAAATACTTATACGGCCACCATTTTGAAAATCACTGCCTGGCACCATTTAAATCATCTAACTGTGTGGCCTTCTGTAGGTGTGCAAAATTTGTTAAAAATTCTTGAATTGTTCTGGAAATATGACAAAATGTTCAATTTACTCACCTGAAACTAATTCGAAAAAAAATCCTGCAAAAGAGGATTTCTGTATGCACAATACATGCTTGTAATTAATACTGTTTGCGAACATAATTTGGTTGAATGTTTTTTAAGTGTTTCATAGACATAATAAATTAACGCTTATTATATATGTAAACCTCATTAAGATACGCCTGCCATAAATAACATATGTTAGTTCACATAACCTACTGTAGCAATACTTGCGCGAAATTTTGGTTTGGGATCGCTTGATTGGTCCACGAGATATGGCATAAAACATCCATTGTTCATGTGACGATATTCATAAATGGAGTACAAAAAGTTTATGTATTAGCACATTCGATGATTGTCATACATACAATATACAAAGTTAAATTTAAATATATTATATAGATTCATAGATATAGCACACTAAGTTAAAATGTTTGTATAGGTGCCATTCGGAAAATAAGAGACTTGCACAATTAAAATATTTTAATTAATATGACCTACCACAGTACAACTTCTTCGCCAAAGTTAAAAGAAATCGGTTGATTGCTTCCCGAGATACGACATAAATACTGTATTATTTCATGTGGGGAAATCTCACAAGATGGCAGAGAAATGAGGCTTTGAATATACAACATTGATGGATATCATTGATGATGTCAGCATATAAATCTAAGTTGTAGTTTCGTAGACAAAACGTTCTAAGGTAAATTTGTTATATGGGCTCCATTTAAAATATATATGTTTCTGGTCCTTTCAAAGTTTATCAGGTTGCATGGCCTGCTACAGTGTTAATAATTTGCCAAATTTGGTAGAAATAGGTTGCTTTTTTTTTTTCCGGAGATATCGCGTAGTTCTGATTTGTCATGTGGTGCTATTTTGAAAAATGGTGGATAAAAGAGATTTTGTTTAGACACATTTGATGGTTGTAATATATACAGTCAGCATACAAAGTTCCATTGGGATTAATTACACGGTTTGACGATATAACACAAAACTAAAAACTAAAATAGCTCTATGGCTGCCATTTTGAAAAGAAGTGCCTGACATACCTATAACATATCACTTAACATAACCTACCGCAGAACTACTTGTTTGCCATATCTGGTAGGAATCGGTCAATTGTTTCCCGAGACATGACATAAAAATTTTATTTATTCGTGTGGCAATATCTTATAAAATGGAGGACAAAAGAGGCTCTGTATAGACACATCTTATGTTTGTTATATGTATATAGGCCCTACTCCCAGCATTCAAAGTTAAGTTGGAATTGATTATATGGTTTCGAAGCTATATCATACAATGCTAAAATAGCTATATGGCCGCCATTTTGAAAACAAGTGTCTGACATACTTGAAACATATTTATACATATCAACTGCCGCAGTAGGGTACTTCGTGTTTGCCAAATTTGATAGCAATCTGTCAATTGTTCTCCGAGATAATATACAAATATGTATTAATTAATGTTGTGCTGTCTTACGAAATGGCGTTAAAAGTAGTTGGTTCTAAGCTTATATGATGCATGTAACAGATACTGCCAGCTTACAAAATTTGGTTGAAATTGGTCAAACGGTGTGGTAGTTATACTTACCAAATAAACCTAAAATATTTGTATGGCCAGCATTTTGAAAATAAGTGCCTAATCAAAGTTAATTACTTACATTTACCTGACATATCGTCGTATTACTTACATGCCACATTTGGCAAAAATTGGTTGATTAGTTTTCAAGATATAAAATAAAAGCTTTATTTTCATGTGGTGCTATCTTCCAAAATGGCTAACTAACAACAATTTTCATCTATGTATTAAATTCTTATAACTTGAGCCGTCAGATTACCAAATTTAGTTTGAATCGGTTGAATGGTATCCGAGATATGGCATATCACTCTAAATATTAACATGTCCGCCATTTTGAAAGTAAGTGTTCGGCGTCGTCGAAAACTTTAGAGGTCAGGTGCCCTATACGTGTACTCAGTTTGGAGAAATTCGGTTGACGCGTTCAAAAATTGAGAGGGGTACGTGGCGGAGGAGACAGACGGCGAAGACGACGATCAAGGTGGTCCCACAGATCATCAATTGGATTGATATCAGGGCTGTTGGGGACCTGAGAAGAACCTTGAAGTCTTGATCGAGCTCTTCGAGCCACGTGCGGACATTTCTAGCCGCGTGGTAAGGCGCATTGTGCTGGAAGATCCCATCCTCCCGAGGAAAGACAAACATCATGTACCGGGCGCCTTCCACGCGGATGATGGGACCTAGAGAATACCACGAAAACATTCCCCTGGCGATAACACTGCCCCCACCGCCTTGTGTTCGTCCAGCAATGGATGCAGGGTGTCTGTTCTCCGACGTTTATCGTCGGACACGTTGACGCCTATTGGTTCTATGCAGCTGAAACTGCGACTCGTCGGAGAAGGCTATCCGTCGCCAATCAGCAGCGGTCCAGACGCCATACTGTCGATGCAACTGCGTCAGTATGGGAGCAGTCACCCTCTGTCTACTCCGGAGTACCATTCTCAGAAGGGTTCATTGAACTGTTGCGGTAGACACGTGTCTGGATGCCCCTTGGTTCATTTTGACGATGAGCTGTTCCACTAGTAGACACGTGTCTGGATGCCCCTTGGTTCATTTTGACGATGATCTGTTCCACTATAGCCTGTCGGTTGGCCTTCACACACCGTCGTAGTCGACGGTCGCCTCGGACATCAACGGCGTGTGGAGCTCCGCAGTTTCCATCACGGTTATTCCCAATGATGCCATTCGTCCACTCAC
This sequence comes from Dryococelus australis, assembly GCA_029891345.1. Classification (NCBI taxonomy): domain Eukaryota; kingdom Metazoa; phylum Arthropoda; class Insecta; order Phasmatodea; family Phasmatidae; genus Dryococelus; species Dryococelus australis. The sequence goes on from CM057006.1 coordinate 61,326,522, forward strand.
GATACACTTTTACCACAGAGGCACGTGAACAGTTCACAAACGTTGCTGCCCCCCTTGGCCCGAGAGCCGATGATGATCCCTTTTTGCAACCCAGTTAAATCGCTTCCCTTGCCCATGACAGCAGCTAGCGCAATCTGTCATACGTCATGGGGCACGCGCTGCAGGTGGCATTTTAGCAGGTGGTCATAATAATGTGATTCGACTGTGTAGACACACATACAGATACACAGACAGAAAGTCATCTCATAAGCCTTTCTTCCCCTCGGATTGTAGGCTAAAATAATCGAGAAAATCACAAAAAATAATTTAAAAAATCTCGTAAACATCGGGAGAAAAATTACATTGTTGACTCCAACCACCATGTTGGATGTGAGTGACCTTGACTCAGGCTACAGTAAAATAGAAAAATCGTAAAAAAAGGGGGGGGGGGGAATTATAAAAATAGTTTTAAAAATTCTAAAGTAATTTAAAATGGAGCTTTGGTAAAAAAAAAGAACCAATAAAATAAATTTAAAAATTAAATTTCGAAAATGTTTTTAAAAAATTTTTTAAAAACTTACTTGTAGTATGTCAAGGGTTTGGTTTTCATAAGGACGGCAGAGTACATCTACATCCACTCCCAGTATGATGACAAGTAGACGACTTTATTGCATTGGCTATTTCGTCAGTCAATCTGCCAGCCTAACTACCCAACTACCTCCCCCCCCCCCTCCCTCCCTTACCAAATTATTTACCGATTTTAAGTACATAATGCAGTGACAAGTCAGTCTTTATCATCAAATGAAATAACAAATGTCCAAAGTTTCTCTTATTGCTGAATAATGTGAAGTGTTGCCGATGGCCTGAGTGGGTTTGTGCTTCCATTTGACGTTTATAAATATGTATATGCGGCGTGTGAATACCGATATTACCGCGAGAGAGGCCATTTTCAGACTGCAACAGTGACGAACGCTGCGTGGCTCGGGATTGTCCGTCAGCGTCACCAGATGTTACAGGAAGTACGAGAGGTTCTGTATTGTACAAGTGCACGAACCAATTTCGTTTTTTTCGTCATTATGGCCCGCGCTTCTAAATATACGCTGTACATTTCTGTAATAACATTTCGTTAATTTACAGCAAATTTTAACATTGTCCGTGCAGAATGTCCAAAGACTTCAAAATTAACTTTATTTTTCTTAGGAGACATAGTCAGGCCATAATTCCACTATTTGCTACTGATGTAATTTTAACAAATATTACCTCAGTATCTAGGGCGAGATTTTTCCTGCTCGTCCTTTAGCTACAACTTAAACTTGTCTGTGGATACGCGCCTGAAATATCCGGTTATCCTTAAATTGATACCTTATTGCAACAGTGTTATAGCTCAAAAATGTTATCTTTTACCATAAAAATATGCAAATAGAAAGTTATATTTTTGTAAAAGTATTACGGCTTAAATAGTGACACTTACACTTTTTTATGCGATAGTTTAGCACGGCAGTGTGCTGGGGTAAGGCATGTTGCTAATACAAAGCTACCCCCCCCCCCCGAAACACCGCATATTTCGAGTTGACACAATTGTACTGATGTATCAGTAAATTCAATCTAAGGTTTAACGCTTCATTTAATTTTCGACATATTTTCGTTCTTGAACCCTCATTACGTCCCTTATTCACTTCCATGGCAGAACAGAAAAAAAAAATTATACATTGGCCCTTCTAATTCTTAAGGAAAACTTGCGTGAAGTCCAGTACTTTATTAAAGGATTTAGTTTTATTTACAATGAGAATATATTTTTGGTGACATGATAGGTTTAACACAAGGAGCAGGATTTTAAGAGGCACCTGCAGCTTTTTTTTTTTGTTGTACTTTTATTTATGTTTTATATAATTGAGTGGGAGGAAAATGATGTAAGTAAGACTGTGTATCGGCCTGCAAGAAATAACTCAACTGTTCATTAGAAGTGTGGAACATTTTCGAAAATAGCTAATCAATTTTTGTTACAAATGGAGCTAATGAAAAACATGCAACAAGAATGTTTCTTCAAAACGGTTGTCGTGCCAATCTAATCAAACCTGTAGAAATAATATTAAGCAATTAAACTGAAAATATCATCTCGACGAACATGAAATTCCCGCGGTGCTGATAATCGAGTATCTACCGAAGAACTAGTTTTATCACTTTCAGTTGTGAAATCTACTACCAAGCATCTTAAGCTACTTTCAGGGGAGAAATGTTTAGAATAACCTAGTTCAGTACGCATGATAATAAACTTTGTGGTATTTCCCCGAAGTCATGCACGTAAACCAAGAATTCCGCACAGTAAAAAGGAAGAAGTTATTTCCTCCAGAGATGCAAGCTCTTTCATATAAGAGGAACATGCCCATTATTCGACACGAAACCATTTGGAATAGTTGAAAGTAAATGCGGTCTCACTGCATAATAAAAATAAATATTAAGTTGTTTTGAAGGAACACAATTTTTCACACAAAATTACGATTTCAAAATGGCGTCCTTTGGTGTCTCTCCGTTATTAATGCCGTCGCATGAAAATGACGCAATTCAAAATTGAAGCGGTAAATTACAAATTTAAATAAATTATATTAAAGATTAAATACGGAGGATTTTTACAGATTGCACTCAAAAATGACAAAAAACGAGTAGAATACGGCGTGTGTTCCAACATGAAGCAAATGTTTAATTTTTACCGTCCAAAACATACTTACGTTGTCGCACATGTGTAGTGATCATTTTGTTCTTTGGGTTGAGTGTCGTTTTGAAAAGGTTTACAACTCTCAATTTTGTAAGTGTCCAAGGTAAGGGTAATATTTTAACTCTAAACATCGAGTTCCTATCAACATGCATGCATTTATAGACAAGCAGTGTTAAGTAAATGTACTTAAATATATTTGAATTAAGTTCTGCAGATTTATAATCAAAATACCAAGTTGGACCAATTAAGTCTCGAAAAATGACGTTATTTTGTCATGAATTTTCTAGCTAGCACAGCACTTGAGCGCACATAAGAACGACAAATTGCTGTGTTACATTAAGAAATCAATAAAATATTTCCCAGATTTAGGAAATAACAATAATCAAATCATTGAAAGTGCCATAGCATTTACAGACACGGATTGGAATATTGAAAACTACATGCCGAGTAGTTAAAAAGCCTTTTCTAAAACCCCTTTCAAACTCTAAGAGCAGAAAGTTTAGCTATTAGTTCAAAAACAAATAAACTGTAAGTTCTAAAAGTAACGTACGCCCATACTGGCCAAGTGTCTCACTTATCCATCTTGAAGGAAAGTAGCATATTTAAATTGAAACCACTGAGACAATGCACATGTGTCCAAGCTAACGGTAAATGAAAAGAAATCAAACCTGGCACTAAAATACATAATACACTATGAAGTTTGGCATTTTTACAACAAGGCATCGCAGAACCCAGAAGTTACTGACGTAACTAATTTGTTTGAAATAACAAGAACCGTTCATAAAACGTTGCATCCAAACACAACTTTATGTTTTTTTTTTAATTAACATTTTCAATTTTATTACTTATTACAGGTGTGCTAAAATAAAAATGTATTATCGAAAGCTAAAACAAAATTCTTGCCATTTTTATAACTTACTATATTATAGCTAAGCTCTGCAAGAACCTTTCGTGCAACAATATTTACTATACCTAATAATTTTTAAATTATTAAAAAAAATAAATACAAAAATTATTTTTGAGTTCCTTGCATAAAAATGATATTTACTTTCATTATGATAAACATCTCTACAATCATGGTCAAATGCTTGTTTTAAATATATACTTAAAATTTTTTCTAATATTAAAATATATATTATCTCAGCTAAATAATTCACAGAAAATAGAGGAAAATTACACATCACGGAGTATTAATGTTAAATGTATTATTTGTTTGGATCCATTTTCAATATTTTAACCAACAACTTTTTTTTTCGATTTTACATATTAAATTTTCTTGAAGGTTGTAGCCAGGAACCTGCAAATCGATCATTTGCAACAAAAACAGTTTAATACGTCTACATAAGTACAATTTCCTGAGAAACAATAAGCACTTGAGTAGTAGTAAGTACTTCAATTAAACCAAAGTTAGTTTAGGAATAATGCACTCTTTTGTGAAAGGGTTACTACTGCAATAGCTTAGGACGATGGCGGTGTTGCTGTGAACTTCGTTTTAGTTAAAAATGCAAGAAAACAACGCTGTTAATTATAGGTTAACAATTAAAACAAAACGTCTTTTATTTTTGCCATTCACTTACAGATCCAAGTTCGGAGTTTAGTCGGTGCTCGGCGAATGTGATCCTTTGGGCGTCACACTCATGGAGCGAAGAAACCGAAATGTTGATGCTCGGTGAATGTGATCCTTTGGGCGTCACACTCATGGAGCGAAGAAACCGAAATGTTGATGCTCGGTGAATGTGATCCTTTGGGCGTCACACTCATGGAGCGAAGAAACCGAAATGTTGATGCTCGGCGAATGTGATCCTTTGGGCGTCACACTCATGGAGCAAAGAAACCGAAATGTTGATGCTCGGTGAATGTGATCCTTTGGGCGTCACACTCATGGAGCGAAGAAACCGAAATGTTGATGGTTTGAGTTCAGTATTCGGAGTATTATATTGAGGAAATAGTCAGTACCAAGTGGTGATTTTAAGTTCATTATGATTGGGAAGTACTATCGCCTTAAAGATCTTCTGTCTAGAACCGTCCAACTTTAAAAAAAATAATTTAACTACACATTTTTAACTTTTGAATATTTACAAACAAGGTGTTAAGAGTGGGATGGACCCCCGCGTTTTTTTTTTTTAATAGTTGTTTGCGCGAAAAGATTAAAAAAAAAAAAAAAAAAAACAATTATCTATGCCCCTATTTTTTTTATTCCTGTCATGTTAAGTGTATTTTTGGAGGAAAAAATTGTGAAAATAGTTTTTAAAGCTTGCCAATGCAGTTTCCTTAAGCGGCAAGAGAAAAGTTCAAAGTTGTGGTCTTTCATCACGTGTAATAAAACCCGTGTGTTAGAGATCTCATTTGCAGAGTACAGCGTAACGACGGAAACACTGCACGCCTTGCGCGTAGGAGCGATGAGGTACTAGAAATGCGTGTTAGTGTCGCCCGTATCGCTCCCTCGCTTCCTGAACTTGGACGCGCAGCTACATCCCACTCTTAAGGTTGCTGGTCTCCTGTGTTTCTAAGAAATGTTGTTCCACTTGTAGGCATCACTTACGAATATTACTTCCTCGCATTAAGAACAGTTAGTCTGCACATTTTTCAGACAATCGCCTGTCGAGATCCTAATGTTAGTGTTTTTGCACGTATAAAAAACTAACTAGCCAAGATGATATAATTTACATTGAAATAAGATACCACGAGCTACTTCAATGAATCTTCTAAACCACGCCATGAAATGTTTTCGCTATTTTTAAAAATTGCTTACAATAAGAGAATATTCGCAATTTTTTTTTTAAATTTATATTAGTCTATAGCTTTTTGTTAAGTAAGTATTGCAAAGTACACCTTGAAATGAATTAAGACACGTCATTTCAGTCAGCCTTGTTAACTTTTTCTGTAAATGATTTTGTTTATATTATTTGTACGTCGCAGAAAACACAAAAATTGAGATTTTGATATGCCACGACGTAAAAGACTATGGTACATAAACATATTTTTGTGCGAGGAACGATTATACGCTGTTCACGGTAAAGCGAACACTTTTGAAAGCCCTCTCATTAGGAATAATAGTCAATATATATATTTTATTTTAGCCTTAGATGTTAATTTTCTAGTGTGGTGGAATATACACACTGTGTTTATTGCTTACGTGGCAATATTTATTTAAGAACGTGGTTAAAGGATAAAATATGGCTGTAAGGAAAAAGTAACTAGGACATCAAAAGTGCTCACTTTACCGGGAACAGCCTATACTAATAAATAACTGTTACAATCTGGACAGTGATTCGTAGAAGTATAAAATAAGGTATTTCTAGGTGACAGGCTCGGTTGCACAATCGTGGTTCAAAACTCGATCCGAGATCGGATATAAGATCGACACAGAAAAATGTTGCGCCGTTCTAGTTCAGAGCTGGACTAGAGATCGAGCTGAAGTTCATTTTGAACCGCCGAAATTGGCGGTTCGAAATCTCGATCCGAGATCAGCAGCCATCATCGACAAATGTAGTTTGAAAATACGCCAACATATAGAACTACATTCGATTGTTTTCTTTGAAAATGAAAACAACATTATACGCACTTCAATACTATTCAGTAAAATTCGTACAACAATAATTCACTTAAAACAGATAATAAATCGCACATCTAGTTCTATCTATACTGAAAAATACGCCTACTTCCATGACGTCATATATTACGAACTAAAAGCAAAATTTGTCTCATACTTAATCTCGATTTCTCACTTTGGAATTAAGATCGACGAATCGGAGATCCAAAATCACGTAATTTCGTTGGTGCAACACTTTTAGATTAAAACCAAGGTCAAACTGGATCCTGATTCGGAACTGGGATCATTCGATCTCGGATCGGGGAAGATGTTGGTGCAACCTGGCACAAGAGCGTTCTCAGTACTGTAGGCTGTGTGTTCAGCATGAGCAGCAGGCTAACACGCTCGGCCCCACTTTGCCGCCTGTTGCGACTCTAGAACATCGGAACTGAAGGTAAAAATAGCGCTGTTTGTGTTTCAGCCGCCTCAACGCCTCCAACTTGGCTGGCCAAATGCGAGGTCCTAGCTTGTTACTGTAATCGACGTCTTATTTTAGAACCTTCGGAACCCAGGACGCTGTAGTGAGATATACGTCTTGTTGCTGGCGAGCCGGGTAACAATCTAACTCCTCAGAGGTCCTGCTTGCCGCTCAGCGAGTCCTCGGTTCGTGAGCGAGTGAAGAGATTTGGGTGGCTCTTAAAAGCGAGGTCTTGAGAGCCGATCAGTGTGAGGTGAGGTGAGTATGGAGCAGCACCGGAATACAAGAGCGGTGGAAATGGAAGATCCCCGAGAAAACCCGCTGACCAGCGGCGTCGTCCGGCACAATTCCCACTTACGAAAATCCGGGAGTGACCCCGACGGAAATTGAACCTGGTTCGCCTAGGTTGGACGAGAGTATTCTGGCCACTATACCACCGCGGCCCCATAGTTCACGTCGATATAGAGAAATGCAGGGGAGGGATTGATCCTTAAATTTAATGGCTGGAGGGTAAATAGGGGGTAGATTCAGACTTAGGATTAAAGTAATTATAGACGAGACTGTACACTATTTTTAAAAAATCCTTCATTTCACGGAAAAGTGCTGATAAAAATTTATCCAGAGGTGTGCGTAAACTCTCCGTAAAATTACGGACACATTTATTTTCAAAAACGAACTTTCCGTAAAATTCACGGAACCTCTGCGTTAATCCCCTAGTTAGTTTTCTGTACTTCTAGTTTAAATAATTTGTATTATATATTTTACGTTGATTTTCACTATGTGGATGTTCTACTGTGTATAAAAAATATATTTAAAAAGTTGAAATTTCTTACACAAGTAAGATTTGAACCCGAGTCTATAAGTTCCAAGTTCATGACCCTAACCACTTGCCTACAATGCTCACCAAATGAATCTGGTATAACTTTTGAATCTATATATTAGACACAGAAGCAACTTTTTTTAGTTTCTGTTAAAGTTAGTGTATTTTAAGTGTAGCTAAGTGCTAAGTAGGCCTGTTGCTACTTTTTAATGTTTGAAAGAACAGATCTTACTGACATGGATAACCTTAACTCCCGCAGAAACGTTAATTTTCCTTGTTAGAGTGGCGAAGAAATCTTCGTGTAGACTAGCCATTGTTCATGCCCGAAACGCTTTGTTATAGGAAATACGGAGATTCTCCGTATTTTGTATTTACGCACTTAAAAAATCCGTTTTTGTCATTGCGGATTGCGTTTCCGTATATTTACTGTGAATTTTCGTAAGAATTTCCGTAAATATATGGGAAATTTTAACAGTGAGTCTGGATTTTGGTCGTGCTTCCTAACCGACTTGCATACGTCTGCCTACAAATATCATATCTCTTTTTCTCCACGGTATACTATTGCAACAACCTGGCAGTTACATTCTACTGACTCCGTCTCTGATGTCTAAGAGTTCCATTTTCAGTAATACCTTGATATGCCCTGATCTCTGAAAGGCAGACGTCTGTACTGTCGGTCTTTTCCCGCCAGTCTCTGATTTGTCTGCCGAGTGTTGGGTGAAATCACGAAAATGTAATGCAATCAGCCTGGAAGAGGTATTGGGGTATCTGGTACGGATAAAGAGAGAGAGAGAGAGAGACAGACAGACAGACAGACAGACAGACAGACACACACACACACACACACACACACACACACGAACATATATATATATATATATATATATCCAGACACCAAATTTAACTAGGTTAACGTTTGGAAATTCCCTGATGTTTAGGTAAGTCGACGCCCCTGAGTAGTCTCCAATTTTAATATTGCACTTTTACGGATACGTTAATGCAAAGAGCTACTTTTCAGAATGTACATACGAGTTAGGTCGCTCTACAACTGGCACATTTCGCTAGCAAAATTATCACTTGATATGGTTTTTATCTGCATAATTTATAACGCGTTTTTTTTTTTTTTTTTTTTTTTGCGTTCTGTCATCTTCAATGGTCATAAATGTTCACAAATAAATCGGTAGATCATCGCCATATTAATTTTGCCAACTATAAACGTGTAATGTGCATACAGTTGGATTTAGTGTGATAAACAAATGCGCATAGCACCCGTGACAGCTATTCCACAAGGTAAGTCACTTTAGTATACATCACGTAAGTATATGCGATTGCATGTAATCAGTGCCAGTAATCCATTCACTGTTATTGCCAACTTTTCTGAAGCCCTGCTGAATCTACTTTCAGGATATTCCTCAGCCTCGAGCAAAAAAAAAAGCTTAGCCGAGTCTAGAAAATTACACCAGAGGGACAACGCACTGCATTGGTGCGCACTCAGTTTAATAGTACTTCGAATAAGAATTATTTCTTGCTAGGCATTACCAACACACACACACACATTTTCTCCATGATTTTATTCGCATTAAATACAAATGACATTATAATTATCATATAATATATTAAAAAGTAAAATTGAGTCAAAAATTAGGTTCTTTCATATTAACATAAGTATAAGACGCCTGTGATACACGGCATATTTAGGAACAACCAAACACATCATACGTGGGGTGATCTTTCAAAGGTTTGATTCAAAAAGTGTGAAGAAACTGTGAATAAACTATAGCAAAGATTTTACTCTTTAAGGTTGAAGTAAAGCAACTGCCTGTGGAGCACTGCCTGTGGAGCACTGCACCCGATTATACATAAAAACTCGTAAAAAAAGTAGTACAGACACCATAATAATTGTCAGGAAAGTGCGTTTTATGTTGTATATGAAAAAAAAAATTATATATTTTGAAAAATAATAAAATATTTTACTAAAACATAATTTTTAAACGTAAAAAAATAATTGATTAAAACAGTCTGTATTTTTAACTAAATTTAAGCGCATTTTCATTCTGGATGCTTTGGAAAGCATAATTTGCAAGAAAATCTCGTCATGGGATATCGTCATAATGTTTACTATTATTGTGTGTGAGAAAATTGTAATATTTATATAGGAAAGAATTTTTATAATTATTTTATGTGCGTCCATGTGTCACAAACATTTATGGGTGAAACTGACGTAAATAAAGTTAGTTGTAAAATTGATATGATACGTTATTACTATGATTTTATTACACATTATCACAGCATTGTGACGATCTTTCTTGAAGAAGATTTTGTTGCAAATTCTGCTTTCGGAAGCATCCAGAATCTAAATGTGCTTAAATTTCGTTCAAAATACAAACTATCGTAATCGATTATTCTTTTAGCATTTAAAAATACATTTCAATAAAATATTTTAAAATGTTGAAATATATACATTTTTCATTCACATACAGCATAAATCGCACTTATCTGACAATTTTTATGGCGTCTGTACTACCTTTTATAAGTTCTTCGCATTGTATAGTTGGGTGCACTGCTCCATAGGTAATTACTTTACTTCAACCTTAATTATTTTATTCAGCTGATGCTAATATATGCTCTACCCTGGTCTGCTTGTAAGAAAAGAAGCCGTGCTTGACTCTTCAAAACGTGAAGGCGCGACGACGTGTGATATAGGCTTGTCGCGGTTTACTGAACAATATAGAAAGGCGTGCTCAATGTATACTTTTATCCTCATTTTGTATCCTCCCGCCATATGTCAAATTTACGTTGCCATGGGCCTGATGAATTTCTCCATGCGTCAGTCAAGCGAAATTGTGGAATAGTTAGAAACCCAAATGTGTTACTGACATGCCAATTCGTAGTCTGATGTGCATATAGAGAGCAATAAAACACCAACTTGATTTGCCATGAAGTTAAACATTACATTCGCAATACGACGTCAAGTAAAGCACTTGAAGAAATCAATAAAGTTTACTAACCGACGTAAATTTTATGGCACGTTATTGCAACTTTGAAATATGTTCAGACAGGTAAGTACTGAACACCGCGGTGCAACAGAAACAGAATGGAGGTCGTATATTTCTAAGGAGCAGAGAGGGGAAGGCCAGGAGGGGTAGGAACTCCTACACCCCCACCACTTTTCAGGCAGCAGCCGCCTCTCCCCCGTCACCCTTCCAATCCGTCTGCCCGTTGTAATTGACACCTACAGCGATTAACTGTTTGCCTCATTATTTTTATTCATATGTGATTACGCAAGAAAATACGGCAATAACGGAGTAGATTAAAACAAATTAAACATTATTAATTTTTTAAAACCTTAGTATACGTAACAGTAAGTGTAGTTAGATCAGAATAAGTTTGAGACTTGCCTCTCCCCGCTCTCCTACACCCGTGAACAAGAAATCGGAGCTTATGATTGTTTTCATCTGATTACAATAATGTGTTTATTTCGCTTGGTTTTTCATCTTCATCCCGAACAAATTGGTCAGGATGGCTGAAATGTATAGAAATTCCATACTTAATTAATCGTAAGAGCGTGCCGTCCAAATGGCCAAGAACCGCCCTAAAAAATTACTTGACTGATAATAAGAAGCTTACTGTGACACTTATTTTACCCCACATACAAATAACACCAGTTGTGGCATCGAGAACAAAACAGCAATGAAAAAGTGCCGAAAGTTCAATAAATAACCAACAGTCTTTACATACTCACAGACTCATCGAACTGCACTTGTCACGTGACACTATATGCCAGTCGACTAATGGCAAGGGAGTCTCGGTTGGTGTGATCGAAATAAGGGTAGATAGGCAGCGTTCCGGAGTTTTCTATCGCCTTTAGACATACCGCAGCGCTGTAATTCAACCTAACTATTTATACTAAATATTGTTTTAGAATATGGTGCCATGCAGATCAAGATCGACAAGTGCAGAACACGGTCTCTGTGGTACCAATTTCCGTCACAGTTACACGTTTATTACTTTTACCTTACATGTATGAGCAAACAGAAAGCTGTTCGAAATGGGGACTGGAGGGTGCTGGTAACGAGAAGATAGTCTGGATGTCCGAGGTACGAATGGGACCTACTCTGAGTGCGTCTCAGGACTGAGTCCCATACGCCTAGGCATGCAGGAAATACTAACTACAAGGGAACATGCTTTGGTATATCAACCAGATTATTAGCATAAATGTGAAAAATGCATAATATGGGTAGTTAAGGCGTTGTAGAGGGCGAAGGACGGGTAAAAAGTACTTCTGGCTCATCCTGTAGCAATGCATTCTGAGGTGTTCCGGGGAGCAACGCCATGAATATGCAGCTATCAGGACATTGCTGCGATATCTGCCTTCGATTACTATTTTGTACAACATAATGACCTTCCCGGGGATAAGTTTACTGTGTTTGCGTGTGTACATTCATGTCCACATGCGGCTTCAGTTTGGTTAAAAAGTTTTTTTAAGAACATTCTTTATGGGCTCACTACAGTATTGCCTAAACGAAAATCCCCCATCGTCAACTGTATTACCTACGAATTTTGTAAAAATTCTGGATTGCACTGGCGTTTTTAAAAGCCATACTACTAGATCCTACTAACAATACAGTAGGCGAGTACTAATTTCTTACTATTCTAATGATGGCACTGTACTAAAGACCTAGCACACTCATCTATACCAACTGTAAAACTAAATCTGAAACGCTGATAAGTACACATGACAATGAACCACAAGTGTTGTTCGTTTAGTAAACAACGCATTAATGCGAGGTTTTGCAGCACTAGGAGACATACAATTACTTACGCCCAAGTCAAACAATCCCATTTCGCTTCTCAATATTTATCTATAAAAATAATTAGATAGTGCTAGCCGAACTTATATACATGCTGCAAAGCGAAGTCTAACTGCCGGAAGACTTCACACTAACTGGCGGGTTTTGTGCTCAAATCTCCACCTTTCAACGAATGTGCCCGTACGTGGCATGCTTAGCTATTCAATACCGATGGGATGTGTTAATGAAGGGTACTCTGCACCAGTCTTTCTACTGTCCTACGGTGAACCCAAAATTAATGCCGATTTTACATATATTTCGCATTAATACGGGAAAGGTGGAAAGGTATAGTACTAACTCATCAAGTGATAATAGAGCTGGGAAAAGGAGGAGCGGAGTGGAGCAGTTGTTCCTGATGTTTCTCCGGAGATTTCCAGTAAGTCTCCAATTGAAATTGTGGCACCCATACATGACACTGAATATACTGGCAGTGTTTTACGATATTTACCGAGTAAAATGTATTTCATAGCCTTGTCCATTGTTTGAACATTAGATTTACTTCAATTTCTAGGCTTGTGGGTTTGAGCCGCGTCGTGGATTTCTTCTCCAACGTTTCGGCAGTCGTTGCAGCTGTCATCATCAGGGAGCGATAGTTGACCAATTGACAGTCGAAGCTGCGAGAGCTGTTTTTGTTTGAGTATGCGTTCCGCTTCTGACGTATCTAAGGGCACCTGCTGGAAGAGTAGCCACTTTCTTCGGCTGTCCTCAATTGGTCAAGTATCACTCCCTGATGATGGCAGCTGCAACGACTGCCGAAACGTTGGAGAAGAAATCTACGACGCGGCTCAAACCCAGAAGCCTAGAAATTGACTACAATGGCTGCGAAAGCCTGCGAGCTATATTAGATTTACTCATACGCATATCATTTCCAATTGCGTGCCATAATTTCTGTGCTTTTTATTCTACCGACGTAGCATGTCACAATCAAACGCGTGTCAGTACCAATGTATTAGTTGTGTTCGTTCCTGTTTCTTTGTGCACACAGACGAACATTTGTCTAATAACTAAATGAATGAATAATTATAATAGTAAGGAAGATATTGTACCAAAATAATTGTTAAACAGTTAGACCATGCAATGCAAATTAAGATGGTTAAAAATCATACTTCTAGCTTGCTCGGGCGACAAAACATGATCTCCGTGTCAGAAATAATTTGCCTTGAAGCGGAAAACAACCTCTTCTGTAGGAAGTGAAGTGGCAGGGAGAATTAAATAAAATCCCAACACTATCTCATGGAGCTGGTTGCCTTTATGTTTGGAACAATATTTCACTTGATCCATTGTGCTTGGAAGAGGGCGCATCTATAAATAATTGGCGTAACAGAATGACAGCATCATATGTGGCAGTGCTAATACTGTGCTACCCTCTGTCATGAATCCCAGCAGATCGTGAGCTTCTCAGCCACTCTGTGTTTCAGTGGATGGCTCGTTATTGTCATTCCGTTCCTCCGTCGTTTGAAGGAGAGTCTTGAGCACCTTGTTCAGTATATTTTTAGTGTGTAAATTATAAAGGAAATTACCACGTGTCATCTAATGAGTGTAATAACTTTACTGATCTGAAAATTCGCTTCTTCTGCATGCTGAGCTGCTCTAAAGGCAGTTTTATTAAACATGGGATCTAAGAGAGTTGACCCTCGAGGAACCGAACGGTTTTCATATGGGAACAGTCTTTCTCTGGCTTGGAAATCCTTTCCAATTTCCGTTCCGGGCGTTACTCCAGAAACTTGAAGAAAGATAACATGTACCAGAGGAATTATCTTTGAAGAGGTAATGTAGCGCCCCTCCCCCCTTCTGACATCATCACCGTCATATTCTGTAATGGGGATATGATCACAACTGTTTATTCCAGGATTTTCCATTCCTCGTCTGAAATGATAATTGTAATGAATCTCTGAAACATAAACATGTCCCACAGTAACCTACTGACGTTCGAAAAGTGAGTGGCCACATTTGTAACTGCGTGTCCAGCTGTAATGACTGATGTGTCAAGAGAAGCAGACTAAATTCGCCGTTGACTACGAAATGGGTCGTCACAGTCAAATAACCGTCCTGCCTTTTCGACCTCCAGCAGTCAGTAGCAAGTGCGACATGTTTGGTTTCTGCCAAATCGCTAACAACTTGTATCCTGATATCTTCACAAGGTTTGGGGGTAAATATCTGAAACAAGGTACACGAACCTTTGTTCATAGATTAAGTACATCGTAAATGTAATCAGTATTTTTCAGCATATACATTATTTACAACGAAATTGTGCATTGTGTGTACGTAGCTCAGAAAGAGTGCGGCGAGTTGGAATTTCGTTCCGGTGATATAAATCTTGTACACATTTTTTTTTAACCATTTCTGCTCTATGACAGATATCAGATGCATGATAGTCACCACGATCGTGGTCAAACTTTGATGCAATTTCATTTTACCTTCGCTGTTGCGTTCACACACCGGTACAGCAACCACGCTGCTGCTACCCGTATTTGTGACCACGTCATGTAGATTCTCACTATGCGCCCGTCGTACGTGGCCCATCAAGTTCGACGTCCTGCCTCCGGTAGCATACATCTTACCGCAAAGTTTGCACTTTGTTCTTTTTTTGTTCAGCCACTTCAAAGAAGTGCCAGGCATCTGATGGTTTACTTGCCACTGCGTGACATTTTATTATTAATTACGTTTGCACAGTATACAATCGATTAGGTACTGTGAACACGCACGAAGAAAGTATTTTATTACTTTTGGTTACATTGTCCCTGTTGAAAACCCAGCAGACAAGTAAGAATATTGAATACTTATTGTACTTTGCCCTGAGTGTGTAGCGTTGAACTTTAATCTTACCCGGCTTTCCTATACACAACAGTATGCTTCCTTGTTGGTTGCCGTTCGTCCACTACCTCATCGGAGAACATCTACTAACAGTGTTAAGTTGAAAAGTTTTAATGTTAGCGTTGTGAACGTTGCAGGTAGAAAGCATTGTGTTCAGTCTTTCCTCCCCTTCTTCTTCTACTACCTCCGTATATCTCCGGGTCTACCCATTGGCTACGGAAAACCGCATAACTACCGGAGATAACCGTAGGTGACGTATCATTCGCACCACCACATTCATCCATAGGAGCCTCCGCTCCTTTCCCAGCACTAGTTGATAACTCATACGCCACAACGATTAACATGTGTGGGGAAATGCCTTGAGGAAGAAAAAATACTTACAATGAATAACCTGCTCACCGTATATCGAATAGTTTTTCCTGCTTGCTTCCTAGGGTGTAGGAGAGAACTTCAATTTCTCGGCCCCTTTTTATTCTGATGCCGAATACTATTAACTTAGTAGATTATTACTATAACAAAATATATGTATCCAAACGGCGTAACCAAATCAACAATCGCGATGTACATTTAGCAGAAATAAAGAGGTAGTAAAATCGTAGGAATAATATATATTTTCATAAATTATAAATATTACGTTTATATATATATATATATATATATATATATATATATATATATATATATATATATATATGTATATATATATATATATTTGCACGAGGATAGTTAGTTGTTTGTTTATGGTCAATTATATTTAAAGAACATCAATACGTATGTTCTATACGATGAACATTTATGTTACAGACACATGGAGAAGTTGTGCGAGTAATTTTTTCTAATAATCAGGCATCCCGTGCATTTGTTTACGTGGTTTTCCAAATCAAAAGGTTTAAAGAACTTCGAAAGAACTTCGAGAAAGGCCTTTAAAGTGTTTAGATGACATATTAAATTGCAAAAACTGTAACGCCAAAGTTTTCAGTACTGCACAAATAGCGCACCCAGAAATAATTATTCACAAGAGACAAAGTGGTATAATACACTATCATTTTAATACTGTAACTGATATAAGTTTGGCTGCGACTGGTCACGTATGTACATGCGCCACAGAGGGCGCTACCATCGCTACAGCTCTAAGCTTTGTTTGCATGCAACTTCAGCGCCCAAAGGTGTAGAGGATGTAGCTGGGTACATATCGCTACATCACCTGTGAGATAAACTGAGATTCTATTTTCATTAGATTCCTCAATATTATATTGATTTCAGATGTATTAACTTTATGTGTGTAAAGATTTCAAAAATGTATTGATCAAATTTTATTTTATTTCCCTTATCTTCGAATTATTTACTATTGTCATCAACATTTGCATATAAGTCACGTAACAATTTCTTTCTGTCGAGTGTTTTATTGGACATTCAACATTCACAAACCTGTCGATGATAGGAATAATTACCACGTCCGTGAAACACGTTAAATTTATCTGAAATTCATAATTAGATTGTTATGATTATCAGCGTTTATTTTACTTACACCGTTCGCTAATTTTACTCCAACTCTTCGAGGCATTATATAAGGCGTAGCACACGAATGCTGAAATTGTAATTACAGTCGCCAGTAGAACTACTGTATCTAGTTGTAGCAACCAAAATACTAATTCCGGTGACAAAAACGTGAAATCGCTGGGTGTAGAAGTTGTAAAAGGTACAACAAGTGCGATCAAAGAATCTCTAGTAACGTGAAGGGTTGCAGGGCGAAGCCGTGCAAAGTATAATGTGTGTGGGTGCGGAGTGAATGTATGGGAATAGCGTCGGCGGCGTATTCGACACAGGTATGAGTTTTAGAGAGGGTAACTCTTTGGACTACAGCAAGCAAGGTGGTCGTTCTGTAGAGTTGTCCGCTACCAGAACTGTACCGACCGAGCTGTGGGATGGTGTTGGAAGCAGTCTGAAATTGCGGGACCATATATCGGCCGGGAATGCTTGGAACGAAAAATGACCTCCAAAATAAAAAAAAGTTTCATCGTCAGACAGGCACGAACTAACATCCAAACACACCACGGTGGTTTAGTGGTTAGACTACTCACCTCCCACCTAGGGGAATCAGATTCGATTCCCGGCGGGGTCGCCCCCGGATTTTCGAATGTGGGAATCGTGTCAGGCGATGCCGCTGGTCGATGGGTTTTCTCGGGGATCTCCTGTTCCCCCGCCCTTGCATTCCGACGCTGCCCCATACTCACCTCGCTTCACCCTCTTCGGCTCTCAATACCTCGATGTCAAGAGCCGTCCAAATCTCTTCACTCGCTCACATCCAGCCGCGTCACTAGTAACCCATATTTCCACCGCATTATTGCGAGATAACTCGCAGAAGAAGGCCCTTCGTCCCGCAACGCTGTTTTGCACTACATCTCGAAAACACCGACTTCGTTTCCAATTTTGTTGTAGTAATTGGAGGGCATGGAAGGTTAAGAAATGATGAAGTGTTATATTTAGATACGTATCTGGTTATTCAGAACGTGGTTGACAACCATTTTCGAGTACTGAAGGGCATTGAAAAGAGCACAAATCTGGACTTCATTTTTGCCGTTGTTGTGCCAGAGCTGGTGGCGTCAAGGCGTGAGAAGCAATCTCCCATGACTCTCAATCTTCCTTGGTATTGGTTCAGGGGAACACTGCAGTACATCCAGGTGGTTCTACGGCCGCGTGTGCATCCCTTCATTGCACGGCTCCAATGGGGTACTTCACAAAGTAAGCGTAAAGCGTTTTTCACAATACTACTATGCATTGGGACGCGATGCGTTTGACGCCTACGATCGCCGACCGATTCCATTTGTGGTTTCACAATGACGCGACAGTTTGTCGGCGATAGGTGCTATGTTGCCAACCGTTGTCAAAAAAGAAATTTAAATTTTTGGCCACAATGTTGAACAAAAGACACGCGAAAAATTGGTCTGTTGGAACGAAAACAGAAAAACAAACAAAGATTTAAAAAAATATGGCAATACTATGAAATAATACACAGAAGTTTTGCTTTCCACCAAATACGTATTTGTTTACAAAACACAAGACTACTTTTTTTTAGTCGTCTGTGCTCAAAGTAAACAACAATTCTTCTACTTCTTATCTGTCGCCGTCTGCCGCCGGCAACGCAAAGCATTGCAGTATTGTGAAAACCGCTTAAAGCGCAGGTTTTCGAGGACTCCTCTCATTCTTTCGACACATTTCCTTGACCAGCCCGATCTCTATACTTGCACACAGAATATGTACGGGGCCAGCTGGGGCTGCAGCTCCAGTCAAAAACGAGTCTACAGCACCTGCAATGGCAATTCAACAACTGTGGCGCGATCTTCTACATGACACAGAATAGCAATATACGTCTCTATGACTCCATGCCTGACCGTCTCGCCGCATCTATCCGCGCTAGGGAGTGGAGCAACAATGTATTACAAGTAATTTTCAACTGTACAAATTTACCTGAATAAAAAATACATTTTGTCTTTACCTTAGTCATTTGTATCATCGTTACCATTGATTGTGCAAAGTTTCATTACATTTCGACGCTTCCTTCTAGGTATTGAATCTTTATTGCAATGAACGTACATATTTAATGTTATAAGAATGATAACCAGTGAAAAAACCTTTGCAGTTTATTTAAGACCATTGAATTTATATAAATTACTGTGACAAGAAAAAATTAATAAAATATACACTGCTTGACAAAAAAATTGGGGTGCCTAGACTTGTTAAAGATTAAGAGTTGTAATGATATAGAAAGTTTAGAGTGGCTACCAAAATGCATTAGTTTTCTGTTACGATTATAACGATAGTTCTGTATGGTGCGGACGGAACGGCAGTCAGTCGGTTAACACAGTGAGGGAAGATTAGCAAATACTGAGTATACTTCGGGTATGGGTGAGGCCTGTTGGACGTATGGTGTAATAACCAGAGGTGTGGTGCATACCGACGTCACAGTAACACGATGTTGGTACCAACGTGTACGTGAGGTCACCACACACACGCACATCTCGAAGTTTCCGATCCACCAAAACAGATATATGACCTGCCACAACGAGGGAGGGTCGCCGTACTTACCGCCAAGCATTATTCAATCCACTACATCGGCTTCTGTCATCTGGCCACAGTTACTGGACACTTTACCCCATCCTGTGTCATCCCACACCATGTCTAGGCGATTGGCATCGACCAAACTAAGGACTCACTGTCCCATGCGTATGCTGCCGTTAACAACAGAGTAGAGATGATGGTTCTCTGAAGTGTGATGCCCTAATGGGAAGAATGGCGTAGTGCCGAGTGGCGTCACATCATGTTCAGCGATGAATCTCGGTTCTGCAATAGCCATGGATCACAGTGATGTGCGAGTACGGTGACGCTAAGGAGATAGGAGAAATCCTGAAAATGTAGTGGAGAGGCAGACTAGAATTTCTTTTGGCATTGTAGTGCGAGGAGCCATAGAGAATGAGTGCAGGTCACATCTGGTAGTGATCCTCAGGCCAGCTCAGAGAGGACATAAACCTCGCGGGGCGCGAAAGGGCAAAAGCTGGCTGTATCGCAACACTCAGTAGGCCTATATGTAGGGACTGCGAAAGCATAGCCAATCGATAATTTAGGCTTGAAATTTTCAGTAAGAGTTGAACTGCCTAAGGAAACGAAGTGAAATCAAAATATAATATGGTTTTGGCATGTTGGCTGAAAGCAAATATGGAGGCCGCACTCCATGTAAACCCTGCATTAAGTAGCACTTTGCTACAGTCTTTCAACGAAACAATACTCATACCTACACATCATATATCTATGGAATGCGTTCATCATTTTTAAGTACTCTCGTCGACAGCAAGGTCCCTCGATATATTCCCGGGAGAACATTTGTAGGATCAGCTCGGCCTTTAATTCGGTCACTGTGTCGATCTTCATAGTATCGAGGGCCAGTTACATCTATGGTTTAACTAACCTCAGGAGAGGGTACAATGGCTGCACGATTGCTTGAAAATCGAATCGGCGTACGTATTGAAGACTGAGAGAGTGCTGCATCCTACTGACATGAGACACCGTATTCCCAACACTGTTGTCTAAGTGTGATCTAATATTTAAATCGTAGCAATAAATCCACATTACCTTTTAACACTGCAGTTTCAGTTCACACCTCTCACTGTTTGTAGGTGCTTAAGTTTTTTTGTCCGTGTTTATACTCGTATAATACAGCTAAAATATTTTTAAAGAAAATTTGAACTACAAAACTTAAGTGTACGGGATGGATCAGCACCGTTAGATAACAAACCAAACGAAGCATTAACACAGGGAGGAATATAATGTATGTATATCTTTTTTTTTTTTTTTAATCACATTGTCATGCATATACAGTACTATAAAATAATGTTCATTTTCACTATAAACGTTTGAGTTACTTTTCATGTGTTATATTATTAGGCCTAATACAAAAATTTAGTTTTATTTGACAAACAAGTATGGTTAACATGTCGCTTTATTTATATGTAAATGACAATAACCAATCAGAGGCAGTTACACAAGTCTTCGCCGTCTTGGCTGTGAACATAATAGGATAAAATTTGTATTATTACTCGTTTAAGCAAAACCATTGGTAAATTTTTCAAACTTTAATTGCATTATTATTATTAAATTACAGTGGTAGGGTTATGCAGATTCTTGGACAATGGGATAGGGGAGTGATGCCGTGGTACCGTACGCTATCTTGGATTCCGACATCATGCTTTGTCATTCTTGTCACCCAACCGCTCTATTGGATCTAGGTGACCTTGACCATTGACCTAGAACCAGTGAACTGTAACCTCGAAAACTCAGAAAATCCAAAAATATCGAAAAAGATTAAATAATTAAAAACTAGAGAAATTTATAAAATATTAATTTATAACATTTCTAAAAACTTGACCTTTAACCTTGACGTGGTGAGTGTAATCTTGATTGCCTCGAAACAAAAAAAAAAAAACAAAATTTAAAAATCACAAAAAATTATAAAACTTCAAAAAATGTATAGCAAAGTTAAAATAAAAAACTATTAAAACTTTGACCTTTGACCTTAACCCAGAGACCTTTGACATTTAAAATCCAAAAATCCGAAAAAAAAAAAAAAAAAAAAAAAAAAAAACACATTTTAAAAATGTTTAAATTATTAAAACATATATAAAAATAACAAAAAATCCAAAAAGATTCCACAAATTCCCAAAAAATCCTTGACCTAAGACCCAAGACCTATGACCAATGACCCAGAACCAATGACCTATCACACAATTACCCATGATTCAAGGACCCATGACCCATGACCTAATTACCCATTAACCAATTGGCCCATGGCCCATGATCCGTTACCCATAACCCAATAACCAAATAAAAACCCTAAAAATCTATAAAGATTATAATTAAAACATTCAATGATTTATAAAAAAATATTATTAACAAATTTATATAAAAAACTTACATTTTCAGAAGTTTCCTCAGCGCCGTGACCGGCAGACGGCTGGCCCTCGCAAATGTTTCTCATTTGTTAATTAATCGACTGGGCTTCACCCACTCACCTTTGATCATTCTGTTGAATGAACTCAATCCACCATATTCATTTTTTCGTTTGACATTTGCTTACTCTTTCATCACGTAGGTGGTGCTAGTGTATTAATCATAGATTTCGTCACCAGATGAGCTGTCGATTTAGCCATCATGTTGGTTGTTGTTGACCTTGCCCTTGGCACCAATTACATAGAACTATAAAAATCACAGTCGATACAATTGAACATTACTAGTTGGTCACAACAAGGACCCATACTGACTAACCATACTAGCCAACGACTGACTCCACCTCATGCTGTTTCCGATTTGTCAGTATATATGTGTAAGTATGTACACTTGGGTACTAGCAGTGATGTGTAATTGTCGTGTACGTGTTGAAATTATCCGGACAGGTCATCACCTCTTCATGTTAAGACTGGTCGCGCATTCTGGCGGAAATATCAGAAACTATTTGACAACAGAAAAATGTGGTCCATGATGTTATATACACGTTACGATAACTTCTATGGTTATGCTTAAAAACACAACGATACAAAACTTTTATTATTTATTTTTGCCATGGTTTTGTACCGTGATGTCTTACTAGTTTAAGCGCTGAAACATGGCTTTAATCGGGAATGAGGAATTAACAGGAGCAGTAGTGAACGCGCATTATTTACAGGTGGGAAATGAATGGCGGTGCAGAAATACTGTTGTACACTGGTTGCTTGGCACAGCAGCAAGAAACAACAGGTGTGTGTTGTTCTGAACGAAAACTAATACACAAAAATATGCCAGCATAATTTCTGGTTTTGGTCGTCGTACACTTTGAGTACAAATTGTACAGCAGAAAAAAATTGCAGGAATATAGAAAGTCTTGCACCTCAGAATCCTGAGGTTACGTTCATCTGGTCAGCTTCTCTCGATTTCATAAGTATTCATACCACACCAATAGCCTTGGGATATTGCTTTATAACGTCTGTGGAAGATTGTAAACAAATTAGGGCAGTTATGGGATATGTTGGATTTATTTATCGTATGTAAAGTGGCATTTCACAGAAACTGGCATTCTTTTCTCGTCCCTCGATACTTACCCTACCATGTGTTTGAAATATGCACATTGATAACAAAAGAAGGACAAAAAAAATTCAATTAAGCGGGGTTTGTAATAACTTGGAAATGCGGATTGCAATTGTGATATTATTTGTAAGCATACACCTGGAAAATATCCTGCAGAAGTCTACAAAACGCTGAGAATTTTATTCATAATTGGAGTCACATTTATTAAACTAACAATTATTTACACATACAACAAAACAACAGTTTGTAAATACTTAGTAACTATTAAAAACTGGAGCTTTATAGCCACAAAACGTACACGTTAATTTTCACAACTGAAATAAATATGGCGACTGCCGTAAGTACGTAAGTATGGCCAGCAATTACCAATTTCAAATACTTGCCAATTATAGAGCCTGTGTGGACTATACTGGGAATTCGGACAGCGCTGGTATATACATGGTGATGTCACTTCCGGGGACAGGTACACAAAAGTATACATTTATTGAGAATCCGGAGACAGCCTAGGACTAACTCCACCTAAGACTGGTTCCTGGCGAGATTGACTGAGCACAAGACTAGCTCCTGACGAGACCAGTTCTTGCAGAACTGACTAGAACAACCGACATGGTGGCTAAATCGACAGCTCCTCTGGCAGCGAAATCGATAATTAATACGCATCACCCAGATGATAAAATTTAAACAAAGGACACACAAAAAATGAATACCTATGGTGGGTTCAATACATTAGACAGAATGAGCAAAGGTGAGGCGGTGGAGGCCTGTCGACTAATTAACAAATGAGAAACATTGGCGAGGTTCAGTCGTCTGCTGGACATGGCGCTGACGAAACCTCTGGAAATGTAAGTTTTTTTATATACATTTATTCATAATAATTTTTTTAAAATAAATTATTGAAAGTTTATTATTTTTTATATCTTTTCGTATTTTTATTTGGGTCTTGGGTTATGGGTCATGGGTCAGTGGGTCAACGGACCATGGGTCAATGGGTCATGTGTCAATTGGTCAATGTGTCAATGGGTCATGGGTCAATGGGACATGTGTCAATGGGTCAATGGGTAATGGGTCATCGAGTCATGGGTTATTGGGTCTTGAGTCATGGCTCAAGGGTCAAGGTATTTTAAGGAATTTGTTAAAACTTTTTGGATATTGTTTGTCATTTTTATTTTTTTATAGTCATTGTTATTTTTAAAATATTCTTTATTTTCTTTCGAATTTTTTTGGATATTTTTGGATTTTTTATGTTTTCAAGGCCAAATGTCACTGGGTTTAGCTAAAAATACATGTTTTTAATAAAATTTTTTAATGAATTTTTATCAATTTTTAAAAGTTTTTAAAATTTCTTTGAGGTTTTTCGATTTTTTTTGTTTTCAGGTCATCGAAGGCCATGAGCACAGGGTCAAGGTCAAGGTTTAAGGTTTTAATAGTTTTTAATTTGAAACAGATTTTATGTAAATTTGTTATAATTTTTTTATTTTTCGAATTTTTTGGAGTTTTTAAATTTATTTTTGAGTTTTCAAGGTTAAAGGTTACAGGGTTAAGGTCAAAAACAATGTCACCTGGATTTAAGAAGGCGGTTGGGTTACCAGAATGACAGAGCATGATATAGGAATCCAAGATGCCGGATGGTGCAATTACACCACTCTCCTATCGCCTTGTCCAAGAATCGGCATACGCCTGCAACTAATTACATAATCTGTATTTTTTTTACTGGCACGGGAACTAGCAAAGGTCCAATTAAACTATTAATGAGATTCTTTTCTTAAGCTGTATACCTCGAGGGTGTTCGGAATGTTTTCCTACAGCAAGCAAAATTACCAACAGGAAACTGAAACTGCTAAGAAATTTGGTGTCATATAGAGCTGCTATTTTCCTTTTCTTATAGACCCTGCTCGAGACTCGACCTCAGCGCAGCCAACATTGCTGCCATGAAGTTTCTTCCTTTCTTCCGCTTTTCGTCAAACTGTCTCATTAGTCTACTTTATTCTCGAGAAAGTCCGGGACCCGAGAGAGACAATATCGCTGCTCCAGTTGTTAGCTGCCACGTAAGCCAGTCACAGAAGCAGAATGAACATTTTATTTTTGGAGCTATTTACTCTGTGCGATTCCGTTCAGCCCAGCTGGATGTGTTGCACATTGCGTTCGATTTGCTACTTGAATGCAACAACTTGCACACACACGAATCGTTGTTCCATTAATCGTCGTGTACACACGATTGCTCTGAGAAACGGAATAGCATCAATTCATTGGTTTTGGCATGTTGGCTGAAAGCAAATATGGATGCCGCAGTCCATGTAAACAATCTTGACACAAGTGCACGTAATTTAATGTTGACGTACGTAAAACAGCCTAGCTTAAGTAATTAAGATTACGTTTGATTATGTTTGAAATCACTAATCCAAAAATTGGCTTCAATGCGACGTGAGTGCACGGAGAATCTGTTATCCATAAGTCGCTGAGTTGATGTACCCTATTAGCCGGAATTAGAATGACGTAGAACTTACACCTATGCGCGTGCGCGAGGAAATGGAACAATTTGTATTGCGCATTTTGTACATTTTGAAAACAAGGGAAATGGTATCGGCGGAACTAGCGGCGCTCAGGGACTGATCGCCGACCAACGAGTCTGCCTGCAGCCAAGCCAATCAAAAATAGGCACGTGTGTTGCTCAGAAGTATGTTAAATATAGCCGACTAATTTCATCTCACGGTGCCACACCTTCCTTAGTTTCTAGTTCAGCGTAAACATAGCCAAATTATTCTTGGACAACAGCCTATCTCATTTTCAAAAAGTAAGCTTTTGAGGATTTATTGAAATCACATATTACCTCTTTTCGACCTCTCAGAAGTAGAATTTCGAACAATTCCATCTCAATGGGTGCTTACACCGTAAGGGGAGGCCATCCTTCAACTTTCATGTTTTTGCGTCTAGCGTTTTGGGGTGTGCGTTGATGAGTGAGTGAGTCAAGTCTGTCAGTCAGTCGGGATAATTAATTTTATACATAGAAAGAAAGAGAGAGAGAGAGCGAGAGAGATTCGTGGGGAGAGTATGTTGCTGAGGGATGGAGACAAAGCTTTTGATCTGAAAGAAAATCATCTGATTGTAAAATGTTGCTTAAGTCGTCACGCAGCAATCACAGACAAACGTGCTTACTTTCTCCATGGTTTTCGCGTGAAACAAGAACCCCTCACGTACCGATTTCATCCTCCCCTGTTTTCTCAGCCACGTGCGTGGCGTTGGTGGCAGTAGTATTGCCTACCCCCGCAGGACTACAACACAACTTCGAAATTTTAAGCCGCATTTTCTCGAAAATTGTTTACCGAAGTGGGTTCGAACAAGAGGACATTAGTATTCATTTTGAAATATTAAGTAATAATTCGCCCCAAATATTTCGTTACCACCAAGTGCTACAAAGGTTACCTGCGAAAATAGTGACTTCTTAAGCCATGAAGGGGAACAATTTGACCAGCCACATTTTAACAGAGCCCCATTTCTTGAAATACGGCTACGATTTTTCTTGCTCCATTTCAAATACTTCCAGGTATTCATTTCAATGCCACGTACCTTCCATAATATTCGCCACACAATAGTGTTCGTATCCATTAAATCTTAACAAAGTCCCTTTTTAAGCCATTGTATATTAAAGCGGCAATTTATTCCTTAGAACCTGAGGATGAAATTCTAAAAGTTCGAGCATTATCTGCTGCTGCCTTTCAGATGCGCACTCTTATTCATCCTACAAGATGGCGATTTTTGTTTTGCCTTGGGTTCAAACTGTGTGTACTGCAGTGGGCATAAAAATTTGTAGAGATATGCACAAGAGAGAACTAATGTATTGATAACCACACCCTAACTGCCGAGTCAACCGGAAAGTGTAAGCAAACTTCCAAACATATTTAAATTATGAATTAAACACGCACAAGCATTGCCATAAAAATTTGCGTACACTAAGGAACTGTTGGATTTAAAATAAAATATTAGCACGATGGCACAAATAAAAGGAAAAAAGTTATTTCCATCATTATCATTCCACTAAGTCATTCCAACCTGCAGCACAAAAGAAATGCACATTTATTACCTCGTCCAACTACCTTGAGTCTGGAGTGGAGTAGAGAAGAGAGAATTGGGCGATTATTAATATCGGGGTCTTGAGAGCCGATGAGGACGAAGTGAGGTGAGTAAGGAGCAGTCCCGGAATGAAAGATCGGGCGAAACAGGGGATCCCCGAGAAAACCTGCTGACCAGCGGCACCATCCGTCACGATTCCCAGATACGAGAATCCAGGAGTGACCCAACCAGGAATCGAACCTGCTTCGCCTTTGTGGGAGGCGAGAGGTCCGACCACTACACCACTGTGACCTCCTTGAGCCTGGATAAATACATTATCATTCATGGAATCAAACGAACGATATACGTTATCTGAGACATATTGGCCTGCAGTTGCTGCGAAGTATTTCCCAAATCTCCGAAAAGGAGGAATCTGGCGTTCCATCTGGTCCTGCGAATTTTTGATTGGCAACAAATAAGTTATAGGCTGTTCACGGTAAACTGACAACTTTTGAAAGCTCTGCTTAAGATTTACTTGTATGCACGTTATGTATTCTTCCTTCTTATGTAAAAATAACATTACCACGGGTCTCATCACTTTATTCACGCGTTGGTCAAGTGAAACTGTGAAATTTTTAAGAAAGTAAATACTATACGAATCTGCTCACTTTCACGATTCGATGCATTAAAAAACATAAAGTGAAAGAAATAATTTAAGTTATCACAAATGGTTACCTAACACATTTTATTCGACGTAAGATATGGAACTATTTTCCATCCATCGTTACCAACTTTACTGGGAAAGTGTCACTCATTGCACCCATCAAAATATATGCGTTGAGTGACAGTGACTTTTTACAAGGTTCATTTCAAAGTGCTCACTTTATCGTGAACGGCCTTTAATAGTGCAGGCCACGGAAGAGTTGAAACATAGCGTAAAGGTCGTGGGAAACCTGATCTTCGTGCAGGTGAGCGTTATCTTGCTGAAAACTGGCTACTGGGCACTCAACCATGGCCGCTGGGCGTCTTTAGTTTACCTCTGTGCATTAATTGTCCCTCTTAAACTGGGACAGAAATCGTAATGCTCACAGTCTGACTTATAAACTTTGGCTCAGAGGTCATCCATTCCCAAATGAAAGTGAGATTCGTCACTAAAGGCAGTAGCAATAAGTCGTCAGTCCGTGAAATTTCATGTTGATACCATTACGGAAGAAGGTGACAATTTTGAGGCATTAATGGCTGCACACATAAAGGTCGTCGAGATCGCAGATTTGAATATGCCAGGCGTCTGCATATACTTCAAGGAGACATAGAGTACTCTAGTGAAACCGTCACATTGTCACTGTGTTACGTGCAGCAACAGGCATGCTAGCCTGATTCCATAGCGGAAACACGTTGCGAAGAAGTGGAGCGAAGCCTTGAGCGCTTCTAAACAAACCTCGCCAAGCAGGCCGAGTGCGCAAAATATTACCGCTGGAAACACGGCGAACGAGGTCTTTGTCGTCGAGACACTGTGCCAGCAAGACGTCCAGAGATGGGGGTGTGCCGTCCGCCGACAAGCGTCTAGTCTTCAGCCTACGGCATCATGGACAAGGTGAAGTCGGATCGTAGTACACTAGTCAGAGTGGCCTTTTATATAAACAAGTAATTTAATAACAAATCGTGAATATCTAACACAATGTAACCAAGTAAACTTAACGAGAACTCCTTCGATTTAACGAGTAACTAACATTCTGTAACGAGTTGTAAAACATATTGTAACAAGATGTAATTTGATAGTGATTTAAATACAGGGATGAGACTGGATATATTTGAGTTCACCACTGAGTACGCCCAATCCCAATATTTACGTTTACTATCAAATATAATTATCCACGTTAAGTCACGCGCTTTAAAAAAAACGTCACAACTGGATGGTGAACAGGGAAGCCACTCGCTTTTTCTGACTGTCTATCAAACAGTCCCCATTCTCAATGATCTTTTGGAGTCGTTCAGATCTGGTATTCTGTGCATGGGTACACTGCTCCCAACACAATCTTACTGGGAAGTCCGAATGGTACAAATGATGTGCTATATGGGACGCCATCCATGTGGTCTCTCACAGTCTTACTGTCGTGTCTCTCTCAAACTTCGTTTGTTGTTCGTACAGCTCTCTCGCACGCTTTCTTGCCATATCTATGGTTAATTAAGCAGATCTGGTAAGTAGTGAATGTGTCCAAATAGCACGGACTTTTCTGAACACCAACTATGTTCTCCACGCAATGAGCGACATGTGATAGTACCCTCGTACGACGCGCGCGTGTGTGTGTGCGTGTGTGTTCCAACATCGGGCCACAGAGATATTGGGATTTCTCATATCCCTGGTAATTGCACGAAACAACTGCCCGGCCCCATTCTGACCCTCAGTGCGGCTCCTATAAAATGCCCCCCATACGTACTGGTAATGCTGTATGATGCTTTACGAAGTCTGTGTTCGGGGACCTTTCTGCATACGTCTTATAACAATATTGCTATAATCGTTGTGGACCCACTATTGCACTCTGGGGCCATTCTGGACTTCACACATCACTGCGACTCTAACAATTTATGCACCCAGGGATGTTATTCATGTGTGCAAAATTAAGTTCAATTTGTACCATTCCTTCAAGGTGCTTCGCTTTTTGTCAGTCACTGCAGTCAAGGCTTGGCCATGAAGACTACTTCGGCTGTACGTGTTTGGAGCAATAGTAGATGTGACGTCACGTTTCGAGTTATAAAGCTCACAATTTACTGTTGCTCTAAATATTTCTTGGCTCTGCGCAGAAGTACTGGACTCTTCAGTTAGCCTCATGGTAAATGCCTATTTGCATTGCCACATTGCTTAAATTAAACCATTAATTAAGCTGGGTATCTTAATTTAGAACACCAGAAGAAAATTCTAGTAATATAAGTTTTCTCCCGATTCGTTTCAATCAAAGGATCCAGTTGAGGTCCATAATTTTAATTTTCAACTGACGGTAATCTAACAACGAAAGGAGAGTTTGGAATTGCATCAACACTGAAGAGGTAAATTTCAGTGACCGAAACCTGATGCTGCATCCCCAAACTGCATTCTAGTTAGATTTTGGTTCGAGTAATTTATCGGCCAATTTGAAGAAGTGGTGTGGAAATAATGTTTCACACATATAAATACAGCATTGACCAGTTATATCTGTGATGTGTGGTATAGCTATTTGCACACTATTATGTTTTCACTAGCTTCAGAAAGTTCAAGAATTTCCGCTGAATTGCATTTTTATTGCATTACCTCGCGAAATTTTTTGGCGCCTTGCAAGCTTTATATAAGTGTTATTTAGTTTGTTGACTGTTTGTAGAGGCTGCATTCTAGAATGTGTGCAGCTGTTATCTTGGGGATGGCGGTAGGCGTTTATTGGTTCGCTCGCGTGAGGTGAGCTAGCTAGCTACCTACCGCTCTGAAGAACAGTTTTCAAAACGGAGAATCACACAGCGATATATCGTTGTTCAGATACTGCCACTGGGGTATCTCACTTTAAGCTGTAGAAGGTATATGTTCGGGACCAACACCGATGCATTAGGCTTCCGGACACTTCGTGACATTGTCGTATGTAAATTGTTTTGAACTCGCCTTATTCTTTGCACAGGATTTATTCGTTAACTACAATTCCGCAACAAAATAAAATAGACATCCAATCAGGTAACCTGAAGATAGTACAGGATAATATTTAGTTCCTATATTAACTAGCCTATATATTTATTTATTTATTGTTTATGCGTAGTAAAAAAAAAAACATATTTTCCATTATTATATTAGACTACAAAATTACACAAAGGGTACACTTAAAACAATTAGTTTTGAAATAGGATGAAATTGAAGATTTTTCCTTTTGCTGGCCCAAGTTTAACACAAATGCAATATGACTGTCGCTGAATAACTATTTATTTTCAACATGGAATTTTAGTTAGACTACTGTCCTCTGACCTTGGCGAGCCGAGTTCGATTGGGCATTTTTTTTAAGTCCACACGAAAAAAGGAAGGCTGCTAACTTTTTCATTTTTGAAGTTACCAAAGTTAACATATCAACGAAATATGATGTAAAGTAATTTATCAGAAGGGGTGGTTAAAGGCATTTTGCTAAATTAAAATAATATTTATTACTGTTATAAATGTTTCGAATAGTGTAAAATAAATATGAGTGTGATTTTCTTCCCGCCTAGCCGGATAAAAAGGAATGGAGGTAGAATAAGAGTGTTAATCAGTTTTGAGGGTGTGTAAGAAGGGGTGGGATAGTCGTATGAAAGTTTAGTTTAGTTTATTTTGTCTAGTAGCTCTTTTTAGAGTTCATATCTGTACAAATATACAGGGCGAGTCAAGTTATACCTACTATATAATAAGATCACTAGAACATGGAAGAGATGATGCGATCCAGGCGTGGCCGTTTCGGCTGTTCGCGCGCCATTGGCTGGTATGCGTGACGTCACCGGAAGGATATCCGACTTGGCGGAGTAGCAGCGAGGTAGCTACACACGCCGTGGCGTGACTAAAGGCCGGGCTACAATTGACGTATACCTAACACATTCACAGTTAAGGTAAACCCGGGAGATATGACGCACCTTTTAATTTATGGCTTTAAAAAATACAAAATTAATTCTACCCTAAAACAAATACCAGGAAAAAACAGTCAGGGGTTTCGTAAATTTACAAAATAATTATGATTAAAAAATTATGTTGCCAAATTATTCAAATTTAAAAAAATACAAATACACTTTTGTTGGCTATATCTCCCATAGGGATGGGTTATATGACCGTGATGGTGTGGGAGATATGTCTTATGGTTTAACAATGTTAAACTTATCAGCTGCAATAGGAAAGGGTTTTCCGAAACGAAATGAAGTTAATCTGAAACTAGTATGAACTTTAACTTTAAATTTACTATTTTGTTTACTTGTACAGCAAAATAACACTGTTTAAAAAAAATTACTAATATTTAAAAGATATATATATATATGTGTGTGTGTGTGTGTGTGTGTTTCTTCCTTCGCCACTCTCACCACCTCTCCAAATCACACACTTTAAACACTGAAGTTTAAAAAGAAAATGTTGGGAAACTTTTAGCCACATAGACACCGAGCCTCTAAATTAATCCAAAACAGATGAAGATATGCAGAAATTGGTAAAAGTTTTTGTAGTTGTTTACATGTATCATGTTCATTTTTTTGCTCTTTTTTCTCCAATCTACCACACATGTTGCAAATGAAACCATACATGGTACATGTTTCATGTAGCCACCTATTACACCTTGTACATTTAATGCAATCTGCTCTTAATGAAGTGTTTGCATAATTCTCGAAACATTCATAGCACTCGTCTTCATCAAAATCGTCACTATCTCCACTTGAAGCAAATTTCACCACAGTACTATCTTCTTCACTAGAAGATGAATAGTCAAGACTTTTTTTGTAGATTGTTTCGATGTCGTTTTACGTGTCTGACATTTCTTAGGCCTATCCGAGCCCTTTGTTAATTTTTTGGCATCCTTTGCAGCAGTACGTTTTTTCGCGTCCACTCTCTTCCTATTCTTGTTTTCTGTCACATCAGGATGGGTAACTAGTTGCGCACATTGTTTTCTTGCTGGTCGTTTTCCTGGAGCACGATTTGGTATGGGAGATACTGTATTTAGCAATTTGGTTGGTGTCACATCTTCGCTGGGGATGCATGGAGGCAGAGAAGCAAGAAAAGCAGTGACAGTTTTCATCGGTTTGAAAGCAGAAGATGTGGAAGGAGATTTAGTGGATGTGGTAGGACATTTTGTAAGTTCGAAGGTAGAATGAGAGTAGGATGTAACAACACTTGCTCGGAAAGGTTGTGGGATGCCATTACCCTCCTTAGGAAGAGGGTCGTCATGTCCACTTTCAAATGAGGCATCACTTTCTTCAGAAAGGAACTGGTCCATTGGATCAGATCCTCGTAAATATGCATAATCTAGAATGGCTGAGAGGTTTAGAGGAACTATCCCTGTAGCCCTGAATCCTAAAACACCATTTTCTACAGTAGCAGCACGAGACTAAGCACACTTCAGGAGAACTCCAAAGTGGTGACGTTCAATGCTGGTATGACTTAGCATCCAGTTATTACGTGCATCTGCCAAATAGGCCTTCAGGGGCTTGAAGAATCTCCGATCAAGAGGCTGAAGGTAGTGCGTCGTGTGGCTCGGCAGAAACAGAACCGAAATATTATCATCAACAGCTTTTTGAAGTATTTCTGGAGAGTTGATATGCGAACCATGGCCATCTAACAGAAGGAGACATTTCCCTGCATTCTTGCGTGGAATGAAGTGGTTTTCGAGCAAGTCCTTAAATATGTCCATCTATGTATGCAGATTTCTTTCTCATTGTTATGACTCCTCCAGGCGGCATACTTTCTTCCCACAATACTTTCTTGTTTGCCCCTTTGAAAATGCAGTAGGGTGATAAAAATGAGCACTCAGCATTACAGCGCGCCACTTCAGTAACTGTTTAACCCCTTTCCTTTGCTTTTCTTACATGAACATCTTTGCTGCTTCGTACAGCCACAACATGTCCAGGCTCATTCGTTAATGACAAACCCGAGTCATCCATGTTGTAGATGTTACCTGGTTTACACAACATATTGTCTTCTGCCAAGGTTTTCTGCAATAGCTGAAAATAGGCTTTAACTTCTTCCTTGTCCATTCCTTCTGCACGATTATTTGATATGCCTTGAAATTTCATAACACAATAAATCTGTGTTTCTCTTCATAAAAGACTAGTACCAATCACAGCCTGCTAACCCGGTTTCCTTGTTGAACCTCTGTGCCTTATTCATTGTAAATGCTAAGTTATAGGCGGTTCTTCTAAAGTTTCTCCTAGTTGAAGCTAATCCTGCTGCCTGAAGCTTTTTAACATGGCTAGCTCGCTTCCTTTCAGCATCTTCCCCTAACAATGGAGGTTGGCCAAGTTTCCCTTCTGTGAAACGCCCGGTAATTAATCTAGTACGCAGCGTTTTCTCCGGGATGTTACTTTCCCTCGCAGTTTTCTTTACTGGTTTTTTTTTTCACCCCGTACCGCACTAATAGCCTTATCTAAGTCTTCTTGTGTCCATGCTGCCCGATTGCTTTTTCTAGGTCCATACATCGTAGGCATTTTCAACCATTTGAACTTGAAAAAAAGAGAGAGGAAATATAATTACTTATTAAACAAAATAGTTTTTTATTTATAAATTTTATACAAAATTAAGAGGACTATCTACGTTCCCATTTCTAAGACAGAACAATAATTTCTTAGTAGCACCCAGAGTAGTGTAACCTGCGACTTACGTAAATTCGAAATTATCTAAGTGCTTACAGACACACATCCGGAAAGCGTGGGAGCGTGGTCTGTATTACTAGCACACGGCACACACGTCTGTGACCCACGTCTGCTTAGCTGTCCGTGTAATCTTGACTTCCATGTAGTGCAACGGTAGGAGCAGACAGCTGACTACAGTTTCGCTTTTTATCTTGTGCGGTTCAGACAGTGTAGCCTTGAATAAAACGTGCTAATGTTCACCGCCGTAGCTACTACACAAAGGACTTACCTACTTGTCTTTTTCATGAGAACAGTTCTTTTTTAGGGATATTTGTTTCCATAAAGTCACTTTCGCTAGAGTACATGCAGTAAAGAGTGCCAACTTGCTTTTCATTTATTAGGTGCAGCATTCAATTAACTTATATGACGTAAATACTACCTAGGCATATCATGTTTTTTAAAATAACATTTACGCACATGGGTACTTGATATTGTTTACATTTTAGTCTTTTGTGTGTTTTTACATCCTACAACAAATACAGTCACATTTTTAAGGCATTCTACTTTAAGTAGGCCTAATGCCATTTTTAAGTCGTGGTTAAGTAATCAACAAATTCGACGTAACGCAACATGCACTTTACGTAACTAATATCAAGACATAATCTTCTACGCCAGAGTGTTACTGTGT
This sequence comes from Dryococelus australis, assembly GCA_029891345.1. Lineage (NCBI taxonomy): Eukaryota > Metazoa > Arthropoda > Insecta > Phasmatodea > Phasmatidae > Dryococelus > Dryococelus australis. The sequence continues at coordinate 61,361,356 of CM057006.1, forward strand.
GTGTATATATATGTATATATATATATATATATATATATATGTGTGTGTGTATATATATATATATATGTGTATATATATATATATATATATATATATATATATATATATATATATATATATATATATATATATATATATATATATATATATATATATTACACACACACACGAAAGGATACTTTTTTTTTTTTACAATGTGTCGTATCTCCCTTTCACTAAATGCGTCGTATTTGCCAAAACCATGGGAGATACGACGCAACCCATAACTGTGGTTTAAGATGGCGGAACATGCACGAGACGGCGTGAACACAAGGTTAGCTCAATACCCTTCGCAACTACACACCACAATTTGCTTCAAATTACAGAAATATGAGATCAAGTAAAATTGAAGTAACACACGACGAAACTTTCAGTACTTACCAATGGTGAATTGAAGAAGAAAGTGATGTACTATTTTAAAAACAAACTGGAAGTACTCGAAAACACTAACTTACACTCCCGCAGACTAATGACGACTGTTGCGCACGATTACAGCGCATCAGCTCTTTCCCTTCCATGGAATTCTGGGGCTGCGGTATATCTCCCGTCGCGTCATATCTCCCGCCGCGTCATATCTCCCGGATTTACCTTATATCGATAAGCACATACAAAATACAACACAAGCACAGTGGCCTAACGATAATAATATTATTTTGTTTATGTTGCTACATTCGTACGGAATTAATTAAGTTCTTTGTAGTTGGTAGCAGTTTTTTGTCAAAAATAAATATTTTAAAGTGATCTGAGACGTTTTTAAAATTTGAAATTATTTCCATTAATATTTTTACTATTAACATTACCTAAAAGCGTTACAAAACTTCCGTGGTTGCGATTATCCAGAAATAAACAAAAGGAAATATCTGCCCGAGGAATGAAGCCAAAATACACACTTTCTTGATTTGTAAATAAGTTTTTCATTCGATAACGCAGTATAAGTATCGGGGCTTTTGATTGGCTGAATATTGACGCATAGCGATAGTGATAAGGAAAGTTAAACCAAATTGAACTCGCCTTGTTACTATAACAGTGCTTAAGTAAGTGCTTATCGTTATGCGTGATTGTAGCCATTCGAACTGAAAACAAGCAGTTTAACGCTTATGTATATCACTGTGTTGTGTTACTGATGCGCTTATGGCAATTGTAGCCCTGCCTTAAACCAATGTTTCAAACACTCAATAATTTCGCTGGTAACGGCAGAAGCAGGAGACAAAAATACCGTCATTCATAACAGACAATGTTTAGGCTCTTTGAATGCACTATTTGTGTTCAGCGCTGTCCCTAGCGAAAGCGAGGCCAGGGAACTTATTCTAAGTTATTCGTTTCGTTTCCTCTCGAAAAAAATATTCGTGATTACGCGAATTTTCGTTCACTATCGAAAGGAGCTATTCTAAGCGCATTATAGCGTTCCTTTGACGTCACTATGTTCGTTAAGAAACTCGAAACGATAACGAAGCCCTTCGTGCCTTCATTAACGAGTTTTATTATAAAAACTTTGCTGGTGTGTGTAACATATTGTTTTTCTGGGGTTGTGAAAGAATAGAATCTTGAAGTAACGTGCCTTCATGCATTACAGGAACATAGAAATACATATAAGAAAAAATATTTTAAAAGCACCAATTAACCTTTCTATTTTAATTTGTGAAATACGCCAGCAGCAGTGTAAGCTGGCTATTGCGAGCGAATTTATTACTTTATCACAGTTGTTTATAATGATATAAGAGAACAAAGACACTTATTTTTCAACAATTTTCCTTCGTAAATCAATACATAGGTAGCACTAAATTGTATATAATTTTTGGTGGTTTACAACAAAATTACTTTCTCTTGAAAATAATTGAGTGAAAATTAATATATTGATATTAATGCAATCGACTAAAAACACGAAAGCGTCAAGTTTGTTGTCTAGCACATATTTTATAATATTGGTATTACAAATAACAGAGGAAACAGCTTGTTTGTAAATAGCTTGCAAACAAACAGCAAAATAGTCATTGAGAAAAATCTTCATGCGTGTAACAACCAAAATTCTGTATGTGATTTATCGGCGTACATGCGAGTCTGTTTAAACTCAGTGCATACGAAATTAAAGCATATACATCACACGCCCTGTCGAGTTAGAAAATGGTACGATGTCGTCAGCAAATTTGACGCACTTGATGAACGAAATATATATTTTTCTTAGAATACATTAATATATAAACACGCCAAACGCAAACAAAATAGTTTTAGGGCTTTACTGCTTTGGTTTATTAATGTTTTCGAGCTTAATTATTCATAATTTACAAACAAAGTCTCGTAAAACAATTAAAGTTCATATGCGTAGTGTTACCATCTTACATCCGCTAACAAAAACTCGAACGTCTGAGAGGGCCGTAACGAATTATGATTTAGAATACCAAATTGCCTTTCTCGAATATTTTATTCGTTTCGAGAGCTTTCGAAAGTTAACGAATACTAAAATTTCACGAATAACTTAGAATAAGGCCCCAGGTGCAAGAACTTTTGCTAGGTCCTTCCCTTCCAAACTGGTTAATTCCCTTCTCACAACGCAATTACCTTTCCGATAATATGAGGCCGCGGTGGCCGAGCGGTTACCTCGCTCGCTTCCCACCGAGACGATCCGGGCTCAATCCCCTGCCGGGTCACCGGACTTTCACATGTGGGGACGATGCCGTTGGTCGGCGGGTCTTCTCGAGGGTCTCCTATTTCCCCCGCCTCGCCAATCCACCTCCGCTTCATACTCACCTCAATCGCCCTCATCGGCTCTGAAGACCTCGCTTTTAAGAGCCGCCCAAATCTCACCACGCACTCACCTTTCAACAACCGTCCACGCCTCGCGCTGTAATTCTCTATCGATAAAACATTTCGCAATTTATAAATAAACATGTTTATGTATATAATGAACTGGAACATTCGTTTACTGCAAATATTGCAGATAATATTTAAGATGGAACACCGATTGCCTGGATAATGGTTAACTGAGAAAAAATCTTCAAATACCACAACACTTGTCGCTGTCATCAAATTATTTCATGTAAATAATCACTGTTACTGCCTCTATTTCGAACTAACATCCGTGTCGCGGTAGCATATTTGGGATTTAAAGGATGGATTGTTAATCATCATGTCACAATTAACAAAAATGTCGCCTTGTGTAAATACCCAAAACTTGACCGTTTTCGAGTAATTCGTGTTTTAATTTCAAAATAATATTTACTAATACGTGGCAGGTAGGCCACGCACAATACCCAATAACACACTTCTACGGCTATTAAAGAGAAGGGAAGAATCCAGAGAGAGGTACAATACAGTTGTACTGTAGTAAACTTTTTCTTCTACTACAACTACAAAAATTTGTGCCTCCCTTAGAATTAATTTTAGACCACATGTTGTATATATGTTTTCAACTTATTTTTTCGTGATTAACCTACACCCGATGTTTGTCGGTCGAATATATATGCGTGTGTGTGTGCGTGCGTGTGTGCGTGTGCGTGTGGAAAAACTTCATTTCGTAAATGAGAGGAGTGTTAGATTAGAGGGCACAAAAACAAGTACTGTGAACATAGGAACCCGAGGTCTACGGTGGTTAGTTTCGGCGTTACACGCTATTTGCCGTAGCGCTGTCCGCGCGACCATCATTATCAGGTAATTCGCGGATACGGACTGCACCACACGAATCTATGGTTAAAACTAAATAGAAAATACTCCTGTAAAAAAATTCATTAGACGCTTCGTTTACGACAAAATCGCCAGGAAAGTTCTAAAATCCATTGTAGGAAACATGTGTTGTTCCAATCAGATAATGGTGAGGTGAGGTGGCGATGCCGCCATTAATGTGTCGGCGAAAGACATACGGTGAGGGAAAGAGCCGAACTCAGTACTGCCAAGGAGACCATGGAGTTCACATTAAGCGAGTACTGGGACATGGAAATGGCCATGGGTGCATCCAGCGGCCAAGCTCCATACATGCTGCGTGCATACAACTTGCAAAAAAAAGTGCACTTTTATGGGCAGAGCAAACTTCGACGTTTTGTATGCTGATGAGGTACGCTGTGCTTAACGTGGAGTGAAGTCATTTTATCTACTTAATGTTGTTTTTCACGTAAACTAAGGCCCTTGCGCATTTTTACCAGATAATATTTTCTTTAACATACGAACAGCAAATGTGAATTCACCTTACAACGTGCGTTTACGATTGTGAATTCACCTTACATACTGCGTTTACATGTGCGTCAAGAAAAATAATCTTTAAAATACTTATATCATTGACATTCATGATCAAAGATACGATGCACTACCTACAATGAAGTTCGGGACATGACAAATTAATTTCTGTGAACTGTGAATCAAATTATTACGACATTATTATGTTTGTTATATGTTAGTATAACTTAAAATGGAACATGCATGTAATATATCTTCACACTTTCTGAAAAATTAAAACTTTGAGAAATCGCTCCATGTATGACGTGATTGGTTGATTCCTAAATATGCCTGCATGTATCACAAGCGTTTAATAATTGTGTTCAAATTAAATTTTTTATGCTTTGTTAAATTTACCTTTTACTTATATTTTATTTATAAATAATAATACTTAATTTATAATCAATACGAATAAGAGTAGAGAGAAAATAAGCGTATTGGTAAAACCTAGTAAAAATAGTTGTTATGAAAAATATCATTAGACCGAGTGCTCACGCATGCGGTGCGTTGTTTCTTTTGGTGTATTTTTCTAAAGGTTGTTCACGATAAAGTGAGCAATTTTGAAATCAACCTTAAAAAAAGTCACTACCCCTACCTGCATATACTTTAACGGGTGCGTTGAGTGACATGCGTCCGGTAAGTTGGTAACGATGGATGGAAAGCAGTTCCACGTCTTAACGTCGAATAAAACGTGTTAGGTAACCATCTGTAAAAATTACAATTAATTTTTTTCGCTTTCTGTTTTTTTTTATAAATCTACATGTGAAAATTAGCGAATTTATAAATATTTACTTTTATAATATTTTAACAGTCTCACATGACCGAAGCATGAATAAAGTGATGAGGCCCATGACAATGCACATTTTACATAAGGCGGAAGAATACACAAGGTGAATACAAGTAGATATTAAGTAGGGCTTTCAAAAGTGCTCATTTTACCGTGAATAGCCTATACACTTAGTTTAGCTTCGTATGCATGAGGCGGAGGAATATCCTGGCAGTATAGCTTTGAGCAGGGCTTCAGAAAAGTTGGATGTGCCCATGGATGTAACATATTTTACTCAGTGTGTATAGGCTGTTCGTGGTTAATTGAGCTTTCTAAATCAACCTTTGAAAAATGTCGCTGCCCATAATAACTGTAAATTTGAACGGTAAAATGTCTGGCACGCGCCCAGTAAAGTTGGTAACGACAGAGGGAAAGTACATTCATGTGTTAACTTTGAATTTAAATTGTTAGGTAAACATTTGTGAGTGATGAAAAAAACTATTTTGTTTCTGTTTTTATTGCATATCAGTATAAAAATGAGCAGATTTTAAATATACTATCTTGTCTAATCATATCACTGTTTATCTAGACTGACGCATTATTTCAGTGGTCAGGCCCGTGAAAATATTAATTTTATACATGGCTGAAGGATACACAGTGAGCATACAAGTATATCGTAAGTAGGGCTTTCAAGAAATCTTACTTTACGGTAAACAGCCTGTGTACATGCATACTACGAGGAGATGGTTGGCCTGGGCTACCAACCAATCACAATCGTGCCGAAGCTGTCTATGAGAGACAGACAGCCATTGCATATGTGGGTGGTGGAACTTCCACCCACTGAAAAATCACAATCCATTTTCAAACTGCGAGGCCTCTGTGGCCTAGTAATTAAATTAGAAAAGTTTCAGAGACCCGACGGCCCTGCGCAGTTCAGTAACTGCCAGCGTTTCGTTCACGCAGCCCGCGTTTGTCGCGCCCCACCTCGCTGTAGGCTGTGTGGCAAAGGCCACAGCACAGTTCAGTGCGACTTGAAAGATAAAGATGACCTGGATCTGAGGAAATGCGTGTGTTGCGGAGGCAACCACGCCGCAGCTTACAAGGCCTGCAAGGCCTATAAGACAGTAAGACAGAAAAATGGCGATTTTTGTCCCCGGAGGAAAGGAAGAAGAGGCAGCAGCAGAGCAAATACTCTGCTGCAGTCGGTTCACAGCCTCTCCCAGGCCATGTTGCGCCAATTACTCCATGGTTTCACCCGCCCGCAGGCCCTCCCCCCTCCCACTCCCCACTCCCCCCACCACCGCCATTACCCGCCCAGTCTGCAGATGGCTGGAATGTTGTCCAGGGCAGACAACACGCCCCACGAAACACATTTGTGCCTCATTTTGCACAAAACCGCAAAATTCAGACATCGAATGGCTACAGTGCCATAACGCACTATGGCCAGCCTTCCGAGGTGGAATTCCCACCTCTCGCAAACCCCTGTCGCCCACCCCAGTGGCAATATAGGAATCCCAGTGTCTCAAAAAAAAAAGGGGGGGGGGGGAACTACAAAGTCAAAAACTTCGCAGCCTTCAGAGCTGCAGCAGCCGAGCCAGCCCCACCGCCCTTCCCCGGCTCCAACCACTCGTGTGGTTGGGCCAGCTGCGCACTCATTGGACACGCAGGTCCGCTCGTCTCCACTACAAAAAGGGCCAGAAAACGGCCCAGCCAGCTCAGTCGCTAACACTGTTCACATGGAGACAGTTCGAGTCCCTCAAACTGATGTTTCCCCAGCTGACACACAGCAGCTATTTTCGCAAATTAAGATCAGCCCCCTTGCCCAGAAGACCCCAGCTCTGATGGAGATGCTGGAGTCTCTTTTCAAATTATTAGTTATTTGGACAGATCCTGTGCGAAGCCAGGAGGACAAAGCCCAGGTCCTCATGGGATTTGCCCTCTCGGTGAATTCGAAGGCAGCTGATGGCTGTTAGAGAGCATGACAGCTATCTGCCCTCTCTTAGGTTTAATTTAGTCAATAGTATTGCTTACTGGAATGCTAACGGCATTCGCAGTAAGAAACAAGAGCTGGTAGATTTCGTTTCTCGCCACCAGATCCCTATTATCGCAGTAAATGAAACACATCTGAACCCACTGCATAGATTTTCAATTACTGGATTGAAATGTTACAGAAAATATCGTGAAAATCGAGGCGGCGGGGTTTTAATATTAGTTCATGACTCCATTACATGCTATTCTGCGAAAATACTGCAACTTCAGACACTTAAGGCTGTGGGTGTCACTATTATATTAGGAAACCAACATATCGCGATTGATTCAGTTTATTTCCCGCCAGGCCGCACGCTCCTGATCGTAGATATTGATGAATTGATTAATGATTATCATGTTTTACTCGCTGTGGGCGATTTAAATGCTAAACATCCCACTTGGGTATATCTCGCGTGCACAGCCAATGGGAATACTCTTTTTAGATATCACGAGCAACATTATTATGTTGTCTATGCGCCCAGCGAACCTAATTTTGATCCACGTCAAGAAAATTATAGGCCCGATATATTAGATATCGTGCTTAATAAAGGCCACAATACGGCATTGGATTTTGAAGTGCTCCACGAATTGGGCTCGGACCATTACCGTGTCCGCTTGTCTTTCGATGAAATCGACACAGGCAATACACCCATTCGTAAAATTAAATATTATAAGCATGCGAACTGGCCAGGCTTAAGGGATTATCTGGACGATGAAATTAATCTCCCAGCCCCAATTAGTACTCCCGACGAATTAGACTCTGCTGTCGAGCACATCACAGAGATAATTCAGACATGAAGTAATAAGTTTGTCCCGGAGAAAATACTGAGAACTGACACTGATAAGCTTCCTGGTCATATCAGGGTGCTTATCTCGCCCAAAAATAGGCTGCGTAGGCTCTATTCCCACACTAGATTTCGGCAATTAAAAGCCCCGATAAATAATATTAGAGAGCGTATTGATATTGAAATCACTGCTTGAGAGGCTGAAATTTGGAATAATAAATTGTCCCTTTTATGTTCCCTGGATAATAGTCTGTGGCACGTGACTAAAGCGTTTACAAAAAAGTGTGATCCAATCCCGCCTCTTCAAGGCAATGCAGGAGTGGCTTATACGCCTCAGCAGAAGGCTGAGGCTATGGCCAACCAATTAGGACAGGTTTTCCAACCCAATATAAATCCAGCTTATCCAGCTTTTGTAGCCCAAATTTATAGGGAGCTCCGAGTGCGTCTGAGCCAGCCCACAGTGGCTGAACCAGACCCCAATCATGTGGAGGAAGTTAAGCGTATTATTAAATATATGAAAACCCGAAAAGCACCTGGGTTCGACTCTCTGGAGGCTATAGAACTCAAGCAGCTGCCTGACAGCATGTTTGAGGCTATAGCAGATTGCATTAATGCAAGTTTTAATCTTGCCCTATTCCCTACTCCCTGGAAATGTGCCTCAGTAATTGTTTTTCCAAGCCGGGCAAAGACCCAACTCAATTAAAAAACTACCGCCCAACCAGCCTGCCTAGCTCGGTATCTAAAATTTATGAACGAGTTTTATTGCGCAGCCTAAACACTCATATTCGCGATAGTAATTTGTTTCCTAATGAACAATTTGGTTTTATAAAAAATCATTCCATTGTGCACCAGTTAGTCCGTTTGTTAGAACATGTAACTAATACTTTCAATTGGTGCCAATATACGGTTGCAGTATTATTGGATGTGGAAAAGGCTTTTGATAGGGTTTTCCACGTGGGGCTTCTTTATAAACTATACCAAACTAACTTCCCAGACTGCTATATCAAGCTTCTGGCATCAGATCTTAACAAACGCTCCTTCTCTGTTTCTATGGAAGGAGCAATATCTCAAAAGAAAAATATTAGGACAGGAGTCCCCCAGGGCAGTATCCTATAGGGCCAGTCCTTTATTATATATATACTAGCTGACCCGTCAGACGTCGTTCTGTCAAAAGCTATTGGACTGTGGCAGTCCTATAAACTTATATTTTCTGGTCAAGTTCTGGTGTCACCAGAACAGATAAGTTTGTGATACTATACAGTCACAAATGTGTAATTTAAATAAAAAAATAAATATAAAATATTTCAGAGTGATCACTTTATTTATTGACTATCAAATAATTACCGTGATATCAACAATACATTTGCATAATGTTAATATACTTTTCTATGTATTTTTTATGTCATAATCATAAACAACAACTATTTACAAAATTCAGTTTTCTATTTCGTACACTGCAATACTTTAGTAATATTGTGTTAAATGATATTTACATTGTAATGCTTTATGGTACACAATATTTTTTGTTTGATTACCTGGTGCGTAAACAAACAAAGCTGATGGTATTTCAACACGGGAACAGGCGACATACAATTGGCCATGCGAGAAACATGGGTTTTCAAGATTAATGCCGCAAACACTCAATGACTGCCCCAGAGATTTATTTATGGTCATAGTGAAATCAAGCCGCACTGGAAACTGCAGTCGTTATAAATTCAAATGGTATGTCAGTTGAAATCATTGGGATGCGAGGTATCAAAACGTCTTCTTCTTTATACTTTCCCTTTAGAATGGTTGCTTCTATCACGTTGTTCAGTAATTTTTTCACAGCTAGCCGTGTGCCGTTTCAAAGACGCGGTTGGTTAATATTTCGCAACATTATGATCACCGATCCGACCTTTAATTGAAGATTGCGAGGCGGCAATCCTGGCAAATCCAGCGAGTTCAAAAATTCGGGTGGATAGTTGACATCATCTTGGTCAGTAGCGGAATCAACTGATTTGCATGTCCTCAATTCACAGGCAATTTCATTTTGAATTTTGAAATTTAATTCATTTACATCCATGTTTTCGGCAGCCAATATAGCTCGTTCGCTCAACCAAATATGATCTCTGTAATTTTGAGCAACGTTTGGAAACACCTTTTGAATGAGTTCGGTTTTTGATTTAGTAAACTGACAAAAATTATCAGGAAAGGTAATGCAGCCAGTCAAAACGTCTGAAGGGAATTTGCCATTACCTATGTCAATGAGTTGTTTTAAAAATATTTCTCCAGATCGATCATTTTGCAACTCGACACGCATATTCTTGCTTAAATTAAATATCTTGACATGTTTCCACAAAACGGAGGCCTTTAAACATGCATTAAGTTAATCAGCTGGCGTTGACCGTGGAGTCACTGGCAATTTTGACGAGAATCTCCTGCTAACAAAATCATCGCACCACAAAATCGGTTTTGATTGTTCCGCAGATCTTGCATGGTTCGGTCTAATGCCTCCAAAGACTTTTTATGTGCCATCGTGCATTCATCCCACACTATCAATTTACATTGTTAAAAACCTTTGCCATTGCAGTGTTCTTCGAAATGTTGCAGATCGGAGTTTCGTTGCTTTGCATATTCAACGGCAATTTTAGCGCTGAATGGGCTGTTCGACCGCCTTCCAACAATGTAGCTGCAATGCCTGATGAAGCAAGTGCGAGTGCAATTTCATTGTGTGAGCGAATTGTTGCTAAAATTAATGAAATCAAAAAAGTTTTTCCTGTACCACCAGGAGCGTCCAAGAAGTAAATCCCTCCAGTTTCATCATTTACAACTTTCATAAGAGTATCAAATACATACTTTTGTTGTTGGTTCAACAGCGGAAGAAGTCGTGCATCGGGCGATTGGGCGCGGCCATGCCTAATTGAGATAATACTTTGTTTGACATCATCAAGCACATGTCCTCAATTGATATTAACGCCTCGTTGCAAATTTCTTCACTGACTTGTAAATTTGGATTTCCTGTTCTAATGCGCATTTGATGCAAGATATCGTCACACATATCATCTTTGTATTTTATCCATAAATCAATTGGTTTCGATGGGAAGCATGTTGATATAATTATAGAAAACAATGTTCGTATTTGATAAGCTTGTGAAGAAATACAGCATCATTGAGAGTTTGATCCTAATGAGCGTCATTTTCTAACAGTTGCAAACGTTGACAGGCTTCTCTGTAAGAGCCACACAATTCGCCATTAACAATTCGTAAACGTTGGAATGATGTTGGGGCTCGAACATTGACTAATAGCAATCGCAAATAAAAACACTCATCGTTGCTTGGATGGACTGAATAAATTCGACCTATTGCATCGGTGGAATATACATTTGGGTAACCTGGAACTGGTTTTCCTTGTTCCGTCGTTGAAATTTCTTTGAGGATTGATTCCAAGTATAATGTCTTGGCATTTCGGAGTATAGCAGTGTTCGGGCGAAATCATCATTCTGACACATTAAAAAAAAAACTGGTCAAGGTTGTGGTCAAGGTGGTTGAACAGCTTGTTGTAATGCGTTCTGTGCCGTGAAATATACGCTTTGACCATTTTATAAGTGTATGGCTAAGTGAACAACAGTGGGGTGTCTTTCATGAATGGGAAAAGAGAAAATGCCCCAAATTGCTTCATTACTGCTAACATAGCGGCCCATTTAGTATTGGGTAACTTCGTCTTTGGAATTTTCTGCACCAACTCCAATCACAGCCATGTCACTTCCTTTGGTTACATATTTACAAATGTATTGATAGATTTCACGGAATGGCAAGATTCAACATTGATGTGCACCTTGAAAGTCTTTGATAGGATCGGTGAATATGGAACAATCCAACGATTATCAATTTCAATGTCCTGTTGATTCACTTTGACAATTGTTGATCTTCCGTTGTCTGCAGTCGATCTGCGACGATACAATGGATAACCATCATTTCCGGTAATTGTTTCTGCTACTAATGCCCATGGATAATGCTTCGAACATTTACCATCCACCATACACTGTGAATTTTGATTAAGTGTTCCACAGGGACCATGAATCATGTTTTTAATAACTACCTCATGCAAGCCTGGATCTACTTGTATATCAGGGATTTCAGCTGATATCACTTCATCAACTTCATTTGGTCTTATCTTCTCAACCAACCAAATCAGAATATGTGCATGAGGCAATCCATGTTTCTGACACTCCACAGAATACATCCAGCAGCGCGTCTCGCCAAACACGCTATGTTTCACTATGAAATCCATTAAAGATTTCAACTTTTGTTTGAAGTCTCTTGCCGTAATGTCATGGCGATCAATGGATGATTGGCCAGGGAATAACTCAAGTTTGATTTCTGTCCACTGCGGATTGCACGTGAATGTGATAAATAAATTTGCTGTGCCATAATGACGAACATACGACTTGGCATCTTGAGCATATTCATGCATATGTCGAGGACTTCCGATGTATGTTGCTGGAAGAATTGTCATCCGGCCGACATTCTCTGCATTTCCATCAGTATTAATCGCATCTCGAAGGTGAATATACTCTTCAGAACGGAGTTTGGTCTGGTTCAACCTGATGAATGTCAATCGCTCTGTTTCAATTTTGACATACATATCAACAGCATATTTGTGAAATAATCGCCGACATTTCAAGATGTGATTGTCTTCATTTTCACGAGCCATCAGGCGGTATGAATAATAATTCATTGAACTGACTTTTTTGTTGGTTTCGGCACCTGTAAATAAATCGTTTTAATAACAATGGTTGAATTGGCATATAATACATATAGTAGCTGATACAAAATCTCTATTGCTAAACCTAATTTTTAATTACCTGTAAGGGGATTTATCATCTTGATTGAGAAGTGATAACCATCTTCACCTTGCCAAAATATGATGGGATATTGTAGCGCATCATATGAGCGGTGTGTTTCATACGCACGCTGTAACTGATCATTCCGGCGATGTAAAACAATATCACGGGCTTCCAAATTTTCTCCAACTATAACAATGGCAACTTCATCAATTGTAGGTACATTGAAACGTCTTGCATGTTGGCCCACAGGAGTTTTATCAGCTGTGATTACAATTTTGTGATTATCAGATTGCATGAGATCCAGTGCAGTTTTGAACAATGTAATCAACTGATTGTGTTGATGAAAGAAAGTTTGTAATTCTTCTACAATAGACCTCTTCACTGAACTATTATATGCACAACGCAGATCAATTGATTGTGTTGAATTGCCCATGAAATAAATTTGCAGGAATTTGTAGTCGCCATCTGATATCGGCAACAGTGAACCTGCTCGGTGATATATTTGGCCTTGTATCTGTAAATTAAGTTGACATGGAATTGTCCCGAACTACATTTGTTGTCCCAAATGAAGCAGTTGTTATATTTTTGGATATTTGTAAGGAAATGTATGAAATCTGGTGGCGGAACCAATGGCACTAATTTCACTTTGCCATTTGCGCAACACAATCCAGCGGCTTCATTTTTGTATTTCAATGCCTTACAATGTGGGCAAACTGAGTTCATAGATCCAATAGCAACGCATCGGTAGGCACTGTTGTCAATTGAAACATCGTAACTGAAAGCAGCTCGTTTCAAACTTGCAAGATTATTAGCTGAATGACGCGCTGCACGGGTTTGTGATATCCGAATCCTTTCAATTTCATTTCTCTCTTCACGTTGCTGTGCAGTCCGATTAGACTGAAAATTAACTTGGTTTCTAGCATTTCGAGTTATTCGACTCAAATTGCTCCGCCGGCGTCTTATAGATGGCATGAGTCTTGAACTGAGTATAAATGGAAACACGCACAAAATAAACCAATCAACCAAAGATAAATCGAGGAACTTGTTTGTCGATTGAGAAGCGAAGATTTAAAAACAACCAAGAAAATAATTGAGAATCTACTGAAAAAACTATCAAAGACAAACTGTTTAAAGTAGAAAGAGATAGTGTCAAATCTACGGATGCATTCAAGTAGTTTATAGTAATTTTAAGGTTGCGTTCATAATTATAAAGTTACTAATTAAATTTTAAATGTTTTTTCTTTATATTATGTTTGGTACTCTTTTGTTTTATTTGAATAAAACAAAACAGTAAGACAATGAATCGAAAGTCGATTTTTGGGTGTCTGAGATCGATTCACTTGATCGATCCATTGCTCAAATCGATCTTTACGACCCCAAAAAATCGATTCTTCGATTAATCTATCTTAGATCTCCATCGCCCAAGAAAAATGTGGTTTTTACGTTTTTTCTCCTCATAAGAACCTTCCTCGGACTTCAACGGATATTTGAAAGAAAAAAAAACTAGCCTAATTGGTCCAGCCGTTCTCGAGTTTTGCGCTTAGCAACATATTTAGCCATTCATTTATATATATATATATATATATATATATATATATATATATATATATATATCGTGTATATCGCGGAATATCGTGTGTATATATATAAATACACGATATTCCGCGTCCACATATATATATCGTGTATATCGCGGAATATCGTGTGTGTATATATACACGATATTCCACGTCCACATATATATATATATATCGTGTGCATCGCGGAATATCGTGTGTGTATATATACACGATATTCCGCGTCCATATATATACATACACACGATGCCCGCCTAATTGGCATATTAATTTGGGAATTTATGCAGATGGCACGGTCATCTACGCTCGGTCCAGCCGGGCTGAACTTGACATTCAGCTCAATGAGCTAGAAACTTATTTTCGCCTGCGGCGAATCAAAATAAACGTCGGTAAATGCGAAGCGCTAGTCTTCACGCACCGCAACATCCCCTCTAACCTTCAATTTACTGTCTTCGGGAAGAGTATTCCATTTAAAGTTGGGGTAAAATACATTGGCCTCACAGCAGATAGAAGGCTGACATGGCAGAAACATGTGGAGTCTAAGTGAAATATTGCTTATGCCCGCATGAAAGCCTTATATCCACTGTTAAACTACCATTCTGGTTTGTCGCGTAAAAATGAGATTCAATTATATCAGACTATGATATAATATAACCTGTTTGAGCCTACTGCGCACAAACCCATCTCAATTCACTACAAGTGGTGCAGAATAAATGCCTTAGGATGGCTGCTCATGCATCATGCTATGTCCGTAATAGGTGCTTGCACCCAGAACTTAAACAAGAACTGCTGCAAGACGTAATTCGAAAGCAAGCCCAAACCTTTTACAAGTCAAATGAAGAACATGCAAATACACTCATTACTGCCATTTGGGAGTATGATACAGATGAGACACAGCGCTATAAGCGACCAAAGTCGCTCCTAGCGCATAGGCCCCCTTAGCCCTGCGAGTTACAACACACTGCCATTTCCATTTTGATAGCGCCTGTGCAGCCTTAATAGTCTATTGCAGAAGACTAATCTGAGCAGTCCTAAAGTGACTGATCAGCCTAGATTAAATGACCAATAATTTAATATTTCAATTAGAATAATATATCTCTCTTCCCAGCTAGCTGCCTGTAGGTGTGGTCCGTTCGCTACTGCCGATTCCAAGGCAGCCACTGGACAATTCTACCCGCAAATAACTGCAGGGCTTGTGGCGACGTTTGTTTCTCTGCTGCAGTTGGTGAGAGACATCCCCTGCGTCTACCAATCAACCCTCCCTTACCCGAAGCTCCGTACACTTATAGCATATGGCAGTAGATATGCCCTGTTACAGCCTATGGCTGCAGGGATTGGCCGCTGCGAGGTAGCACAGCATTAAGTTTAGACACATATGTCCCCGAGGACATATGTTACTATAAGAAACTTAGGTTATTTTAAACTTAGTTTAATTATTAAACTTTCTCTTTTCACAGGCTGTACCGTCTCTTCACGGACATCAAAAAGCCATTAAGTGTTGGCCCTGCTGACACTTACTGACAACTCACTTTGTTTATCTTCAGTTTTCAGGATTTACTGGGGAATAGGGGGGAAGCCGCCCAATAGCGCCACTTCCCCCACCAGAGAGGTGTGCAAGCATCTTTCTGGTTAAGCCAGCTCCAATCCCACTTGCAAAGGTAAAAGATCAATAAAATACCTGTCCCCTCTCTGCTAGCTTTCTCATCTCTACTAACACGAGCATGTTACACACACACACACACACACACACACACACTCTGTCTCCCGTAGCATTTCTGAACAATGCATGAATATTTTGAATTCTACCATGTCGACTTGGTTTTTACGCTGCCTATACCGGTTCTTTCCCAGTCTCTTCTAGTTATAGCTTAGCTATAAGTACACTTAGGGAGGTAGTCATGGCCCCAATTGCAGACCATGGCTGACTAATCTCTCTCTGCCGTGATGCATATCTCCTTGCATGATTTCCTTTCATTGTAGGCGTAAGAGGTCTAGCCCTGAGATGCAATAAAATCCCGCCCTACCCACCAGGCTTTCACTTAACACTTAGCTATAGGGTAATTAGAAATTGCATACTATATGCGTCCCTAAAATACAACTGTATTTTCTTATGTGTTGGGCGTGTTGTCCACCTTCCAGGTATTGTAATACTATGTTGTCAAGTTGAGCACGAATGTGAGAAATCCTGTAATTTAAGGGTACAATCAGCAGATGAGTTTATTTACATTTTCTGATTCAACATACATCGTTAAAAATATTGTATTTCAACGCCATGGAATATTGTACAAAAATAAACTCGACAACTCCAATTATTTAAATTAAATTATTTGCTGAAAGCGACAGATCTTCATTCAAATACTCATTATCCAGACACAATTAATGGTTTACGTCAAAAAAAAATTATGAAATGTTTTCAGTAAAACAAAAGTTCACATCTCTCACAGACATGCACTGCCGATTCGTTAGGAATTATATTGTGCTTGAAACTTTAAGTTATATAAACACATGCGAACACACACGTGTTTTTAATTTACTTTCTTCGTGAACATTTTGCAGCAGTCAGTTAGTCGAATAAATATTCACTCTCAGTATGAAAACCTAATACGAAGAGAGTGTATTAATGGTCGATATGGAATTTGTAGTAACGGTTGACAAACAGCTTATTATCATTGTTCCACTTGAGCAAAATTTCTGTCCGGACTGAACGCGAAGTGGATCAAGAATCCTGGTTTCAACATAGGCGATGTTTCAATTTGTACACAAGCAGATCTTAAGCAGGACTTTCAAAAGTATTCATTTTACAGCGAACAGCCTATGAGCGTGTGTGTGTGCAACGATGTAAGATTCCTCACACGATTCTATGCAACCCTGCATGGCCACTTGTATGGATGGTTCTTTGGAAGACTTGGCTATCTCCTAAAACAACAATGTGTGAAACTTATGGTAAACATTCGTCTTTATTTAACAGAAAAGTTTCAGTTTAACGACAAAACGATTGAGTTCTGTACGTAAACACATAATGCTAAAGTAGTGAGTAAAAATTGTTACTGAATCATTTTTGCAGAAGTAAAACCATAAAAAATACACTTGTCTTTACTTGTGCGGCGACATTGGAGAGGCTATTCCAGAGAACCAGTGGCGTGTAGTGATTTTTTTTTTTTACAGGATAAGCAATTTCTACTAACAAACGCAACTTCCAACTTTGTTTACCCTCCACACGTATTTACCATGTTATAATACTTAACGTTAGTTATAAAAACGAAAACGAAATGAACGTAATAATAACTAAACAGGGTATTATTTAGAGAGCATATCACAAATTATAAGAAAACTCCCGTTTCCCCGAACACTTTCAACCACTTTCCAAGGGAAAATGTAGGACTGGAGGACGCAAACAGAACGATGCTTACCCTGCCGAAGGAACGCGGTTGGTAACGGAGGAGCTCAAGGGTGTGGCGTGTTGTAGCTTGCAAGTTCGATTCATCGATAGTCACTCTCGTTTGTGGACATAAATTATATATATATACACACACACATATGCTAGATAGCAGTACTATGCGTGTACAGTACGGGAGTTACGAAAACTCTGTTTCTCAAATAGGAAACGGGAAACTCACAACTAAATGTGAGTTAAGGCGGAAACTATGAAGGGCCAAACATTTCCAATATGTATAGGGTAAGCATTGCTTACCTTGCGTCTATGGAATAAAAGCCGCTGCAAAGAACCCTCCATAACTGCTTGCATGCTGGCTTGTGTGGTATTGGCAGCAGGTATCGTGGAAACTTCCCCCCTGAGCTTGTACGGATGTTATCGTGGCACAAAGCCTTTAAATTGTGTTTGGGGCAATGAACACACAAAGGTCAATGAACACACAGCGAACCGATTTTGAAAGAACCCATAAAGGTCCGTCAACAGAGAGGAGCGTTTGACTGTCAGACAGGCATCAACGGAGCCGTGGCTTCCGTGTCCACCACCCAGTGAAATGTGAAGCATCCCTAGAACACCGTATCTCCACAAGCAGCATTTTCAGACGCTTAGCACAGGAAAATACAGATTGCGATCCCGACTACCTTTTAGTGTTTTGCCTTAAAACACCTCAACATCGCCACCTTCGCTTGCAGCCATACTAACAGGACAATGTGGAATGCCACGGACAGGTGACGCATTGCCTTACTCAGCGAATTACTCATTTTGTGGGAACAGGTGATCACCGTCTCAGAATTTGGAGGACAATATGTGAGCGCTACAGTTCCTGCCGCACTTTGCAACAACACACGTCCCATACCACCGTCCATCTATGCTACTAAGAACACATTTTTATAATTATAATAAGTAGCAGCAGAGTTGTTTTCCTGATGTATCCCTCCGCCTCAGCAGTTCTGATACGTTGAAGCCACGCTGTTTGTTATGTCTGATATTGACATTACCAGAGACAGTTAAGTGCTCCAGCCAGTGGCTGCGAGGTTACATGCCAACAAGGGCTTCAGAAAGTATGAACATTTCTGCCAAATCAGAAACTGCTAAATCCAAAATGTGCGTTTCCAGAAACTTCATTTTCGAATTTTTTTAGAAAACTGAAATGTTCAAAAGTAAAATTTATCTATTGCTGCTGCTATTGATGAAATGGTATTTTATTACGTAAATGTATCTGGATAATTTGAGTATCGCCGTGGTTTTATGCATGTGCCACAATTAATATTTTTGTGCGCTTATAGTTACCCACATAAATTGATTACAACGTAGACCTATTGAGAGTGTATTGTTTTTTTTTAATTTTCTGCCAGATTTAATTTTTTTGTCACAGCTTGATTGTCATGAGTGTGAGCGTGTATTACTTGGCTTACGGCGGTACCTATTTTATGAGGTATTTTATAAAAATTGACGCACATTAAAATGTCGAATTATATATATATATATATATATATATATATATATATATATATATATATATATATATATATATATATATATATATATATATATATATGTATGTGTGTGTGTGTGTGTGTGTGTGTGTGTGTGTGTGTGTGTGTGTAATTTTTTTCTGGTTGGTAAGTACAAGGGTGGAAAGAGGCTGGAAATTAGTTCGAGGTGGGTTTATTCATGAATATATTAATTTTATTTATATATTAAAGTGTAAATTTAACCTTACTATATTGTCAGTTCTAACTTAAATTTTTACTTGTATTGTCACGATTTTATTCATGTAGGAAACACCATCGTAATGTTTTGTGCCCTGACAGAAGCAAATATGTGATCAGCTCTAAATTATGATTTTCTAAGTTATTAAATCTGTAAGTTATAATAGTTCTGACTTATGTGGATTTTTCCAAGAAGTCTAAGTGGTGGCTGTCCTGAGTAGTGACTTTATAAGTTATACGAGGTTCCGTTCCGTAAGAAATATCAAACTTTGGTTTTATATGTATAATATATAATAATATGTATAATAATTTCCTCTAATACCAAAGAGATTAAGCTTATGTAATAAAACTCGATTTACCGGTTTTCGAGTAAGTTATTATTTCAGTTTTTATCGACACGTATAATTTTAGCTAGTTTTAATCTTTCAGAAAAGCAGCCTTCTATATATGATTGGTACATTAATAATGCCAGAGGATTAATTATATTATAATATTTTTTATCATAATATAAAATCCATAAATATCATAAGGCTTTTTATTTTTTAAATTTTAATAAATTCATTTAAACTTAAAGTTTGATTTTTTTTTAGATATTGTTTGAGCTTTAAATGTATTACTCCCTTTAATTTAGAACTTACATTTACAAAATTTTTATTGAAGGCACTTGCTATATCCAACTTGGTTTTTTTTAACACTGCTGTTATTTATTATTTTACTTTATGTTCTTCTTTTGCAGCATCCTTCCCATTTTATTAGTGATAATATTCCATATTTGTCTTGGATTATTCATATTTACGTCAAATTTTCTTTTATGTACATGTGGATACATATGTACAAACACCATGTAAAAATTGGTGGATTGTAACACCGGGGTTGCGTCGTGAGTGAAAATTGTGAAGGAAATATACGTATCATTTTGTATTACTAGCAGCAGCTTGATTGCAGCGGCCCTGCGAATCTAACGCGTGATCGTGTCTGGATAACCGCTATGGATTTAATGTTGACTGAGACATTTAATGTAACTATTTGAATTTATTACTAATAGGTACCATTACGCCTGAACAAATACACGCAGATATTTTATATTTATCTTAATCTAAGTGTTTTGTGAGTCACTTTTGCCTGTTGTTCGAGTTGTCACAAAAAAAATGCTGCCACTTGTATACGAATTTGATTTATAATCAAGCAGTAGTATACCCTCGTACATAAAATACTAACTTTTTAAACAGCATTGGAAAGTGAGTAATTTTTTTTCATACAAAATTGTTTAAATTGTTAATATTTGAGTTTCAGTTACACATTGAACTTAACTTCTTACAACCATACGTATGACCTTATTCCTTTTTTACAACGACCGCACACTGCCATTTTCTATAGAGCGTCTCACACTTAGATTGCAGTGTGCGGTGTAATGGACATTCACTCTCTCTTTCCAATGCATGGTTTCTGTCGTTAACTCTGTCCTTGTTCCTGCGTGCACTGTTGCCTGATGTGTTATCTTTATTCAGCCTTTAAAAAAAATGCCATTTTCGTTGCGTACGCGCCATGCAATCACAATGATAGGGTTTCTCGCATGCTTCAGTTTCAAAGGAGCCGCTTAGCTTTGCGTCGTAGGATTGGATTCCTTTACTAGTCGGCAGGGAGGTAAACAGATACAAATTATCTTAATCAGGCCGTTTCCTTCACCGGCCATTTGTTGCTCAGCTTGCCAGTTACGTCACAAAGCTGAAGCAATCTGGCAACAGTGAGCGCCATAAGCCCTGTACTGCAATCTAAGCGTGAAACGGACTATATATCGTTATCCCTGTACTTCCAAGGTATAAATGTCGTTGCAGTTCCTATCTCAATTTTTTTTAAAGTAATATCCCTGAGGCAATTCCATTTTTTTTTTTTTTCAAATAATAAATAATATCGTAAAAAATGCACATTTTACAAAACGCCGCCTCCATGTTCAGAAAACAATTGAAACGACCAGCTGAGTTCAAGCGAAGTCTTCATCGAAGAAATTTAAGGACAGGCGTCGATCGCAAAAATAACGGCTGTGCTGCGTCGTACATGAATGTCTAGGTTCGTCTGCAATAGGCAGCTTCTTGTTCGAGCCGCTGGCCGCTTGCCCACCAAGGTTAGACGTGGCTGCTGCCTAGAAGGATAACCAACATGGTGGCTCAGGTGCCAAGATGATAGACAGACAAACGTAAGGTTTCGGTCTGACCTTCGGGCACTGCTGTGAGGTACGAGGGTGCCCGAGATTTTGCTCAACACCGGCTAGTGGAGAGCACTTCTTCTTTTAACGGTTTAATTTTAAGAGGCCCGTCTACCTGGTACTACCTTCCTTCGGTGCTTGAGGCCGAGAAGCGCTAGAGCGATAAGGGTGACTTTCCCACGAGCATCAAGTACGCCATCGCCGCTGAGCGCAAGTCTCCGAACTGGCGTGCAGTGTTATCATCGTGCCGCCTCTACCAATAGCATTTTCAGTGGTAACCCTACCGTGTTATTGACGTAAGGTCTGTAAAGGCTGTTCACGTTGAAGTGAGCACTTTTGAAATGAACCTTAGAAAAATTTCACTGCCCTTGCATGGCATATATTATGACGGACTCCCTGAGTGACATGTGCCCAGTAAAGTTGGTAGTGATGGAGTGAAAGTAGTTCCAGTCCTTAACGTCGAATAAGAAGTACAAGTAAACATTTGTAATAATTTAAATTATTTCTTTTTCTTTCTGTTTTTTTATTGCGTCAAAGTGTAAAAATTAGCAGATTTTCGAAATATTTACTTTTCTAATAATTTCACTGTTTCACTTGACCCATGTATGAATAAAGTGATGCGGCCCATGGCAATGTTAATTTTACATAAGGCGGAACAAGAGACACCGTGAATACAAGTAGATCGTAAGCAGGGCTTCCAAAAGTGCTCATTTTACCGTGAATAGCCTATAGCAAAGTTCAATACACGGCCCTTATGTTCTTTTGTATGTATCTGACGCGTATATTTTGAAACACGGAGCTTTGAAAAAGTCGTTATATCAGCAATATGGTGGCACCTTTAAATGTTTCGTAGAAAAACGTGTATTTCAAACACACTAGCAGGCAGGCGGTAGCTTCAAGAATACTCTCTTATAGAGGAAACGGAGAAGTTATAACATTTCTCCGCGTTTTTTCAAGCTAGTTCTCTGGCTTGCCATAAGGTAGCCCTGCGGTCGCTTCCGTATGCTTGAAGCTCCGTTGCGAGGGCAGAAGAGTAACTTTTATAATATATCGCTCAAATACGAACCTCAAATACGGCCGCCCATTCGCTCTGGCAGACCACAGTGGCACATATATTTGACTATTTTGTGACAGGATGAGCGATTACTGCAATCGTTACTGAACGAGTGTCTGTGGTCCGCCGAGGTTCGTTGTTACACGCGTCTGTGGGCGGCCGTTATCACTGCGCATGCGCGGTTTCTACTCATCATTTTTTTTATAAACATTGTATCCTAACCTAACAGGGGCCGCGGTGGTTTAGTGTCTAGACTACTCGCCTCCCATCAAGGCGAACCGGGCTCGATTCCCGGCGGGGCCGCCCCCGGACTTTCGCATGTGGGAAACGTGCCGGACGATGCCGCTGTTCGGCAGGTTTTCTCGGGAATCTCCCGCTTCCGCCGCCCTCGCGTTACGGTGCTGCTCCACACCCACCTCGCTTCACTATCATCGGCTCTCAAGACCTCGCTGTTAAGAGACGCCCATAACTCTTCACTCCACCCCAACCTATTAACAGGGCCCCTAAACCAACATACACTAGTGAGTTAATACGTTGCTTTATACCTAAACTGACGTATAATACTTGTTAAATGATTTACTTCAGCAGTTTGAAACAAATAATAAAGTTGTTACTCAACAGTATAACGCGAAAACCTTATCCTTTTCATTTGTTTGCCGAAGCAAGCCGAAGTACTGCCAACGTTAGAACATAGAGTGAACTACAAATTTCTTACTTTACGTTGGTGGCAATGTGGAGACTTCGGCAGCTGTTATTTTTTTTTTTTATATTGAGACTTGCCTATGTTTTTAGGCGATAGTACTGATGCGTTGCTTATCCAAGGTTATTTCATGCCACAAATACGTTTGAGCTAATATAAACTGTTACCATGAAGGCGAAACACAACTTTATATAGGCTGTTCACGATAAAATGATCACTTTTGAAAGTCCTGCTTAAGATCTACATGTATGCACGTTGTCTCTTCTTCCGCCTTATGTAAAATCAACATTGCCACGGGCCTCAGCACTTTATTCACGCGTCGGCCAAGTAAAACTGTAAAATTATTAGGAAAGTAAATATTTTTAAAATCTGCTCATTTTTACACTGTTATGCATTATAAAAGCAGAAAGGAAACGAGATAAAAATTTAAGTTGCCTCAAATGGTTACCCAACACTATTTATTCGACGTTAAGATATGGAACTACTTTCCATTCTTTGTTATTAACTTTACTGGGCGCATGTCACTCCGAGGCGCCCATTAAAAAGTATTCAGGCAGGGCCAGTGACTTTCTTCTAAGGTTTATTTCAAAAGTTTTCACTTTATCGTGAACAGGCTTTAATAAGTTTTATGCCTACATTGGTGAAAATACATGCGACAGGGACAAACATGTTTTTTAGAGAGAAACTACGTGATTGTTTATTATACATTTACGCTAAGTGAACACAGTATAACATACTGATATTACTACACAACAGTGTCACTGGAAACAATTGCAGAGCTACCACGTGTCAAGCCAAGAAACTAGCGTTTAAAAAAAGCGATCGATTTTCGCAGTGGCTTCGTTCCTTCCGCAGTCTTCTTCCATGTTAAATGTATTGTATTGAGGAGACTAAAGTTCCGTTCTAACGGCACTCAGTTATGTACCGAAATGCAGAATATGACGGGAGATCCCATTGTTAAAGTAAATCCCAAATCGCACGGTACCGACTCGGTGTTCGTAGAAACAATAATTGAATTACGTTACATTTAGAAGTTGCTCCGAACCTTAACTATTGTCAAAGCTGCATAAGACATATTTTTATTTGGGTATACAATAATACTTGCTGCATTTTTTATTTTATTTAAAGAGTTTATGTTTCAAATAAATCAAATTTACATATGAAAAATTGTAAAACATTATATTTAAATATATTCCTTTGGCGCTATCTAGATTATTTCGACGTAACGATTAATGCTGATATACGACAGGTGTTACGAAGAGTACACCCCTTCATAAACCATTAAAAAAAATTTCCTTCATTTCACGGAAAGGTGCTGGTAAAAATTTATCTAGAGGTGTCCGTAAACTCGCCGTAAAATTACGGACACATTGATTTTCAAAAACAGTCTTTCCGTAAAATTCACGAAACCTTTCCGTTATTTCCCTATTTAGTTTTCTGTACTTCTAATTTAGACAATTTTATATATATACATTTTATTTCAATTTTCATTATGTGGGCGTTATACATATAAGAAAGATATTTTAAAAAGTTAAAATATTTTACACTTAGCAAGATTTGAACCCAAGTCAAAAAGTCGCAAGCTCACAACCCTATCCACTTACCTACAACTTTCACATGATAAATTTGGTATAACTTTTTAATTCCTAGATTAGTCACGTAAGCAACTTTTTTCAGTTTCTATTAAAGTTAATGTATTTTAGGTGTTGCTAAGTGTTACAGATGCCTATTGCTACTTTTAAATGTTTGAAAGAACAGGCCATAGGGACATGGATAACCTTAACTGCCGCAGAAACCCGAAGTTAGAGAAAATACGGAGATTATCCGTATTTTGTATTTACGCACTTAACTCCCTTTTTCGCCATTACGGATTGAGTTTCCGTATATCTGCTGTGCGTTTTCGTAAGAATTTCCGTAGATGTACGGAAAATTTAAACAGTGTACACAATATAAGGGCTGGCACCCTCATGTTGCTCTGAACGCTGTAACCCTTCGCTTGAAGCAATTTGACGTATGTTAGTAATCATAATGCAAAAAATCAATAAGGGAAGGTCGCCTTAGAAATACCCGGTAAACCTTACCGTTACCTCAGAAATCACATGTTTATTTGGAAAGTAGATTAGTAGTCGCTCGGGAGGTAGGCAACCTGCTACGCTGTCGTGCACGAGCTGTCAAACTGTTGCGTCAGGACTGGAACACGAGACAGGTTGTCGGTTTACGTTGACGTGGAAGCAGAGTTTTTTGTAGATTGTTTGCGAACATGTTGTTTCGTTTGTTATTTTTAATACCAAGATCCCAAAACAAGTGCTGGACAATAAACTGGACGCTGTCATGCTTACACTCTATGTTATTTGTCCCATTGTGGCGAAGGTCGGTTTGTGATACAAAACGAGTACGTAATGAACGTGTATGTTTCATAATGAACGAAGGTATTTTTACGGAACCGTTCGGGTTCATGGCTTACGTGTCGCGTAGGAACATATTCGACGTGTAGACATGTAGGAAATGGCGATATTTTACTTCATGTCGTGTACGTAAGGCCTCAATCAATACAATAGAAATAGAAAAGAAGAATATGAAGTAATTAATTGCACTTTATAGAATATCTTACTTATAAAAGAAAGCTTACGTCTTCACCTTCTTTTACTAGTTTAAAAAATACGTCTAAATTCTATTTTTATTTTGTATTGTATTATTATGTTTTATTTCGTGCCACGTACTTAAGGCCTTCAATCAATACAATAGTAAGAGAAAAGAATAATAAGAAGTAATTTATTGCATTGAATAGAGAAACATTAATTTATAAAAGAAAACTTACGTTTTCATTTTCGTTTACTTGTTTAAAACATACGTCTAAATTGTATTTTAATTTTGTTTTGTATTATTATGTTTTATGTTGTGTTATCTATTGCGTATTGTGTTTTGTGAAGTTGGTACTTATAGAAAAAGAAAGCACATAAAAGGAAATTTAATGAAATAATATTTGCTAATAAATCACTGATTCACTAAAATAAAGCTTGATTCTAGTCGTGTGTGATTCGTTAAAATCTAGACGAGTAATTCACTATATGAGCCACGCATTTTTGTAAACATTCCACGCACAGAGACGTATCTTTAAGTACACGAATTTAATCGCTGACCAACCTTAAGTATTTTTACTCAATGATTTTCAAGAGACTGTTATTTTGTTTGATACTTCCAAAAATACTTTACTATCGGTGTATTTCCAAACTAAATGTATTTAATACAAGTGTTAAATAGAATTAACGTTTAAGATCATGCATTTCCTTTTAAATTCATACGTTGTACTATTCTATACTATTACATCAATACGCGTTGTTTGTTCAGTATATTAGTAGTATAAAATATGTGAACCCACCTCTGGGATAAAATGTTCATTAGAATATGTACGAGTTAATTTAAACAAAAATATCAAGTTAGGTTTGAAATGAAATGTCATACATTAGGTTCCATCTTTAATTTATTTTTCCGCTTTGGGGCTGACGATTAATAGAATTTGGCAGCTAATCGGATGACGGATAATCAATGTTGTACTGTATGTGGAATGTGTGATCATTCATATTATTGCTGCCTTCACTAAAATACTTGAGGAAAGATGAGAAAAGGTAAAAAGGATAATGGGGGGGGGGGGAGATTTATACTATACGAACACTCATGGCTTGTCCGAGATTCGAAACAGAAACTTTGTAGTGCGAAAGCCCGGCCACAGAGGTCGCTCGAAGTGTGTACGTCAGATGATATACAGTGATACACCTATCCTATGATACTTATTGTTGCAGTATAAGTATTTTGGATATGAAAACCGAGTGTATTGGTGAATAAATGTATTTACAGTCTTCATACAACATATACAAAAAGCAAATATCTTCACAAATAAATATATAAAATTACAACTAAAAACTATACATTTTGAGGTCAAGAAGTACACCACAATGAAAATGGTACTGTCTGTATATTTCCTGTCGTCGAAGGGCATGTGTGGACAGTTAATACCTAGTGTTACGACCACAATTCATTTACATCTTCTTAAGCCTACCTGGCATAGATCGAACCAACCTTTCACAATAAGAGGCATCAATCATATCCCATCCCGTTTTAAGGGCCATTTTGAGGTCATTCCACATAGATATGGAATGTTTGCAGATGTTTTCTTTGAACGAACTCCACAAAATTTCAATGGCATTGATGTCTGGGAACTATGGAGGGGTATCGAGTACATGGGGGTAATTATAGATTAATCACACGCGTCCCTTACAGGCCTTATGTTTCGGGTCGCTCGCCTGGTAGTACGTGAAACAATCCCGCGAGTCTAATTTATCTGCGCTCGGTGTCAGTTCTTACCTCAATATGTCCAGATACACATCTTAGTCCACAGTACTATTTACGAAATGGAGTTCCCCCTCACCCGAAGCCTCCTTACAACCCCATACCGTCAGGGACCCGCTCCCGTGCTTCACCGTCGGCCGAAGCTCCGTGTTTGGCTTACGCCAGATACTGACCTTCCAATCCGATGCAAACACATAGAATTTACTTTCATCGGTAAAAATTACTGTTTTCCAGTAATCAAATGATTTATCAGCATGATCTACGGCACACTAGAACCTAAGACGTTTGTTCATCTTGCCGATCGATGGTTTCTTACGCGCTAATTGACCATTGAAGTCCTTTCTACGAAGGTCTCTCCTCACGATTTCTGAGCAGGTTATTTTCCCCAAGACGACTTTTGCTTCCTTGGCAAGTTTTGGCGCACTTAACGCGGTATTCATCTTTATTTGATGTGGCATCCATCGCTCGTCTGATGCAGTGAACATTTGTCTAGACTTAAGCTTCTCTTTGTTCTCTATTCTACTGTACTGGCGAAAGTGACGAACGATATTTTGGACAGTAGAATGATTGCGATTCACAATATTGTCCATCTCACGCAGAGATCTACCCCTTTGTTAATGCCAAATGGCCAGCTTTCTCACCGCTACAGGCGTCTGACCTCTTTCACGTTCCATGTTGATCTGCAAAAGCTTGTTTGAATGTAATGCTTGCCTTCATGCACTGAACGAAGGTGCGCGTGTTTCAGAACGCGTGAGCCCAACAGGCATGCCTGGTAAACCAATGGGAAGCATGTATTAGGCAGTGTACCACTTTCACTGTGGCGATCAATCTGCGGTGGTTTTAGTGCTTTCCATTTTAAGCAATTATTATAATAGAAATTACCAGTATCTTTATATGCCCTAAAAGCTGGATATGTAATGCATTAAATAAACTGGGTTACCAGGAATTTTCATTTAGAGGGGAAATTCATTTCCATCCTAATGTCAGTTCGTACTAAGTGTACCACTTCCACTGTGAGTCACTGTGTGTGTACTTTGCTGCGTGGGGGGGGGGGGGCTTCGGCGGCCATGCCATTGGAATGGCGATCGGGGTTTGATTCCCGCAGACGCGAGTATGACCGGCGGTTTTTCTCGAGGTACTCCCGTTTTCCTTTTTTAAAGCATTCCGTTGCTTCTCCACCTCCCTCTCCATCAACTGCGTCAGTTATCTCGGTGTATTCCTCTTCTCGACCATGCTGACCCCGCCTCACCTCAGAGACGGGAACAACGTGCAAGTTTTTTTGTTATAGACCATTCACGGTTAATTGAACATTTTAAAAATCAACCTTTGGAAAATGTTACTGCCCTTACCTGCATCCATCTTAACGGACACAGCGAGTGGCATGTGCCCTGCAAAGTTGGTAACGACGACTGAGAAAGTAGTTCCACGTTTTGACGTTTAATTAAAAGTGTTAGGTTAAATTTAAAATCATTTGGGAATATTAAAATTGTTTCTTCTGCATTCTGTTTTTAAAATACATATCAGTGTAAAAATGAGCAAATTCGTGAAATATTTACTTTTCTCATAGTTTCACAATTTTACTTGACCGACACAGATAAAGTGACCAGATCCATGACAATGTTAATTTTACATATGGTAGAAGGATAAAAACAATGTGCATGCAAGCATATATTAAGCAGTGCTTACAAAAGGGCTCGGTTTACTGTTAACAGCATATAATTGTGTTTACTCCACTTATCGAAATAAGGTTCATTTTTCTTAAACAGAAGCCTCCACGTCTTGTTGGACCCCATCTGTACGTAAAGACTGTTCACGATTAAGTGAGCACTTTTGAAATCAACCTTATAAAAAAGTCACTGCCCCTGCCTACATATATTTAAACGGACACACTGAGTGTCATGCGCCCAGTAAAGTTGGTAACAATGGGTGGGAACTAGTTTGATAGTTTAACGTTGATCGGCTCTCAAGACCTCGCTGTTAAGAGCCGCCCAGATCTCTTCGCTCACTCACTCTTAACGTCGAATAAAAAATGTTAGGTAACCATTTGTGATAAGTTAAATTATTTCTTTCGTTGTCTGATTTGTTTTAATGCATCGCAGTATAAAAATTAGCAGATTTGTAAAATATTTACTTTTGTAATAATTTCACAGTTTCGCTTGACCGAAGCACGAATAAAGTGATGAGGCCCATGGCAATGTTAATTTTATGTGAAGCGGATGAATACACAACGTGCACACAAGTAGATCTTAAGCAGGGCTTTCAAAAGTGCTCACTTTACTGTGAACAGCTTATAGTCTGTGGGGTGAATATTGAAATAGTTATTATCCGATTCGTAATATAACAACTCTGCCCTCATGAACACACGAGGTGACTTCTTGATTGTTCGAAACTACCTAACCATTGGATTTAATTGATATTTTTTCTTCGACAGATTATTAATAGTCATGTTCAAATTAACAAGTAGGGTTGCCATGATGCAACTCTTTTAGGCCAGCGACAGGTCGCTTAGCTGCCAAGCGCAGTACCACACACCCACCTAGAAATGTTGCGATTTAACAAGAACTGTTGGCCTGAGACGGCTACAGAACTCAGTCAAAGCCAGCGGTTAAGCAAGTGTGAACAATAAAGGCACTAATGTCAGAGGGACGATACTACGTATCGGAAAAAAGACATCTTTTTAATACCTCCATTCAACAAAGCATAGTACTGCAATCTGCTCTCTGATCCCACATTTTCTGATAGGTGTAAATAAATTTGCGTTTAAACACCGTGCTTTCAAGGCGCATACTTGTCCAATAATCGCTTTCCATCTAATTTTTCATAAGGAATCAGATCCAAGCGCTTGTAAAATTTGGTCGGATACAACTCGTATACCTGAGCATGTACATCCGTTGTTTAATTGCTCGTTCAGGTTTATTTTCGCCTTGTTTATCTTATGGCTGTTCGCCTGATTAGTATGTTATTCACAAATTTTTGTGTGTATGTTAGCTTCGCTGATGTTCTGCTACACAAAGTTAGTCGTCCAGTTACTTATATCTATCGGGAGAACAATAAATTAAAAAAAACCTCCCCGTGATGTTTCTCCTGTCTCTATCGCGCAGTGCTCGCCGCGATATGATGTCGGCAGCTCCCTCCAGGAAGTAGTGTCCCAAGCTGCGCTCGTTCAGCCCGTGTCCTGATGCGAACGAACATGCCGGCAACAGATTATTTTAGAGCCTGTGCTGCGAGGTCGCGTGGTGGCGTGCCAAGATACACGATCCGACGCCAATATGGACACGTCCACCTCATCTCGCGGGCGACTCCGCCACACTCGGTTACGAGAGTCGCGTAGCTGTTCCGCGGGTAGTCGACCACTTTGTCGTCGTCGGGCCAGGAAATACACCGGCCTCATACGCATATCTTTTTTTACTCCAACAATGGCTGAAATGCTACAGTAATATTGGTAGTGAATTACGAGTTGGCGTAATAGAAACATATTTGTGTTTCTAACGGGTTTACAGTGTTGCTTCATCCGCGCATTAATAGACAATAGTATTTGTATCCCTAATCAAGTTAATTTTCACGAAGGCATACATAAAACAGGACTTTTTGAATCAAGCATTCGAAAAATCACCCCATGTATGACGTGTTTTAGCTACTTTATAGATATGCCATGTCTCGAGCGTTTTATACATCTGTCAACATAAAATTCATATTTTTCGTTAAATTGAAGTTTGACCAGTATTTTATTTATAAATTATAATGTTTTATTTCTAATAAATATTTATAAAACAGTGATAAAATATGTGTGTTGATAACGCCTTGTAAGAAATAGTTCTCATGAAAAATATTATTACTACTGAGTGCGCACTAATTCTATGCATTGTTATTTGGTGTAATTTTATAGACTTATTCAAGCTTAGTTTGTACAAGGCGGAGGAATAATCTGGAAGTATAACTTAAGCAGGGCTTCATAAAAGTGTTAAGTAACCGTGAATGGATTATAGACCTAAAGTGAACAGGGCTTTATTAAATGTTCAGTTTACTATTTAACATACATTACGAAAAACTGATTCTTATATTGGCAACCATGATGATGCTCGACGTGTGTGTGTGTGTGTATGTATATATATATATATATATATATATATACATATATATACACATATATACACACACACACACACACACACAAGCTGTTCGGAAATTCACCCAAAATATTTCGGGGGGGGGGGGGGGGATTTCTTTTGGAAAATGATATAGACACATACAATACAACTTCCAGTGTATCTCAATTCCTAAGGGAGATATACGACGTACACAATCGAGTTTAAAATGAAATTTTCGCAAACTATCAGAAACAGCGTGGAATTAAATTACGATTTTCTGGATAATGTTTAGTGTTATTGAGCTCTTCAACGTATGAAAAAACTAGTGTTAAGACCTTCCGCCTTTGTGTATAGCGGATTATTAAAAAAGAAAGAGCACTTATCAGAATATTATTCTTAATAAACAATATATATATATATATATATATATATATAAACACGTACCGCACATCCCAGGAGATAGAGTAAGGTTCAAAATGTTCAGGTCCATGATGTTATTTGCACTCAACATGATCATTTTTTGCATGACCAACATCAAAACGGTAGTCCATTTCTTGTCACACACAAATTAACTGGTCCCTAGTTATTGAATTAAGTACTTCAACAGTTCGATAACTCAGATTTTGAAATATTAACAGGCATAGCTGGTTCAAATACCTTTTTTTTTTTAGTATCCTTCCAGATAAAAGTAGCAGCGGGAAAGATCTGGTGACCTGGGAGGCCACAGACAATACAAATCGTCTTGTCCAATCCGTCGTCGTGGAATGGTGTCGTTGAGATTATGCCGGAACTCCAGGTGGAAGTGAGGTGGGGAACCATCTAGCTTGAAAATATAGTCATTCGAGTCTTCTTGAATTTGGGGAAACAACCAGTTTTGCAGCGTGTCCAGATACGATATTCCGGTTACATTTTATTTTTCAAAAAAGAAAGGTTCATAAACTTTGCTTACAGAAATGACACAAAAACATTCTCCTTAGGCGATTCTCTTTCATTTTCGATAACCGCGCAAGGATTTTCACTCTCCCAAAACCTAAATTTGTGGCGATTAACTTTACCAGAAAGATGAAATGTTGATTCATCCGAAGAAAAAAAAACCGAGCCTTTCTGAAAATGCTTTCCTCTTGCATATCCTGCAAAATTGAAGTGCAAAATTCGAACCTTATGTCATGATCGCCAGGATGCAATGCCTGTAGTGACTGAATTTTATACGGTTTCATATGTATGCGCTTTTAAAGAACACGCCATACCGTTATCTGAGGAATTCCAAGTTCGATGTTTCTCCATTTTGCGAATTTCCCTGAGCTCCGTTCGAATGGAGATCTGATATGGTTGACATGTTCATTTAACGTGCGAAAACGACCAGTGCTTTTCCCTCTGCATATGCAACAGCGGAATTCACGTTGCACTTTAACAATGAATTCACTCTTCGCAAACTCAAGCACACAAAACGACTAGAGTAGAGTAGAGTAAAAGTGCGCGGCGGGTAAAAGTGTGCAGTGCAGTTATATTTGTTCCCATTAATGTTAGGTTGACAACCCTGAGTCGGTCTGCAAGGTGCCATGATGAAGTATCGTTATATGTGAGAACAGCTGACTTGTACGAACAGCAACGAAACCACG
The DNA here is from genome assembly GCA_029891345.1 of Dryococelus australis. NCBI lineage: Eukaryota > Metazoa > Arthropoda > Insecta > Phasmatodea > Phasmatidae > Dryococelus > Dryococelus australis. Next base: position 61,394,736 of record CM057006.1, read on the forward strand.
AGGCAAATTTCATTTTGCATGCTCTTGATGTAATATTTTCATTTCTTGCAGCTAGTATATCATTGCAAAAAGTAAGCGTAAGAAAATAATTCACTATACATTCTAATTCAGTGGTTTATGGCGTGAATAATGTTGGTATTGTTTGGCTTAGATAGCACCACTAATTGGGGAATGAAGATCAGTAGTGTGGGGGAAATGTGCGCATGTATAAGAGCGAAATTTTGCCCCGTGTACGAACTTTTATCCCACGTTTGTTAAAAATTGCCCCCGTTTTAATTTTAATATTGAAATTTTACAGCCACATATTATTCACGTTGCTGTATATTCAGTAAAGCCTCTGTTAGACTGATCTATACGTACTATTACAGGAATTATCAGAGAAAAACGAAGTACAAACTTTGTACACCGGAGATGTTGGCGATATATCAACAGAGACTTGCGGAAGGACTATGTACAAGACTGAAAAAGGTAAGAAACGCTTGGTGTTTAGATGATTAAAAGTAGCCTGTTTACTAAAATAAATTTTATATCAATAGAATTGTTACAATTTCTCACACTAGAAATTAAGTGGGTTATACCAAGTTCGTCAAGGGATGGAGGTCGTAATCAAATAAAAGAATTAATAATAATTTCCTTAGTTTATTTACAATAACTACACCGAAATTCTCTGAACTCAAATTATCACAATAAATTGAAATCACTTAATGTTCACAATTGACACCAATTAATAAAATTTATACTTACGACAAAGAAATCAATGAAATTAAATAATTAAAGATCAGTCCCAATAGGCAGTGTATCAACCTATTCAGTGATTTTATAATTTATGCGCCCATATTTGACAGTTCAAATATTTACAATAAAATATGCATTGCACTTCCATTCAGTTCCACCTCAGTTCAGTCCATGTCCCGCCAGTCGCAATGTTCTAAAGTCCTCCGAGCGCCCTCACGCACAGTAGGCTTCACTCGTCGGTTCCACACCCTCTCGTCTATTCAAGCCACGAACACCTCACTCGCCTTCGTCCCGCAATCTCCAGTCGTCGTCCACACTTAACTTCGCTCGCGCACACTCGCCAGACGGACTCCATCAAAGACTGCCGGCCGCTGGGTTGCGGCAGTATATATAGGTCTTAGGCCGCCGCCTAGAATCTTCCCCAACTCGCGTGATGCGTCGCGGAGGGCTGAGGCGCCAGCCAGTCTCGCCAGAACATTCGTGTGTCGTCGCTAAACTTATCGGAAACTCTAGCAGGCGAGAGGAGGTCTGTGACGCCAGCAAGTCTCGCCACTGTCGGCATTCACGGGATTCCCAGAAGGGGGGAATCAGGAGGCCGCGAGCTCATCGTTCCAGGAAGAGGGGAGGGCGAGGTGGGTCTCCTATTACGGCCCGGGGCAGCTGAGTCGGCGCCGGCTGCAGCACGTAACAGTATGTAGTGCAACCCGATAAACATGTTTATAATGTCTCTTAGTGCACTGTTAAAAATTCCCGTAAATTCATGACAATTTTTACAGAAATATACAGTTAATATACGTAAACGAGAAAATTCGCATTATTTCTAAAGACTGTTCACGATAAAGTGAGCACTTTTGAAATCAACCTTAGAAAAAAATCACTGTCCCTGCCTACATATATTTTAACTGGCGCACTGAGTGACATGCGCCCAGTACAGTTGGTATCGGTGGAGGGAAAGAAGTTCCATATCTTGACGTCGAACAAAATGTGTTAGGTAACAATTTGTGGTAACTTAAATTATTTCTTTCCTCTTCTGTTTTTTAATCCATCAAAATGTAAAAATAACCACATTAGCAAAATATTTACATTTACAATTATTTCGAAATTTTACTTGACCGACGCAAGAATAAAGTGATGAGGCCCATGGCAATGTTAATTTTACATACGGTGGAAGAATACACAACGTGCATACTAGTAGATCTTGAGTAGGGTTTTCAAAAGTGATCATTTTACCATGAGCAGCCTATATAAAATAAACCTAACTATTATATGAGGCGGTGGTAGGTGAGTGGGTAAAGTCATTGTCTTGGAATCTTACAGTTCTGAGTTCAAATCCTGCTTCATAACAAATGCTTAGTTTAATTTATTTTTATCCACAGTGCATCACAAGCATAACAATAATAAACTTTTTTTCTTAATCCTACTACTTAAACTACAAATACAACATAAATTTAGCAAAATTACAGAATTTTTGTGAATTCAAGAATTTCGGGTCAAATTTATGGAAGGTCCTTTACTGAGAAAACAGAGTGACCATAATTTTACGAAGAATTCTGGATATTTTCTTTATTAATACTTTTCCGGAATTTCATGGAAATTTTAATATTGTGGTATATTACATTTTTGCATGCTCACATGTTCTAATCCTGAATTTCTAACTGCCGATTTAAATAACATAATCCTGTCGCATTGATTTTTAATTTGTTACGATTAGGGTATTTTTCAGGAATCTGGCATTGTTAAATTCGGAAAATTTTCGTCGAAATTCAGACCAGAGCAAGACGATGAGTTAACTGGCCATTGCAGAGACCTGGGTGTATCCTTCTATGAGCTTACCTTCAACGAGCTCAGGAGGTTGGCATTCGAGTACAACATCGTGCACAAGTACGGTAAAGAGTCAAGATTAGCAGGAAAGGATTGGGCTCAAACTTTCATGAAAAAGCATAGTTTATCCTTACGGACACTTCAGCAAACAAGTCTGACAAGAACGATGGGTTTTAACAGAGTGCAGCTGGATGTATTTTTTAGTAATTTGTCCGAGCTTATGGTATAACACAAATTCACACCAGATAGGATTTATAGTATGGACGAGACGGGAATGTCAACTGTTCCAAGTAATGTCCCTAAAGTTATTTCCAGCACTGCTGACAAATCTGGAGGGAAAATTAGTTCAGCTGAGGGGGTTGAGTTAGTTACCACAGTCTGTGTAATGAGCACTGCAGGACATTATGTACCACCAGCACTTATCTTCAGTAGGAAGAGGCAGAAACCAGAGCTGATGCAAGGGTCAGTTATGTATGTGTCTGACAGGGGTTGTGTAAATACTGATATATTTGTTCTTTGGATAAAACATTTTCAGTATCATGCTAAGGCCACAAAAGAATAGCCTATTTGGTTAATTTTTGGTAACCATAGTTCTCACCTGTTCTTAGAAGCTGTGTTTTGTCGGGATAATGGCATTCCCTTATTGTCCATCTCTCCTCATAGCAGCCACAAAGTGAAACCACTGGACAAATGTTTTTTTTTATCCTCTGAAAATGTTTTTTTTTTTGCAGAGATACTGCCCACTGTAGATGTTCTCCAGCGAACAGGACTGCCAAGGCTTTCCAGATGTGTGGTATTATGCCTGTTAATCCTGGAGTATTTGCTGACGATGCCTTTGCTTCTTCTGCAGTAACATATACAGCGATCAATAAAGAAGCCATATCGTCTGCAACATGTGCAATTCCGTCCACTTCTGGTACCCAATGTATCCATTCAGAGTTGAGTGTAACACCGCCATCTGTACAGCATGATCGAAATTCTGATACTGATTCGGATGAGAAATCTACCACATCATCTCGACCAGTGACAAAGCCAGTTTCTCGCAGAAATTAGGCCAATGCCACGATGAAAAGGCCACCAGCAAAGGAGGAAGTAAGAGCACCACAAGTCCGTAATAATTAGAGGTTCGCCATTTAAAACACAGTTTCAAGACAAAGCTGATGGAATGAAGAAGCAAATTTCCAAAGAAACAAGCTCAAATTATAAAACGTCAAGTTCAGTTATTCGTAAACAAAACTGTGTTAGTGACAATGCTCCGAATTGTGTAAAAGAGAAGAAATCAAGTGAAGCAGAAGACATACTACTTTGTCTAGTATGTGAGGAGAGATACATTGATCCTCCGTCCGAAGATTGGATAATGTGTAATAATTGCAAAGAGTGGTGTCATGAAGCGTACTATGCTTATGAAGGGAGAGGAACTTTCATATGTGACAACCGTTAAAATACATCGCACATTTTTCCAAGCTATTAAGTAAGGTAGAAGAGCTCTGTAATGATTTTTCTGATGTAACTGTAAAGCTTGGTCATTATACTAAACAGCCCATTGTTTTGAAGCTGAGCGATAGGGATCCTATGTCCTCAGTTCCTTACAGGGTGGCACCTTCGAAGTTAAAAATTCTCAAAAATTTAATGTATGAGTTACAAACTCGGAATATAGTCAAATCTCTCACTAGTACATAGATTCCGAGTGGTAAATTCAGTCATTTGTGACTACCGTAAAGTGAATAAAAAAATCTTGTGGATCTGTATCCACTTCCCACTATTGAATCTGTTTTCCAACATGTCGGGCAAGCGCAGTACTTCTCTATTTTTACTTAAATTCCGCATTTCTGCAATGCTATTTGCATCCAGATTCCTGTGAAATATTAGTCTTTGTAATTCCATGGGGCCAGTTTCAGTGGACCAGGCTTTTCATGGGAGTAAATTGTGGGCCGCAGGCCATGTCACGTGTGTTGTTCCAGGTTCTCGGCAAATCTCAATACGACTTTTTATTCACATATATCAATGATATGTGTGTTTATAGTCATACTTTTGAAGATCACCTACACCATCTTAGGTTATTTATTATTGTACTGAGAGAAGTTGGATTAACAGTAAATCCTGACAAGGTAACATGGGCTAATACTTATGTCAAGTATTTGGGGTTTGTGATAAATAAAGTGAAGCTGCTTATGGATCCTGAAAATATTAGGCCCGTTGTTAATTTCCCAACTCCTAAAAGTCTTAAGGGGGTAAGAAGATTCCTAGGAATGGTGAGATTCTATTCAAAATTCATTCCTAAATTTGCAAAGATCGCATAATCATTGAATGCTTTAAGAGGGTAGTTTTCTTAATTATTTTTCTCATAGTTGAAGGTTTCTGCTTATTTGCTTGATTAAATTCACAATCACTTGATATTTAAATGTTAAAAATTGAATTTATCAGCTCAGTAAACTCATTTTTTAATGGTTTACAAAAAAATTATGCTGATTTCTTTTCAACTGAAACATGAATTGAGTACATGTTTTCTCATGAATGTAAGTTTTCTGTAAATTGTGAAACTATGTTATTTATCGTACTTCAGGCATTTTTTTTATTTCGTCCAGAATACCTAAAAAATTCGGCATTTCTATACCCCTTGAATCGTAGGTTTTTTTTTTCTCTCTAAAAGTCGCGGCTGCAAAGTAATGGTAAAATATTACAAAGAAACAAAGCTACAGTAACATGGGAAAAACCTTGTGCATTTCATAACACAATGGATCATCGATTTCAAATAGCATATAATTGGAATACAACTGAGAAACTATTTATTGGCAAATAGTTCCCGAGAAGTGGCGCACTCCGCGCCAGTGTGGCTCGTCGTGGAACTACGTGGGCTCGCAGAGAAAGACAGGGGGATGAGGTGGGTTTCAGAGCCAGGTTGCTTGCTTGTATGTCAAGTGACGGGTAAACTGTTACCTTCCTACCAAACTGTTCTCGGAACCGGCCAATGCTACAAATATTCGCTGTGTTTCGAGCATTTGGCAAGCGTTGTCTCCATACTTCGAATGCCACTACAATGCAGCGGCTTCTTCTCTTCTATGAACACATCTAAGTAGAGAATATTTGAACGGCGATTGTCTCCAGTAAGATTGCAGAGCAACACTATTTCGATTTAAACAGTCGTTTCAATACATTTGTAGCGATTTCTCATTAGTAATGTCTTCTATTTCATTTACTAAACATTTTCATAGCCAACTGTTATCTTGTATACAACTTAAAATTTAAATTACAAAACCTGTATGAATGGTTTTCTTTCAAAGTGTCACCCGGAAAGAAGCACCAAAAATCTCTACCACGTTATCATTATTACATCGGGGCAGTTTTGGTCTCCATGTGGAATATCTCATCCTATGGACATATAATTAGACATGTAACTTAATTATAAGTATTAAAATAATTCCCTAAACTAAATTGTATGGTGTTTATTTGGGAAACATAGCCATGATTTGATTAAGGGAGTGGGTTGTCTTCCTAAACGTTGACAATGGGCGTGGATGTGATATGTGCCAAGTTTCATGTTTTCCTCATGAAGTGTAGTTTCCTCCCTCTTCCTCGTCCATAATTATAACACATCTTTATAGCAAAATGTACTCGTCTGAAACATTTGTCAATGTCTCATGATGTGGTTGTTTCCAAACTCCAAATCTTCTAAAATGTCTGAGCAATTATTGTGCTAATATATGAAATATTTTCCCGGCTTATATTATTGGCGGAAGAACAAAACAGGTACTTTACTTGAACATCAAGAACAAGTTTTGTTATGTGTGTGCAACACATAAAGACATTAACAAATCCAAAACACATACATGCAACCAAAATTACAGTGGTCCATCATATGGGATGTAGCAAACAATTATGGTAGAAGGACTTCGACATTTGTTTTCTGAACATCATGTGTCGGTAAAGTTTCTGATAGGTGATGGGGACTCAAGTATATTTGCAAGAGCTAGAGAGAGAGCTCCTTTCGAAAGCATGATGAAGAAAGTAGAGTGTGCAAACCATATAGTGCCAGGTTGTGCATCGAAATTGCACACTCTGTCTTCGAAGACTATATTCGACTGTGAAGGTCGAAAAATAATTAGGCAAGACATTCCTCGCCTCGCTGCAGCTGTCCGTGGTACCATTCGACATTCAGAAGGGAATATCGAGAAACTTCGAAAATATATGAGAAACGACCCCCACCATGTCTTTGAAGACCATTCATCCTGTTGCATGTCATTCTGCTCTCGACAGAGTGAACTTGTGAATAACGTCTCATACATAAACAAGACAAAAATAATGGATGAAATATTAATATCGCTGAATCTTATTGTCAGAAAAGCTGATGGTCTCATTTTGAATGAGACAACTAACGCAGTTGAAAACCTGAACTCTTTGATCTTTAAGCTGACCGGAGGCAAAAGAGTTGACCATGGGAAAGGTTCATCATGCCAGCGTCGCTGCTATGGTGCTGCCCTGGCCCATACTAATTGGGCCAACTTATATGGTAAGTCCTTGGAAATCCATGACAGGCAATAGTACAGGACAAGTTGCTAAGAAAATCTGTGCCAAGAGAGAGATATCTAGGTCAGCTAAAAGGCTAGATTTCGACAACAAAGAAAAGAAGAAACGCAAAACAAAAAAAAAATAATAGGCGAAAGAACAATTGACATTGAATATGGACCGAATGCTGTACAGCGTGATGTTTCTCCCGAAGAACTGCAGGATCAGAAGAATAAAATCTTGGAGAAGCTACAAGAAGAAGCTGGTTCTGTGATTCTGTGTTCCAAGCTAGAACGAGCTACAGTTGGGCAGCATGACAACCCACTGTGGAATCAGGCAAGACATCAAAGGTTGACAGCATCACAATCCGGGGTTGTGTGTTGTATGAAAAATGCCACGTCTCACCATAACACAGTAAAAAATATAATTTTCAGGTGAGAACTGTATTCAGCAGCTGTAATTTATGGGCGAGTTGACGAAAAAAGAGCCATATCTGCCTACGAGAAGAAGATACAGGTAACTGTACAACCTTGTGGTATTTTTGTTCATCCTGAGGTGTCGTAACTCGGAGCCAGTCCAGATGGCGTTTTAGAAAAATATGGCATTGTAGAGGTGAAGTGCGTGCCTTCTATAGGATGTGTGCCTATTCACATAGCAGCGAAGTCCAAGAAACTCTTTATTGAAGAAAATAATGGGAAACTACAGTTTAAAAAATCTCACAAGTATCAGTACCAAATACAGGGGCATCTCCACGTAGCAGACAGGAACTTCTGTGATTTAGTAACATATTGTGATAGTGGCATATAAATAATCAGAGAACTAAGAGATGACGAATTCTGGAGAGAAAATATGTTCCCCAAGCTGCGTAGGTTTTATACAGAATGCTGGTTTCCGGAATTGACAGACAGTCGAATAAGCAGAGGAATGCGTGTACGGGAGCCACCGTACATTCTGGAGGCACAAGAAAGAGCCAAAGAAAGGAAATAAGTAGGACATAAAATTGATAAATTGTAAAACATTTTTATTAGGTCGCCTACTTAGAAATGTAATTAATACCACATAACCTGAAAAAAATTGGTATATCTGTAAAAGAAATTCACCTTAGTCATATGTTAAAATTATATTCTCCATGATTAGTGTTTTTGAACGTAATGTCAAATATAGAAATATGTATTTTGAATTAAAATTAAGGAACGATATTACTACATTGTTTGATATGCATGTTTTTTTTAATGGTACACAAGCGGCTAAACGATTTTGGTAGCTCTTGCTCTGTTTAATTTTTAGCCCCGCTATGAACAACAAGCATAAATGAAAGAGGCACAAAACCATTTTTAGAAAGATAAATATGTTTCTAACATGCGAATTCTTTCTTCTAATCTGTTATATACATACATACACACCAACACACACGCGCATAAACACGCACACACCAACCCAAACAAGAAACAAAGTGATCTGATTTGCCACTAATTGAAACATTACTTTTTTTTTTTAAGAAAACAGAGTCTGTTTGTCCCACTATTCACACAAAAATAGCACAGAATCATTACATAATTGGAATGGTTAGGTAATGAACTTGGTATCTCGAAGGCTGGCCACCTGACCACCTAATCACTCCTGAGCACCAGTGGCCAGCGAGGTAAGCAATACTTTCCGAATGGATTTCGCGAAAGCGGTTCACCTGAGAGTATTCCGACAAGACGACCTTTTTTGTTCGTTACGATGTGCTGAGTCTTAAGTCATGTCAACAAATCGCTTACAGCTTACTGTTCACATTTTTTCGTGCAAAAACGTGGTGGCAACCCCTATTTTCATGATGACGGGGGGATGATATTACCAACCCCATTTTCATAGACGTAAGATCTCCGTTCTAGAATTCACCGATTTGTTACTTTAATCGTGAGTAGTTCCTGATATTTTTTACTCAATTTCATTCACAGCCGCGATTTTTAGGGGCACGCAGATCCCTTAATAAACACTTAAGGGATAAAGTGGTCCTGCAGACATTTTCGTCCTATCTTTTAATAAAGAATAACCTGCGGAAATTGGTCGGTGTTGTTCGGAAACAATCAAATGTATGTGTGTGTGTATATATATATATATATATATATATATATATATATATATATATATATATATATATATATATATATATATATATATATATAATATTAACGTCTCGCTTATTTTAATTTGCTAATTTTAAGCAAAATAGTGCCATAGAAAGTTCTGTATCGAAACTAAATTATTTTAAGAATTCCTTGTAGTTTTTATTTAATACTTCGTATTTTACTTTTATATAACTATGCAACATGTTAATAAATGGATTACAACAAAATAGCAGTATTGCATTCTTAACAGATGAAAGTCGATGTATTCAAATTAAAACCTTACAAAATACTAAACTCGAAATACTTCCAAACCCATTGGAACATGGCCTCACTCCCTGACATAAACAATACGTGTAGTAATGCAACAAATTTCGGTTTTAAATTTGGTTACTGCTTCCCAAAAATGTACATTGTTTACATTATGTATTGGCATAATTTATATCTATAGTTCAGATTTGCATACAATATTTTATTTATTTTTCACTATATGTATATGATTTCTACATTTAACACATGTATGATTTGCATGTAATTTGCACTCATACTCAATGGAATATTTTTCTCCTCGAATTTATTATTTTTATTTTTATTATGAATTTTATTCAGTTGTTCGTGGCAATTTATTCATGTATAAGTTAGGTTAGTAGCTAAATCTCGTTTTGATTTGTATTTCATGTTAATAATTTATATTTATATTTGGGTCTCGTTTTTGTGAATTGTTCATTTTATTTGTTTTTGTATTTACATGTCTTTGCTATCTTGCAGTTAGGACGTATTAAGTGGTACGTAGGGGGGCTGTTAGGCATTTGCTAGCTTCCCATTGGGCCCAGCTTCAAATCCTGGCTTCCCATTGGCTGGTGACTTACGTCCCCTTTTAAGCCACGTCCAGCCAAGAGAACTAAGCTCTCTCTCCAACTGACATTCCTAAAGAACGGACGCTTAGAGTAGGACTCTTACTTGGAGTAGGTAAAGAGTTAGGGTTTTAACTAGCTTAGTAGGTTTTTTTAGCTTCTCCGTGTTTGTAATTAAGTTTTAATTGTCTCCTGCAGGTTTTGTGTGCCCGTGAACCACCTTATATGGGATAGATATAGGAGTTAAGCTAGGCGTTAAGCGTATGAGAGATGTACTTCTCGGCGTCCATACCCCTAAGTGCACAAATATATTAAAGTATCTGCAAGCCCCAGCCTACCCTGGTTTTGCTTGCACAACCATCTGTTATCTGAGAACTTCGAGAGCAACTTTATCTACCGTGAGAGAAATGAATTTGGGAATTCCGCGTATGTTTCATACGTAGTGTCGGCCATTTCCTTCTAGAACATAAGTCCACTGTCGGCGACGCCATTCTGGATTTTAAGTTTCTGACACCAGTTGATGAAGACTTTGCTTACGAGTAACTAGAGCGAGTCACCTCACCGGAGCTAGGCACACACTATATGTTTTTATTTTTATTTTTATAACAAACACATTCTATTTTAATTTTTCTACAAGTATCAGCAACTGACAGTTTTGACATAAAATTATGTGATTTTACTGTTAATTATACGTGACACAGAATCTGAATAAGCTAGGTACGGCCACTTGTACATAGATTAGGAGGTTTTGTGTTCTTCCTAGATTTGCAAATTGCAACAGGATTTTTCTACTTGTTATAGTCCTTATACATAATACGTTTTGAAACAAGTATATTTTGAATTTTATTTTATTTTTAATAAAACTGGACTAAAGAACGTAATTTGGCTCGTGGTCAACTACATTATTCCAGTGCTTATTCCTGTGTCCACATAAGTTTGCTAAAGAATTTTTAATAAAAGAACTATATTATTTTAAGAGTTCCTGTGTGATAAGCGTAAAGGTGAGTACGCAGGCTGTGGTTCCTGCTCTACGTATGGTATACAGATTGGTAAGAACTGTCCCGTTTCAGCCATTCCTGGACCAGGCCAAGGTGCATGCTGGGAATGGTAAACTTACTTGGTTGAGCATTGTTCGAGTTAAACATTTATACTAAGACAGTACCACGATATAATTTTTTTCTGAAAGATTTATAGGGAATCATAAAAATGTACACACACACGCGCGCGAGAAAAGTAATCCTATGATACTACCAACATTTTCCCTAGTATCACAGAGTGGCAGCCTAACATGTAGGCCATTGCTTTGCCTCTCATTACACTGTGGGTCTCCATATTCCCTATATACCATAAGCTATTTCAGCATATAGGCTGTTCACGGTAAAGTGAGCACTTTCGAGGCTCTAGTTACTTTTCTTTTCAGCTATTTTTTATCCTTTAACCACCTTTCAAAATAAATTCTGCAATGTAAGTGATAAATACAGTCTGTATATTCCACCGCACTCAGAAGTTTACATGTAAGGCTAAAATAAAATATAATTATTGACTATTATTCCATATTAGAGGGCTTTCAATAGTGCTCACTTTACCGTGAACAGCCTATAGTTCATAACATAAAATACATACATACAGAATACATATTACAATCTATATTATTTAAAAGTGTTAAACGGTATATATTCATAATTCAATATTTTTGTATATAATCATAGATAGTAATCAGACTTAATATTACGTTACGGCACACAAACAATCCAGGAGGACCAATAGTTCAATTTGAGTTACAGTATCTAATAGCTTTGCAGCATATGCAGAATGGTAGGTTGATCATAATCAATTCCCCCGTTCCGATCACATCACCAAAATTACACATTTTAGCCAGTATAGAACATGTGGAAAAAAACGTGCTTAGTTTTTATAGGATAATTATTTTAATTCAGGAGAGCCATGAAGCAAACGTGTATGCTGAATAATGGGAAAGGCCCGTTGTTTCGTGTAGCTGCAGTTGCTAATGATTGGTAGGGGGAGAGTTGGAAGAAATGTGGTCATCGTCAACAAGCATTTAGACCTACCGACCACCGTGTTGTGTGTCACTGCAGGAGGGTATGCACTTTGGTCCACTCTCCCCTCCCCTTTATATAACTTCTCATCCTTGGCCACAAACTACCTGGCGTCTAACCCAACGGACCGTCTTTCTTAGAAGCGAGACACGTACCTTCCTAAGAATGGCGATTGTGTTTTGTTACAAATACATGTCGCTGCTGTCACCATATTTCGTCGAAAGGCTGAACCAACTGGAGATGTTCAAGCTTCGTTTCTGATGCCCGTCAACAGATGCGACACTTTCCATATCTTCCTGCCGACCGCCAGGGAAACCAGCGCTTTTAAGTGGGAAAAATGTTGTTTTTGCATGGGGTCCAGACAAGCAACATTCATTTTGTCAGTTAAAAGAGAAATTAGCTACTCCTCCAGTATTGTATCTCCCACAGTTTAGTAAGCCTTTTACATTACAGGTGGATGCTAGTTCAAAGGCCCTAGGGGCTGTGTTGTGTCAGTTTGAAGGAGAGAATTTAGCCCCGGTTGCTTATGCTAGTCGGTAGTTAACATCTGCCAAACAGAAATTCTCAGCTTATGAGAAAGAGGTTCTTGCTGCGATTTATGGGATGGAGAAATTCTCGGATTACTTAAAAGCTGCAGAATTCGAACTGCAAACAGACAACCAGACCCTTAGTTGGTTTCTAACAACAAATAAGCCAGTAGGTCATTTGACTAAATGGCTTGTACGATTTACTAAATTTAAATTCTGTGTGAAGCACATTAAGGGTGTTGACAATGGAGTTGCAGACTGCCTCTCTCGGATGTTCGATGAAGAGGAGTTTCATGAGGTATCAGTTGAGGATCCATCTAGTAGTTTCATGACTGTTCGAAGTGTTGAACAACCTAATGCATTCTCAGCTTCTTTAGAGGAACAGAAGGATCTGGAAGTTCAGGAATCTGTTTTGCAGGATTTTCCCCAAGCCTATTTGACACTCCAGTCCCATAAGGAATCCGATTTGGAATGCATGTAGATTAAATCAGATATTGTTGCTGGGAAGTCCGGATCTTTTGAGATTCGGAAGGGGTTGTTCGGATACATGGACCCAAAAAATAAAGCTTTTAGGTTCTATGTTCCCAAGGTATTGAGAGGTCAAATTTTTCATTATTACCACAACGCCTTTCTCGGGGGGCATCTAGGGTAAGAGAAAACTGTTTCAAGGATTCAGGGGATGTTCTACTGGCCTAGTTTGGCCAAGCAAGTAGAGGGATTATTTAGGCAATGTAAAGCATGTCAATGCTCCAAACCTTGTAACGTGAATATAGCTTGTCCTTATAGTGACTCTGTGGCAACTTTTCCCTTGAAGCGAGTTTATTTGGACGTGTTCGGACCACTTCCGAGAACAGCAGATGGTTTTACATCAGCTCTCGTTGCTATAGATAGTTCTAGTAAGTTATTGTTTTTGTTTAAGATCTATAAAGTCATCTGAAGTATGTAAAATCTTTAGTCAGCATCTGTTCCCTTTGTTTGGTTCTCCGATGTATTTGGTTACGGATAATGCGACCTATTTGTGTCCTCTGAGATGAAAAATCTAGCATTTGCATGGGGCATCAAGATGGCGAAAACCACCCCATATTATCCGAAGAGCTGATTTAGTTGAGAGATATAATCTAAACTTGAAGATTGCCTTGAGACCTTTCCAAATGGAGACAAATAAATAATGGGATGGAGTACTGTACCAGCTTAATTTAGCATTTAACAACGTAGTATATGATGCAACAAAAAAAGGTTCCATCAGAGATTTTCTTTAGACACAGGTTGTTTCAACCACTCATAAATGCCTGGGGTTTACATCATACGTGTATTGACTTGGTGAAACACACACAGGATATTGAAACTATCTGACCTGAAACTGCAATTAATTTAAAGAAATGTCATGTAAGGCTTGCATCTCAGCACAATAAGAATTTGGGAGGTCTGTCTTTTCAAGTTGGTGCTAGAGTAATTTTAGAGACACGCTGCCTTAGTAATAAGGCCGTCCAGTTTAGTGCAAAACTCGCACCCAAATATGTACGAGCATTTGTCATTCGTAGGTTTTTTACTCCCATTACGGTGTTACTGGAGGAAGAGAATAACCCTAGGAATATAATTAAGAGTGATTTGTCTCAGATGACATTGATATAGAAGTTTTGGACAAGATCTGTTCTTTTTCTTGTGATTAAGATTATGATATTGTTTAGGGTATATCTTGTATTATGATATTGTTGTAATATTGTGTATCTTAAAATTATGTTCATTGTTTCTTGTATCATTTAGGGACATGTTTTTAGGATGGGGTTTTAACCTCTGTACTGACCTCCAACGCCGGGTGTCTCTCATTTTCATGCTCATTTTCATTTGTTCATCCTCATTTAGAATTAAGTTTTGAAATTTTAGTTTTATCTCATGCAAGATGTTACCAGCAAATTTTAAAATCTGAAGTTTAAAATACGTAGATTTTCAAGGTTAGGGAATTTTGGATAGGGGGTTGGTCCCCATCGGCTGGGCTGTTTCTCTCTGAGGAGGAGAGAGAGAGAATTGGCTGTTGGAGTGTGGCACTCTTGTTTTGCTGGCATATGATCTCATGGAGGTTTTTCATTCTGTTTCTAAGTCCTGATGTGGATGAAGAAGAGGTGTTCCTGAGGAGATGGTTGGTCGGGGGTTCATCCGGAACTGGCCATTCCGAATTAATTCCTGGCTGCTCCGATCCTTTCCTTCAGTTCTTCGTTATCAGAGGACGGCCTCTGATAGGGGCGGCAGATGAGACAAGGAGTCTCATGAGTTGGAATTTTCCGCCTACTTGCCACTCCAATTTTACCGTCAACTCCCCTGCCCACTACGATTTTACCTGTTTGGTGGGCTGATCACCACCCCAACTTTGTTCATCAGTGTTATGTATTTTTCTACAATTTAATACTTCCTAATATGAGATGTTTATTATTTAATTGTATTTGAAGGCACTCTACCTTTTGAAGAAATGGTGTATGCTGACGCCGAACGTGAACGATATTTGTTGTTTCAGTGACATTCCCGACGCACAGACATATGCGACCACTTGTTCGCGCACCAAAACAGAACTGGAAAATGGCCGACGCTAGTCGCCAGTGTGTTTACTGGTCTGCCCGCCTGGGGCGCTATAAGCGCTGTACGGCCGGCAGTTGTGGGCAACATTCATAAAGAGAGTACTACTGTACCAGGAATAATGCGTTCACCAGAATATTCTATACTTGTAAAGACTAGTCTTGAGTGGTAATTTTGATAAAGGTGGCGCTAGTTTCGCCGGAAATTATTTCTGATTTGAGGACAGGTTAAGCCAATAGAAATATTGGTGGGGAAGTTTTCCCGTGGTGGTTTTTTTACTATAAATAGTCCCTCCAGCAGGCTGATCGGGGAGAGAGACCTGGCCATTCGTGGTGACGAGTACAGCACTACAGACCATGATATAAGTAACTAACTTTAAGGCCATAAGGCCAGATTTCTATATAAATGGGTGTTGTAACCCTGTAAATTGGTAGACACTTTAGAATTTCCTGGTAATATGTAAAATTATTTCAGAACACAAAATTTACTCAATGTAAAATCCAAGATAAAAATTTATCTAAAAAAAAAATGGTAATGTATCAAGGAAAAGAAATTAAGAATAAGCATTGTGTTAATGCGTTAATGTTTAAAGTTTTGAGTAAATGAATTTGAAAATACTTACTTATTTATGTAATATTTTGCTAAAAATAGAATATATGTACAAATATTTTGTAAAATATTTGATTAACTTCTTAATGATTTCTCAATTTTCAGAAATTCTTTAAGATTTTGTGCACTTACAATAATTGCCAGTGTTAAAGATCGAGTTGAAAGGTTTTAATAAGGGAAAGTTATTCCCAGTTGGAATAGCATTTAATTGAATACCCAAGAGTATTTTTGAGACTGTTATGGTGGGTTTGTTTTTAAAAGCCAACAAAATATTTACGTATTGTGTTTGCAGGCATTTTATACTATTGTTTTATCCTGTTATAAGATTGTCAAATTTTGGGAATTTTATATAGATCTTTTGTGTTGATTGTATACCAGGATTTTCTCTTTTGTGTTTGAAATGTAGGTATTTTGTATATGAAGTTTGTAGAACCATGTGATAAAATTTTTCAATATATAACATTTTTGAACTCATGTGTGTTTACCTGGTAGTTGGTCTGATTCACCTTTTCCCGCCATTAGCCCTTAGGGAATATTTATATTTCTGTTTGTTATTAACTTGGTCGTTGGTTTGTCTTTGCAGAAAATGTCCTTGTTTGGTACTTACCTGAACGGCTAAGCAAGGGCCCCAATACTATCAGAACATTCCTATCGAACAGTACTGTGAAAAATATTAAAACTGAATACTTGACAACTATCGACATCATACAAGACACTTGCTTCTAGTAAATCGCATACCGACTCCATCAAATCGTAGAAGTTCGGAGGTCAGAACTCTTTTCAATCATTTACTCTATATTCGGTTATTACTAACAGATTTGTAATAAAAAACACCAATGCTTTTTCCATTTAATGTTAGGTTATTCGAATCATTTGTGCATATAGAAATATGATCAATACTTGATTTTACACCATCAGAGATATACTTCGTTTTCAAACAGATACGATCTCATACTCTCAATCTACTACCAAATTGAATGTTACTGAGGATGGATAACATTTACGATTTTACTGAGGTCATGTGTGTGTGTATGTGTATATATATATATATATATATATATATATATATATATATATATATATATATACACACACATACACACACACACACAAAACATTCACAAATAAGTAAAAGTAAGAGGAAACAACATATTATTATTAGTATTATTATTGTTTTAATTACATTTCAAACATCTCACATTCATTATTAGAAGTTTTTCTTCCTATTTTAACAGGTTACTTTTTACTTGAAAAAAAAATTATTTCCAAAAATATTATCATATTTTTTCTAATTACCGTTTAAATCTTCACAGATTTTCAAACCATTAGCTATACTAAACGTCTATATACATATATTTAAATTTCTTGTGTCATCACAGCTTACAAATATTTTTATGTATCAAGACATTGCTTACGACCATGAGAAAAACATATATGTATATTTGGTGATAAAATGAATAACACTTTAATCGCACATTTAACATAGATCAGACTTATTCGTTTCTCCAATATCAGTTTGGTATAAGGAGGGATCGAATAAAAACAGACGTATTTCATACACATTAACTTTATTTCACACACTTATAAAAATATATATTAATAGTCATAAACTCAAACATATCCATCATACAACAAAAATAAATCTGATTTATTCTAACTTTATAGAACAAATCCTGTTGTAATCAGTTCACCTACTACTATTTGCATACACCACAACACAATTATCACATGGATACATCTTATATACAGTTACTATACAGTTATGCTGAATATACAGTTACTAGCGTCATGTCGTCTAGTGTTAGAGCTATTCGTGAATGTCTTGCCACAATATTTGCAGATGCTCAATACTCTTTCATAACTTCGATTCCCAGAGTTCGAGGGCTTTCCCTTTACCGTTGACGATGTTGACATATATGCAGATTCCTTATTCATATTATAACAACTTACACAGTATCATTAGATAGATCTACTCGTTACGATCTGCCTGTGAAACAACCACCAAAGAAGTGAAAACCTTCTTACATGATGCATGCTTATATAGGCCTACTGTTAACCATCTAGAGTCTCTCAGCATGTATCTACTGGTTATGAATACATAAAATCAGCATGATTGATGCAATGTTATATGAGATCTAATCAATCCATCTGTTATCTAACCTGCGAACTCAGCCATCAAACCAACCCAATCTTATTTACAATGCTCCATCTGTCAGTGTTAGATGCACTTTTTTTTCTATTGCTACTTCAACACTTTCGATGTGCATTACACCACCTCGTAGAATGTGATGTGTCCACGATACTATCACATCCTTGAAAACACTCTATTCACAGGAGACAGCCGAGAATCTCTTCGTCTTCTTGCTGATAAGCAGATAGATGATTGTAGATACATTTTATTTCATGTTGTGCATACGTCAGAAGGAGTTCTATGGCCACGTATGCGAGCTCACTTTCTTTGTCGAGTGCTGCAAGTAATTTAAGCTTTCCATGTGCCATAATAGCTGATAAAATTTTCTGACTGCCAGAACAGCATGCCATCATTTTCACGGGGCCCTCACGACGAGCGAAAGAAGTTGTGGATGATTTTTTAGCGGCAATAGAAGCTACTTTTATACATTTAAAATGATGCAGCTATCTCTCAAGTCACTCGAAGTCAGTCAGAGAAAGAGTACTCTCACCTGAACGGCAGACGAACTGCGAATGAGCCAGAGAGCTCATGCGTCTGTATATATATATATATATATATATATATATATATATATATATATATATATATATATATATATATATATATATATATATATATACACCCTAGCTTTCCGCCCATTCCAAGTCCCAACGGTCTCCCGAAATACCTTACACCATCTCATAGAATGTGTCTTGTCTGTAATAATAACACTTCCTTGATGGAAACCCTATAAACATGTGAGACATGAAAACGTACTTACATGATGCGTGCTTATATACTGTTAACACTACAGAACAAACAGTTTATGTTGACCATCTTTACTCTCTCAATACATGTCTGAAAATTATCTGCCGATTGTGGGATTCGAGCCCTTACAAGGAATCGAGCTTAAATCCAGCAACTTAGATCGCTCGACCAATCTGATAATTTGTGGAAATTTCAGAAAAAGTTTTTATAATGAAAATAATTCTTAACCTTAACCTTTATCGACATCTCGGTCAAAATCTACTGCTTAAAAAAAAGATTCGCAATTTTTTTTTAGAAAATTTTAAATTCACAGAAAAATCATAAGACCTTGGCCAAGTCTTCAGCTTCTTCGATCACAGAATCCACACTGGCAACAAGTGATGATGCAGATCGCGGTACCATGTTCGTCGAATGAATCTTCTAGGTATGGGAGCACTTTGAGAAAACCCAAATACTCATTCACCCCAGAAAAACACTATATATATATTTATATATAGATAAACATAAGATAGGAATATACACTATTATAAACTAAACAGGAGATGAATAATTACTAATTACAGTAGTCTGATTAACAACACCTTCATGTACTGGACCTTTCTTCCAACAAATTATATCACGAGAATTAATTTAAGACAAATTGATAAATGCAGGGCTAACTGCATTGTAATGTTTATTGGAAAAAAACACAACTCCAAAAGTTTACTTCCAGCTTTGGCTGTTATACCCTGTAGACCAAATGTATACATACGAGTCAAAAGAACGTAACTCTCTTCAACACTGACAACCTTGCGACACCATGTAGTATCGTCTGTAATAACATCATAATTAACATATAAAATATTACGGTACACTTTTAATGGAAAATAAGACCTTCTGGTGGGGTATTGTCTTCGTGGCATGTTGGATGTTATCCCTAATGATGCTTACTCATGATCACAACACATCCAACATGCCACGAAGACACTACCCCACCAGAAGGTCTTATTTTCCATGAAAAGTGTACCGTAATATTTTTGTTAATTATATTGTTGATAAAGATGATACTGCATGGTGTCGTAAGGTTGTCAGTGCTGAAGCGAGTTACAATATTTTGACTTTTATGTACAGATTTGGTCTACAGGTTATAACAGGTAAAGATGGAAGTCGACTTTTGGAGTTCTGTTTCTCCAAAAACGTCACAATGAAGGTAACCCTGCATTTACCAATTTATATGAATGGATCCTCTAGATATAATTTGTTGGAAGACACTTCTAGTATATAATGGTGTTGTTAATCAGACTGCTGTAATTAGTATTTGTTCATCGTCTGTTTTGTTTTCTCATAAACTGATGAAGTATGAGCTTAGAACACCATGTAGTACTGTCTGGGAGTTACACCACTCTTGTACAAAGGCATGCAACAGATAAGAAAATCCCATAGATAACATAAACGACATGATAGCAGTCGTAGCGGAAACATAACCTCAACACCAGTGGCAGCATTGGGACACTAACTCTACTGTGTGCTTCCATGTTCACCCGTGTATAAGCTTGGGAGATAATAGCTGTGATGTCTAAGTCCATAACCTTGAGATAACCGCAGATATTACCTCTCTGGTTCTGCTACGACTGCTATCATGTCATTCATGTTATATATGGAATTCTCTTGGCAGTCCACTCCCAAAATGCCTCATTCGCATGCACAGCCTATACACAATTCAAAAACCAATCGTCATTATGAGGATCAGTATTACTATTAAACCAAATAGGTTTAAGCCAATTGATTGCATTACCCAGTTCCCCCTTAACAGATAAACGAACAGGTAGTCCTTCACACAAAGGCTTAGTCATGCCCATGCAATGATACTTACAATCAAAATTCCTCAAAAACAATAATGTCGCAATCTTTCGTTAAATCTGCAAAAGCAAACATACCACACTCAGGATAAAAACAACATTTGCACTACCTAAAGTCTGCAAACAAGCAGACGGCTTACCGACACTAGAAGGCCCATAAAAATATAAATGTTTCTTTTTATGACTTCACCCATCTCAAATGCAAAAATTGTGCCAAACGACCATGTCATACCACCCAAAACAGCTAACAGTAACAACCAATATAACAATGGTAAAGCTCTTTGTAAGATACTCACTGAAACTCTCATGGATTTAATTGAGCTGCGGCACCACTTGAGGGCACTGTAACCACTTGGCCAATATGGCCCCATAAGGGAGTGCTCTAGCCACTGAGCCACTAAGGCCCCACTTGGCATCACTTTAGCCACTGGGGCACAACGGCCCCACTAGGGAGTACTCCAGCCCCTGCACCACTGCGGCACCACTTGAGAGTTATCTAGCCACAAAGTCACTGCATCCCCACAAGGGAGTGCTCTGACTACTGAGAGACTGCGGCCCCACTTCGGATCGCTCTAACCACTGGGACAATGCGGCCCCCCTAGGAAGTACCGTAGCCACTGCGCCACTGCGACCTCACTTAAGAGTGCTCTAGCCACTGGGTCACTGATTCCTCAAACTGGAGAGCTCTAACTACTGAGCCATTGCGGCCCCAATTGAGATCGCTTGAGTCTCAGGGCCTCTGTAGCCCCACTTGAGATCTTTCTTTCCATTGAGCCCCTGAGACCACACTTAAGAGTGCTATAGCCAAAGAGCCACTGCGGCCCCACTTGGGATTACTCTAGTCACTGGGACAATGCAGGCCCACTAAGGAGTGCTCTAGCCACTTAGCCATGGTGGCCTCACTTAAGAGTGGACTAGTCGAAGAACCACTGCAGCCTCGCTTGGGATCGCTCTAGTAACTGGGCCACTGCAGCCCCACTAGGGAGTACTCTAACCACTGTACCATTGTGGCTACACTTGAGAGTGCAAAAGTCACAAGGTATCTGAATCCCCACAAGGGAGTGCTCTAATTACTGAGCCACTGCGGCCCCACTTGGGATCGCTCTAGGCACTGGGGCACTGTGGCCCCACATGGGAACGCTCTAGCAAATGGGTCACCGTGGCCTCCATTGGGAGTGCACTTGCCACTGAGCCACTGTGGCACCACAAGTACTCTATCCACCGAGTCACTGCGGCACCGCGGGTGCTCTAGCCACTAAGAAACCGCAGCACCTCGGGTGCTCAAACCACTGAGACACCGCAGAACGTCGGGTAATCTGGCCACTGAGTCACCGCGACCCCTCGGATAGTCTATCCACTGAGTTACAGCGGCCCCTCGGGTAATCTAGCCTCTGTGACACCGAGGCACCTTAGGCAATCCAGTCACTGAGTCACCACTGCACATCACTCAGTCTATCCATTGTGTCACCGCGGCACCTCGGGTAGTCTATTCACTGAGTCACCACGGCATCTCCTGGGATATAGCCTCTTATTCACCGCGGCACCTCGGGTAGTCTATCCACTGAGTCACCGCGGCACCGCCGGTAGTCTAACCACTTAGTCACCGCGACCCCTCGGGTAGTCTATCCACTGGGTTACCGCGGCCCCTCGAGTAATCTAGCAACTGAGACATCTCGGCACGTCGGGTAAAATAGCCACTAAGTCACATTGGCACCTTTGGTAATCTACCCCACTGAGTCGGGTAACCGAAGCCCCTCGGGTAGTCTATCTACTGAGTCACCACACCTCGTGTAATGGTGCCGCGGTGAAAGAGTAGATAGACTACCCGAGGTGCCACGGTGTCTTAGTGGCTAGATTACCCGAAGTGCCGCGGTGTCTCAGTGGCTAGATTACCCAAGGTGCCGTGGTGTCTCAGTGGTTAGATTACCCAGGGTGCCATGGTCATTCAGTGAATAGACAACCCCAGGTTCCGCGGTGTGTCAGTGGCTAGATTTCCCGAGGTACCGCGTTGACTCAGTTGATAGACTACGCGAGGTGCTGCGGTTAATTAGTGGCTAGATTTCTCGAGGTGCGCGGTGACTCAGTGGATAGACTAGGCGAGGTGCCACGGTGAATTAGTGGCTAGATGATCCAAAAGGCCGCGGTGAGTCGATGGATAGACTACCCGACGAGTCGCGGTGACTAAGTGGCTAAACTACTGGAGGTGCCGCGGTGATTCAGTGGGTAGACTACCCGAAATGCCACGGTGACTAAGTGGCTATATACACCGAGGTCCCGCGGTGACACAGTGGCTAGATTTCCCGAGGTGCCGCGGTACCTAAGTCGCTAAATTACACGAGGTGCCACGGTGACTCAGTGGATAGACTACCCACGGTGCCGCGGTGACACAGTGGATGGACTGCCCGAGGTACCGCGGTGACTCAGTGATTTAAATTACCAGAGTGCCGCGGTGGCATAGTGGATGGACTGCCCGAGGTGCCGCGACGTCTCAGTGGCTAGATACCTCTGACGCCAGGGTGACCCAGTGGACAGCCAACCAGAGGTGCTGCGGTGACACAAAAAAGAAGCAATAAAAATTAACACAGTGGATTTTAAAATACGAATGTAGAACATTTAAAATATATGTTACAAGTAGGCCTATTGAAATTAAATACGGATTTTATGAATACAGGTTTCATCAAAGGAGGTCCCCAGCTGCTAATACCTTGTCAGTAAAGGCCGGGCTACAATTGATTTAGCACACGCACAGCACGTGCGATAGCACACAACACACGCACAGAAACGACGGATGTTTACAAAAACAGACGTGAAAATGAAAGGAAGCGATGCTCGGTAAATCGCGCGTGCATGTGTTGGTCACATTGGAATGAAAAAAAAAATACCGGTGATAGATGTGTTTACTTTACTGCTCGTGTTGTAATTTGAAGAAATATAATACGTTATCCCGTTTTTCCTAACATACATTGCTTGTACAATAACAATTTCAATCAAAACAAACTTCTGTTTATATGGCGCCAAACTCTTCAAGCACTAGTCAAATTCACTATTTTTGTAGCCATTTTCATCGTCACATGAACTCTGTGGTATCGACGTTCTGACTGGCCACTCACGGCGCACGACGCACACGCACAGGAATGGTAGGATATAGCTCTACTTTCTGTGTGCTTCCCCTGTGCTGTTTTCCTGCGTGTGTGCTGTGCATGATTGTAGCGAGTGTCATGCTAATATACGTATTCTACTTTCTGGGCTAAATCAATTGTAGCCCGGCCTTACGTAGCTTTTTCTGTTGATGATAGTAGCACAATTTCTTAAGGCCAGGCTTCACCAGCATGGGCGTATAGAGAACCAAAGGCTAAATTCGGACAAAGATCTCTCAGTCATTTATTGTGATAGTGTTTTCAATTAAGGGTTTTTTGTTTAAGATTGAACTCATCTAGATTTATAAACCTTCCAAATTTTAATTTTTTTATTTCAAATGTACGTTTTCATTATTTATAAAATTGTGACATTTTATAAATACTTAAAAAAGTTAATTTAAATTTTAAAAATTATAATTTAAATGGTTTACAAATGTAAATGCGTTAAATATTAACCATAGAAAAAACCTTAGTTGAAAACATTATCACAATAAATGACTGAGTGATCTTCATCCGAATTTAGCCTTTGATTCTCTATACATCCATGCGTGGTAAAGCCTGGCCTTAAGAAAAAAGACTAAATACTGAACACCAAAATAAAACTTTAATAACACATTCACTTAAAAATGCAATATTACAGACGTATGCGTCATATGGTAAACGGTACTAATATATATCTTCCAATTCTAGCACAAAGTTCAATTATTACGACGTAAGCGCCACCTGTTTCCTCGAAAATGTACTATGTTTCCTCTTTAAAAGTTGCAGGCAATACTGAACACGCCCTGCACCCTTAGGTCAGAATACAGCATTATATACACTGTCTCTAGAATAGTTCCAATATCTTGTTACAGGGTCAGCACATGTTATACAATATTTTACATGTTAAATTCTGTAACTTTTTTATCAAGAAACTCTGTCGGACTTTAAGTCAAAACGATTTTAGGCTAGATGACTTTAGGCAAAACGACTTTCTGGACATTTAATTGAGGGGATAGAATTTTAGGTGAAGCGATTTTAGGCCAAATGACTTTTAGTGAAAACGACTTTAAGCAAAACGACTGTTCGTAAAATTAAATCAGGGACTATAATTTTAGGCTAGATGACTTTAGGCAAAACGACTTTCTGGACATTTAATTGAGGGGATAGAATTTTAGGTGAAGCGATTTTAGGCAAAATGACTTTAGGTGAAACGACTTTTAAGTAAAACAACTTTTAGGCAAAATGAAGGTGGAAAAACGCTTTTAGGCAAAACGACGTGCTCCCGCTTAAAAGCGACCTTTTTGGAACATCAGCGCATCTTGCAGCGGTAATTTTTCCTTTGCCAAACATAAGAAATCTCGTTTTGTTCCTTACCCGAGTGGAATAAATCTTACTGGCGAAAGTAATGTTCAGTTGCGGGGTGGGAGGGGGTAGCCCTTACCCACTCCAAGGGGACGGCTGGGCGGGGCAAGGAAGGGGGGCAAATTATTCCTCACTACACATGAATTAAAGACAAGAATGTGAGCTGAATTTCGGTCCATTTCACACAACTTGTAACTAACAATACGCATTCTTTCTTAGCGACTGTTCTTCTGTCTACATACGTCATTCTCTCATTTCCCCTCAGCGTATTGCGGTGGTACGCAAGGAGGTCACTAAATAAATATATTTTACTGTAGCCTTATTTATTTTAAAAATTGGCGGAAGGATCAAACATATCTGGTAGGTAAAAAGTAACTAGGGAATCAAAAATGCTAACTTTACCGTGAACAGCCTATAACAACGTAGCTCAAGTTTCTTACTTTCAGTCAAAACGATGCGTCGCTTAACCCTGGTCTCCAAAGGACTGCTCGCCTCCCACCAAGGCGAACCGGGTCAATCCCCGGCCGGTTAACCCCGGATTTTCGCAAGTGGGAATCGTGCCGACCGATGCCGTTGGTCGGCTGGTTTTCTCGGGGGTCTCCCGTCTCCCCCATCCCTTCATTCCGGTGCTGCTCCGTACTCACCTCACTTCACCACCTTCGGCTCTCGAGACCTCGATGTTAAGAGCTGCCCATATCTCTTTACTCACTCCAAAATACATAGGCCTATGTACCTACCTATGTATTTTCATCCTTTTCTTCTTTATTAGTGTGCAGTCATCAGCCAACGCGTATTTCCTTGCACTTGGTCTACTGAGTACTGGGTGTCGGTATAACGGGAGACAACTTATACACTATGTTACAATTCAAAAGTAGATCTAGTCAGATGGGAGCGGTAGTTGTGTATGTGTGAGTGTGTTATGTTATTCGTTAAAATTTTCATAAACATACTATTAAATAAAATTCCTTTCGCCCTGAGATGGAGCCAGGTCTACATTCCGCCCCTACCCTGACGCTGACGCCGATGTCCCTGGCGAAGAGTGTTTGTTCCTGCGTGGGCGAGCTCCACACGCACAGTACACTCCCCGTGCGGCGCTGGGTGCATTGCGGTCGTCGCATTACGACTTCCCCTTGCGAGGTCATGCCAGCTGGATGATCGACAACTTTTGCATTTCTGGATTGCCATTGGACCACGTGACCTGCCATCACCCTAGGTTGCCATACATGGCGAACATACAGCCCTCCCGAGAGGAGAAGCGTATGTGCTGCCCCCTCGACGCTGTTTCAGCGCATGCGTGGATGCGACGTGCA
Source organism: Dryococelus australis (assembly GCA_029891345.1). Taxonomy (NCBI): domain Eukaryota; kingdom Metazoa; phylum Arthropoda; class Insecta; order Phasmatodea; family Phasmatidae; genus Dryococelus; species Dryococelus australis. The sequence goes on from CM057006.1 coordinate 61,421,088, forward strand.
ATTATTCTTCTATGAACTTTTCATTTGCCGAAGAAACATTATACAACTTGTAACTAGAAATCACCGCCAAATTCTGGGAGGCGATACCTCGTCAACAAATGGGTACACAATAAGTGTGTGTGTATGTATATATGTATGTATGTTCTATATATCGGATGATTCGTAAGTAGACCAACAAACATCGGTAGGTGATTCTTCATGAAAAAGTAAAAGAAAACAACACGTGACACTTATATCTAAACTGAATAATAAGGGAGGTAAGAGCCCTTAAAAAACGAGGTTTTAAACAGTATTTGTGCGAAATATCGGTAACGAAGAAAAATACTACAATGACAACTCTCGGAACATTATTGTATGTTATCAGGACCTTCAACGTAATGTATGTATTTATATGTGTATGTATTTATATGTGTGTATGTATATATATATATATATATATATATATATATATATATATATATATATACACACACACACACATTTATAAATTTCTCTCAAAATCAGTGGACTAAACCAAGTTCGTTGAGGGGAATAGTACACGAAAGCCGTGTAGTTACCTTAATTTTGGCCAAAAGTTATTTTCCAGAGAATTTTTCAAAATTTTTGGCACGACGAGACATAAATAATAATTTCGAACACCTTCCTACATCGATAGATATTCACTACCGTTACTATTATCGGAGCACTGACAGAAGGTAAGAAAGAATATTTTATTTCTCATCTTCCATCAGTGCTCACAGAAAAATGTAGTTAATATTTAACAATGCAAGAAGTTGTTAAACATTAATATTTACGTCTTGTCGTGCCAAAAATTTCTATAAACCCTCTGAAAAACAAGTTATAACGAAGATCAGGTAAATATACTGCTTTCGTGCACCATTGGCCTTAAGGGATGAAGGTCTTAATTAGATTAAAGAGTTAATTACAATTTCCTAATTTTATTTACAATAACTGCAAACAAAATTCCATCGACTCAATATCTCACAGTAAATAATCGCTTGCTATCTGCAATTAATGACTTCAATCGATACGATTCACAACTACCTCAAAGAAATTAACGTAATAAAATAATTAAAAACCAGTCCCAAAAGACAGTGTATCAAAACCTATTCAGTTATTTTAAAAATTATATGTCAATATTTCGCAGTTTCAATATTTACAATAACGACCATATCACATGATATTCAGTCCCACCTCAGTTTAGTCCAGGTACCACCAGTCCGCATTGTTCTAGAGTTATCCGAGCGGCCTCATGTACAGTAGCCTGCACTCGTCGAATATCACGCCCTCTAGTCCATTCACGCCACAAACACCTCGTCCGCCGTCGTCTCGCAGTCTCCCGTCGTCGTTGCACTCGACTTCGTCCACCGCACTCACCCAGATAGTATCCACAAAAGAATGCCGGCCGTTGGACCGCTGAAATATTTATAGGGTCGTAGGCTATTACCCAGAAATCTCTCTAAATGCCGCGTTGCGCCGAGGGTCCTAATTCCTAGAATATATATATATCCTAAGGCCTTACCTTAAGAGTGTACATGCCCTTAAAAGTGGAAGTATAATTCATATTTATTGCAAATAAAACATGCAGTATCTGATATTTATCGCAGAGTTCCGGTATAATGTATCAAATAAAGATGCCCAACACGTATTTCACTTCATAGCGCTCGGTTTGAAGGTTTTAAACTGCATAATATATGGTGAAGTGATTGCTTTCATACGTCACGTACTATTTGTTTTAACAATCCCAATGTCACCAAACTAAAAACGAAAAGAAAGGGCATATAATTTAAAGTTGTGGCCGCGGTGATGTAGTGGTCAGACTACTTGTCTCCCACCGAGGAGAACTGGGTTTAGTTCCCAGCGGCGTCACTCTCGGATTTTCCCAGCTGAGAATCGCGCCGGACGATGCCGCTGGTCGCCGGATTTTCTCGGGGATCTCCCGTTTCCCCTGCTTTTGCATTCCGGCACTGCTCCATACTCACCTCGCTTCAGACTCATCGCCTCTCAAGACCTCGATATCAAGAGCCACTCAAATCCCTCCGTTCTCCAATTTAAAGCTACACATTTTCGAAAAAAACTATAATACCTATATCCCCCCCCCCCTTCCCGGTTAACGCATTGGCAGTTAACGTTGGCTTGGTAGCTCGTTTGGTAATGTAACTGTGTAGGAGCTAGACTCTGCGTGTCAAAGTCCTGGAGCGCATGACTCCCGAGGAAGTTTAACTTTATTTTAGCTACGTTAAATTGCACAGTAATGAGTCGTTTTCAGAAATGTTTATTTCTCGCAATGATTAGGCTTAGTTCAATAAAAGTTTTTTATTTTTTTAACTCGCAGCACGCAGTGCATTTCGTGCAAAATATGCTTGTGCTGCTAGTGCGACTTAGTACAGCGCGACAAACTTTAGTGAAGCCCCGGGGAAAATGTGAACTAACGTTCTCCTTCTCTGTCACATGCACCAACACTACCTGCAATGCCGTTTGCATTGCTTCCTTCCAGCCAACAGCGAGCAGGTGGCCTTATCTATAGTCCATTCCCTGATTAGAAGCGACTTATGAAAATCAACCTTTGAAAAAACACTCTAGGCATGACATGTCACCTGTTTTTTCAATAACCTGTATTCCACAAATATATAACACTGTGGTTAACTTTAGAGCACTGTATTATTGAATTAATGAACCTTTACCTCAATATCTTCCATAACTTGTAATATTTATTTCTTTTTTAAATATGAATTAACAGCGAGTGCAGCGACGTGTTGGCAACGACCGGTAAGAAATAGTTCATAGTTCAAATATCATTTTAACCTAGTTTTTGAGTATACTATTTGTAAATTAAACGGTGCCTATCGAAATATTTAAATAGTTAAGTAGCCCCGATGGCAACATATCTCATTTTTACAGTTTAAAATAACAGCGGAAAATATCGCGAGTAGGCCGTAATGGTACAGCATTGTTTTATCGAGCCAGAAAGCAGTTGAAAAACTGTCTGCTGGCGATGCTTGTCGCACTCTTTCTCTTTCTTTGTCTCTTTCACACTCGGGGAATTTCACTTCGCTAGTAAGCAACAATATTATACATGTTTTCAATTATAGCATATTTCATACTTATTACAGCAAAATAATGACTTTTGAATTTGTAATTTGCAAATGAAAAGAGATTTTAATGTTTGAATACGCATTTTAATATATATGATGGCGGGGCAGTTACCTAGTGAAGTTGGACGTGGCAAGCCATGACATGGCGTGTTGCTTTTTGTCAAACGAAACGTAAATTATTCTTACTCCGAAAAATACTTCAAATTAATACATCACGTTTGTAGACGTTGTGATTTTTTAACCTGCCTAGGCAAGTTACGATGTTGTGATAAATCTGTGTTTCCACGGCAGTAATGAATATACTGTGACGCGTGTATCGATAATCATTGCGTCTGTGAAATGGCGTCGATACGCTGGCCCTGTGTGCGTGATTTCAAATATTTGATTAGCACTATTTATACGTTTTAAATGTGAACTGTTTTTATGACGAAGTTAATTATTTACATCCACGTCTGTTTATTTATCACATCGGTGTACCTTTGCCCTAAGGGGTTTGAAACACAGTCGTGTATCGTAATTTGCCACAATCCCAGAAGAAAAATACTAAGCCCAGCCCGATAAATTTCAATAAACCTAATATACAGTAAGTAGCAATACATAGAAATATGAGTGGAATAAAAGTTATCGTAGGCTTATTTGTGTGCATGTTCACCGCTATATTTTAAAGTTTGTGTGACAAAAAATTAGCAACACGAATTGTGTGCTTGAATTTAATGTGCCTTTTTCACTGGTTGTTCCTTCGTTTAAATATTTATTCCAACTGAGGCCGTCCTTTTAAAGAAATGACCCAACACATATCAATAACAAAAGGATAATTACAATTAGTACAGGCCTTTATCTCGCAGTTGTAACAGTGTTAAACACAGTCGCGGCAAAATTCCAACGTGCATTGCATGTATTGAGCTACGTCGTGGAAAACAAATATGTTAATGTAAAATAACCGTAAGAAATGTTTTCAATTCAGGCATTTTTTAAACGTCATAAAGCTGACCTAAATAATGCTAGAGGCCTAAACTGTAAATATTCATACGGAATGGTTTTTGGAATATGACAAGAATTCTTTGAAAAGCTGTAAAGAGTAAACAACACATTTGACAGGTATAAAATTAGAAGTCATATTTCAATGTTTATTCTTAGGTGTAGCGAAAGTATACAAACATATGTACACACACAATGGAATGCAAACATTGATTTTGACAGATGCTACATGTCAGTCACATGGCACTGTTTGTTTACATTTGGCGGAAGGATACGAAACGGGCCTGCAAATAGATATTTAGCAGTGCTCCGAGGAAGTTGCTTCCAATGGGGAATGGACTATACAACCTCTGCGTACAGTCACATCAGTCGTAAAGTGTTGTTTACTGTTGTGGCAACTTGTGTTATTTTCTACCCAGTTTCGTGTCATATTTACCATAAGTATTACCGTGTCATAGTCTGTCGTAATGTGACTTGCAATAAATAAATATATGCATATATATATGTGTGTTGTCTTTGCTAAACGAGCAGTCAGTTCGATTCATTTGATGCTGGAGATGTGCGGAGACAAGTGCAAGAATTTTATGTGATGGGAAAAACTATGCCCACCTTAAAAAAACTTGTGGGCGGTGTTGATAAAAGAAATTAATTCCATAAGTAGCACGGAAACTTTGTGAAAATTAATCAAAGTAATGGGTTTCAAGTTTAATATGTAAAAATAATCAGTTATTCTTAATGGAAAAAAAAAAAAACGAGATCGTCGCGTGGCGAGCGAAATATCTACGAGCTATAAGGAAAATTGACAGCCAAGGCGAAAGTAAATCACCTATAATATACCTCCAAGATACATGGAATTATCCTAATTACATTCTAAACAAGTATTGACAGTATGATGTTGTAGCAGGGGTGTACAAAAACAACCATCCAGGCCAGCGATGAATTATTGTTCACACAGGTAGTGAAAATGGCTTCATCGAGGGAACCAAGTTAATTTTTTAAGCCAAAACTAAAAGCGGAGAATACCATTATGAAATCAATTAGCAACATTTTCAAGAAATGGTGTGAAACACAACTACTTCCCAACATTCCATCTCCGAGCATTATTGTTCTTGATAATACTCCTTACCATAGCGTGTGTGAGGACAAATCCCAACTATGTCTCCTAGTAATACCAACATAAAAAAATGGCTGGTAAATAACATTATTTTATTTTCTGCTGACGAGATAAAACCCGAATTCCTTGTAAGAGTTCGGTTACATCAGCAACCTCCCATTTATACCGCCAGCAAACTGTTTACGTCCCAAAGACACACAATTGTTTACAACCATACCATTGTGATCTAAACCCAATAAAGTACATCTGGAGCATGATAAAATCCCGCATTGCTAACAAAAATGTTAATGCTGAGGACTCGGAGACATTCTGCAATTGACTCATTCAGCCAGAGACAGTATTTCACCAGCAGACAGCAGAAAACAATGCAATCATGTGAAATAACAAGAAAACGAATATTGGGTGAATGGCGGGCTGATGGAGGAGGAGATACATCAAGTTATGTTGAACTTGAACAGAGTAGTAGCAGCAGCTGTAGCGACAGTGAATGCACGCAGTTAAGTTACAAAATCCAAACGCATCTGTGACGGCAACATTTCTGGAGAGGAGGAACCGATGTTATGTTTCTAGCAATGCTGCACAATAAAGGTTATTAAAGGCTATTCATGATAAAGTGACCACTTTTGAAAGCCCTGCTTAAGATCTACTTGCATACACATTGCGTATTCTTCCACCTTTTGTAAAATATCATTGCCATAGGCCTTGTCACTTTATTAATGCGTCGTTCAAGTGAAACTGTGGAATTATTAGAAAAATTAATATTTTACAAATCTGCTCATTTTTACACTCTGGTGCATAAAAAAACAGTAAAACGAAAGAAGTAATTTAAGTTACCACAAATTGTTACCTAGCACTTATTATTCGACGTTAAGATATGAAACTATTTTCCATCCTTCGTTGCCAACTTTACCGGAAGCCCGTTAAAATATATGCAGATAGGAGTAGTGATTTTTTCTGAGGTTGATTTCAGAAGTGCTCAGTTTATCGTGAACAGTCTTTATCGACGCGTAGTTCACATTTGGCATAATTCCCTATATGGGGCGGCCAGCACAAACGTAAACAAATTCGTACCCGTGCGCTCTTATTTCGAATCAATGGAAAGCCACTGATTCGCAGTGTAATTCAGCTACTCGAACCGGGGGAAATGGTTCCACTTGGAATCAGCAAGCAGACATAAATAGCTATAGTACCTCAAAGGCACCGTGCTTTAGCGCCGGAAGTATAGTCAACTCGAGTGGAAGTTAAAAGTGTGCATGCTGCCTAAGTGACAGGGGAAGCTTATGTTGGCGATTTGAAGTGTTCCATTCAGCTGGTATCGTGTGGTTGGCACTAGGGCTGTTCGATATATCGATAATTATCGATATGAAAAATAACTTATCGATAGATACATCACTTCAAAAATATCGGTATATAGATTTTTAGATATTATCGAAGTTTTCCGTATTATCGAAGTTTTCGGTATTAACAAAGTTTTCAATATCATCGAAGTTTTCAGTATTATCTATATTTTTGGTGCCATTGATAATTTAGATATTATCGATAATTTAGATATTACCGATAATCTCGATAGTATCGCTATATCGAAATTACCGAGTAACTGTTTGGAAAAATATTGATATTAAATTTTTATTATGCCGAGCAGCCCTACTTTGCTCACGGTTCACTGAGCACTTTTGGAGTCAACCTTTGGAAAGAAAATCCCTGCCTGTAACTGAACGACTCACCGCAAACAGTGACTGGTCGTCTTACTCCCAGTGAAGTTTGCAGCGAATCAGGTAACGTAATTCCGCGTCTTAACCCCCAACAGTCAAGCGGTTGACATGCTGGCCCCTCGCCTTTGCCACCCTTGTTCAATTTTCGGACGGGGTCGCTCCCGGATTTTCGGGAGAAAAAGGAAGCGGACGTTGCCGATGGTTAGTGGATTTTCTCAGAGTACTCCCGTTTCCCTCAGAGTTACATTCCATCACCTCTTCATCTCCGCCTCATTATGTTTATCATGTTCAAGGTTGGCTGGAACGTCAGGTGTTTCGTATCAGCCAACCAACCTTCTTGCATTCATGCGTAATGAGCGAATGGTTAATTGGTTGGTTAGTTAGTGGCATGCCTTTACGTGTTCGTACTAATTGATATAAACTGAAATAATAGTTTATTTTAAACATTAGAGTGATGATTTGAGTATATATGTTTACAATAACTTCTCACTGTCACTTTGTCGACGAATGGCTACCAGCCAGTAAGTCAATAGCAATGTCTGAATTGGCACTTGGCGGAAAATTTAAACTGGACTGGAGGAAGACACACTAAGCAGGACTGAGGTAACAACATGCAATTCATGTTATAGGTCGTCCATGGTAAAGTGAGCACTTTTGAGGCGTTAGTTACTTTTTTACTGTCCACCAATTTTTTAAAATGAACATTGCCATTTAAGTAATAAACACAGTGTATGTATTTCACCAGACTTGAATGTTGACGTCTAGGGCTGCAATAAAATATATTTATTTAATATTATTCCAAGAGGGCTTACAAAAGTTCTCACTTTACCGGAAATATACTATAGAAGTGGCGAGGTGTTTTACTGGCTTCAGCAGCGTAAATATACGAGACTCATACTCCATTCTCGATCCTTCTGCTTAATGCTGTGAATAACAGCGCAAGTCGATGGATCGAGTCTGCACTGGAGTGCAGCTGGAATGACGCTTTCGCGACTAACCTCTATGAACACGTTATGGCTGTGACAAACGGTCTCGTCGAATAGCGAGCGAGAATGAGACATCATATGGGCGGTGTTTAACAGCTAAAGGTCTTCAGCATTAATGTGAGAGGGTGGGTGCACTGGTAGGAGAAATGGGAACACCCCGAGAAACCCCCCTCCCCTTCCCACCCACCCCAAACGGAGACATTCGTAATTTTTCTCACATGCGGAATTCTGACTTAGAATCGAGCCCGGTTCGCTGTGGCGGGAGACGAACAATGAACAACCTCATTACGTCGCGACATCACTTCATCGAGCAGCTTATCGGCCGTGTCGTGCTACCGTGCTGTAACATGTGTGAATTGTAGCAAAGCATTTCTTCGCTGAAGTCAATAAGATGAAAACTTCAGGTTAATATTCTGTGTTGGCATCTCGGATGTGGCTCGAATGTTTTATTGAAATTATAATGACACTAACTCCCAAAATTCAGAATATTGTCATAATATGGCTGGAAATACAGACCGAGTGTCGTAACCAGCGACACAATTTAGAATTAGTTTATGTGAAACACTACGCTGTTCAGTAAAGACATCCACGTGTTTCCTAAATCATTAACATCCCTGTTGGTATCCACAGATTTCTTGGGGGTGAGTTGGTGTTTTGGTATTCTTCCCTGACTCTTTCACAAGTGCCTGGTCATAATGGATGACAAATTAATGTTAGCTTATAATCGCCACAGAGTTAGAGCAAACGGGCTTTTTATCTTTCGCTTGCTTGAACATACCGGGCTCGAAATTACGCTTTGCATTAAGTCCTCTGTGAGGAATTAACAAACTTAAGAGCCCGTTTCAGCTAACATATTAAATTTATTTATGTATGGTTCAAATCTAGGAGGATTTATAGAAAAATATAACTATAGAATCTTAGCTTATTATTTATCCTTCATTACAGAACATAATATATGAACTACTAATGCATATTTATGCAACAACTAACTTAAAACCAAATGTTATACATCAATTAATTATCGCCTTTTAATGATAACCAGAAAATACCTTTTAACAATCCGGTACAAAAACCTTTAAATGTAATGCTTATGTAATGAAACATTTCCACCTCTGACCCTGACTCTCCTCTTATGACACTAAAAACCTTTAAATGTAATGCTTATGTAATGAAACATTTCCAGCTCTGACCCTGACTCTCCTGTTATGACACTAAAAAATAATGTCTGTAAAAAGGGCAATGCGGCTTCTTAATCGAACTTAACATTGATGTCCGCAGCTTGAGGGGCAGGAACTGAGGCATTCTGGTGACGTAACAGCAGGACTTGAATTGGCCCTCGTGGACTTAAATGCATTCCGAGACAAAAGCTCTCGCACTCGATAAACGTTGTTGATGCCGCTATAGTCCCATGAGGTTCCTCGGGATACTTGTATTTCCGCCATCCTCGCTTTTCTTCAGTGTTTTGCCAACTCAAGGGCAGTGCTGATTAGAGTTGCGCCTCCAAATTCTTTATCCTGTTGAGATAGCTATACCCCTTTGCATGACTGTGATTCCCAATTCATAACGAGCTACAACTGAAGTCTTGTTTACGGGTGCATTTACGAATTAGCCCGTGGGCTTCGCAACAAACGGTTAGTCAAGCATCTAGACATGCTTAGTACTCGTGTCCGCAGTCACATTACTTCTCAGCAGCTCACGAAACTCAAGCTAGAGTAGGACATGCTCGGAGCGTCCACATCCTACTGATGAACAATGAGTGCACAGCATATTACAAGCCACTGGATGTGCTGTTGAGGCTCTTGTTATCTTACGATTATGTCATGAAAGTATTCTTTTCAAGTAGTGTTTGTTTACGGTCACCTTTCAACACTAAATACATAGAATTCTCAGTCGGTTGCAAACGAACTGACTTTAAAACATCGAAGAAGAAAATTAAGAAACTTAAGTCATTAATAACACGTACGATTTCTTTCAAACGAGTAATTTAGCGAAACTTTGTGGAAAAATTTCCCATCACAACTACGCATACATATGTGAGGCGCATGTTAATGAAACGGTGCCTGGTTAGCTTAAAAACTTTAAAAGTCATCTGATTCTTATCGCAACTCAGGCACCAAAACATTCTTAATAATAAAGTCATAAATGCTATGAAATAAAGATATTCCCTGTAATCATTTTGCGTCATGATATTCCAACATAACAAGTCCGCCTAGATAAAATTGTGATAATATGACAGTAAGATTAATTATGTGCCTTATTTTAGTCTGCAATAACTCAAACAGACCAAACATACATTACACGGCATCCAATATATGTGGTTCCTCTCTGTGACAAACATGCAAGTGCATTTTCAGTAACTAAGGCACGTACGGGACACAGCTGCTTGTAATACGTGAAAATACTTACAATAGTCACTTTTAGGCGGTTTACACAATGGAAATCTAAAGAATTGACACCGAAGAAGTAGTATTTTTAAAAGTTTACCGTCGCCTAGTACTCTATTTACTAATGCTTAAGTTTTATAGTAACAGAATACGGAAAATAGAAACACCAGTTTCCAAGTCTTCAGTTTAGCCAATCACAGAGAAGCATTCGTCAAATTAACACATGTTTCTATTTTGCTCACAAAAAACCAAATTCGAGATTTACTTCTATTTCCTGCTCTTAAAACGCATATAAAATCTCGGGAAGCAATAACCTGAAAAGACCCAAACTTGGGAAATAAGCATTGTCTGATGCGAACACAAAACACTTCGTCGCTTTTAGTGGGAGGCTTCAGTTGTTTAAAACTAGTAGACCTTGAGGATAGGCCCGATCAGTCTTTCCGGAATGAATGAAACTTCTTCAATAAAATTTAGCGAAAATTAAAATTAGACTTCTTCTTTAATAGCAAAGTCGTGACTTATTTCAAATAAGCACTGATATGATAAATAAGAAACCTTGGTATATTTTCTCTACATTGTACTTTTAAATTACTATCTGACTCTTAATTACGTGGGCATATTTTGCAGTGTAGATATAGGGCCAGGAATTTCAAGTTCGCTTCTAATCGACAACGTTTAATTTCAAATTATTTCGTTTTTGGGGTGCTTATATCACTTTTCAGTTTTTTAAATATATGATTAAAAATAAAACTCCCCTAGACACACGTGTGTTTATGGGCGTGCCAGAGAAAAAGTAGGCTCCAGCCTCTTCCAAGAAATGCTTTAAATCAGCCGTGGGTTCCACCAGTTACCTAACTTGGTTGTTCCACGCCAGCTGTTAACGGGTTCGAGATGAACGATATGTACTGGTTGAAGAGCCCCTGAGCTCAGAAAAACGCACTCGTTACAAGAACCAGATCGCTAGGCCAGTGCGATAGCTACTTTTCAGCACCAATACTATGCATTCTAACCGCGTGTTATCAATGCGATATATGTCCTTCATAAAGTATCGAAAAATCGAGCTTGTATTTGTGCTGCAAACGTCCTCAGTTAAATTTCCGTCAATGGCAGCAGGCAAATTGGTAACACCGACACAGAAAGTAATGATATAATTAAAATTATTTACTTCGCCAGTGTCATAAATACTGGAATGTAACTAATATAATGATATCGCAATTATTGCTAATATCACTAACATTTCTGTGTGTCAAGTAGGGGCGGATCGAAAAAAAACTGTTGGAGGGGGAGAGGGGTTGTTACATGATGGACATGACACCCCTCCCCTCCCCGGTCGAAAAAAATTATTCAAGTTGACATGAAACTGTCTTGTGAATGTTTCAAAACGGAAGTGAAATATTATCACAAATGTTTATAAAAACGGTTTTTTTTTAATTAATGTAATATTTTTTCCTAAAATTATGATTAGGCAGTGCCCTCTTACTACGCCCCGAATCAAACTACCAGATTTGCACTAATAAAGTGGAATAATCACCCCCCCCCCACCTCCATTTTTTTTTACCCGCCCTCAAAAACCGAATGTCTAGATTCCCTCCTTGTCTGAAGTATTACTCTGCATACATTTTAAAACCACATCACAGTTGCAATAACTCTAAACTGCAGCACTGCGAGTGATTACACCGCCATACATGAGTAGAGCAGTGGCGGCGGCTATGCATGACGACCCTGCCTACAGTGTCGAGTAAACAAACGCCGGTCGTGGCATGGCGTGGCGGCCAGAATCTTGGCGGGTATTAACGGACACCAAGCTGGCTGATCCGCCCTCTCGTCGCATTTCGCGCTCTTGGTTACACCTCGCGCTGCCAACTTCGCGCACACAAACTGTACCACGTGACACTAACTCTCAGTGGGGGATCTTAAGAGTGTGGCTCAACATACCCCAGTTCCTCCTTACAATAAAAAAAATACTCCTGGAGGTTAAATATTTTGTTTATACTCATGAATAAAAGTCAGATGTTATCTGAGAACTGCAATGGGGAGAAAGATCATTACTGTACATCTGTAGGCTGTTCACGATATATTGAGCACTTTTGAGAGCCCTGCTTAAGAGCTATTTGTATTCACGTTGTGTATTCTTGCCCCTTATGTAAAATTATCTTTTCCATGGGCCTCATCACTTTGTTCATGCGTCGGTCGAGTAAAAGTGTGAAATAATTAGAAAAGTAAATACCTTAAAAATCTGCTTAGCATTACATTTTTATGCGTTAGAAAACAGGAAACGAAATAAATAATTTCAATATTCGCATATGTTTACCTGACACGTTTAATTCAACGTTAAGACATGGAACTACTTTCACTCCGTCGTTACCAACCCCACTAGCCGCAATGCCACTCAGTGTGCCAATTAAAATATATCCAGGTAGACGCAGTGACATTTTTCAGAGGTTAATTTCAAAAGTGCTCACTTTATCGTGAACAGCCTTTACTTTAGATGCTTTACTGGCCACACTTTAGAGCACTGGCATTAATTAATACCAGTAAAATAATGGACCTCTTGACCCAGAAAGTTACAAGAACTTTTAACTTTCCCTAGCACTGAAGCAAATTCATTTTCTCCCAGCTTGTAACTCACATGTTACTTTAATTATATATATTTTATAATATTTAATTTATTATTAAAACATTCGTTTTTTTAAGGGTTGATTCAGCTGCCTCCTCCCCCAGTGTAATATTTCTGGAACCGCCAGTGTGAGTTGTTAATACAGCAGAAGACGAGAACGGCGCTAAGTGTGCTCTAACACATTTTCTTCCGCTCATCAGAAGTTGTTTGCCCAGCACGGCCCCATCTGTACGGCTGGCCATCTGGAGACAGCCAGCCGGGTCCATCCACGGCCGCGAAGCGCGAGTAACTTGAAACGGTGGGTGAAACGGCAAGTATTTCCCTCCAAACCCACGTATCCGCAGATTTCCTACGAATCCATGCGTTAATTCAGTAAACATTATTGTAGTTATGAACTTATATATACTGCGTTCACGGTTAAATCCTTAAGCAGTACTAAACATGGACTGGTCCCAACTTGGACTGAACAAGGAATCATTTCTACTTTTTCGACGAAATTTAGTATCTCTACTGAAATGTAAACAAGAGCGAAGTCAGAATTAAGAAAAGTAGCGTGTTTCATCTGGTGGTAACATGATCCACAAAACTAATTACTTACAAAGTACTAATTTATAGTTAAATATCGAGTGTTGAATTTCTGGGTGGTCATACTCTTGAACGACGAAAATGTATTCACAGTCGAATCACATTATGACCGCCTGCTAGCATCCAGAATAACCGCCCTTCGCAGCACAGACAGCAGCTAGACGAGCCGGCAGTGTCTCAGTCAGGTGCTGATAGGTCTGCACGGGTATCTGGAGCCATGCTATCTACAGTGCGTCCTACAACTGTTGAAGGGCGAACACGACGATCAAGGTGGTCCCACAGATGTTCAATTGGATTGAGATCGGGACTGTTTGGGGGCCAGGGAAGAACTCTGAGGTCTTGATAGCGCTCTTACAGCTGCGTGTGGGCACTTCTATCCGTGTGACAAGACACGTTATCGTGCTGGAAGATCACATCTTCTCGAGGAAAGATAATCATCATGTACGGGTGGACGTGATCGCCGAGGATGGATTCATAACCAAACCGATCAAGAGTGCCTTCTACACGGATGGTGGAACCTAGAGAATACCACGAGAACATTCCCCAGACCATAACACTGCCCCACCGCCTTGTGTTCATCCAGAAATGGATGCTGTCCATCCGTTCTATGCAGATGAAAACGTGACTCGTCGGAGAAGGTTACCCGTCGCCAATCAGTGGCTGTATAGTCGCCATACTGTCGCTGCAACTGCGTCAGTATGGGAGCAGTCACCCTCTGTCTACTCCGGAGTACCATTCTCAGAAGGGTTCATTGAACTGTTGCGGTAGACACGTGTCTGGATGCCCCTTGGTTCATTTTGACGATGATCTGTTCCACTATAGCCTGTCGGTTGGCCTTCACACACCGTCGTAGTCGACGGTCGCCTCGGACATCACCGGCGTGTGGAGCTCCGCAGTTTCCATCACGGTTATTCCCAATGATGCCATTCGTCCACTCACGATACACTTTTACCGCAGAGGCACGTGAACAGTTCACAAACGTCGCTGTTTCCGAAATTCTGCCCCCCTTGGCCCGAGAGCCGATGATGATCCCTTTTTGCAATTCTGTTAAATCGCTTCCTTACCCATGACAGCAGGTAGCGCAATGTGTACAGCCAGCCTGTCAGTTGAATTATATGCCCGCTTCATCAGCCCACGTCACGGGCCATTCGTCATGGGCTACGCGCTACAGGTGGCATTTCTAGCAGATGATTCGACTGTGTATATTCAACTTTTTTTCAGTGTCACACAATTATTTTTAATCTCTAAGCACGTGTGTGTTCGGAACAGTTAATCAACATGGCGATAGTTTTGTCTTGTGCAAGTTCAGTTCAGTCGAGCGGTTAGGGTAAGATTTCATTCAGTATTTTACGCACCTTCCCAACTTGCCGATTCGTTTGGATTAGCTAACACCTGTCATTATCAGTTCGGCCCGGGTGTATGTTTGGGGAAAAGATTCAGCCAGGATACTTCGGCACACTCCGAATTGAATCCGGAATGTAATTTTACTCCAGATGGGGCATTCTGACGTTCTCATATACGCCCACCGTGTTACACGCAGTGTACCAGCCGGGTGGTCGAGGTGGTATTGTGTCTTAATTTCGATCTCCGGTCGCGTATTTTCATCTTACCGCTTACGGCCATTGGTGCATTAAAGCACTATATTTATGTAATTTGTGTCATAACTTGTTTCACAGCAGAATTTTCCAAATTTTCGGCACTTCAAGACGTAAATAACAACTTTTAGCACCTTCTTACGTGGTCAGATATTCACTGCCATCATTATTCTCGGAGCACTGATGGAAGAAAAGAAAGGATTTTCGTTTTCTTATCTACAATCAGTGCTCCTAGAATAATGACGGCGATGGATATCTACAAGGCAAGGACGGTGCTAAAAATTGTTATTTATGCCTTTGAAGTGCCAAACAAATTTGGAAAAATCCGTCGTGAAACAAGTTATGGCACAAATTATATAGATATACTGATTTCATGCACCAATGACCCCAAGGAAACTGCATATGCAAGCAAAAAGTCGTATTTCCAGGACTTTTATTTACCGAGATACGCGTTTTCGCGCAAACAACGATTTCAGAGAGAAAGTTTCAGTATATAGTTCTCACAGCAGCTCACCCCCCACCCCGCTGAACCAGGCGAGTGGACTGCGGCGTAAAGGTTGGTATCCGTGCGCGAGGAGTGAGTGGGTGGATGGCGCGCAGTCGTACCATTTTAGTTCGTCTCGGTTCCCCCTGTTCGGGCGGTGTTGGGGCTATTTTTACCCCGCGGGGCAGGCGGTGTTGGAGCGAGCGGGCAGCTGGACGCCGCCAGAGCCGCCTCAACCACTGCGGACTCCACATTCCAACTGGAGTAGCTCTTACTGCTGCTGCTGCTGCTGCTGCTGCTGATAGTGCGTGTACGTGTTCGTTGCTTGCTCCTTGCCTTGGTAGCGTAAGTTGACAACAGCCCGCCGCTAGTGCCTCCAGAGTGGTGTGTGCTACCTGCGCAAGAGATGTCAAGTGGATCATGTGTGTTTCGCTGGCGCGCGAGTGTGTCTCCATCATTTTGTCATTATCGTTCTAGATAATCTTCCTTGGATGTGTGGTGACATGTGCTACGTAATATGTGGTATCTTATTCGCTCGTCGACTAAATTTCTCCGGCGTCTACGCGTGTTGCTTTCAACTACCACGCTCTTTTGAATGAGCTTTGTAATTTTTTTTTCCCCCGACGTGTAATTTAATGACAATTAGTGTGTTCTTCGACTCCATATGTCCTCCAAAATTAAACTTCCCATTTTATGTTGAAATTGTTGATGCTTAGTAACGGTCACTAGATTTTTCTTAGTGGGTTTTTAATGGAAATAAAATAATGTCTACCTAATAGTAGCAGTTTGTTTAATCGGAATGAAGTATTTAACAGGGATTTTCAAAGGGACAAGTATAAATGTTAAATTTTGCAACACAAAAACTGTATTCTCAATAACAAAATAGACCCAACTAATATTACTTAAATACATAGTAACTTATTTTTCCTTGGGGAATGAGTAAGGTGATTATCGTATGTAAGTACGAAAGGTTTGTGAGGTCTTACGCACATGTTTAAACTTTCTTGTACTCCCTGTTTAGAAGTTTAATTTCGTAATATTTAACAAGTACAGCTGTATATTATACAATATTTGAATAATATACTGATATACTTATCAGATATTCCGAAATGAAACTAATTACCAATATAATAATTATTACCAATCGTTATTTTACAATTTATATTAGCTACCTGTTATTTAATTTCATTCTATGTTTATTATAGGAAAATACGCGACATATTTATGTAATTATTTTTTGTTTTTATTTTATCAATACTCTCTTAAGTAGACTAAATTTATGCGTTTCAACTCAACACACTAGAGTGTGTACATTTGTGATTAAAAGAAGTTTGACTTTCAAAAGTCCCTTAGCAATATTGGTCAGAGCTCTTACGTGTATTACTATTGCCATTTTATGCAAATGATAGCAGAATGTTGTAGAATATTACTTGCATCATAACCCGTAATCCACGAACATAATCCAGAATGTAGGCAATTTTATTCAAGTGGAAGAATAGAGAAGAAGGAATAGAAATAGCGCTGCGTCTCAAATTTAATTTCCCAGTCTTATTTGCGAAGGTCATGGTATAAATATTAGACATCAGGCCGCCTGCAGTGATAGGCAACACAACAAACGTGGATGCAAGGAAGTCTGCCTACCTCGACGATGCCTGTCAATGGTCGATGTTCGTGGAGGTACTTCCACAGTATATAGTCTATTCATGATATCTTCGAAATTTTTAAAATCAAACCTTTGAAAAATCACTCCATGTATAGCGTGTTTTATTTATTACCTAAATAATAGGTGTGTTGGTAAAGGCTGTTCATGGTAAACTGAGCACTTTTGGAAGCCCTGCTTAAGATCTACTGGTGCGCACATTGTGTATATTTTCCGCGTTATGTAAAATTAACATTGCCGTGGTCTTCACAAATTTATTCAAGCGTCGGTCAAATCAAACTGAGAATAATTAATATTTTATAGATCTGCTATTTTTTACACTTCCGATGCATTAAAAAAATAATAAAGCGGAAGAAATAATTTAATTTTACCACAAATGGTTACCCGACACTTTTTTTCATCATTAATATAGGGAACTGCTTCCCCTCCATCGTAACAACTTTACTGGGCGTATGTCACTCAGTACGCCCGCTAAAATATATGCAGGCAGGGGCAGTGACTTTTTTTTAAGGTTGATTTCAAAAGTGCTCACTTCATCGCGAACAACCTTTAATGCTTAGTAATAAACAGTTCCCATGCAAAATATTATCAAACCGAGTGGCCATAAATACGGTGCGTTGTCCCTGTGGTGTAATTTTATACGCTTAGTCCAGATTTGTTTACATGAAGCAGAGGAATAATCTAAAAGTAGACGCAGGTTTTCAGAAAAGTTTAAAGTAACCATGAATGGACTAAGAGCTGCATACTGCTACAGTATTCCTTACAAATAATTTTGTAATCATACGTTAGAGGTTCATGAAGAACAGCTTCAAAGTAACTTCCTACAGAATACAGCGCGACAGACGCGACGCGAATAAAATGACGTCGACGCGACGAATATCGCTCGCGCGACAGTATTTCCGAATACAGCGACAGGTCTGTAGATCTGTCTAAGACGCCATATTTTTGGCGCTAAAGTTTCACGTGCGCTATTATTCACCGTATTAATAAGCAAATCAACTCATTTTAATGGCTAGATATAGTTACAGCTATATTTTCAAGCTCAAAGTACCAGCGGACATGGAAATAAAATTTTTGAAAGGATTGCAAAATAAGAAAATAATGGCAACATTACTGGCCATCGTAAAAGAGATTAGTATGTAGTAGCAAGAAATAATTTATTTAAAAAAATATTTTTAAATGTTGATCGCAAGGCGGTGAAATCTAGTGTTCACATTAACACGAATTTCTGTGTCGCGTCGAATCTGTCGCGGTATTATGATTCATGGACGTAGTCGACATTGTAGATCTCTTATGTAGTGAATCACTCCTAGTTTTTGAGTTATTGAAGTCCAAGTAAATTTTTATGCAATGCATTTACAACGGTGTCCTAAATCAGTTTAGAACTATCTTATGGTAAAAAACGGAATATAAGAATTTTTTCCTTGATCATTAAGGGCTTATTTGGTTACATTATAAATATAAAAATAAATAATTCAGGCATTTTTAGCAATGCATACTTGTTCTTGAGGTACAGTTGGTTCAATTAACCCGCTCACTAAAACATGTTATTCTGGCTATGTGATGGTACGACAGCAATGCGTTCTATTTGGTGGATATGCTAAGTAATTTAAGATTTTATTTTTAGTTTTTGTTATCCATTAGTTCTTTCAGTGTCTATAATGTAAGAGATGATGTTAAAATTTAAGGTACTTTAGGGCTAATTATTATGCACCTACTTTGTGCAGACGCACAACAACGTGTAAACCTTACCACAAGTTCAGTAAGAAGCAAAATAGTATATATTATCGCCATGTTCTTGTTAGTGCTGTGTCATTGCAGTATTTAGTTGAAAACCCGACACCTACACTTTCTTGAGATAAGCAAGCAGCAATGTGAAAATCATTCTGCGAAGATTCAGGCACTTTTTTTTATAAAACCGTTAATAAATAAATAACATTTATTAATGATGCATCCTGCTTGTCGCTTGGATTACATTGCAGTGTGTTTGAAATCCGCGTTTTTTTTTTATTACGAAACCATTAGATGTGTCCCCAGGATACCAATGTACGAAAAGAAAACGTACTTCAGGCAAGGTACGTATAATACTCTCAATACATCATGCACATTATAAATACTATTCCCGAGCCCTCCAACATAGCTATAAACAGCTTTTCCACGCTGCTGCATCTCATAACATACTGGATGGAATCATGTGAAACTATATTGCATTGAACTTTGGTGCAGATTTCCCACCGATAAAATGATATGGTCACCGTTAGTTCCACAGGTTCACGCAGTGTAATAAGAACACTGCACACGCAAGTTAAGAGCCTTACGCATAGGAGCAAAGGGACATCAGACGCGTGCGTCAGTGTACTCCCTATCGCTTCCCTGCCTCAAACTTGCTAAAAACCTCCAAGTAGGTGGCGCTCTTAATGTAAAAATATCGCTGGATTAACTGCAAAATCAGAAACACGTCTTAAGACGTTTGTGGAATGTACAGTATAATCGATTTAGTACGCCTCTTTACTTTAATAATTTATTATTTGTGAGGAGGTAATCTCCCTCCTTATTCCACAGCCTGGTTATATCTACGATTTGGCATTTACCACATTCAAATGCTTGTGGATCAAGGGAAAAAATATGGTGAAAGTTTATTATAATATCTTCACTGCTATTTTCATCATTATAACTGCGTTGCACAGTTAAACAAAGAAATGCTGTAATGACGGATCCCTGAAGTTTGTCATGAACTCCGCACGATAGTTACAAAAAAAAGTATATCATACCGGTACCTTGCCTTGAAACAGCTTTGTAATGAAAATTAGACAAAAAAATGTTGCTGAAGACCGTTTGCATAAAATAACATAGAATGTTGTTTTACAGAAGAATATTAAAACCGCCACGTTATTTTGGACTAAAAAAAAATAACTTTATGCCTACTTTCAATATATTAATAAGCGTGGAAGAATGGGCTGTGTGCATGAATAAAACTATACACTAAAATAAAATAATATGGCTGAAGGGGAATCATATGGAGACGTTTACTTGCCTAATGAATTTTTCATTTTCGCTTCTAGAACATCTTGAATAAACTAAAGTAAATATGTTTGCCCGTGTTGTTTTTTTCCTATCACTGTTAAAATATATGATAATATACATGTTTCGCAGCGTAGTATTGATAGTAGACCTTTTAGCCGTATTGTCTTGAACTCACATTTGACTGTTAAGTACGTCATTAATTTTACTCTGTGAGAATGCAAGTAGTTTTTTTTTTTTTTTTAATCGCAATATCTTGCTTAGTTATGGATGCACACACAGTCAAGACATTTTTAACATTAACAGTACAGTAGTCCTCTATCTGTGGTGCATTTGCTACTCAGCTGCTAGACTTTTTAAGTGAGAAAAATCCGCATAAGTATCTCGACTAAAAGCACAATAACTTAACCAACACAAGTAGATGTAGAATGAGAGTTCTGGTCCATCTCAACTCAACAGCCAAAAAATGGTAAAAATACTCGTTTTCAAGCAACTTTTTCATCTTTTCTAGAAATGTCATTTTCAGCTTCACCCCGGTTCTCTAAAACAAACAAATTTAAGCTAAAATCAAGCAAATGATCGTTTTATAAAAAAAATTCCATGCCACTTTTTTGACAGGTAGTTGACTTGCAAATTTAAGTCAAATCAAGCAAAGTTAAGTCAAAATCAAGCAAATTTAAGCTCAAGTAAACATGCTACTTTACTGCATGGAGCTCGAGGCAGATGACCTGGTGGACTCGTTATCCTTGAAAGAAGATCAGGTTATAAAGTATGCAATGGCGAAAGGTAGGTTTGAGTAAAAACCTTATTTACGAACGAGCTCGGTTTTTCAAACGCCGGCAACAAGACGGGGAATCAGCAGATGTGTTTCTTTAACGACGTCTTTAAATTGGCAGACACTTATGAATTGCAAAACCTGATGGAAGTACTCGTAACAACAGTAGGAACTGGTTATTGGGGTGTCTGATGATAAGCTAGTGGAGACGCTACAAATGGACAATGGATGACAACGGAGCAGGCGGTAAAAAAGATCTGACGGGCAGAAATAGTAAAACAG
Source organism: Dryococelus australis (assembly GCA_029891345.1). Lineage (NCBI taxonomy): Eukaryota > Metazoa > Arthropoda > Insecta > Phasmatodea > Phasmatidae > Dryococelus > Dryococelus australis. Next base: position 61,442,376 of record CM057006.1, read on the forward strand.
CAGCCGCAGGCAGTATGACCATCATCAGAAATGTCTAGCGATGCAGGTCGTAATAGTGGGGCGGATACTCGTCCGCCACGAATGGAGAATTCAGGAAAGCATCGCCGGCTCACAGTATGCAGCAATACAAGCGAGACCTATCGGCCAAACTCTGAGGCAGCAACTAGCCGATGCCCCAAGTGCGGAGGGACACCCTCACACCCTTGGTATAAGTGTCCGGCAGATAAGGTGAAGTGCAGCAAAAAAGACCACTATGAAAGGTGCTGCAGGTATGCGGAAGTACAAGAATTAGGAGCAAAGTATGACGAACAGTGTGAATACTACATGAGTGAAGTGGTAGCATTGGAGGTCTGTGCGGAACCGTGAATCGTCCGGTTGCTCGTAGGGAATGTTGAGGTTAAGTTCAAAATGGATACAGGGCCGATGTCACGGTAATTGGGCTAGGGTTAAGTGGCCGCCTTGGAATGGTGCTTGAAAAAACTCACAAAAAACTTTTTGGTGCTGGGAATGGAACCACCAAGGTAGTAGGCGTGGCCAAAACAATGCTGTCATTCAACAACATAGTGAACAAGAAATATATGTTGTGGAACATCAGCAGATTCCACTTCTAGGGAGGTCTGCTTTGAGAGCTTTCAATATCATCACTGTTACGACAACGGAGCCTTGGAGGAGGTGAACGAAAAGAGGGTGAGTACTGAGAATGCACATCAGGTTGTGGGAAAATTCCCAGAACTTTTCACAGGTTCAGGCACACTTCATAAGGAATATTATATAGTTCTAGAGGAGAGCTATAAGCCGTATGCAGTCGCAGCCCCGACACGAGTCGCACTACCATTGAAAAATGAGGTGAAACTGGAATGAATAAAATTGTGACAGATGGAGTAATAACACCTATCGAGAAACCAATGGTGTGGTGTGCACCAATGGTGGTGGTGCCCAAGACTGATGGGTCAATCAGAATTTGAGTAGACTATACAGAACTGAATAGGTATGTACGGCGAGAATGCCTTCAGCTTCCAGCAGTGGAGGGATCACCGACACAGTTAGGAGAAGCAAATTTTTTCAAAAAATTGGATGTTTCAAGGGGATTTTGGCAATTACATTTGGCCAAAGAGAGTACAATTCTGACTACATTTCTAACATCATTTGGGAGATTCCTTTTTAATCGCTTGCCATTTGGTATAAATTCAGGGCCAGAGTACCACCAATGCAAAATGCAAGAAATCCCACAGGGAATTGATGGTGTTGTCAGCCAAGCGGACGATATCCTTATTTATGGTTCTACGTCAGAAGAACATGATTTTCGGGTGCAGTCCGTACTTAGGAAATTAAAAGATGATGGGGTAACCCTGAATGCAGCCAAGTGACCATTCAAAGTACAGTCTGTAAAATTTCTAGGTCAAATTATAAGTGAAGGAACGGTTCAGTCAGACCCAGACAAGACTAAAGCCATTATAGAAATGCCAGATTGTACATCCACAACATCATAACGGAAACACTATTTTCAGGCAAATGCTTAGGAGAGATCAAGGAGGCTCAAGATAGAGACCCGGAATGCCAGAAACTGAAGGAACATATCGGCCATGGATCCTGGTACAATGACTCCATATACTGGTCTGTGAGAGGATAACTGACATGCAACGAAGGGCTGATCATAAAAGGGACACAGATTTTGATTCCGGCACAGCTACATTCAGAAATGTTGAAAAGGATACATGAAGGGCATATGGGAGTTGTGAAATGTCATCGGGCACGAGTCAGTGTGGTGGCCTAACATGTCTACTGAAGTGAAGCGGATGGTAGAAAACTGCCAGAAATGCATTGAACACAGGACACAAAAAGCAGAAACACTAAAACTATCACTACTACTGGGCAGACCTTGGGAGGTATTAGGAATATATATAATGGAGCTTAAACAGAAGCAGTACCTAGGGATCCAAGATTACTATTCCAGATTTTTGGAAGTGGTGATTCTGGACAAAACAACATGTATGACAGTGATAGTCAGGATGAAGAATATTTTCGCCAGACATGGAATTCCACAAATAGTTTGAACAGACAGGCGCGCCCAGTTTACATCATTGTTATTCCAGGAGTGTCAAGGAATATGGCTTCAGCCATAGGGCATCTAGCCCACGATTTCCACAGTCAAATGGTGGAGCTGAGAAAGCAGTAGACATTGCCAAACACATTCTGTCCAAATCAGAAGATCCTAACCTTGGCCTCCTCTCCTACAGATGTACACCTTTGGAGTCAGGTTTATCACCAGCTGAGTTGTCATTCAGGCGGAAGCTGAGAAATACATTACCTATGATACTGCCACAGCTCCAACCTATTAGGGACAATGAAGCAGTTGTGCAAGGTTTTAGGCGCGAGGATTTGGAACTTAAAGAGAGAAACAGAAAAATATATGATAGGAAAAGCAGAGTCAAAGGTCTGCCTATCCTAAAGGCTGGAGACAGAGTGTGGATCACCAACATGAGCTGTTATGGAAAAGTCCAGACTGTTGCAGTGCACCAAGGTCATACATGGTAGTTACTGGGGGGAAGAAAAAAAAAAAAAAAAAAAAGGGCTTGCTATGTAGGAACAGGAGGCAGCTAATAAAAAGTATGGTAAGCAACAGAGGAAGGGAAAATAGACAGGCAGACTACAAAAACAGTTAGTAAAAGGGGAACTGTTAAAATATCAGGTTCAAGAAAACAAAACGAACAAGATGAACAAGGGAGAAGTAACGAATCAGGGAATCCTGATAACGACATTTACCCAGCAGTTGAGAGAGGCAGTAGTGATCAAGTTGTCAGAACTCTAAGTGGGAGAACAGCGAACAAACCTCACAGAATAGACTTGTAGATGGAAGTGGGGTTGTGCAGATGCAGAGTTCACCAGTATTGATATACGGTAAACCTAGGAGTGCAATATGTAGTATAAATAGTGAAGAAATAACAGATAAACTTCTAGTGGAGGATTATGTATAGATGTAGAGTAGTAGCAGAATTGACAATTAGTAAGACGAAAGTGAGAAAGAACGATGTAGGGTAGGGATATTGGAGACACAGAGATTGGGAAGCCTGAGCAAGGGCTTGAACAGTTGCGAGTATATCATGGCAGCCTATTTGTGTGTATGACTAATATTACATATCTAATCCCAGCTGATGGCCTTTACGTGGCATCCTGATAGGCATCAGAATATAGATGGCTTATCATCAGGATGTTGAGCATTATACCAGCATTATCAGGTCCTACTGGAGTCGGCTCTTTAATGGATGATCGAAAGATTACTGTATTGCAGACATAAAGGAACTGGGAGTCAGATTATTGTGGACACACAGAGACCAGGTTTCAATAATGTACTGGCACGTTCTTATGGCGCACAACGGGGCACAACAGACATTATAAATATGGGGGAGGGTGATGGGGCTGTGGTAGGCATTGTCATGTTCTCCCACATGAGGTAAAGGAGGTGGTGTAAGAGTGAGAAATGCCCCACTACTTTGAACATAAAGGTGAGTCATTTAAAAGAGACCCCGTGGGACATGTGTGTAACGGAGAGAGGGAATGGTGAAATACAGTCCAGTAAGACAAGAAAATACCTAGAATAGGTGCTGGAAGTGGCCGCCATTAACCTCGAGGCAGGTGTGTAGATGACACCAAAAGTTGTGAAAGGCACAGGCAAGGGCATGCTGTGGGATGGCGTCGATTTAGGGCCTCTTTTAAAGGGCTCACCCTATATTTCTAACAAGATCGGCATTGAATAATGAGTGAGTGGATATTATGGGACTGGATGTACTTCAGCAACATGGTCAGCAGCTAGACCAATTCTGAAGTTTCTTCCTCAGACATAAAAGAAACTGAGATTTACAGATGTTCGCTAGCCTGGAGATTTGGTGAGGCAGAACATTGGTTTTTTTTTTTATGGTCAACATGGCACCATTGGGTCTGCAGCACGACCGACTCTCAAAGGCATTGTACTTACGGGTATTAGTATAATGCATAGTGGTACATGTTTAGTACAGCGAGCTTGTGTTTCCATCTCTATAAATGTTTTATTGCATGGATACTATGATGCAGGTCTCCTGTATATCATCCAGGATTTAATGTTGTCCACATTTGAATTGACAATTATGTCTGTTTAGTAATTGCCTGGCATTGTCTTGTGCTTGTACTTTGGCACAACTAGTTTTGTCTTTTATTGTGCTGTTGATGGTACTGACATGCTAGTTATTTGTGGCACACTGCTCAATTTTCACTTGCTAATTCATTCCTGCTCAGGTGGCTAAAACAGTGGCTATGTTATCAAAATGTTGGCTGCTTAAAGAGTTATTACTGGAATCACAAGCACGTAACACAAAGTAGATGCTGAATAGGTCACCACCCCTGCTCTTGCCCTTTGTTGTGACCTTTATTTACACTGCCAACCATTATGAGGATTCATCAATTATTGAATATAGGGAAGTAATTATAAAAGTTTAGCATGCATGAACTCACTTCACTGTCGTATAGTTTTAGACCAGGGAGTGACGAGAGTATTTAATGACCATTTTATGTGCACGACACTTTGTATGGTCAGTAAATCAGCCTATTAAGGGTACAATGAACCACTCCTCACACACTTTATAAACATGCCTATTTGAGCGTTGTATATAAAAGAAAAAAAAAGATTCCACAGACACTTTACCACTGTGATGTGAGCTGGCTGTAATGCTTGTTAACAAACATTGTGTACGATATGGTAAGATGTCAACCATAATTTAAAATTCAAAACTGAACCCATACATTGGATTACAACATATAACACTGGTAAATGGGGTAAAAATTAAAGAGATTGCTTCTTTGTGCGTAATTCAGTGGTGCCCATGAATTGTGTAACATTAAATGCTAGTACACGGCCAATCATAACTTGGTGGTGAGCATCATTAAAGGTCTTTGTTTTGTTGGTTCACTTGTCATGTATTTTGCTCTTACTCTAAATGGAAAGACATAAATTTATGGTTCGAAATTTTCGATGCAGTAGAAACACAAGCTGCTCTAAAAGATACTTGTATTTTTAGCCATGGGCACCACTCCATGAGTAACATACATGGAAACATGATGCTAACCAGACTTGAGACTTAATGTCACCCACACAGTGAAAGAGAAGTAGACTGTTTGAACCACCCTGAAAACATTCCTCAATCAAACTGGACACATGCTAGCACTGATGTGAAACATGCACTTTGATGATAGTGATGTCTCGTGTGGGCCTGGATGTGCAGAATAGGTTGTAAATGAGCAGAGTGCAAACACTACAACAAAGCATGTTTCTGCAAATGCTTCTTTTATATCTGACTTCCTACAAAGCAACACACGGTTTGTGAATGCTTTATATCAGAAAACTATAGTATTAAAGACTTGTAATTAAATTTGGATACTTATTACTAGTTGACTGGTAATATGAGAGTTCCACTACACACCCCACCTGCTGGTTAGCAGCTTAAAAGTGTGGCAACTGCCAGAAGGTGCTGACAACTGTGTCATTAAAAGTTACCTACCTCTCAGGCAGAAGTTGTTGTCGGGCGATAATTGACAAAGCCGTAGATGAAAGTAAATGTGCAGATGTAGTTCCAGGGCGCTGGGGCATGATTTTGCGTCATGGCCAAGCAGTGAGCCGAAATTCTTACCAGGGTCGTTCAGTCGTCACGTGGCACAATACTTCATGCCGATACATACTCTTCCTGCTCTGTTGTAGGCCACACAGCACGCCAAACACAAGTACAGGGGGTGTGGTTACTTACATTTAGGAAATAAGTGCAACCACATGCATGTTAGATCCACAGCCATCCGGCATATTACAGAATATTTTGACACTGAAATGTGTGAGGTGCAACACAAACTCAAAATGAATCATAATGAACAATAAAATATATATTGCAGTAAAAAACACTTACATGAGGAATTGCCTGAACCAGCCCAAGGTAGATACACTAAGAAACAAATTATATAAAAGCCAGATGGCGAGATTATTAATTAAGAGTACCCCGAATCAACGGAAGGGCCAAGGCTGGCTGCAGGGGTAAAAAAACAGTTTCAGATATAGATTAAACATGCAGAATGACTACATCAGTGTTAACAAAGTTGAGGCCTCTACAGGCTATGCGGCACACACCTGTCCAACTTGAGCTCCAATCAGAGTCTGACGAATGGCCATTGGAAGTGAGGACACTATGCTAATGGATCATGAAGCACGATCTATATGAAAGGAAGACACTATGCTAATTACAAAAACCTGCACAGGTGTGCACGGCAAAATAGATACATAAAAACATTACTTGCTAATTTACAAAAACGTGCACAGCAGTGAACTGCAAAACCAAAACATAAAAGATCTTACATACTAATATGAACCCTTTTTGACTGTTGAAGGTAGGCCATCAGGCCTACCTTCACTGCACTATACACCAGATGCAGATGCACCGAACACACAGCATGCGAATCACACGACTCTGCGCCTCATGCACGCATGACCCATCATGGGTTTATGCCAACCGAGGATGAGGTCGAGTGACAAAGTATTTTTTTTAATTATTGGTTTTATTGCTGATCAATTATTAGTCATCACAATTACAAGTTTACAATAACAATTTTTTTTGTTTCAGTGGGGTGACAATGCCTAACGTTATTATACAGGAAGTTAATTTTACTAGTAATAATGCTTCTCTCATGTCGACCCTAATTTAGTTATTTACCTACCATGCACAAAATTCTAGCTTAGTGTAAATTTTTTACAACTCAACTTTCTAAGGTATTAATCACACTTAGCAGTGGTTTTAAGGCTTATGTTGCACAGATATTTTGTAATAAACTTTGAACGAGGGACCAGTGAAGCAGGTCACACAAACATCTCATTTTAATATTTTTCATAAATTACTATTAGTAATACAAATTAGAGCTTGGTCTAACAGCACTCCCCCTCACCCTTCATAGAAAATATTGTGTTTTCTCTTCAATTTCCTCCACAAGTATGGCCAGAAATGTATTGGGTGATGACATTCCTAAAATAAATGTGCATATCCCTTATCAATTTACTGGGGATGGCTAGTTTAAAACAATGTAATTTATCTTTCTCATGTAGAATGAAAATAACGTTCATCCAGTGTTGGCATAAGTGGAAGTTTGGTGTCTTTTTCTAACACCTGTCATAACACCAGGTACTCACAAGACCACCCATTAGGTGGTCTTGTGAGTACCTGGAACACCCTGTGGTCAGGCCTTTGATTCCCAACCTCAACCCAGGGCATCCCTCGGACAAAGTGGGAAGGCGGCAGGATGTCAGAGGGTATAGAATACCATGACACGAACATCAAGTTGAATTATATATGCAACAGAAGGGTATGGGGTATTATGAGCCCTATGAAAATAAAACACATTTCCAATAAACCACTACCAGAATTAGCTGTCATACTCTCCAAACCACTACCAGGATTAGCCATTATACTCTGCAAACCAAATCTGTACAAAAAAGAAACCAAAACAAACTTTCACATAACTTTCTGGACACTGAGTAAATTGCTTATACACTATTCACAGTTTCTTCACACTTTTTGAATAGAACCTTTAAAAAAATAATACCATTTGTGGCATATTAGATAGTTTTATTTTAATATGCCATGTGTCACAAGTGTCTTAAATACTTTTATTAACATAAAAGTGCCCTATTTCTGGTTAAATTTAATTTTTACTTTAATTTTATCTATAAGTTATATTATGTAATTTACAATTTATTCAAATAAAACTGGGGAGAGAATAGGTGTGTTGGAAATGCCTAGTAAGAAATAGTTCTCACGCAAAATATTTTTCAAGTGAGTGTGCACAAATGTGATGCGTTGTCCCTTGGTGTAATTTTCTAGACTCTGTTAAGCTTGGTTTGCATGAGATGTAGGAATATTCTGGAAGTAGAACTTTAGCAGGGCTTCAGGAAAATTGGAAGTAACCGTGAATGGACTATAACAAAAACATAATGTTGTTTAGGTACTTCAGTACATACTTGGTCTACCAATATTCCTGAAAATCCTCTTTGGCCAATATCTTCTCCTTCTGTAGTGTCTTCGTGGCATGTTGGACATTCCCCTAAGGAAGTTCACTCATGACTACTATTCTAATCTACGAGTTGGGGCAGGACACTGGACTGATGTAGGCCACTCTTGTAATCTGAGAAGAGACATCACAGTGTAAGATTGGTCTAAATCAGCTCAGCACCCTGCAACCCTTAGATGCAATTAGCAATTGTGAGCACATTTTCTTAGGAGAACGTCCAATATGCCATGAAAACACTACAAAAGAAGATATTGGCCAAAGAAGATTTTCAGGAATATTGGTGGACTAAGTACTGGTGTAGCAAAACAAGACTTTTTGTTAAGCAAGTTACTGAGTAAAATTTTTGCATTTAAACCAAAAAGTGATTATTCAAGTTTATCCAGGGCTTCTGGAAATTAGAATTTAAGGGAAACTGTGCAAATAGCCATATATTTACCTAACTTTTGTTACAATTTGTTTTTCGTAGAATGTTTCAAAATTCCTGACACAAGACAAAAACAATTTTGAACACCTTATATTTTTAAAGAGTCACTACATTTATTATTGTAGAGGACTGATAGAAAAGAAAGAATACATTATATCTTATCTTCCATTAGTTCTGTTAGTAATTTTGCTAAAATCTCTGGAAAATAACTTATGATGAAAACTGAATACAAATACTACTTTTGTGCACTATTACCTTTTAGACTGAGTTTAAAATGTAAAAAAATTTCACATTTCTTATTACATTTCTCTCATACTTTGTATCACTCTTATTCCATGGCTTCTAACTTCAATCACGTGACTTCTCAACATGTGCTGTTAATGTTCTTTTATTTTTTTATGTAGCTCTGACAGGCCTCTGGCTCTGAGGGCCACGGCTAGATTTCCAACCTCCCAACCCGGCCTGTCTGTGTATATCCCCAACTTGTAAACAAGCCAACTGAACACAGCATACACCTGGCATACACATTACCATATCCAATTTCAGTTTTACAAAACTAAATGAAATTAATTGAGTATGAGAGGTCTAAGGGAGGATGTGTTTACTGTTGCAACCAGAACTTCGTGAATGTAACATTCTGTCCATAAAACAAAACCAAAAAGAAAAATGTATTAGGGCTTTTAACATGCTAACATGCTTGTTAAGTATTAACTGAAAAACACATCAAAAATGTTTCCTTTTCACTTCTGAGAAATAAGTCTCGAATGCATTGGTTAACAAAGAATTGGAAGCCATGATAAATCCCTTAAAGATGCAAACAAAAATTGGCTGCGGAAAATTTAACACAACACAAGATAAATGCTATGAGAGTTTTTGGAATACCTTAAAATAAAATAATTGTAAATAAAAGCAAACATATGTGAAAACAGAAAAATGATACCCAGCATTCATGTTACAGCTTTACACAGTATGCTTGTGAGTTGACAAAAATTCATTATCACCCTACTGGAATCAAATACAGCTCATGCAATGCTGTTATTCAGCATACCAAAGAAAAATATTGTGATCTGACTATTAATACCACTATTTCCATGTTTTAGTTTGTACTTAATGCCAGAATTCTTTTTTCCATGCTGATCACTTTATGTGGTTTATCAATACTACACAAAACATGGTTTGTTGTTATAAATGTTGCATGGGTTATTTTTATGAATAAAATATTAATACTATTTGTTGTTATGTTTTACAGTCCCTTGAACTCTCTTAACCATGTCGGACGATGAGGAAGTTTACTCGTAAGTATTATTTGCTGTTTAATAGCTATTACTTCTGTGTCACAAAAACTTTTTATGTCTTACTTAAAATTCGCAATTAAAACTGAAAGTTTACAAATATAGGTAATTAAAATTACTTCATCAAAAAAATTCAGTTGAAAAAGTTATTTTCCTGTATTTTAAAATTTTTATTGAATTATGAAAATAATTTTCGACACACAGTTTTGAGGATCTGAAATGTATGTCCTCTTATTTTCTGTTACTAATGAAATGTCCTGTTGCAGTGAGGAAGAGGAGGAGGAGGAGGAAGTGGAAGTAGGACAGTGAGTGTCGAATGCTTTACCTATTCTTTCAAACTTAATGTAAGGTGTGCGTCTGTGTGCTAGTACGGGGTGGATTGATCTGTGTGCCTTCCTTTCAAGACTGGATGGTTATGAACTAAAGTCTTTCAACATTCTGTGTAAAAACAATAATTTGAGAGGAGAACATCATTTCACGAAAGTTCGACATCTGCATGTTTGGTAGTGCTATATGTGTATTCCCAAGGAGTTCGGATTGCCTTTGTTTTTTTCTTGCAAAACACAGATACTTGACATGGCCTCAAAATAAACGGAAGGCAAAAGCCACTACATGCTAGTCACTGAATTACAAGCCTAAGCTTTTACACCCAAAATTTTATAGAGCTTTATGTTTTGCAAGCATCAGTTTTGGTGATGGCACATTTACCTTTCATTCTGTACACGTACTGAATATGAAGTAGTCCAATTGGAATGAGTATGTTTAGAAATAGGGTACTTAAAATACTTTTGCCAAAGAGTATTGTCACGGAAAGGACATGATTTCACAAGCATAACAAATACGCGCAAGCTTAAGCAATAGTCACACAATAAATATACAGCTTCTTCACAAATTTAATGTAGAATCATTAAAAAAAATATTTGAGTAATAACACTGCATTTAAATGTGTAGTTTACGCCAAGCATTCACAGTTGTCCTCACAAAATTTCTTTAATCAAATGTTTCTATTTAATGAAAGTTTTTGATGGTAATTCAAAATTGTCATGAATAAAAATTCTAACTGTGCTGCAACTTATGTATACAATTAATGTTATGTTCTTTGGCATTATTTGAACTAGCTGGTAGACATTAATTTTGCAACAGCAAGAAATGTCCTCAGATAGAAGTCACGTGTAAAGGGTACCTAACAATGTTAATGTTATTAAGATGAATTACTATCAAAATTGTTTATTTTAAATTCATGTTATATTTATTATCACTGACTAATGAATCACTTTCCCTGTTTTGGTGTGCTGTTTCGAAAAGGCACATATTCACCATTAAAAACCCACTTGTACTATAAACAATGAATATAAGATTTTTCAACAGAACTTTTAAAGGAAAGCATTGTAACATTTGGTGGCATAATCCGAAATTTGATCTGAGGAGCTATCTACAAAATCCTTTTAGGAGAGTAGTATTTATACGTCACAACTTTTTTCCATGATAGTGACACTGTATCAACATGGCACATTTTGTTCTAGTCAATGCAGAATAAAGTATAGTACAATTCATAGGGAGAATATATAAAACTGTATAAAATGAGTTAGGTACAGTATTTGGAGTAAAAGTATCTGAACAGCAAACTATCAAATAATAAAGCATTTAGAGTAATTGCTTCTGCATTAAACTAACATTTTTATTTTTGGCAGAAGGTATTTTTAGCTCCTAGCAAATCTGAAACGTAGGTTTTTATTAAAGTATGAAGTAAGTTAAATTACTTTAAAGTAGTATTATTTTCATGTTTGTGCATTAACACACATACAAACATTTTGCAACTAACAAGCACCAGAACTACTGGCTTTCGACAGTTGGACTAATTCAATGTATTTATGTTTTTCAGGAAGTAAGTTGGATTGCAGTAGTGTGACGCAGTTCTCTAAGAACTACCTCTACAACTACTTTCAGCATGGTAACCAGTAATAGTGCAAGTAGAAACTAGTGGAACTAACTTTAAACCCATGCAGAAAAATACTTTTTATTGCTTGTACTTTTATTCATAAACTCTAGCTTTGTAGCTCATAATGCCATACGTAATGCCTGCGCATCAAACTGTAGATCTCTGCTTAAATACTATTTAGATCTTTTTTAGAAATACTGGGCATGTAAATTATCATAATTTATTACAAGATATTCTGTTATGAAAATGAGCTGTATGTAGGCTGCTCATGGAGGGAAAGACAAAACTTCACTGATGGATGATAGAAATGTGATTTTTCAGCAGAGAAAGACACTCAGATGTAGAACATTACTGGCTAGTAGCAGAGTGAATTAATGTTTTCATATTACACTGTATTATTAAATTAAGTTTAATGTATAATTTACATGTTGTGATTTATTCACAGACTCTTAAAACTACTGTATTATTAGTATGTACAGATATATTAGTAAACGCCTGAAAAATTTGTGAGTTCAATGACCTGCAGGCTAGATTCTACAGTTTTTTGATAGAAATATAACAATATCAACTGTGCATTGGTTGTCTGCTGTCACAGTGGAAGGCAACGATAGGACCTGTGTTCTCCAGGAGGTGTCAAACACAGTGTGCACCAATGGCTAAAGTTATCTAAACAAGTGTGTTTTGAATTTTAGCTTGACACAAAATGAATTCGCGAATTCTTCAGGTCTCTTATGTATTAGTTTTAAATAAAGTGTTATTTATTTTTATTATGATGAAATGCTTTTTCAGCTAATGTAACATGTATCAATTATCAGTATTATGTACTGTATATCATACAATACTTATAGAAGTCAATTTAAAATTTATTAGTTACAGATGAAAAGATCCAAGATTTGGTATTCTTTATCTTCATCATTTTATAAGGAAAATTGGTCTATACACTTTGCTGATCACTGGGTATCCCTCATTTTTAATCAGCAATAGTAATTATCATAATTAGTTACAGCATCCATTGGTGAAAAAATTAAGAAGTATTGGTTGTTTCTAACTTTCAATGGAAGTTATTAACATGAATAAACAAATTCCCAGCTCAAAAATAATTTTTAAAATTTATATTCCATTAAGTTTACGAATTATTTATTTTATAGATATATTTTTATCTACTTGTATAAATCATCTTTGTGGCAAACACTGTTATTCAAAAGGACTAAGAGCTCTTAAAATCATCTGATATATGTGGAGCAATGGTTTTGCAACACAGTTGTCTTAGACTACAATTTATACAGATATGAACTATTAATCTGCAATAAGTTTCTGAAATACCAGAACATTCAGTATTTACCAGCAAAATCTTGTAGCCAAAATAGTTTGAACTGCAAAATAACCTGTTGAATATTGTTAAAAATGCAGTATGATATTTACTTACACACTGATGTGGATGCAAACTTACCAAGACGCTAGGCCTATATTTTACTATTTTAGCATTACCGTATTACGAAAATAATTTTATTCGTACATGATATTTTTACATGCACCATAAGTATGAAGTAAGTAGTGTTATGTTACATAAGGAACATGCATACTTATTGACTACTGCAACAGTTTGCCAGAAATGTGAATGCTTTTAAAAGATAATTTATTATAACCATTTTGCTGTATAACTCTGAATCAGTGATTTGCATTCCTACCACATGCTACTAGGAAAGTTTAAATTATGTGTGTTCACAAGAAATGCACAAATTTTGAGCTCAATAAATTCAGAATTACAGTGAAATGATGATGCAGACCCATGATGAGTGTAAAATGTAAGTTATACTGTAAACATTTCACTTGTTGAGTTCAGCCAGTTTAAGTTTACTGTGAATGCACAAGAAACAAGAACAATCATCGTAATTTATTCAAGAATGCTTAATATTTAAAAGAGACAAGGTTCTCAGTTGTAAGTAATTAATTTCCTGGCAATCTCTGTCATAATCTCCCTGTGCATTTCATGTACCGGGTGTTAAAAAAAAAAAAGAATTCCATATTTACCTGGGAGGTAGAATGCACCAAAACAATAAAAAATCTAATAAACAAGGGCCCTAAAACAGCTATGAGCACTTGTTCACCATCACTAATGTGATGCATATCACCGTAATGTGAGCTGGGTTTATTAATTTCCATAATAAACATTTATAGGCTCAAGAAAATCTTCACACAGTTGAAGCAAGGTATCAGCACTGATTTTCAATTGATGCATGGGCAGGAATTATTGGCGATAGACTAATTTGACTTTACTTTCTACCAAACAGATTGAATGGTGCAATGTATCATGATTTCATAGCAAACGAATTGCCTGTCTTGCTGAAGGACGTGCCATACCTTCAAAAGATAAACATGTGGTTCATGCATGATGGAGCACCAGCCCATTTTCCCCGAAATGTCAGAGAAAACCTAACACAGACATTTAATGGGCGATGGATTGATCGGGGAGGTCTAGTAAGTTGGCCTTCATGTTCCCCTGACCTTAATCCCTTGAATTTCTGGTTGTGGGGACACCTGAAGGCTTTCGTGTATGCAACCCCCTATCAATGATGTACAAGCACTACAGGAACGTGTCATCAATGCCTGCCAGCACATCCTAGGCCAACCAGGAGTGTTTCAAAGGGTGCGTGATTCCTTACAACATAGGGTACAAGGATGCATTACTGTGAATGGACGTCATATTGTGCACCTCCTGTAGCGATGGTGAACAAGTGATCATAGCTCTTGATGGTATGGATTTTCAGACCCATGTTTATTAGACAGTGTTTTTCTTGTTTTGTTGCATACTACCTCCTCGCAAAATATGGAATACTTTTTTTTAAACAATCTGTATAAAGGCTTTCTCATTGCTGATTTTGTATTGAAAACTTACAACTGCTATTAATCAATTATTCAGGTATTATATAATCATTGGGTTCATTTCACATACTGTTCTTTTTTTCTTTCTTTTCTTTTGTCACCACTTTCCACGCTGCCATCCGTAACTCAGAAAGCAACCGGAGGCAAGGAAAGAGTAAGTGGAACGTATTGCTTTGTGTAAAAGTTGCCTGCCAGCAGTCTGCGAAAGGCTAGTCCAAGTGCTCTGTTGACTCAACACCCCGCGACTACATTATATAGAACCATCATTACAAAGAAGCAATTACATGGCAGTGTTGGTACTCATTAGCAGTATGGCTTATAGTTTTCTGGAAACATAAGGGATGGCTTCCAAGTTAAGGAATAAGGAAAACATCAGGTCAAGCTCGAAATATTCCCCTATGGAGGTTTTTTTTACAGAAACCTTGTGCATGTCAGCATGTGTTGGATGATACCACTTCTGTGGTCTAGCTATACAGTAAGTTATGTAAACTTATATAGCTTATAAACACAACAAAATATTTGTCATTTGACTAGGGAAATAGAAAATATTAAAAATAAACATGACAATCTACTCTAAAAAATCATAACTTGTGCTAACATTCTTTTTTATATCTCGTAAAACAATTTTGCTTCATATTGTCATGGATTCTTAAGAAAATACTACGATTACAATTCTGCATCCAAATATCCACTACAAAAGAATAAAACCATACTTGTATATACTAAAGAGTTTGACTGATGAACCAAAACTGTTCATGGTGGCTGTACAGTATATGATTATGATGTAAAAATTTCCCTTTTTATGGCATATGTGATACAAATAGTATACAAATTATTCCATTCTCTAGTTTTAATTGCTATCACACAACATATAAAATAATAAAATTAACAAAAAGCAGTATAATGCATATCAACTTCCTAATATTTGATGTGGAGCTAGAACCATAACTTTCGTAAAATGTCCACACATAAATTCTATTAAACATACTTTGAAACGAAAATCTGCGCGGAAACATTTGAGGGAAGAGAAATATTACAGTATTTGCTCAATTCGTCAAAATCACTGGGAATGCAGGGTTCTAGCCAGAGAGTTGCTAATTTATGAAATTATAAAAATTAATGCATGGCAAGCCTTTAGATAATGAATTGCATGCAAAACAATTTCAACTTAGGCTCGATAGCAGGCCACAAAGAGTATAGTTCCTCTCTGCAGATGTCATTTTCTCAGACATCAACACAACAGTAAAAATCTGTCCGTCTCTCTTTCCATTTTCTCTGGCGTTTATCACCTTTCTCTCATATTGGAAACATTAAGTCGTGTAAAACCTCTGTAATAATAGAAAAAACAGGAAAAGTTTTATTAGAGCACAGTATTGTTTCTTAAGAGAAGAAATTTTAAGAAGAAATAAACTGTATCATGTAAAAATAATGCAAACTATATCTATAAAACTGTTTTTTAGTTATCAACAAAAATTATTTACACATAGTTAAATATTTTTCATTAGTTGGCTGACAAAAATTTTTTGTATGAAATGTTATGTATACTAATTACACAATTAGTGAGAGTTTCACGCACACAGTTTTAACAGCAGCAAGAAAGCTTCTTATTAAATGCCATCTCTAACAAACTCTTATTCACTCCCCACAAGCTTTTACACCAGAAGGTCAAAAAATATTGAGCATTGATTGCAGATCAATGAATCCATTCTTAAAGTAGACAGTTGGTGGGTAGTATGGGAGCCGGCTTGAAAATATATGCAGTACCGCTATTTGCATACTCCAACAATACACTACATCTCCTGGCCTGCTGGCACATGCTCACTTAGCTGAACACATGACCTTTGTACGGGAAAAACTAATGACAGCAAAAACCAAGGTATACATTGTTCTGCTTTGAGTTCCTCAACACTGTACATTTTTTTATTGAAGAATCTGACTAAATTGTTTGAGACCTGTGATTGGCTGTTGGTCATGTCGCTGACAAATGGAAGCGTGACAAACACAACAGATTGTTGCAAATATAATTCTTTTTGGAGTCAGTCGTATATTTTGTAATTTATTAGTGAACTGATAAAATAGTATGAAATGATAGATTGACACATTCATCACATGTTTGTTTCAGTGGAATGTAGCGAGACTTTCAATTTCTCAAACTTCTGTCAATCAAGTGGTTAAGACCTCAAAGTAGTCAGCACAAAGTAATAGCAAAACTTTTCCCTCAAAAATCCTTTAGGATTCGGTACATTTTAGATAAAGATTTATGCAATATTACATTATATAATTGCTTCTTTGGTAATGATATTTTTTAGATGAAGTTGCTTATGATATATGTGCCTTTTTTTTTTTTTTTTTTTTTTTTTTTTTTTTGACTTAATTTTTAATATTTCTACAGATTTTTTTGCCACCTTGTCTGCTTTAAAAATTTTGTACATACATATGTCTTTTTATTTAATTTGTATGCACCATTTTATTTTTTTCTCTGTCTGAACGAATGTCATATTTTTATGTGCTGGTTTGGCTTTCTTCAAGAATTCAAATTCTATCAACATGTACTATAGCTGATACTAATACTGTACATAACTGGGTTAGCCTTTCAGAGCACAAACGTAATATAAAAATAAATACCTTGAAACTGGGTCTGTTAAGGAAACATTTATATGGTTGAAATCAAAATTACTAATGTGCCTGTGTTTTGTTTAGCTCAGTTTGACTGCCTGGCAGGAACTGTGGTGTAATTCTGTTAGTGTGCGGTTTATAGGTGTCACTGACAGAACATCAAGCTTATGTTGTTAAGTGTCTGTTTCTGTGCTGTCTGTGCTGCTTTCAGTCCTCTCATGTCCCTGCGCTGTACAGTATTTTGTTCGTCTGGACATTTGCCACCATCCTGTGTACTCCTTATGAAAGTCACGAGCCGATTATTCCTACAAAATTAATTGACCACTCAGGTATCAGACCTACTTCTGAATTTCCAGCATTTTGTGTACAGACACAGTGTTAACATTTATGAATACAGAAACTTCAATGGCAAATCACTTTCCATTTGTAACATGCAATAACGTATCTGTAATTCAGAGATAAGGATCACAAATAGTCTCCATAAATTGTATGTAAAAATTAATTTATAAGTATTTTTATGCAAACACTTGGTAAATCCTGAGATATTAACAGTGTATATTTTTACTTTAAACTCATGCAAACCCAACAACACAAAGGCAAAATGACTAGTTTAATAAACAGAATTTTAGCATTGGTTTAAAAATTTTTCACACCTGTAACTGCAATTTTGCTGTGAAAATTATGGAAATATAACTCGTACTTTAAAAATAAATAAATAAGTTTAAATATTTGGTTTATATATAAAATAATAAGTTTACATGTAATTAAATAGCAGATTTTCCTTATATGAAGACTTTAACTATGTAATAATGATGCATGTTCCTTAAACAAAAATAAACTGGATGTTTGTAAGAATGTAATAATAGCTAAGAATAAATGTAATATTGTTTTACCAGAGGACAGGTTACCATATCCCTTGAGCAAAAAATGTGTATACTGTATCACTTCGTTGTAGATCCACAATAATTCTTTATCTCTGTACCCTAATGTCTTATCATTCTGAGCTGGAATTATATATATATATATATTTTTTTTTTTTTTGTCACTAATAAATTTGTTGTGTGTAACTACATAGTATACACACATCCTAAAAAAACCAACAGGATGTTAACATAAAATTATTTTGTTTCCAAATTGCCGTCGAATTTGTTCCTTATCACCTAAATTTATACTCTGATAGGTAGAAATAGGTCTGTAAATAACCAACATATGATGAAACACTATACCATCAGCTGTAATCTTTTCTGTAATACAAATAGTGTCTTACAGAAATACTGGGACATAATTGTCGCATCAACTGCATACTTGTAATATAGGCATTTGATTATAAATTATGATTGCTACATTATGAAAGCGAAATAACCAGCATACAACTCCTTTTACACATGACACATGAATTTTTGTGAGCAACATATTGTCGGTGATTGTCAGTGAAGATGCAGAACCTCTAATGTCAAAAGAAGTTTTCCGAGAAAATAAATAAATGTATCAAAGTAAGGCCATTAGTGTTTACAACATCAGAATACAGACCTTTTGTGTGTGAACAACACAAAATGGCCAAAAATTTACACACAAGATTTTGCATCTTTACTGAAAATATGTAGTAAATGCAAGCCTGAATGCAAAAAATTGCGTCAAAGCACAGCCCATTTTGGGCACATAACGACATAAAACTACTCTTGTTACCACCTGCATAAAGCTCATAATCTTTCCTATCTAAATTCCAGTGGAGATGGCTAAATTGTCAAGGTCTCTTGGCTGCTGCTGTTCCCGGGCTAGTTACAGTTTTTTAAGCTTTAATTTTCCATTATGTGACAAAACAATTCTTGAGAATACTAGAAAGTTTTTTTCTACTGCATCACCAAAACTACCTGTTAGTCCCAGGTTTGTTAACAAGTGGAAATACGACAGATGTTGATCATCAGTAAGTCCTTCAGTTTCTTTCATATTTTGTGTTATTGTCCGATAGACTCCCCCTGAACCATTCATGAAGATACTTCTAGACAAACACAATTAACTATCTACAATTTAATTTCATCACATATTTAAAACTAAAAACATAAGGAAAAGTAGGTACATAAAGGAGCTGAAGTTAACGAGGTTCTGGACATGGCTCAAGCAAACAAATAAAATGTAAAATTAACTGCAGCCGTATGTGGTGACTTGGCCACATTAGGACTAACAGGCGAGTTACTTACAGGGATGTTTGGTGGGTTGAAATGTTGTGAGAGGTTAAAACAGCTTTGTACTGCCACCAAATATTGTAATGCTTAATTTGCTATTCCGTTCATTCTAATTTGTAAAATTTGTGTTTCAAAGAACACTACCAAATAAACATTAAACTTTTACAATTAATGGGATGATAGCAATGCATACAGAAGCACTTTGTAGAAAATATAGGTATTTACTATTTGGAGAAAAAAAAACAGTTTTAATAATTATTTGTTTGGTAAACCTGTAACACTATCCACTTCTATCAGTCACTAAATTGTATTAATCATAGGATTGTTTCAATAAGAATTTGTAACTGGAAAATTGTTCTATTTTTAGTAAATAAAATTTCTACAAGCATTGTCACATAATTTTCAAGTATAAAGCAAAATAATTACAAATATAGTTGTGTGTATCAATCATTTAAAAATACAAAATTGTGAATTTCTCTATGCTTATTTGTTATTTAAATTGGCAACATACATATTAAACAAGTTTGTAACTTGATTTGTACATATAATTACTTTTATAAACAAAATTAAATGAACTCAGTTGTGGTAAATATTTTAAAGTACTGAATATAACAAATTATTGAATTAACAGAATATTTATTAAAGTAGTGTCTCATTTAATTTTTTTATTTAATAGAATAATAACATTATCAATAAATAGCTTTATTTTTATATTTATTTTGACTCTGTAGAACTAATTTAATATAATTTACGAGTTTATTATTCTGTTAATATATTAAACACTATAACAAAACTTTAGTTAAATGTGCTGTATAACTGTAGATAAAAATTTAAAACCAGTAAGATGCAGTATATAATATAGACTTACTGTAGTTAGTTAAAAATTTCACCTCATAGCTGTATTATCTGCTGCTTGCATGCACTTTAAAAACATACAGTACTTTGTAGAGCATCAACTTTTAGACTAAACCATTTAAAATATGTACTATGTTTTGGTACCTGACATAAATATAAACTTATATTCTCTAGTTATTAATTAACAATAATATAATAATTAAACCATTTGAGTTGAGTTTTCATTTGGCTTAGTAATTTAATTACATTCATAAACTTCTTGTAAATACCACAAAAAGTCATTGTAAATATGTAGTTTGGAAAACTGAGATAATTTTCTAAACAAAATATTTACATTTCAGGCTGTGCTGAATCCTAAATAAATGTTGATTGTGTTGAAATTATATGTTAAGTTTATCACTTAAAATTTATGACGTTTACAAATTTTGCACTTGAATTTTTTTTGGAAGAATTATTCCATCAAAGACTGTAAATGTTAACATACATAGCCTAAGCATTATCTGTGTTTGAAATCAGAGCGCTACAACATTTAGTGTGTTAATGATTTGCTGTATTCAGCAGTAAATATTTTATATAATATGTATAATGATACTGCTCTGGCTCCTAACTTTAGGATTTGGTTTTGTGATGTTGCACTCTTACAAACTAAATATCAAAGCCAATGAAAACTCTGCTTAGTTATGGAATGGACAGATTAAGCAGTAGTGTGGCTCAAGTATGAATTTAACACTTTCTCCTTTTTTCTGGTCTTCGATATGATTTTGAGAAATACTGTGAACAGTTTTGTCAATGTACATTATTTTACAAATTTTTACAAGATTATCATAAGCTTATATCCAAGGAATAACTTGTAATTTTTAACTTTATTTCAGACCTAATAATTAATATAATTTTCATTTTTTTTATTTTAACAGACCAGTAAAAATTGAAAGCATTTAACTGTAAACAGCAGATAATTTGTCTAACATATTATGGTACTGTAATGTTTTTTATTAACCCACATTTTATAATAACCTGTTTATTTCTTTTTTTTCTTTTTAGGCCCAGACATTCTATTATGTAAGTGTTGTGCACCTGAACTCTATGTCGAATGTGTTTGAAGGAGACGCACTGATTGCTATTTATCTGTCCTAGAGATACTGTACTTCCAGTGTCCAGACTTAACCAAAGTTTCTGTCTCAGCCCTACAGCTGCTGAACAGTAACAATATGTTACCAAAACTGTACTCACATCTTATCCTGGAAGGACAGGCTCTTCTAATTTTTCTTTGTTGTAATCATAAAGTTCCATTAAATAATGGTTATATTAGAAAGTTTCCTCCCATAACAAGTGACAGCAACACAATATAATTGCTCCAGTCTGGTTTACTAGAGGCGCAGTTTTTTAAGATTCTACTAGTCCACTGGCCTCTCTCAAATTTCTATATTGTAAATAGATCTCTACAGTATGTCATTATGTTTATGGTGTGTGAATCCCTTGAGTTAACCTAAACTATATTTTAATTTATGGCTGTAACAGGTTCTAATGTGTGGTACTTGCTTGCAGTCCCTAGTGATTACAGACCCGTGAAAATTAAAAGGTGCTGTACCCAGGGAGGGGGGAGGGGGAAACCTGTTTATACAGAAAACTGTAGCAATGGTTAACAGCTTTTTAAATATTACTATCCCTGTAAATGATTTGGTAACATACTGTTCTGCTGACAGATCATGTTCTCAAAAGAGCAGTTTCAACATTAACACAGATTTGATTTGCATACCTACATGTTGCAATACTTATAACACCTTGCCCTGGACAACGCTGTATCGCAAATCAATGTTTCACAGTCAAAACAACATTGGGTGGACTGATTTCCACCACATGCATTATACTAGGTCCTTTTGTTTACACGTATGTGTGCACAAAAAGGTTTGGAAGGCCTAAAGGTCTCAATTTGATTTGCGATGCACGACTGTGTGTACAGTGTTTTGTTCTGCATTCAATAATTAATGGGAGGCTTCCTGTTCGAGCTTCCTGTTCCAACACAGCATGAGACATGGTGAGCGTGATTAATGGGCAGGCCAAAGGTTAAAAGGCCTCTGTGTTGCTAAAATTGTTCGTCTGTTTTTGTGTTCTCGTTCAGTGTATGTACATCTACTTCGTGATGAGTCATGTTTGTTACTTACCTCCAAAGAAATGTGTATAACACACACACCTTGGTATGTCATGCAGTACGAAATTCCAGTTCTGTTAATGACCAACCATACCAACACTACAATACTATTTTCAGAGGCAAGAAACCCTGAATACGAAACTTTCGGGTGCACTGAAATACCCTACAGTAATGCAGTATAACATGGTAATAACTTCCCTTTTCATAGTAAATTTTGATACAGTAAACGTAAATAAATAACACTCATACATTCAACAAAAAAGTTATTTTTCCAGCTCATTGATGTAAAATACTGGCATTTAATAATTGTTCTAAATAAGTGGAGTATTGACACAGAAAAAACAATGTAAATACGTAATATATATCAACACCTTTTAAATCAGCTGTCAGAGTAAAAATAATTTTTTTTGCATATATTTTGTTTTAATGTTTGTCGTTTTATTTTGATTTTTGCCAAATTTGTGTCAATGTGTTTACAGTGTGTTTATTCTTTGCATAATTTTTGTTGGTTAAACACTGTTATAAAATCATTATAAATTGCAGATTTCTATTAGTATTATTTGAATTTATTGTAATGAAGCAATTTTTGCAAGAGTATGCGGTCAATAATAATTGTGGTTTTCATAAATGTTTTTTTTTCTGCTTAAGGAGAAATGGTTTTATATCAGTGGTTTGCTTTTTTGTGTTTGTTTCAGGATTTCAGTGTTATTTATTTGCAAATGTTTTTTTAATGCTTTCTGTCTGCTGGTTTATTTTTTGCTGGATAAACTGATTGTGCATGAGAATATGTATAAAACACAACTCTCTAAAGTATTTTAGTTACAATATTAACCTGTGGCTTAACAAGTTAATACCAATATTTAAATTTATATTTAGAATGAATACCATTTTATTTTATATTTGGAATTAAGCTCTCTGTTATCATTATTTTTGTGAGCTAAATACTTAATGAAATAAATCTATACACGATGTTGAGCAATGCTTTAGATAAAAACAATTTTAGTGAAATTATTTATTTAAACTTATTTCAGAATAGATAACATTCAGCACTGAAATAATTTTGTAAATATCTAGTAAATCAAAATATCTGCATGATTACAAAACACGTCAGTAAAATTTTCATGCTAAATGTATTAAATGTTTTACTTTCTATAGGGGAGATCCAAATGCGGAGAAGGGTGACCCAGAATTTATTAAGGTAAGCATACAACAGAACAATGGAATTATGCATTTTAAAATGAAATAAATAGCATTAAGACATTTTGTGTAATACGTGTTCGAGTGTAATACAAAATTACAAATGCATAATGTAAGAATTATTTTTGATTTCATTTAACATAACAGCGCCAAGAACAAAAGAAGTCTGATCTGGATGATCAGTTAAAAGAGTACATTGCAGAATGGCGAAAGCAGAGAGCCAAGGAGGAGGATGAGCTGAAGCGTCTCAAGGAGAAACAGTCGAAGCGAAAGGTGAGAGAAACTTTCCATACTATTGTATTTTTGGGAGGAATAAAAAAAAAAAAGACTGTTACATTATGTTATGGTTCAAGATTTAAATTAAACTACGCTCTAAACTGAAGATGTGTATTTACGATTAGGGAGTTTTCATATGAGACAGGCAGCCAACAATAAGTTAATGCTGTAAATGTTTGAAGAGCATGAGCCAGAAACTGCTAGTGTTACAGACGTTTGTCTTGATAATTTACTGACTATGGGTTTAATAGTTAAAAGGATGCAAACGTGTATTTTTTAAGTGTTTCTTGATCTTGAATATGGTAGCTGCTGTTTAACACGTAAAATAACTTGGGATAATTCCATTAACTATAATGCTCGTAATGAGTAGAAACTGTGAACATTGTGAAAACAATTGGTGCGCTAATTTACTGCAGCCTTCTAGCCTAAGACCGTCAGGTTTTTTGTGCAGTGCTTCATGTTACCTGAGTGCATGTAACTTCTGGTCATGACTCGCGCAAGCAATGTGCATGTGGGTGCCCAGCACTAGTGAGATACTTCTGTAAACTGTCCACAGTGACTAGTTGGGCATTGTTGTAATGTTGTTTTGCTATTTGGTACATGTTAAATTGACTTTTGGCCTGTCAACGTTCTACACTGCCTAACAGAGAAAATACCACATCATGAAGGAATACTTAATGACAGATTAAACTGTGTGTATAGACAGCCAAAAAGGTGAACAACAATTTATTGAATTTTCATATACAGATAATGTTCCAGTGACCTAAAATATAGGTGGATCAGTAAATAGTGGGACTTCATATTGGGCAATACATTGCTAAATCTGATGTTACACTGATTCAGTGAGTGTCCAAATAATGTCCAAGGTATCATGCACCATGTGGTGTTGATCGGAGTCCACAGTTCATCTTCATTTTGTGGGAGTGGGAGGGTATTCAACTTATGTCCAACCATGTTCCACAGATTCTCAATTAGCGAGAGATAAAGAGGTCAGGCCAGCCAAGGAAGCACTGCACATCTTGCAAAGCATTGAAACTGATATGCGCTGTACGTTGCCAGGTATTATCCTGCTGAAAATGTGCATTTGGAATACTCTGTAGATATGGTATCGCCACATGCAGCAGTACCACGTGAACATAGCGGCATGTTGTTAACGTGGCCATGATGCATAGTGAGCAGCTGTAAACTTTCCTCCAGCCTATGCTTCCTCTTGATGCACACTGTCTAGGAGAAGTCGGCACTAACACGTGGGTCCACTCAAGACAGTACCCTAAACCCACACTCACTGTAGTTGTTTTCTAGCCAATGAAGAGGACGTTAAAGTTCACGCCACACTGTTTACATTAGCCGAACACATCCTCACTGCTGAAACATACATGTGTGTCCTACACCATCACTGAGAGTTGATTTCCATTGGCCATTGTTGCCATTAAAAATAGTTCCCTTCCTTAGAAGTGCTTTAATTACAAACTGGACCCAGACATCCTGCACCCAGTACATGGGTGGTCCTCAAACTAGGGAAATTGAGAAATTATTCTACTATGAGTCATGAAAGAAACCTGATGGACATCTGAGAACGGACAACCTGACAAACCTTGGCCAAAAACTGATGCCACTGTTTGCTTGCACCCTGTCTTAAATATCCCTGGTTTGGTGAACACCCATATTAACAAGCATGTTTCCCTATTGATGTAAGGAATCATGCGTGCAGTAGTTGTGCGTGCTGTCTGCATAGCATGCAACGTGATGGTGGTGTCACACCTTGTGAAGGGAGGGGCGGCCATCACCCGACCAAGGTGCATGCATGCAACTATATTGAGCAGTGAGATTATGTCTGCTTAAACACCACACATATCCTACGATTCAAGCGAATCATGCAAAAACAAGGCTAGTGGCGTTACATTAATCACTGTCAGTCGTGCATAAAGCAGTTTGTGACTCAATTTCCGGAAAAAATGGGAAGGGAGTACTTGCTGGCTATTGGCTTCATCAAATACTGCCTGACTGTTCAAATTTTTGATAGTGCTGGTCTGATTACCACTATTCTGGGTGAGGGAACATTCAAGTGGGCTGCTAAACTAAGGCATGTGCACGTTGCCGCAACAAAACATAGCAACATAACACTCATTATGACAAAATTAATTTTAGTGACGTTATCAATAACATGTTTTAGTCCATTTTTCCGGATGATACTGCACATGCTTTTACTTTTATCCTTAAACCATCAGAAAGGATAAACGAGGTTTAAGCCTTTGCCATTTATACGTCCACCATAAAACACCAACTTGCTTCTTATCAAGTTCCCCCAGTTTTTTTAATATTTTCTTAACACAAAAAATGGTTTAAGCTAATATTACCTGGTCTGCAATCATTGCTATTTGTACCTGCAAAGGGGCAATAAATTAAGTCACAGATAAAGATTCTGTTCCAATTATATTACAATACTATGGAACATACTTTTGATGTTCTCGTAAATGCCAAAAACCACAAGATTTTTAATCATTAAATCCAAAACCCTCACTTTTGGAGATGACAGTGTATTTCAAAACAATTTTGTACTCTCAAAATAATTATTAGCTTGAACTACATTTTGTTTCAATGTTACTTTGAGATTGTGTTTCAAGGAGGAGAGAGGGTGACTGAAACATGCCTGTGTTTTGTGTGAAGGTGATGCGTGCAGATGAAGAGAAACGCATGGCTGAAAGGAAGAAGCAGGAGGAAGAACGCAGACAAAGGGAAGTGGAAGAAAAGAAGCAGCGTGATATTGAAGAGAAGAGACGCCGCCTTGAAGAGGCAGAGAAGAAACGCCAAGCCATGATGCAAGCTCTCAAGGTAGGCAAGCTTCAACAGCATTAGCTACATTTAGAAAAATACTCTGGCAACTAGAGCTATCTCAATATTTTTCTGACCTTTCAACGGATAAAAGAATGCTGAATGGTGATATACTTTTCAATTTACCAAACTTTGAACACAAGTACAAGGTCTTCTGCCACTGGAGCAAAAAAACGTTTTAATGATTTGCATGTACAAGTACACAAGTGCTGTCAATACAAAGTAATTTGCATATCTCTTTTATTACAGTCAAAGATCTGAGTTTGAACACAAAGCATTTAGTTGAATTAATACATTTAAAATACAAGAATTTATTTCAATTCACAATTCAGAGTAATACAATCTTGCAGATGGTAACAATATTTATTGAAATTACTTGTTCTCAGAGTTGGCAATGAATCAAATTTTCTTTCCCACCAATAGTAATTATGACAGAACCAGGTTCAACTACAATTTTTTCATTGTCCCTAGGTAGTTGAGATCTAACAAAGTTTCATTGTTGTTTCTTTTTTTTTTGTCACAGCAAGATCAGAGCAAGAAGGGCCCCAACTTCACGATCACCAAGAAGGACCAAGCTGTGAGTGACAAAAATGAGATTAATTGATGACAATGTACCAGTGTAAACACACAAATTTGTGTAAACACTTCTGCTGGTTTACAGTTCAACATGTCTTCAGCTGCTCTTGAGAGAAGCAAGACGAAAGAGCAGTTAGAAGAAGAGAAGAAAATCTCGTTAAGTTTCCGTATCAAACCCCTGGACATCGAAGGTCTGAGCGTAGACAAGCTCCGGGTCAAGGCACAAGAACTGTGGGACAACATTGTCAGGTTGGAGACGGAAAAGTACGACTTGGAAGAGCGACAGAAGAGGCAAGATTATGACGTAAGTTTAAACCACTCAATTGCAGTTACTTTTCGCTTCTCTTTAGTACACACAACATCAATAAAATATCAACACAACAGTAAGGATCACAATAATTTTACACTACTGAATGCCGTCCTTGGAAGACATAAAAAACTTAAGATAGCTGCTTTTATAGATCTAAGGTGTTGTATTAAAAATTCCAAAAAATATACACTTCCATTCATACTAGACATGTTGCATGATGACAGATTATTTTGTATGATATGTCAAAATTCTAATTAGTAGTTTGCCTAAGTAGCAGACATTCACATGCCTTAAAACACTTGTAACTTTTGGTTAGCCCAACATCCATATTTTATATTTCTCTTTGATACCTAGATAAATCATAAACATCACCAGTGAAACAGTATCCCAATAGTTGCCATTTTTGCCATCTATTGTACAACCATGAACACCTATTGTGAATATTTTATGGAGTCCAATAATTGCGTGAAAAATTGCATCATCAGTGACAAGGTTCATCATTTGTATACCAAAGAATCAGATTAGCTAATTAGTCATTTTAATTAACTACCTTAATCTGCAGCTGGGTCTGCTCCCCCAATGATAATTAGTGGCTGCAGCAGATGTATATGATTTTGGTGTTGTCTACAGCAGCATAAAACAGATTCCAAACTTTAAGAAATGTACGTAAGAAAACCTCAAATCTAGGCTCACAGCTTCTTTACACCTCCATTCATTCTTGAACTTGAAAACATTAATATAATGTGGATTAGACCCAGTATCACAACACATGTATTACACAGAAATAATTTTAAACCTAAAGTTCCTTGAACTATGTTAAACACATTTGATTATTGCAAAAGATGCAAATTATATTAAATTATCACTCACACCACAGTACCACAGTCATATAAATAATGATTATAGGCAATACTTACACATACAGATGTTATAATATCTAGAATTTTATGAATGATGTATGGCATATCTGCAACATTTCACGACTAGTGAAATCTACCAAGTAACTGAAATAATGCACACGTGTATTATTTACCACATAAAAATAAAATTAATATAACTTGGTTTACTCATATACCAAGAAAATATAACAAAAAAAATATATGTGTTCATTAAACTCACGTAAATATTCCTAATCTTCTTTCAGTGTAATTTCTTCTGACATCATATTAGATGACATTTGTATTACCATAATAAAAAATCAAATCCACTGCTGTTTACTTGTAAAATATGATACAGTAATGTAGACTGACAGAAAGTTTTACTTATACCCAGGAACTGACCTAGACTTTCAGTTGAGGGTGGGGGATAATTTTCCCATTTTGGAGGTACAGGTATGGACCTTTCAAGTTCCCATCATGGTAGAGGGACACACACTACATATTTTTAAAATTAAAATAAATTAATATTTTTAACAATTCTGATATTATTTCATTACACTTTTAAAACATTCACAGAACAGTTTCATGTCCACATGAGAGTTTTGTGGGGAGGGGAGGGGGTCATGTCCCGTGAGACACTTACAGCCCCCCCCCCCCCCTTTTTTTTTCATTCCCCTTGGAATTGGTCCTGTCGTAAAAACTGAAGCCTGACACATTTCGTGCTTAAAGAAAACGCAGCCTAAATGAATGTCTTTGCCGCATCTAAAAATTGCAACAATTCGTGGGCAAGTCACCTCCAAGAAAAACACAAGACATGGAGCCAGAACAAGTGATACTACCAAGTTGACAGAACCTCAACATAACCTCCAACCATCGTCTACCTCATTATGGGCAAGAACAAACATGCAGAAATCACATCTCAGTTCTTTATCCCTTTCAGTAGGAGCCTGTACAAGCTCTAACCTGTATGGTTTGTACAGCAATCACTTTCACAACACTGTCCATACCGTCGACTGAGGGATTTGCGTTTCCCGGCTAGCTTGTCGAGCTGATTTTCTTGAACTGCGAACTAAATGTTATAAAGTAACCTTTTGACAACTATAACAGAACGTTTGCTGAATCTGTTGCACATTTTCTTCGGATGCACACGGCCTCCCAGAACTTTTACCTTTGCGAAGGCACCCTGTGTCGCGGAAACGACTAAACCAATGTACGATACTCCACCTATCGGGAGGACGACGTCCGTACTTGTGACTGAATTAGTGTTGAACAGTCGTAACCAATTCACATTTTGCAAGCTGAACAACACAGAACGCCTTCTGTTGTTCCGTTGTCATCGTGATGTGGAGTAACGCACAACACATGCTCGCAGTGCGATGACGGACGCTCCCAGTGCCATCTCTAGGCACACAAAGGAAACATCAGACTGCCCCTTTCACATTGATGTGTCAAATGCGAGCTCGCTTCCCCCTCACCACCTCAAACTGAGAGTTACAGACGCCATCCAAACCGTAACACCAGACATGCTGACAAGAGTGTGGAATGAGTTTGAATATTGCGTAGATGTCGTTCAGGCCGCTCGTGGTGGTCACATTGAACAGTTATGACAATATCGTAAACAAATTCATGGTTTCATGGTTTATTTGATTGGTCAACCAAGGTTGTAGGTTGTTTGGTTTTGATATTATAGACATCCAAAGTTTGGGTATTCTTTTATACTCATCCTGTATATTAATAATTTTATTTGGCATTACTGAACATCCCTTAAATGCCTATAAGTAATTTGAATAATGATTTTAATCATTGGTTGGTTGCTTATAATTCTTTGCTAACAATTTTAATGTCATTCTTTCTGGCGCACGTAAGGTAAAGCCGACTCGCACATATTCGCCCAAACAGCAGTATATACACAACTTAATAGGTGACCCCGAGGTTGGTTAACAAATCAATTTCGGCAGAGCCCAAGGCACTAGGAACACTTAAAACCTGGAATCATGACTGTTTACATGGGAATCTTGGCCTTGTAGTTCTGTCTCAGCTGGTGAATGGTTGAACTGGTGCTATACGGTGGATCACACTGGACAATGTCGTGCTCCTATAAGAACACTGTAGGATCGCTACCATACCAACTTCATCTTACATTGTGCTGTTGCGCTTTTTTGCCAGTTTACTAATTAGGCCTTATGCCGTGATCACACCACAGAAGTGGTCAAAAGATCAAACTAAAACGAGCCCTTAAGGAACTCAACACTCAGATTCAGCAACCACCAAATACTGACAATACTGAAGAGAATTCTTTATTAAAACCATTTACTAGATTACCGGTCAAGAGTCCCACTAAAACACCTGCTAATTGTACTTTTCAAATTAGATGTAGTGAGACTTGATCCCGGCCTCCTACCCAAATCCTATACGGCAATTCCTCCACGCCCATCTCACACACCCACTAGCAGTAACAGCACCACTCCACCGCAGCCAGCGTCGGCCGCTGTTCAGCCAATCGCTGCACCCCAGCAGCCAGCAAAGAGGAGGGTGCCTGCGCCGAGTGAACAGCATGTAAAAAGTTGGCAGATTTCAGTGCCTGTGTCTGTAGTTTTTCGCCCCTACTCACAAGCCAACAAGACCCATACTTTACACCGGAAAATTTTTAAATGAGAGTAGTGTCACCTTGGAGAATGCCCCCTGTGATACTGGCATCGCATTTGTATTTGAAAGCCAACACCTCCACGAAAGTCCAGACTGCGTACCGCAGATCTCTGGAAGTGAAGTTCACTGTAAGGGTTGTATCCCCAAAGCTTCTGACACGTCAGAACACTCGTAAGGTTCCTAATAAATAAACAACACCAACGTGGGGTATACCCACCTCTCTCCTACGAGCTAACCCGGGAATTGTACGTGAATCTTGTCGAAGTATAAGGGTCCCGTTTCAACTTCCTCTTTACTATCGTACTTCCAGAATAGAACGGCTTAAAATGCTTCAAATATTCACTTTGTTTCCTATGTAAAGTACACACATATCAGTGGATATCCCAGGTCACATTTGTATTATGTTATTTTAGTTGTATTTCATCTCATGATACGCAACTCCATGTATCAAGGAGATGCAGGTCAAATAATGCAATAAATCTGGTATGTTCACAGCTGAAAGAGCTGAAAGAGAGACAGAAACAGCAGCTCAGGCACAAAGCGCTGAAGAAAGGTTTGGACCCTGAGTAAGTACTGCACACATATAAACTTATCTTTTTATTTGTGTAGAATTCTGTTTCTATGTAATTTTAGTTTTGATTGCACCAAATTTAAATTTATTAGAGAAGAAAAATTGTCTTAGGAGGGGTGCACAAAGGCATTCCTTCCCTACATAGAGAGCGGAGTAGGGGCATAAAGTTATCCCCTTCCCAAGTTGGAGACGTCTTGCTCACAAAACATGAGAGAAACAGAATGAAAGGCCACTTAACCCCCCTTACCAATCATCATGTTGCTGGGCATTGTGAAAACAGTCCCTCCCTACCTTTGCTACCTCTGCTCAGACACTCATCAATGTCAAGCTTATAGATACTTTCAATATTCATAGGCCAGACACAAATGATTTATACTTACGAATAAGGCAACATTTATGTTTGTTGAATCAGCATAAAATTATCTGCAATTCTTACATCACAGAAACGCCGATTCTGTCAACATCTGCAAATTCATCAGAAGTAGATTAAAATTGGCACAGCTATACAACCACTCAAAACGAGAATGTAAATTATTCACAATTTTTGCATAAGATATTCAAATTTCGAATGAAAATAATTTGTTAAATACTATTTGCAAACTATTCGAATTTTTGAATATTCACACACCCCTAGTAATTTTATATAATACCAAAATAAGTTACCTATTTATGGATTGAGTTGCCTTATTTCTTCATCATCCGTTAAGCCTTTATGGCTTGTTACGATCTCCAAGTATTAGTCTGGATCTAACCACCTTTTCATCAGTCGTCCGGTATTCTTTTTTCCTGTTGGTTTATAGTATTTTATTTGCCTCGGATATGTTGTATCTTTCATCCTTTTGACATGTTCTAGCCAATTTTTCCTATATTGTTTTATCTGTCCATTTAAATCATTAATGTTTAACTGTTTTCTTTCCGAGTCTCTCTTCTTGTATCTCCTATAATTGATATCAGAAATCTCATCTCCACTGCTTGTAACATACTTTTGTCTGTATTTGTCATTGTCCAAGTTTCACTACCATATGCTGTAATGCTCATGAAACTGCCATGGTCTTGCAGAATTTTAACATTTTGTCCTTCCTTACTTAATTTTTTAGCATTCTCCTAATTGTCCCACACATTTTTGAGACATTTTCAATTTTATTTGTCATACTACTTTTTTTTTATATGGTAATGTGCATCATAAAATGTTTAACTTATCCACTTGTTCAATTATCTTGTAATCTATAATGATTTTACTTCTTAGGGGCTGGAGTCGTTGAAATGCCACGGATTTAGTTTTATTTAAAGAGATGTCAAAATTATAGTTGCATGCTATTTTGAGAAGTTCCGAAACTGCTCTCTGCAGGGTGTTTTCATCATCTGATACAATGGCTTGATTGCATATAATAGTATTATTGCGAAATTCTTGTCGCAAAGGTGAGTTTGTACAATCATTACATTTAGCTACTGTTTCCACTCTCGGATTGTTTTGTTCAAATATAAAGTACACAGAGAAAGCGATGTACATCATCTTGTCTTATCCCCATATTAATATCAGGCTTCTTTAGTTCACCGCTATTTTGTTGTTTCACAAAGGATATTTGTGTTTGCATATATATTCTTAAATACTTCCACTATGTGTATAGGTATCCCTCTCCTGTGTCATTCTATCCCATAACTTTGTTCTATTGACTCTATCAAAAGCTTTTATGAAGTCAACAATTAAATTCCCTTCTTTTTTATATTACTTGTGTTAATCATCCTTTTCTGAATCCTAATTATTCTTCACGAGGATTGTTTCAACTATGTTACTTAGTCTTTGATTCAAAATTTTGCATTTGGTTTTATCTTTTGTTTTGAATATAGGTATTATAAACAAGTATTTCCATTCTACTAGGATCTTTCTTTCTGCCCAGCATTAGTTTTAAATATCTAACAATCTATGTATCATCTC
Source organism: Dryococelus australis (assembly GCA_029891345.1). Classification (NCBI taxonomy): domain Eukaryota; kingdom Metazoa; phylum Arthropoda; class Insecta; order Phasmatodea; family Phasmatidae; genus Dryococelus; species Dryococelus australis. The sequence goes on from CM057006.1 coordinate 61,476,009, forward strand.
TTTGGGTAGGTATTTAAGTAATAATCACAGTATTGGAGCCATCTTTCTGGATCAAGCTATTCAAGTTTGGCAACATCTTTTTCGTTTCTATTTAGATGTTTCGTTTATTCTATATGATATATCTTATTTCCCATGGAAATATTTTTCAATATCAACTATACATTTGTCCCAACTATATTTATGCACTTCTCTAACTAACTTCTTTGTTTTCTTACAATGCTTCCTGTGTCTAAGATGATAACTATGGCAAGTATTAATTTTTCTTCTTCTTTATGGCATCTTCTATTTACTCATTTCAAATGTATAGTACTTTCTTTTTTCTTTGCGGTTTCCATTTTCCTAATACCTCAAAGGCAGATTTTTCTATTATTTCTTTAAAATCAAATCATTCTTGTTTTATTTGGTTATTTACTGCTCTGTAATCCATGTTTATCTTACGCTTCTATTGCATAACATTTTAATTGATTCATCCTTCAGTAAATTACATTTCCATTTTGATTCTTCGGGCTGTTTTACCACAGTTCTTTGTTCATACCATTTTATTTTCAAGTCCAGTTTCCCTCTTAATAGGTAGTGGTCTGGCCCAATACTGCATCCTCTATAGTCCTCTTACATCCCTAAATAGTTTAGCCAGTTTCTCATTTGCTATAATGTAATCTATGAACGATCTTAATCCTCTTGCAGACCATGTATATTTGTATTTTCTTTGTGTTTAAAGAATGTGTTTTCAATTCCTAATTTGTTGTAACTAGTAAAGTTTCTCAAAACTTTGCCATTTTCATTTAATAATAATTCTGCATTTGTTTCTATAATATCTTTTTTGGGTACATTTCCTATTCGAACATTAGCATCCCCACATATTAATATATATTCATTATTATTTACCCTATCTAATACTGGCTGTAGTTCATTGTAGAATGTTATTGAATTTTCTTTTCTACCTTTTTTTATGGAGCATGGATACCTATAACCGTAAAATATCCCCTGTCTATTTTTAAATAGCAGGCGATTATCTGTTAATTTTGCTAATTATAAAATGGTATTCTTAGTTTCCATTTTAGGTTTACTATTATGGTATAGCTGTTGCTGTATAGGCATATTGTTCAATTGGTATTCCACTATAAATCATTGTGTAATAATCTATATCGCAGCTTCCTTTTTGCTTCTTTGTGGTTACAGTGAGTATAGTTATGTCTACTTCTTTATCTTTTATTTCTTTGAGTAATTCTGTTTGTTTTTGGGTTAGTCCACATATATTCCAGACTGCCATATTACATGTTCTGGTATTCCAAATTGTTTATCCTTGTTTAGTTTAACCTTTGTTGCCTTCGTAGAATCCATCCATTTTACTTTACTTTGGAGATTGTCAGTAATGGTGTAATCCCCTGGCTGTGGTAAGAAAGCTGTGCAGGTTAAGCCTGATGATTGGGCTACCATCTCACTGCTTTTAGACCAGCAGTTGCCTTTCAATTCACTTTAATTATTAATGTTTGCTTAGACAGTTCCAAGCCTGTGTTTTTGTCTACCATCCTGCCAAGTCACCCAACTGTGAACACACACACCCATACACACCATACAGTCTTTCTAGTTCACAAACATATACAGCTTACCCTTCACCCATTTTGATTATGGTGTACTTGAAGCAGTCATATACCCTCATTGCCATGCGATTTCAAGCAAAACTTAACTGCACCCTATCACCATAATAATAATGATAATACACATCAAAGCATGGGGTTGTTGTGACATAAAGGATTATTTGCAATTTACACAGCAATCACTTCTCCTGTTGCAATTGTATGTCTAGCTGTATGACTCCTTAGCTTAGCAAACCTGCAGAATATCAGTATAAACACAACAGATGCTTACTGCTGCTTTGTTACCTCACAGTAAGGGTGAACAACTTGTTTCTTTCTATTGTAGCCATTGCTGTGTTTCAATTGACAGTTTTTTGCATTTGTGCACAGTATTTTGCCTCTTTTTACTTGCATAAGTATGCATTTATTTTTCTTTCTCATTCTATAGAAAATATTTTGTAATTTTTATTGCTATCTTTCCTTATGTTACAAGAACCCATAAAGAAAAACAAATGTTTATTTAAATGTTAGGCTTATCCAAAGGTAAGATGTGTTAGAATGTCAGAAACATTTTAAAACTTAGATAATGTATTGTTATACACTACCTGACAACAGAAAATGGCACACCATGAAGAAATGCTTAAAAACAGACCAAAACTGCACACACAGACAGTCAAAAGGGAGCAGAATAATTTATTTAATTTTCACGTACATACAAGGCTCCAGTGGCCTAAAATATAGGTGGTATTAATAAGTAGTGGGACCTCCACGTTGGGCAATACATTACTGAACCCCTTGACGTTGATTCAATGAGTGTCCAAATAATGTCCTGGATTATCATAGACCATGTGTTGTTGATTCACATCCATAGTTCATCTTCATTTTGTGGAGGTGGGAGGGTATTCAACCTACGTCCAATTGTGTTCTACTGATTGCCAATCGGCGAGAGGTTGAAAGATCAGGCCAGCCAAGGAAGCACTGTACACCTTGCAAAGCATTGAGATTGATCTACACTGTATGTGGCCAGGCATTATCCTGTTGAGAACGAGCATTTGAGACACCGGCAGGTATGGTATTGTCACATGCCACACTACCTCATCAACATAGCAGCATGCTGTTAATGTGCCCATTATGCATACTAGAGGTCAGTGGCTGCTGGTGCTGACAGTACCTGAATCCATTACCCCACTCCACAATGACCACATTGCTGCCAGCCTCTCACATGGCGATCTTCATTGGCGAGATAGAAATGGGATTTGTTGCTGAAGATTGCAATGTTCCATTCTGTAAACCATGCAACTCTGATGCGACACCATTATAAGCAATGACAATGATGACTCATTATTAATGGCAGCCTTTGCAACAGACAACTGGATAAAAAACCTGCCTCAGCCAATTGACACAACACTGTTTGTGTCGATGTCGGTACACCCAAACTTCCCTGCACACGTTGTTAAATGTCGCCAGCCGTGGATTGTGGGTGTTCTACAGCATTACATCTATGCGACGATGTGGGTGCTCTGACATACATTTCCATGCTCTGGTCCATATTCGATGATGCACATTTCCTTCCTGGGACCACTGTCGCCAAATTTGACGGAATGGTTGTGGCATCACCTTCTGTTTCTTCTGCAATAGAGTGCAAGGACGACAACAGAATGGAGACCTACATGAAACCTCTCATGAACCCATTCGTTCGATACAATTGTGTAGAATGGCATCTTAAAGGCATTACCATGCCTTGTTTGTTCTCGAGTTAGAGTAACAGCCGAAACACTCACTTTGCATGGCCATTATGATGTCTTGAATGACAGCTTTGCGTACTGGTTGTCTGTCTGTGTCAAGTGTGTGATTTGTGTAACCAGCCAGATATTGTGTCAAATACATAACAAGTATCTATACATTTGCTCTGCATGTTTCATGGTACTGCATTTGTGTCTTCATGGTGTGGCATTTTCTCTTTCAGGCAGCGTAGATATTTCAAATGATCATCCACCTTCACATTCTGTTATCTCCTCATTGTGACAGTGTTTGTTACGTTGTTCTTTATTGCTGGAGTAATTATGGTTCACATTAATTAAAAACATACTTATAGGCTGTTCATGGTAAAGTGAAAAGTTTTTAAGGCCCTCCCAACAGACATTAACCACTACCAAATATATCTTATAGCAGTCTCAGGCATTAAATATTGAGGATGGTAAAATATATTCAGTGTGTTTATTGGTCACACTGCAATGTTTATATTAAAAAGCAGCAGGAAGATGGAAAATGGATGAAAGGATATATTTATAAAGGCTATAAAAACTGCTCACTTTACCATGAACAGACTATAACAGAGTGATTATCAAATAATTCTAGTTAATATAGTATGCAATGTGTGGACAATATTTGGTTTTTGATACTCATGACACTCCTGTGATATTTATACATTTCTTGAAAATGCCACATTTATAATTATTTTCTTCTCCTGTTTTATTTTTCAGAGCATTAACAGGAAAATACCCAGTAAGTAAAATGAAAAATTCACTATATTTTCATATTATATCAACACACAGATAACTTTAGTACATGAAGTTACTACGTACACCTGAATGTGAATAGTACAGGTAAATGTTCCCACCTCCAGGCAGTCCCTAAATGGGAGAAAAAGTAGGGTGCAATTAACTGGAGTCAGCTTCCCTACATGTCACTCCAGCCAGTGGAATGAAGACAGGGGAGGAAATGGGAGCATTCACGAAAACCCTCACAGATACTGTATCTACTACACTTCCCACATAAGAATTCCAGTTTGAAAAATTCAACATCTACCAGGGCCTAATTTGTAGCTCAAATGTCATCAAACATATAGATGGGCTATGTTATTTAAAATGCATGAGTGCTGGCATATAAAAGCATTTTGTGATGAATCAAAACAAAACTAAAATCTCTGGGTGTAATTAAAAGTTAGATATATTTGTGTGTTTCATAAATACGATAGGTCCTGCTATTAATTTGGGTTACCTTTCTTAAAACTGCAAATTGACAAAAAACAATTTTTGTATATGTTACATTTTCCCAAAAGAGTAATTTAAAATAATCATTTGGTTATCAGGCACCCAGAAATACCATATATTTTCAAAAGCTATGTCATAATTCCTTGCTAATGAATAAAAAAATAAAAATGTATTCCAGTTTACATTTTACTAGCTATAATTAAGAGTTTCTAAGATGCAACAGCATGTGTTTCATTGCAGCTGGCAAATTCATGTCACCAACAGAAAGACTTTTATATTTTAATATCTACTATTACATATCATTTCAGGTGAATAAAACTTTGCTCCTCAGAATACCTTCAACATATCATGTGCCACAATAAAATGTACAAGTTTACTGCATCCTAAAAAGCTAAACAGAATCCTATCATTCTGGCAAAATATGTGCTCACAAAGTTTGCAGGATCTGTTATGTATTGTTCTTTCTTGAGTTTTTTTATACTGACTGTAACAAACTTGTACACTTCAGTGCAGAGGCGGCTCTTGTCAATCGGCGCAGGGGTCTGTGCCCTCCCAAATAAAATTTAACATACAACAGCAAATAAATGCTCTTTTATACATCTTTATTTCATAATTTAAGTTTAAAAGTAGCGTATTTGGTCATTAAGTCGTGTATCACTAGGCTGCGAATAGTGTCTCCTTACTTTAGGCAAGGATGAAATTTTTCCTCGCAGCTTTGGGGCACAGACGGTCTGCACCCCAAAGCTGCTGTATATTTTTTCCATGCCAGAGGCACACAATACGTCTCAGAAATAGCCAAAGTGCAGTAGGAAAGGGGCACAAGCCACCTGTGCCCACATGGCTCAGGCAGTGCTGTAACAGCTCAATAGATGGCAGGTGCATCTCATCTGCAATGTGTTTTCTGATAACATAACACATTGTGATGTACTGTTACTTTTGCAATATTATATTCAAGGCTTGAGAATTTGTGTATATTTTATAATTAACAGTGCATATCATAGTTTTTTAAGTGTGTGTATTATTCAGTTTTTAAGGCCTGTCTACAATTGGCCGTACCTGTGGACGTGTATGAATATTGACATCAGGTGACGTTACATTCACACAGTCTGAATATGGTCTGCAAATATGTTGACCGAAAGTGAGCTTTCAGAATATGACATTAGATTGCAGTAGATTCAGAATGTTATTTGCTGTTACATCATAATATTTATATAACTGAATTGTATTTTCTTTGACATTACATTTTTTAAATATTCATCCTTCATATTAAATAGTTCAGACTGAATGCAGACTGCACTAATTAGCATTTCATCACCTTCATCTCGAGAAAATCCACCTTTCACATCCATTGTTTACATTTACAACATGAAAATTCCATAAATGTGCACAAAATTATCTGTAGTCTTATTTTTCTATCATCTTAGGTCACAATTTGGTACAAAAGATCAGTTTTATGAATACTTTAACTTGGGACACGGGAGGTTAGGACAGCGTAATGAAGTCAGAGGATCACGTGCACCAATCAGTGTATCCTTGACCTAAAACACAGGTTGGGATGGAGGATTTGTAGACAGGTCTTTACTGAACTTAATGAAAAGTGTCAAAAAACAAAGTGAACAGTATTAAATATGTATCACGACAGGCATTAAATTAAACATCTTGGCCCTTCTTTACCACAACATATTCGAACGCGAACCTATCACACCCAAAAGAGAAATTATACATGTAATTTGAGTTAAAAAAATCCATAAAGCCATTTGGTTAGCAGTACACAGTGATAAAACTATGTTTAATTGTTTGTGTGGTATTTCTTTTGGTTCTGATGATAAGTGAGCGACTACAGGTGTTGTCTGCCTAAAACATTTGGATGACAAGATAGGAAAAACATTCAGGGAACAAACTACATTTGCAAAATGAAATGAAAATGGTAACGCTGGATCAGGTAGATATATGATATCAGTTGGGTGAAGTATACAGAAGATCAGTTAAAAAACAATGAACTAGTAGGAATAATAAATACTTAAATAATTTCTACAATAAAAGAATGCAATACATTTTGTGGATTTTTGGGGTCAAGTCTTGGAGATCATAATGAAACTGCTAAAAGTGGAAACTCGGTATGCTTAGAGGTTTGTTACTTAGTTGAATCTTCTATTATATTAATTTTTAACTTTGTGCCCTTCGAAATTCTTCCTGGAACCACCACTGCTTCAGTGAATGTGTTTAGCATCAATTTATATCTTGAATACTTTAAGTAGAAGACTCAGAATTTTTTACAAAGTCTTGAATTGTTATGTTTTATCTGAAACAATGCATCTTATTATAATAAGCACACATTATAAAACAAATATCACTAATAACTTTGTAGTACGACATTGGGGCACAGTTACTGTGAAATTTAGTTTCAAGTAACTGATAACTCTGCAGTACAATAACTTTTTAGTACGACATTAGGGCACAGTTACTGTGAAATTTAGTTTCGAGTAACTGATAACTCTGCAGTACAATAACTTTATTATAGGATTTACTGCATCGTCAATGTGTGGTTTCTTCAAACTTTTTTAACCAAACCTTTGAAAAAATCACCCCATGTATAATATGTGTAGTTATTTCCTAAATGTGCCATCAGGGCTTCAGAAAAGTGTTGAGTAACTGTGAATGGATTATAAACAATTTTACTCTTTTTGTGTAAGGAAAGTTCAATAAAATAAACTGATTAGGTTAATATAATACATACCTAAAGCCTTTAAAGTTTGTAACATCCCTGCCTCTGGAAACAGCTATGATTTCATGGGTTGGGAGGGAACAGACTTGACAGACGAGGTAAGAAATTATTGACATTCTGGCAGACAGGGTGCTGTGCATAGTACTGTATCTCAGTTATCGAAACACTGACTATAATGGTCACACACGTTGTTATAGAGCAATCAAGAAACAAAATAAACAAAAATGAAATTAATAAATCCAAAACTGGGTTTATTCACCATTTTAGATCACACGAAGAAATGTCACGCAAGTGCTAAAAAAACAATATTCACAGTTACAATTATTTGCTCTCCATGAACACCTATTTATTGACTGTCTGAGAGAGTTATCAAAGTACTTGAGTCACAGGTTGTTTGCTTTGTACCAGCGTATGTGATTCATTAGTGACTTTGATGGCTAAGAACCACTGATGTAAAAAATAAACTGGCCAAATACCCTGCCTCTAGTGATAAAAATGACCTTGACATATTTCCTCTCCCCTAAGGTGTCAGTTCCATTTAAGTGCACAAGAAAAAACCCTGGGCGTAAAAATATTTGGGTTACCTATTTCTTCTGATGTAAAACTTGCTTTCTATTCAGGAAAAAAACATGCATATCTGTACATATTGTAAAAAGCATTTAGACAACAGCTTTCCATTGATATGATTCTTTAACTCTTGATTATTTGGTAACCTGGAACCTTGGCTAGCATATTTATAATTTTATAATTTCTTCACATTGCTTTGCCAAATTTTAACAGTTTATTTTGTTCAGCCCAAGTTGGTATTTGATGACAAGACTATATGACTCTGATGACACACAGTTGGACTATAGTAATGTCTTTTAAATTTACACTGTCTAGGCCAAATGCTTAGTAATACTGTAATGTTTTTTTTTTTCAGCCAAAAATACAAGTTGCTTCCAAATATGAACGACGTGTAGACACCAGGTCGTATGATGATAAGAAGAAATTATTTGAAGGCGTAAGTACAAAGTAATCTTTCGCATGATCAAAAAAAAAATGTGGTCAGTAGTTTGTTATGTGTTGATACTACATTCAAAAACATTTAGAAGTTGAAAACATTACGTGGCCCACTACCAGTCAAGAAGATCAACAGATTGTGCTTTAGGCACAGAGGGTTCCCATGGCAACCCCGTACATGATACTGTTCAGTGTTGGGGCTCCTGCGTGACTGTGAACCACTTCCTGACACTTTGTAGAGGCGAATATTCATTCCCAGTGCCCATTACGTGTGCTGCCACTAATTCTGCAACACCAGCAGCTCCATTTGCAGTGATGCAAGGCCAGAACAATGTCAAATGCCACAGACTGGCAACGTGTGGTGTTGAGTGAGGAGTCCATTGTGTTATGGGGACTGATGATCATTGCTCCCTGGTGAATGTCACAATTCCAACTTCAAGCAGCACACTTCCCCCACAGTAGGCATTATGATCTGCGAAGCCATAGCCTATGACAGCAGATCTGCTCTTGTCATGTTACATGGAACATTGACAGCCCAGCAGTACTTGGATGAGATCCTATGCCACCATCTGCTTCCATTTCTGGCTGCAATTCCAGGTGGGATATTCCAGTAGGATAATTCCTGACCGCACACAGCACGAGTCTCTCAAGCCTGCCTCTGTCATATCCAAACACTAAGATAGCCTGCCCGCTTCCCTAACATGCCCCCAATGAAGCATGTGTGGGACCAGTTTAAATGCCAGCTGCCGCTGTGCCACAGTATCTGGGATTCAGAACACAATGTCCAACAATTGTGTGCCCATCTGTCTCTCAGGACATCAAGCATCTGCTAGACTCCATACTAGACCATGTTGCAGCATGTATCGCAGAGCAAGAGGGTACGATGCACTAGTGAAGATGATCACACTACATACCACAGATCCATATGCAGTTGTCCTGCTGCACTGTTTTTGTGTGCAGTTGTGTCAAGTCGACACAGCATCACACAGCGCTATAATGCCTTACATTCACCATTAGCTGCTGTTAATGTCCGAGTTGGTACCTTCAGTGGCCTGATCTTCCTTCCACGAATATGTTTTGCACTATGCTTTGCCCAGCAGATTAAACATTTCCATTTGTCCCATGCTACAATTTCCACTTCTTCTTCATGCTTCCACCAAATACAAAGATAGCTTCTGAGTGAGTCATCTACATAATTTTATTGTTACAGAGTATGCAATGCAACAATTTCAACAACAAAATTTTCTGCTTCACCTCCATGTGCTAGATGTAGAAGCCTGCTGACTTAAACAGCATGGCATACATAATTTAATGGATTTTCTTGTGTTCACAGTGAATTTCATACAATCAAATTATTTCACAATATGTTTATGCACAAAGGTATTTATGTAACTATATGAATACAACCAGACTTGTAACTACAGCTTTTAGCATTAATATTCTATATGTACGTATACGTAAAATAATTTTGAGAGCAAAAAAAATGAATTTACAATGATTCAAATATTTTAACATGAGAAACATAATAAAGGTTGAAATGTGTGTGTTGCATTTTTATTCAACATACACAGATTATTGCAAGAAAAGAGAAAAAGAAATAACGATGCAAGTGTAAATCATTGTTATACTAACAGTTTAAATAAGTCATTGTATTCACATTGCCAAGTCCTGTAATTGATCTTTGGTGGCCTTTGCAGCTTCAGGACTGATGCTTACAGCTGTGACACCAAGTTCATAACTTGGTCTGCCTATGCAGCCACGCTGAAATATTCCAAGTTCTCAAAGCCACTCATCCTATCTGTTCCATACTATCAGCTCCACCTCATTTCAGACCAAGAAGATATGGTTCTTTTACAGTTACAAGTGTCTGTTATACTTTAAAGTGTTACAATTGAGGTAACGTTCCAACTAATACCTTTTGTTAACAAAACTGTCACATGATCCAATTTTGCTTTCAAAATTAATGGTATATTTTTATAAATTACATTTTGCATTTTGTTAAATTTGATGCAAATGAATTTCCAAATATAAATATCCAAATTACTGCCATATGAGTTTTCAAGATTAAAGTATTTAACATGCACACAATGTAAGTTATTAAAATACACTAATGTATACCACAAACACAAAAGTAACTATTCTGCAGAGTAAGTAGCTGAAAAATGTATAAAAATATGTATTTTTTAAGGTAATATTAAATTAAAGAGAGCACTTTAAAATTTTTTTATTTTTAACATACTTTGATTTATTTTAAAGACATTTAGGGTTACTGTTTTATGATCATGAGATGTGATTTAAATAGCAATAGATAGTTGGACTGCATGCTAAACAGTTGATATCCCAAATATGAAACATCACAGACAATGAAATCTAAAAACGATGGAACATTGCCTCATTTACTTTTTGTTCCAGATGTGATCCTTTCAGATTAAGTGGAGCCGTTAAAATTAACTGTGAAAAAATCTGGTTTCTGACTGTATTCTGTGTTTAATGTGCTTACATAGGGATGGGACACAATGTCATCAGAAGTTCATGAAAAGACTTGGAAATCCAAGTATGAAACGTTTTCCAAGCGCAGCAAGAGTAAGTAAATAGCTGGGTTGAACCTGTTTGTTTTCAGCACTGCACATGACATGTTTGAATACATGCCCATTGCCATATCTCCCTATCTACACAGCCTCCACATACCAGACTGGGGAGCTTCAATGTCATCAGCCTTGTGTTCCGCATGTGATGCAATTGAAAGACTGCTTGGCAGAAGTTATACGAAAAATAACTGTTATCAGACTGGCATTATCTTCAAAACAGCAACATCAGAACAAAGCCTTTACAAGTGTGATCCCTAAGGAAGATTTATAGTATCATAATACTTAGAATCGCTTTAGCAAACACCTACAATAATGAACTGTATTAAAAGCCACACTTCAAATCATGTTGGCAGTCAAATAATATCTTTTGCCTGAATATATTGCTTTCCCTGGGTATGTCAGTCACACACTAAAGCCATCGCGCAGTCTTATTTCACAAGCTGACCAAGAACTTTAACTTTATACACTTTGAGTGAAGTAACACAGTAGTAACACACTGGACTTGCATTCAGGACAACCCAGGTTTGATCTCTGGTCTGGCCATTCAGACTTTAGTTTTCCATGGTTTTTCAAAATCATTCCTGGCCAACACTGGGATAGTTCTCTAGTACAGACCACAGCAGCTTCCTTCCCTAAGTCTGTCCCAACCATTGGTTTTATCTCCCGACAACCTCGTTACAGAGACATTAAGCCAAAACATAATACAGTTTACAAATTCTATATTCACTTTTATGACACACACCAAAAAAGTTATGAATGTGATGACATTACTCTCACTAGTTATTGTGGCAACCAAAAAAAAACTGTGAAAGAAAAGTCAAACTGTAGTTAACTGAGTACCATACTTTGTTTTTAACATAAATAAAAGATAAAACATGGTCATACATACGGCCATTTATACTGTATTATTTTAAGCATAGATCACTCTACATACATGGGATGCACTTTGACAGGTGTATGTTATATTATGTACTAAGTATAATTGCTTTCTTTTTGATGCTACTACTATATTTAAAAGTTTAAAAAGAAGCTGGTTATAACAAAAAAAACTAGAGACAGGGTAGTTTGACTCCATACAACCACAAAGACAAAGTTACACTACCAATTAAACAACACATCACACAAAATGTTAATGGCAACTGGCACAGTTATTTGTTTTAAATTTTATGCCCGAGTTCTTGCTTAGCAGTTTTTACTTCCCTTGCAACACATGCTGATCACCAAAGAATTATCTAATGATGTGTGTCTTCCCTCCATACTACCTGGAAAATGTTCCCTCTGTCTTGCTTGGACTCAATGTTCCTGTGACAACTTCCGACCAAGTGAAGTGGAAATGATTTTTATTTCCCCCATGTCACCTCTCTCGTGTGCTGTCCTCCAGAACACCTAACATCCACTAACTCACAGTTGTGTTCTCGGTCCAAACCAGATGGTTCTGCCTCATGTTAATATAATTGTGTACATAACTGATTTCCTCTCAGGGTTTAGAAGCACAAAGCAAAGAGTCCGTGGACCGTCAATGGACTGACAAGTCGAGTGAATTTGATTCACGCCAGAAATGTAAGTCAGTAAGAGAGAGAATTTTTACAGTACAATGTCCGTTTTTTTTACGAGCTTTTGGCATCTTTTTTTCAATATTATTTTCTTTCAGGTATAAGCTTAATAATTTTCATATTTCTAATAATTATTAGTATAAAGCGTTTTTCTACTTTTTGCACAAGTCTGCAATTATCAAAACTTCTCAGCTTCTGCTATGTATAAAATATTTTTTTCTGCTCTCTTGTAAACGCCTGCATGGCAGTAAACATAGCTTTTGCAACTGCATGATTATGGCAACACACCGCTTGTAAATAACAAGATTTTTGTATTTTTGAATTTAACTTCCGATATAAAGCTACAAGCTTACTTTCACCAACGTATTCACTTTCTTTAAGAAAAAAAAAGTCAATAATTGAGACTTCTGTGTAATTTAAGAGCAATACATGTTGGTAACTTCATACTTGTAACAAAATAGATTATGAATTTGCTGCTGTGATCTAGCTTTTCTGGGGGAAAAGTTAACATGATGTAATTTCTGACGTGATACACTACACACAAAGTTTTGCACAGAAGCATGCTGGCTAAACGTCTGATAAGATAATGTTGTGCATGCATACTTACAAACTCTTCCTCTACTAACATACTTATCTGCTGTGTAAGTTATATTAAATACAAGGTGGTATCAAAAAAGTTTTGAGACTAGCTCTGTTTGCAAGAAAATACTTTATTTATCTACATTCACACATTATCACCTTCAAAATAGTTTCTTTGCACAGCAATACAGTGCTCCCTGTGTTTCTGCCACTTCTGAAATGTGTCCTGGAAGTCATCTTCTTGATGATGCATGTCAAGAACCTTCTGCATTTCACACTTAATCTCCACAACTGTTGATAATTTACTATGAAGAAACTTGGAGGTAAAGATATGACCTTGAGACAAAGCAGCAGTCTTCACAGTGGAAGAGCCCACCATCTCCATGACTAAAAAAGGCAAGGCAGGTCTACAGTTTGACCAAGTGCATGATCATTGTCGTTTTCGACATCTGCAGCATTGCACATTGAGAATTCATCACCAGGAGAGCCAGATCGTCAACAGTGCATTCTACTCCCGATTTTAAGGTGTCGGAGGGAGGACACTCAGCAAAAGTATCCAGATTTGTAGTTTATAAGAAACTGGATGCTCCATGATGACACTGTCACCGAGCTCACCTCACTTGTGAGTTTCTTGCCGGAAACTACACGATCATGCTTCCACACCCATCTTACTCACCAGATTTGGCTTCTGTGGACTTTGTCCTCTTCCCAAAGATGAAGATCCAGATCAAAAGTCACAGTTTTGACATCACTGTGGAGATCCCGTGTGAACCATAGAAGGTGACTTCCAGAACCAATTCCAGAAGTGGTAGGAATGATGGGTGCGCTGTACTGCTGTGCAAGGTAACTATGTTGAAGATGATAGATAGTACGTAAATGTAGATCAATAAAGTACTTCCACGTAAACAGAGTTGTCTCGAAATTTTTTTATACATCTCATAACATAAGTAATAAAACTGAAACTTGAATAAATTAATTAACATATATATTTAGGTTAATATTGTGCTGACATAAAAATCACAAGCAGTTATCAGAACTGATAAAATATTGCTGGGCTAAATATTATATTGGCATTTACAGCCATTTCTGAAATGCATTCAGAAAATACAAAACAAAAAAATTGTTTTTAACAAATTCTATGTGTTAGCTAAAACTGAACTGCTGACATATTGAAGACTGCACAGTAGTACTTGAGAGGATATTTGAAATTACACTTGTACCACTTGCAACACTGCAGTTGACTATATGGTGGGAGACAGATTACAAGGCTATTAGCATTGTCTCCTTTACTTTCTAGAGACATAATGAAACAGCAGTGGCTGTTAGCCAGTGAGTCGTGCACTGTATTGTTGTGGTGTTTTACACAGCACCTTTGAACAAGAATATGATATATTTGTGGGCATCCTTTAGAGGGTCTTTGGTTTATGTAGTTTGTGATTAACAGAGCACTTTTGAAAGTTCTACTTTGTTTATACTTTTTTCCCAATTGAGTACACACAAATCAACATTTCCATGGATATAGCAAGTATTTACACGTCAAGCGCACATATTCTTACTCTAATACGAGGAACTGTTTTTCACAGTTACTGCCAACATTACATACCTCCAGACTGTATACATTAAAATGTATAGAGTATGAGGTAGAGATTTTTTTTCAAATATTCATTTCAAAAGCGCTGGACTAACCCCAAACGAGCTTCTCACTCAACAATGTTCTGAACAAAACAGATTGAAATAAGTTGCAAGCATTTATTAAATATCTATAAAACAAACAATCTTTTACTGTTTGAAAGTGCTAATGTTTTATTTAAACTGTAAAAAAGGTGCAAGAGGGTGTAGTGAGGTGTTTGGGGGGGGGGGGGGGAAAGAAGAAAATGGTTATTTTATTTGTGAGTATATTTGGATGTGAATTCACAATAGGAAGTAAACATTCTTTTTCAAAATTCATGAATGCCATTATTAGCATGCCAACTGTAGATGCAAATTACACTTGGACAAAGGACTGAGAAACCTTACACTTGGACAAAGGACTGAGAAACCTTACACTTGGACAAAGGACTGAGAAACCCTATAGGCTGTTGATGGTAAATCAAGCATTTTTGAAAGCCCTGCTATTGATCTATTTTTATGTATTGTGTATTGTTCCACCATACTTAAAATGAATGTTGTCATGGGTCTAACCATTTTTTTTCCCATGCTTTGGTCAAGTGAGATTGTTAAATTATTAGAATAGTAAACATTAGACAAAGATGTTAATTCTTAAGCCCCTGTCACACTGTCAAATTTTTGCCTTCAAATATATTTGACAATAAAATTTGAGGACAAAATACGGCCATCAAATTTTTCCTTACAACAAATCTTATCAAATAATCTTGAATGTGTTTGAAAATGTGTCACACTGTCAAATTTTTTATTGCAAGAATCTAATAAAAAATATTATTTAAAAATTATTTTCATAGTGAGATATTGCTTTGGTTTTTCTATGCGGTCCATTACAGGAAGAAATGTAAGTAATATTGTAATATATTTTTGTTTCAATGCTAAATTAAAATTTTATTTGTAAGATACGTTTCATGCAGAATTAAATTTAATGCTTCTAAGTTTGTAATATAATGTGCTATACTCACTTAAAATAGTATTCATGCCCAGACAGTTTCCTGACGTCCATTTTTGTTGTGCACAATTCTGATTAGCTGAGACCGTCAAACATCAAATAAATTTTAGAAACTGTCCAATTTTCAAATGTTTGATTGAAACTGAAGGCATCCAACTTTTTAGACAATATGGCTGTGTTTATGACGTTTCGTCGATGACATCATAACTGTCAAACTTTATTTGACCAAACTTATTGGAAGTAGTTTGAAGAAACATATAGAACATGGCAGCAGTGGCAGAATGCAAGGGCGGAAGAAACGGGAGAGCTAAGAGAGAACCGGCCGGTCACCTGCAATGTTCACAGCGTGCCCGACATGCAAAAATCCACGGTGACTCCACTGAAAATCAAACTCGGATTGCCGTGGTTAAAGACTGGTGAGCTAACTGTTTGGCCACCAGATCATGATGCATTTTAAGGAAGTTCACAGTTTAATAATGTGATCCACAAGACGAATATTAACATCTTAAATTATCCTTATGAAAAACACCACAACAGTACTACATAACAACAAAAGTACGATGACAAGCAGGCTTCATGTTTTAGAAAATGTTACTAAATATGAAAGCTGGCAAAGTTTGAATTTCCAATACATTATGTATAGATAAAAGGTTTTTGTTATGTGTTATCAAAGATAAAAAATATTCAACGTAACTTCACTTACTGACAAAAGAAATGTCTTCACATCAAGTAAAATATTGACATTTTCTAAACTGCTGACAAAAATATTTGATAATCATTAAATCTTACATTCAAAATAAAATACAGATTAATATATCTTACGCAGACGTCTCCACAGAGCATATCTGGGCTGATCAACATAGATCTTCATAGCAGTGGTAATAAAAACTCTGGCTGAGAAAATAATTTTCCTTTACATGCATTGGCAGTAAATCATTTCACCAGTGCCACTTTACTGTGGCTGTGTCATTATCATGCAACGTCGCCACAAATTGGTGTGTAAACTGGAAAAAAAAAAAAATTAATGTATATAGGATTGCTAGATCCGTGTAGTAATTCTCCCATGCTTTAAAATAACGCATAACCAATCAAATTTCACTTAAGTTTTATACAAACCTATTTATGTATCTCTTGCCAAACTAGAAAATAAAAATGTAGCCATATATACCAAGATGCTCCATTGTCTTTTTCTGGCCAAAATAAAGTCCATTTTGAAGTTAATAAGTGATTGTGATGTGTGTGGGGTGATGTGCAGCCAGGCTGCCGAAATGGTTTGGAGAGAGGCCAGGCAAGAAGAAGGGCGACCCAGAGAGCCCGGATGAGGAAGAGGTGAAGGCCGTGGTGGACGATGATCTCGAAGAGCCAGTGTACGAACCAGAGCCTGAGCCAGAGGAGGAGGCTGCTGAGGAGGAGGAAGAGGAGGAAGAAGAGGAGGAGGAGGAAGAAGAAGAGGAAGAGGAATAAGTCAGAACTGCAAGGTAAATAACAGCAACACAGTGACACTTGCTGACAATCAGACATTTCACTCTTTTTTACATTGTAATGTGACTCTTGAAAATAACCTCTAAAATTGTTGACATTATCTAATGACTGATATGATATGTTTTCTCTAGGGGACAAGCTACTTCATTACAGTTGAGCTCCTGAATTCCAGCGACTCAGGACCGGCCTCTCGGCCCGTTAGCAACAGACATTTCTCAACTGCTTCGTGTGTCATCCGACAAGATTTATGTGACAAACTAATTATGAATTTATATATTCTTTCGTCCAAAAATTTTGAAGTGTATTTTGTCATATAATGGCTGTTGTTTAATGTATGTCACAAGAACTTTCCATTAAATCTGTTCAAGCCAACGTATACGTGATATCGACAAACTGTGTGTACCAATCGAATCCCCTCGCCTGATGGTGCTAATGGCCGGGCACTACCTTAACCCAGCCAGGCAGTTCCCGGCCGATACCGACAGTGCTTTCTTTCCTAGATTGTAAGCATACACTATGTTTTTCGCACTCAGAATACCATGTTCTGCTGTTCTGTCCACAGTGGTATGTGGACAGTGTGTTGGTTAAGAGTTGGAACATGTTGTGTTTTGTTTAGTATGTCAATTGCTTGGAGGAAATATAATACTAGTAACTGAAAAGTGTTTACTGCATTTGATATCTTCACAACTACCTACCAGAGAACGAAATATTCTTTTATCTATAAATATTTATGTCTTTTCAATCACCAAATGTGCCGATCACTAATGACAAAAACTGATTCAAATTAAATACCTACACTGTCATGAGCAAATCTTTCAACCTATGTTTGCTGTAAAATAATTAAGGTGGTAATTGTAATTAAATACAATATTTAATGCTACACTTTTAATATTCTCTATGTCAGGCAACTGACATCATTTTAATAACATGATATGCTACAGTCGAGCTTAATATTAATCATCACCGGTTCACTGATCAAACACAAACGGTACTGAGGTGCTGTTTTATTAATGCATGCAACAAGAACATTTAATTTATTTTCCAAAATACCGTTTTTCCATTGTCAAAGAGAAACTAGAGATGGAAAATTACTGTTTACTACATTCTGCAGAAATTAAATTTCCTGGATACTGACCGGCCTTACTGGTTGTACATTGTTTGAAAATAACCCTTGGACTGATGTACATTGGTCTATAAGACTTCAAGTCTCACAGTGTTTTAACACCTGAAATTGAAAATGCTACATGTGACACATTCCTGTGTACCTTCCAGCATATTAAGTATTTCACAAACAATTGTCATGAGCTAGACAGTGATCCAGCTCGACAGGTAAACTGTCAGATGTCAACTTTCAGTAATGCAACAACCAGCTAGACGGCAAGCTACTTCCACCCTGCCTCTAACTACAAGCTCTGCACTCATGGAGCAGTGGAAAGTCCTAATATAAGCAAGTTTTGGCTGGTATTTTTGAAGGATTAAGGTCTAAAGGTTACTTTTACAGGTTAATCTCAAACTAGTTGTAACTTGTATTTATCCCCTTTTTGCTATTAATTTTAATTAAAGAATTTTTAATAAAATTTTTTTAAGACACAGCATAAATAATAGATTCTCAAGTTTTATCACATTACTACAGCTGCACTAGTTGTACTAACTTTTGACTTGTGAAGGCTGACAGTAAATAAGTACAGAAGAACACAAATTATCCATCACCTGTTATCTATGAATTTCTATTAACCCTCAACCCCAGAGAGTGAAAATAAATTAAATATTAAATATTTACTGTACCTTATTGTAATTTTATTTTATGTGTGTTTGTTTTCGTACATATTTTAATGAACATTTTATTATAAATGCTGTGCATACACACTGATTTTTTTTACTTCCTTGCAGCACAATATTATTTGTATTTTATATTTCAATGCACTAATTACAGCCTCCTGTTAAATTTACATGTATTTTGCGAAAATATTCATGCTCATGCTACACTTCAATATTCTACATGCACACCTGAAACTTTCCTTTGGTTATTGGTTGCCTGTCTTGTGAGATGACATGTTCTATTTGACTGTGCCAACCATAGTTAAGTTACTACAGCAGTGAACATCCATGATTCTGCGGCAGACACCTAAGCCGTAAGAGAAACACAATCTTCCAATGACATGAGAGCAGTTAAGCTAATTTTTACAACTATGATGTGCTCGGCTGCTTGCGGAGAGCGAGATGTGCCTGATTCAGATACAGACCTCTTAGCACACAGATTTAGTTAGTGTTGTTCCCAGGGCGCCAGCTTATCTGTGTCTCGGAAAAGCACGAGGATCTCAGTCTCTCAGGGTTGTTACAAGTCGTCAGCCTGTGGCGGCATTCCCCCACAGCACACATCTACTTACATATCAGCAAAGTCACTGTTACACACCTTACTCTATCCTGCATACGATGACCTAACCATGCAGTTACACTTGATGGAGAGGGCCAATTCCAGTCATGGAATTTAAATATTAATTGAAAATAACACTAGGTTCAAAGAAACGAGTTTTATTATCAGAAACGGGTACACTGATAACACTCACAAGTCCCAGTGTCTGAAGCAGGCCTGGCACACGAGGCCTTCCAGGGGCCGATGCGGATAAAAGGTGCAGAACACACAATATAATTAAGTTGCGCAAAACTCTCCAGGGTCACAAGTCGGTAGAGAGGAGGGTCGGCACATGGAAGGAGCAAAAGAAAAAAAGTTTTCAGTATGATTAAACTTAAATTATTGAACACTACTTGCTTGGTAACAAGATGAAGCTCCTGTGGCATGTGGCACGACACGCGTCTACCCTCGATGACCCACTGTTGCAAACTAAAGATGGCAGGGCGGAGATCACGTTAGCAACGGACATCTTCCCGCCAGGATCTCTAGGGAAATGTTTACAAAACAAAAATGTGGGACAAGATACATAATAAAGTGATTGCAGGCAGGAAAACAATCAGGTTAATTAATTTCATATGTCTGTGATGATAATACTTTTCTGGAAAGTCTTACGGCACTGTTGTTAAGTGTCTCTCGTGAATCAGAATATTAAATAAACGCTGGGACAGGCATGCAGAACACATGCACACACCTTAAAATAAAATACAAACATAAATTACACATAAAAGTCCTTTTAAAACACTGATATTAAATTAGTTCAAATTTAATAGGCGAACTGTTTATAAATTTTACGTGGCTAGAGTGGCAAGATGGCTGCCGGAACTGCAAGTGTTTTTGACTGCACATTTTAATAAAAAGGATAATTATAAGTTATGTCTTTAGAACAAAATGACACATGACACAACATTGCAAAAAAAAAAAAAAAAAAGAATTATGGACACTTTAGTTCTTTGCTAAGTGATCATACGTGAACCACATGGGTGAACACTTAATAGATTATACAAAAATGCAAGGGCGCAAAGAGGAGATAACACTTCCTCGGGAATGCATAAGTCTCTGCTTTTGGAGATCACACTCAATCACAGAAATAAACACGTAACACGTTATTTACTCTTGGGTGGTGTGTCTCTATATCATTGAACGGTTCCCCTGACCTGTTTGTGCGTAAATGGCTCATTACATCCAAATACACTGGTGCACGTAATGTGGTTGGTGCAGCGGCGAGCATAATTGGGCTTGCCCCTAGCGAGACAAAGAGTGAGGACGACATCTTGGAAGACAGATAGGCTAAGTGGCGACTCGGCACCGTCTACGCTGAAGTACAGTAGTCGACGGGGTGGCGCGAGGGGCGCGGTCTCAGCCTGTAGGCTATGAGTGGCCAATCTCTCACCTTTTTTGACATCTCGGGCTGTCGCCGATGGCGTCGGAAATGCTGGGCGTCCTATCTGGTTGCAGGGTTCCCCGTGTAAGGACCTGCAGTGGTGCGCGTGCCTGCAGCATTATGTGACATGCATCTTGTCAGGTGCATGTTCAATACCTGAGGCGGGGCGATGGCCCACGGTGTTGTTGATGTGGTCGTGACGGGCAGTGATACAACGATGAACATGTCGAGCTGGCGGAAGAGTGGCTCCCGCCGGGCTGTTGCTGTTGTAGGCGTGGCTCTTCGTGGAATGCGTTGGCAGGCCTCTCCCCCCACATGGTGTCTAGTAGTGCCGGCGCTGCCCACTTCAGTGATGGCAAGCGGCTGTTCCGCAGCTTTCCAGCTGCGGAAGTTGGAGGTTGTTTCTTCTCCTCCCCATACGTTACCAATGTCCTCTGTTGCAGTTTTCGCCATTTCTACTAGCTTGGCAACAGGCGTGGTAACAGCAGAAAATCAGCAGAAGTCGAGCGGTGACTGACCTCACGAATGTGGCAGACTTATCCTCTGCTTGTGGCCTTGGTTTTTCTGGCCTTGGTTTTTCTCAAACGGCGTGACGTCACTAGCCTCTACTTCAGCAGCACTTTCTGAGTGTCGGTCGTTTTGTTTACCCCCGTGTTCTTCTGGTGGGCGTGTCTCCTCCTCCTCCTCCTCTTTTGGGATGGTAGCGGCGCGAATGTCATCCCTGTGCACTTTGCACCTTCTCCGTACTCCTGTTTGTATCAAGTAGGACGTGGAGCTAATTTTCTCCACAACTCTGTGTGGTCCAGACCATTTAGGAGCAAATCCAGTGCAAAAGTTGTGTTCTGCAGTGGACAGATGATGTGCACGGACCTATACGAAATCACCTGGACTTAGGGGTTTGGGTAATTTCTTCGTCATCTGTAGCCATTTTTGCACGTACCGTTTTTGATTCGCGCAGGCTTCTTCATGATGCTGCCTCCGCTCTCGAATCCTCTGCTTCCTGGTTCGAGTCCAGCAGACAGCAGGTGAATTCTCCCAGCCTGACTAAGCCTGCTCTGTATAACATCTCTGCGGGTGATTTTCCAGGTTCTGCGTTTGCATGGTTGCGGAGGCAAAAAGCTATCTCGAGTATGTGTTTAGCCCAGGTAGTGTAGTCTTATATCCTGAAGCGCAGCTGTGCCTTAATCCCCTAGTTCCGGCACTCGGTCGGGTTTGCACGGACGTGATAGATGTCCGTCGTGTGATACCACGTGACACTTTGTACATAAAACCCTTTAGCATGGCCCAGAAAATTGTGTGGCGTTATCGCTGAGAATGGTCCTTGAGTATCCCCAGCAGGGGAAAAAAATTGTTTTCTACTGTGGCAGCAATGTGGTGTATGCGCAAGCTTCTTAGGACATACAATTCACTCCACCGTGTAAACAAGTCCGTGACTACTAACACAAACTGTTTGCCATTTGTTGTACGTGGGTAAGGGCCAATCAAGTCGAGAGCAATGGACTCGGAACGGTTGTTGTGGCAACCTTGGCTGTTGCTGTGCCGTGCCGTGCCGTCTGACCGGAGTGTTTTGTACACGCTGCATTGTTTACATTTCTGTATGTACTCCTCTACTTCCTTTGTGAGACCTGGCCACAAGTATGAGGCAGTGATATTCTTGACAGTCCTTTTCACTCCAGGGTATCCTGACAAGCTGTTACTGTGTGCTATGTAAATGACCATGTGACGTGCTACCAGCGGTACGTACAGACACCACCAACCTCCTCTGCGGCTGTTGTTCTGTGTTTCGAGTCTGTTTTCTATCACACGCCATCCTTTTACTACTTCTTGTGTACACTGTCCTTTTATTTCTCAGGCCTTCATGGACAGTTGTTGTTGATTGATGACATATACATAAAAGTTGTCACTGCACGTTTCAGCTAGAGTGGTTTGTTTACCTTCATGAGTCTCAATCTGTTGTAGTAACATGGGTTGAGTTATACAGTTATTCTCCAGTGGCAGTACCATTTCTCACTCTTCCCCATTTCTGGCAACTTCTAGGTCGTTCGGGTAACGGGAGAGGGTGTCTGGCAGCTGGTTATCCTCCCCGGGCACGTGTTCGACAATGAAATCGAAGCTCTGCAGGAGCATTGACCATCTCATTAACTTACTTCGGGCTCCCCACATTTTATGCAGCCATAACAAGCACCGGTTGTCTGTCCTGAGAATGAACCTCCTATATTTTAGGTGAACACAGTACTTTTTAATGGCTCTGATGATCGCCAAGCATTCCCTTTCATTCGCGTCATACCTTTTTCCCGTGTTGCCAAGTTTGGCGCTAGCGTAATCAATGACACAACACTCTTGGTTATCCCCGTACTGGAAAAAAAACCACACCGATGCCTTCCTGGATCGCATTCGTCTGGAGGTACAAGTGCCAGGTAGTGTTGATACGTGCGAGGGCCCAAAACTGTGAAAAGCAGTTTTAACTTCATCAAAGACGTCTTGCATCTCTGTATCCCATTTAAATTTTTTCATGGGAGAGAGCATCTCCGTGAGCAGGGCTGTGATTAACACAAAATCCCGTACATACTGCCTGAGTCAGTTTATGAGACAGAAGAATTTATATTATCTCTTCTATGTGGTTGGTCTGGGGTGGTCCTGAATGATTTGCAGCTGTTCTGGTGTGGGGCAGTTTCCATTCCCGTCGACAAGGTGGCTGAGGTACCGGATGCTGATTTTCCCTATGCTGCAATTTTGATTTGCACAAGACAGGACGTTTATCGCAAGTCATTCCAAAATGATCGCTAGATGGCATTGGTGGTCTTCCCATGTCTCCTACCACACGACGACATCATCAAGATAGGCCATGGTGAATTTGCCTATGATACCGTCAAGGATTTTAACCATCGTGTTTTGAAAGGTGGAGGGGGCACACTTTAGCCCAAATGGCATGGCACAGAATTGAATTGGTATCGGCGGCCGTCTGGTGCCGTAAAAGCAGTTTTGTGCCAGTCCTCCTGCTTCACTGGCATTTGCCAGAAGCCGCTTTTCAAGTCAAATGTTGACAAAATTTTTGCTTTCCCCAAGACGTTCAAAGCTGTGTTAACGCTGATGAAAGGGGGTGGGGCACTTTCAGTGATCTGATTTATCGGCCTGGAATCAATGCAGAACCGTCACTCTCCGTATTTCTTAGGCGTGAGTGTGATAGCTGAATTACAGCGACTTTCTGACATCTCTATTACACCATCGCGTATCATTTGGGCTATTTGTTTGTTAATTACATTGAGATGGTGCACATCGTAATCGGTAGGAGACGTTCAGAGGGGTTCATCATTTGTAAGTTTGATCTCTTGTTCGGCAACTGTGGTAGGCTTTAGCGGGTCTGACAGCGCAAAAACATATCTCCTCTCGTTCAAAATGTTTTCAAAAGCAGTGCAGTACTTGGCTGGGACACCGTGGTCAAAATCTCAAGTGTCACCGGTTATATGATTACTTCTACACGTCTGTCTAAATTGTACAATTACATCTTGCTCTATTAGCCAAGACACTCCAAAAATCAGATCTTCGCAGATTTCCCTTGAAACTAATGTGGGTACACAAATTTCAACATCTCAAATTCTTACGTTGCTGGGTAATGCCAATGACGAGGCTTGTGCTGGTTAAGGTGGCAAGCTTGACAGTTAAGTTGGTAGGCTGTATGTCGGCAGGTTTGACAAGTTCCTCGAAGACAAAGTTGTTTGAAGACATGGTGTCAATCGAAGCAACAGTTGAAACACTTGAAATACATACAGGTATCCTTTATAATTGGTCAATGGCAGTACTCACTTGTCCCAGGTAGCTGTTGGTCGTGTTGTTTACCTCTGGTTGGGGCGCTGGTGTTGGCATGTCGGCGGAGTAGGGGAGCCCCTGTGGTGTTCCTACCCCGTAGGTGCGTTTCCCGTTGCTGCTGAAGCTCAATTTGGGCACTGCCTGTGCCAATGATACTGCTTATCCATGCAGATGAGGCACCGTGGTGGCAGGCGTGGAGCATTGTTGTTGACATTGCGGGAGGGCTGTGCAGGCGCGGCTCTTGTGCCGCTGTTCCCCGTAGCACTTGCTGTGTTGTTCGGCGGCGCACTCCTGGTAACAAGTGCGGGCGAACTACGTGGACAGATCAAACCCCAACGCTGCATGTTTACACGATTCGTGGAAATGTCACTAGTCCTCCCGGCACCTTTTGAGTCCCGCGAGTCTGAAAAATAACTGCGCCTTGGCTCGGGATTGCACGCAATACTCACAGTAGCCCTAGTAAACTGTTGGAAACCACTGTAAACCATGGGGCCCAGGGCCGGGCGATACAGTGGAAGCACTGTCTAAACGATTGATTCCAACACGTCTTCCGGTTGGAGATGATGGTAATGTTGGTTTGCGAGACTGATTTTCTTGCTCACAAATGTCTCCAGATTCTAACCTTGTTTTTGCTCCTCTGTAAACAGTGACAGTAGTTGTTTCAACATGTTGTACGCGATGGCGTAGTGGGGCCATGAATTTTGTGATGAACTGCACCCAAGACATGTTGTATTCTGTCACTGAATACCACCGAGGAAATGGTGCCACTGTGGCTAGCGTACTCGCCTCCCACCAAGGCAACCTGGGTTCGATCCCTCAAGAGTTCGCTCCCGGATTTTCGCATGTTGGAATCATGCTGGATGATGCCGCTTGCCGGCAGGTTTTCTCGGGGTACTAATGTTTTCCCCGCCCTTGCATTCCAGCACCGCTCCATCCTAGTCTCATTTTGTGTCATGTTCAGGGATGACGGACACCTACGGGTCCCGGCTGGAAAGCCAGTCACTCGGAGGGTGTTGCCTCGCCCTGGGTCCCCCCCCCCCCATACGCATTTATTTATATACTGAATGCCACCAGTCTCTGGCATTATCTGTTAGCTAGGCTCCAATAGTGCAAGGCCATTCTTCCATGCTGACCCCATATAGTTGCAGCATGTTGATGCATTCCGCTAAGAAAGCCTTGGAATCCTCCGTAGCTTTTCCGGCAAAGGTCGGGAGCGTTTAGAAGTGTGATGGCGTGGCAGTTGTGTGCAACTCTGGACGTGTGATGGGTGCGTGTTCCCAGTTACATGACTGCTTAGGCATCGGGGTGGGCATCACATGTGGTCGGCACTGCTACCACATTCCCCTTTGCGGCAGCTGACCATCCTTGTTGATGTTGTCTACGACCAGGTGCGTGTTGTGGTTGCGGACGCTGGGCGGAACACATTATTCACAGCGAAAGGTCCCTCCGCACAAGCTGTTCCAATCACCGTCTGATGCACATTTAGGATGGTACTTATTGTTACTAAGATTACACACGACAATGGCATGGCCCTTTCTTCGGCACACTCTAGCTTGACACTCATTTACTTGGCGTTCTACAGTTGGTAGAAGTATGTTGGGCGCAATTAGTTGTGCGGGTTCAGGTTGGTCATCGTCTGCTGCGTTCGCAGTAGGTGTTGTACAGTCTTGGGATTGGAAGACATTGTGACAGACTGTAGGCCATTCCTCAGCACACAAGCAGGTGAAATGCATTCCCACCTGGCAAACTTCACAGCAGATGGTGTCGATGCCGGGATCATCACAGCAAGGGTGTGAACAGTGAACTGCACTGTTTGCGGATGCTGTAGTGGGCACGAACAATACATTCCTCCCCTCAGGTCCGCAACAGCATATGTTCACCTGCAGGTCATATTTGGCACATGGATCCAGTGAAATGACTTTCCCACATGACGCATATACCTCACTTATGTCCCACATGTTGACTAGAGAATCGGAGGTCATACTTGAGGAAAGTCGTAAACCCATGCACGAAAAAGGGTTTATTCAGGGTTATCACGGTAGACATGACCTGGTAGGTACAGTGGTCAGCACGCAGCCGGTACGTACCACGTACGTGCACATGCCAGGTTTCAGGTAAACGGTGGCGTCGAAGGAAAGTCCCAGTATGGGATGAAGTCACTGGTATCTCCACCCTGCAAGGTACAAGGGGGTTTCGATACGGGCACAAGATGGCGGGCAGGCTCACTGTCCCACGTGTTTCCGAGAGCAATGGCGGACTTGCAATACGAGAAAAAAATTACCCAACACGTGCTAGATTTTTCACGACGCCAGAGACTTTGATCTTACTTACTGTAAAGGTTGCCAAAATGTGTGATCCCAGTTTTCATGGAGGAAAAAGGGGGAAACTAGAAGAGCAAGGTGGGTCTGGGCCTTGGCAGGGTCCTTAGGGCCGGATCTCGGTTTACCCCTGTATGGGACTGACCTAGTTGGCTGGCGTGTGGGTACGAAATCAGGCTCTACCGCCACTACTTTCTGACGAGTTGTTACCTTGGATGGGTTACGAGAAGTGATGACTCTCCCTGCTGCCGTGCTCACTTCGCACGTGGGTACGGAGGCTCATGCCAGCAGGGTAGGACAGGAGGTTGCTGTTTCTAGCATGGCTTTAACCAGGGGGGGGGGGGGGGCACGCACACACGTATGTATATATATATACACATACATATGTGAATATATGTATCTTTCTGTGTATGTGTGCATGCACGTGTGTGCGTGCATGCGTGTGTGTGTCAGTATGTCACACATCAATCATTTTAATCAAATTTTATTTCGTTATTTAAGTTTATTGACTATGGTGAGGTGGGTTTGTAATTGGAAGATAAATATGTTTTTAAATTACTATAGTAGTTTCACTGTTTTTGTGGAATATATTAACAAAAGTGAGTGGATGAGACTCTTAAAGAACATAATGATAACAACCCACTTGGTATCAAAGAAAGGGGAAGTGTAAGATGAGTTTAAAATTACAAAATGGCTAGCTAGTGGGATGAGGCAGAGCACTCTGGACATGGAACCTGTCTAAATTCAGCAACAGTACATGAAAACAAATTATCACAAAAAAATCAGTAAGCAAATTGTTCCACCCATAAATGCTCGCTCTATTACAGCATCGCATATTCTGGTCAAACACTGCCCGTAGTCCTGCCAACCATCCATGCAGATGGCGCGCGCGCATGCACACACACACACACATGCATGCACGCATGCACACACACACAAAAAAACTTGAAAGACTATTGATGAAAGTCTACTAACAGGTCTCCAAGCAGTCAATGAAGTTGGTGGTGTCACAAGGCACAACCTGCAGATCATCTATAAGCCTCATGGATTCTTTTCGTAAGGTCCATAAGGGTATCCATACATCCTCCTTTGCAGTGCATCTCCGGTAGGCAACAGACCCAGTCAATTTTGAGTGGCAGCAAACTGAGGTATGTGGATCATGTTGCTGCGTGGGAAGATGCCTGGAGAGTCCACAGCATCCAGTAAGAAGTGGGAGTAATAGTCTGGAGAGCCTCCAAATTCACCACGTATTGCTGGTGAAACCTCATGAAGGATAGTGTCCAGTGCTTGCTTTTTGGCAAGTAGGCGATGGTAGCTGGCACTAAGTATCAACCAATTTATGCTTCAGCTGGCACTCAGTTAAATCTATTGTATTAGTCCTGTACCCAAACCAACATATTTTGGCTAAGACTCCCAAGTTTCTCACACCTCTGATGTCCCAGATTCATTGGGTATGGATGGGTCAACAGGTTATAAATCTTTGGGGGGTCCGGATCTTGCCACCAATATGACTGACAAGGAAACCTCCAAACCCTGGAAACAGTAAGGTGTGTGGCTCTTGTAAAACAAACCTGCCAACCCTTGAAAGGAACTCGTCCAAAAATGAAGTACTCACGTCCATACCCCTAGCATAAGGCCAGGCATGGTACATACACACACTTCGAAGAAGAGCTGACCACTGTGATCAAAGGCATTGGTATGCTAGAAAAAATTCAATGAAGGATTTCTGGTACAATCTTATTGTAGTCAAGACACATGTGAGGCAAATTCCCAGTATGTATCGCTGTCTCTCATACGCAACACCTCCAACCCTCCTGCATCTTCAACTCCACTGAGTTGCTGCAGGAAGCCAAGTTCAGTCACCAACCACTTTCATTTACATCCGGGCAACTATGGACATACTTGGGAAAGTTAACCAAATAATCTAACTGATTAAAGTTAAAATTAGAGTATGAAAAAGTTAACTTATTAAAGTTAAGTTATTAAAGTTATGTTAAAATCCATGCAAATTAAATGATTAAAGTGTAAGTTAAAACCAAACTAAGTGATTAAAGTTAAAAGTTAGAGAATAACAAAAATTTTACAGTTAAAATAAAGCCTCAAGAAAGTTTTTATTCATTTAAAAAAAAGAAAAAGAAAAAACTACTATTGTCGGTCCCAAAAATAAATTACCACATCTTGGTTACTGGATGCCGAATCAGATAGGCCTGCTTACCAAAATTATGAATTAACAATCCTCTGCAAAATCATTTGCAATACTAAAACTTCTAAAATAAACTCTTGTAGCACAACTTAGCATGAAACCAGACCAGTACAGCGACTATAAAAACAACCTAAATGTGCATGCCGCACGAGGACCAACTGTGAAACTGTTATTTTTTAGTAAAGAGAGATTGCACTGACAGATCGCGACGGTGGCATCTCGCCTACCTCACAATCATGTTGCATGTGACTAACGACGATCTTCAATTCAGTACATAACGTGACGCCGACTAACAGCCAGCGGCACTAGAGCCAATGACGCTCACCGCGCACGTGCGCAGAGACCAATAATTGTGAACTTTCGTATAAATGTTATTTTCAGTGTAAAATGTATCGTATTGTATTTGCAGTGTTTTATATGTCTTACAATGTGTTCAAGTGTTTGTTACTATTTTTAAATTGTTTGGTTGTAAAATTCAAAGTGCCTGCGGCACAGAGATTAAGAACACTTAATATTTTGGCATGAACGCCCTCATAAAGAGACACTAGAATAATACTGAAACTCATAAGAAAATTATAGAAATGTAAAACAATACTTAATTTAATTTGTACCATTTTATTTTCAATAATTGCATATTTTCTCCGCTTATGTGAACCCCGTACGCAGCCATTGTAGGTCCGTGCAATGCTTGTCTCTGGACAGTCTGTCGAGGTGAGCTGGTGAGGTAAGACACTGTCACATACGCACTACAACTTTTGTTCGCTGATTTAGGTATCCATAGCCAATTTTGTTTACCGGTTAACCTTTGCTTGCATACGTTTTGCCAGACATTTTCCCCAGCATAATGCTTCCGCTTTATTAATTTCTTGCGCCCTTGTGGCATTTTTAACTTAATCTAGGAGAAGGCGGAGAAAGATGTCGGAGGGGTCACACGACCCACGCAACTTGAATCAGGCGCTATCCACCTATGTCTATGGTGTTTCATTGTAACTTCTGCATTATTGCTACACACAACCTTAAGAGCTTTATTTTTATGTATGTATTTGAGGGTAATTTTTTGTGTTTGAATATTTTATGGTAACATCACGTATAACCACGTGGCCGACAGACACCAAGTCTTTGTATACGCCATCGTGGTTTTTGAGAGCACATCGTGAAGTGCAACAATTTATTTCAGGGTTATTATATATCAATTTTAATCAGGATTCAAGGTATTTTCCACGTAAATTGATGTTTTCTGTACTTAACCACGTGGTCACACTAATGTAAGATTTTACCGCCATCAGGCAAGTTACACGCCTGAAACCACTACAATCGTAAAGCGAATTATTTTCTCAGCAAGACTAACCTTTTGTCTGAATTTTGTTTGCAGTTCCCACGCAGAAATATTGCAATTTCACCTGCACCACATGATCCGCTACGAACTTCATCCAGCGGCATCCGCGCCATCCAAGCTGTGTTTATTGCGAATATTCATCTCGTGTCCCATCTTGTTCATGTATCATTCAAGGGTTTATATAATTTTGTAATTAGTGTATGGTACAATTATTTCCGTCCTAGTCGGCTCTGTGTATAGGCCGTCACCACACTACCCACATGCTCGCGGGCGAGCCCAGACGAGTTTGTGTTAGTGATGCCAAGTCATCAAATGTGTTAAAATGTTTTCATCAAGGGTTTCATTTGTAATTCACCATGTCCTGTCTTCAGGGAAAAACAGTCAGTCCACCCTAGCGGCTGTCGGCGCTCTTCCGTTGTGAAGGCTGTGCTTTCATACACCTTGGTGAGATCATCCATCTAGGCGTGCGCTAGAGTAATTGCGGGCTGGGAAGCACCCAAGCAGAATTGGCTAGTCATGGCTGAGATAATCATACTTTCGTAGGCACGTTGATGTGTATGCATAATAACAATAAAAACAAGTCTACCGTGAACTTAACTCTTTTATTCAGTAGTGATTGTGTCCTAGCCATATATATTTTATTAAGTGTTTATTTCCAGTGATGTTTAGTATTGCCTACGTGTTTATACACGGGTGAGGCGGACACACACAACCCACAGCATCCCTGAGAACCCCGAGTCTCAATAGTGCAGTGATTGGGAAGCACAGATGGCGCCCAAATTACCAGTAAGTATTTGTGTCATTGTTCATTTCGTGTCTCACTTGACGGCGTCAAACGTCAGTCTATTGACGGCGTTGCGGCGAATGAAAAGTGGTTGGTGTGGTTCTGTGGAGCGCTAAAAATATTAAGTTAGGAAAAGGTGTTGCAAATATGATGTTACCTGGGGCACCAGCCATTATTTAGCTAATAATGCAGTGAAGTTCTTGGAGAGCTGACTCTTTCTTCTCAGGATCGTGTGCCAACAACCAAAGGCGGCAATCCTTCAGATGTGCTGATCAGATGCTCCTCAGATAAAGTAATAAATTATTTGCATGCTACATGGTGGACTACTGAGGCTAACCACACAGCCATAACTGATTTACTTACATTGCAACACATTTAAACACTTGAAGACATTGAAATAAGATACTTGTGGAACATGAACACTTTTGGAGGGAAGGTGAAGGTCCGCACCCTGAAATGCCTGAAGGCGACCCAAATAAAACACATGTGATGTTATACAACACACATTTACTGAGTTTGAACTACATGTTCCTCTGTGGAAACAGCTTATATTAGTACCGGACTCGTACCTGCCGGCAACGGTGAAACGGCACAAAAATGTGCAAAGCCATACAATGGATTAAGAGTGAAAAACTTAAGCTTCCCCAGGTGATGCAAGCACTGGGAAAGGCGAGAGGCGGAGTCCCAGGGGGCTAAAACGAAAATGGTTCCGAATAAGTTAAACTATTATAATGGATATGGTTGGTGAAACAAAAGTGCAGAGCGTGCAAACTGCAAGCACTGTGACACACGTCCAACCTCTCGAGATGCTAAGCGATGTGATTTCTTGGCATGGTGTGCCGGCCGGCGTTGGCGAGCAGGCGGGCCACATCGGAACTAGTTTCTTATACACAATTTACATAAGATACTTTTAAGACTTACAGTGTGTGTGCAACTTGCCACCATAAAATGTTGTGCAATAACAAGGATTAGGTGAGGTGAGTGTAAAGACACATGAGATGGGAAAACACATAAACAACAAATAAACTTTATAACTTAACACGTAATGGCCCACTTCACAAGGTGTCCTTAGTGTTTGTGTGAGCCTGTGTCACACGTTGCCAGCCAGTTAAGACCTTAATACCCTTGGTACTACTTGCATATCCATGTGCCCGGGGACACACGTGGCCGCTGGGCCGTTCTCGGCACTCCTGCCTTGCACACGTTACACTTGCAAGGCACATTCCATTACATAGCTCGTGTGTCCCATGAGACGCACTGGTGCGCCCATGCACCCAAATAGTGCTGCTCTCTGCTGTGCTGAGGAACTGACTATGGCAGGCAAACAGTCTAAGAGGTAGCAGTGGTCGGTGTCAGTATCAATCTGTATATTGTGGTCTGCCATCATATACATTGCATATTTTTAAGAAATTTGTCAAGATATTAAAGGCATTTGCATATATTTCGTTATCTTCAGCCTCCCGGCGATCGCAAAGTTAACTAACGTTAGTTTAATAGTTAGCCAGATATTCTAACGATTAAAAGTTAATTAATTTAAAAATGAACTAGTAAGTTACAAATTACACTTTTTTTTTTTCAATTAAATTTTATTGTTAATTTTTTTAATCATTAATCCCATGTATGTCAATGAAGTTGATAGCAAAGCATGCTGTTATTCCCTCACCAGAGGCCTAGGTCTACCATTGATACCAGCTATAGTGCTGCTTTTCTGTGTCCCTCTCTTGAAGTCTCAGTATTCACTTCAATTGTTCTTTTTAGATATAATTAATGCTATTCAGATTTTTGTTTTAATGAATGTTTATATGACTAAACCAAGGCCATCATACTAATAGCAATCACATGCACGAGTATGTTATAATCATGCTATGGATCAGCATCTATCAACACATATATGTTTAATTGGCATTAATTTAAATGCCAATACTGCCAGGCCCCGGAAACTTGGAATGTACAGGGGTGGTAAACAGTCTTAATTTTCATGCTCTTCTCAGACACCAATCATTCAATCAATCTAGCCATCTTTCCATCAATCTGCACCGCAATCAGAGGTCATTTTGGAGTCAGTCTGCTAAAAAGTAATCAAGATTTTTAAAAAAATTTCCATAAAGAAAATAGTCTGACAGTATATTTTTACATAATTTCTGTGACCCCAAATCTATTAGTAATAAATACACTATGGAGTGAAGAAGAACTAGAAGGAATGTGGTATAAACAAATAAAAAAAATTTACCTCAAATATTAGGCACAGTTTCTTTCATTTCATATACTATACAAAGACAATTTAAATTATACAACAAAAACTTTATACAAGTTCACTTTAAAAATGCTGCATACTGGAAATTATAAACAATAACTACTTACATTTACCGCAGCTTAGACAGGAATGAAACATTGCCAGAAATGTGCCCAACTGCTTCCCTACTAACATTTTAATTTTTGTAAGTAGCCAATTTCCAACAATCTCAATTTGTTTCTTTTAAATGAAATAAATATAAAACTAGAAGGTGGTTGTGCTTAACTCAGGTAGTAAAAGACATTATACTAACCATACAACTGAAATACAGTAAACTGTGGTACAACACTTCTTAATTACTACATACACTGTTACTAAAATGTGAAGTGTTGGCTGTGTCTTCTATAATTTTCTACAACACAGCATCTATCCGAACACTGGACAACTTCACAAGAAAATTGATACCCACATTTTTACTTTGCTCTACAGGAAGAAATTTAGTTTCTCCATAAATTATTTGGACAGTTTATAATCATTCAGTATATATTACAGCTAAAATGCATTGAAACATATGGAAGTTACCTTTTCTTTGTCCATACCTAACATTTTTAATTATAAAGCACATATAAGTAATGTTTTTAAGATTTTTTTTAATGACTTGCACTGTACTGCAACACGCGAGTATTCAGAAAATGCAGACCATCACTTGTTACTACTCAAGCAAAAACATGGACTGCAAAATGTTTAGTATAAGACCACCTTCAAATTGTTGGAAGTAACAAGGGGAATGAATCATACAATTTATATTCTTTTAAATACAGTATTTTCTGGTACAGCCAATTCAAGGCAAACTGAGAACTTCTGAGAGCCTAACTCAAGTTTCTATTCCTGGCCACTGTGCCCTCTCCTGCCTCATGTAAAATCAACATTGCCACAGACTTACCAACCCATACTGATCAGAGTAACATGATTGAATTGTTACAAATACAAGTACGTACGTTACTAAAACACCAATTCTTATTCTACTGGCTATAAAATGGAAAGAAAGGAGACACAATTCTATTGCCATTAATTCTGAACCTCAAGAAGGGGCTCAGCTATACCCAGCACTGAGCTGAGCTGCTCTTCCCACTCAAGGCTCGAAGTTAGGGAGAGAGAAGAGTGGCACTGATAATGCATCAAATGCGCCATCATTGCTACACACAAGGCTATTAACTAGCATGCAGAGATTTTATTGTGATTCATGTACCTAAAGGACTTTTATTGGTGGCAAATACTTATCACAGTTCAGTACACGTTCTTATTGTACCCAGTTTCGCTCATGTCCGGGTAGTACATTTTAAGACACTGCAGTCTTAAAAAGTGGTTTTTAATGACGGTGAATGATTCAAAAAAGATTTCATAGCACGTGCGACACCTCGAAAGTAACATTATGTCCTCGTTTGGAGTATGTTTTCTTTTTGTAGATAAATACAGGAGGGACATTTTTCAAACACCCTGCAATAAACACTGTTCAAGCAGCACCAGGTAGACAACTACCTGCTGCTGATGAACAGAAAGTACATGTGTTCTGGCCATCTTCCTTTCCCTGCACTGATGCAGCCAGCTTTACACTCATCATTGCTCCATTATTCAGTATGTTAATGGCTACTCTGGGGAAGTTAATAACTGCCATGCACTGTTTTAGGCACGTTGTTTGAAAATAAAGATGGAGGCTGTATGGCAAATTAAAAACTTATACACACCGTATCCTTACTTAGTATGCCTTACTATTAATGAAGCTTAATCATATTGAAAACTATAGAAAATATATATCTTCTACATACACACCTTCACTAATAAGTAGCATCATGGAAGATATTTTAGTTTTAACATAACTTACAGCACATTCCAGCTGCATTTTGTGAAATAATTTCAGCGCACAAAAAGGGACATATGCATTCACCAGACATCGGGTTATTACAGCGTGGCACTTATCCTCCCTAGGGGTAGAACCCATTAGCCGGTCACTCACCCAGCAGACTGCACACTAGAGGGGCAGCGCTACACCATGCAGAAAGCGAAAGTAACATGCTGCACGCTCAGCCCCGAGAGCGCACAGATGATGATCGCTACAGAAGTCATCCAGACTTTTTTGCGAGCAACAGTACTACATCACTCCCACCAAAAATTTTTTCTACCAAATGAGTTTACGTCGTAATGAAGGGGCGTGGGGGACATTGATACGTGATGCGTATTAACATCTATTCATGTGTTCTCACGTCACCCCAGGTGGGGTTTGAAAACCAAAACGTCTTGCTACCAGAGCCTACAGTACACCCCAACGCAGGGCACCCATGGATACATCAGTAAAGACAATTTCGCCCTTATGTCAGACATTGCACTAACCCCTCACATGTTAGAAGCCAACCAAGTGGCCCAGCTAAGCACCTAAGCTTGCGCTGTAGAGGCAACACAGCATTACAGAGAGGCCTACTTTCACCACGGACTGAGAGATGGCACTATAGGGCGCACCTCCTCCCACAGAGGAGGAGCTCACACCCACCACTCCTGCACCTCAGATGAGGCAGCGGGTAGGTGGAATATATGTCCGTGCACCGTTGCAGAACAGTAGTTCATTCTCCACCACCTCATGTGGTGGAGCTCTCTGCCAACACAGTCTTCGCAACCTATCACAAGATATTCTAGACCTACACCAGCAACCCCCGAAGAAGTCTTAAACCCCTTCAACATGCACTACCCTTCTGGTAGTGCCACCAGAGTCCCTTCTGGACAACAGCATTGAGATAGTCAGGGACAGTTAGTATCATAGCCTTCACCTGATTTACGTTAGTGGGCCAACCAGTACGCTGGACTGTTAAGCTCACACCAGACTTTGTAGCATGGCATCAAGACCCTCACCCTCACTTATACATCAACTGGAGCCCGGTCAACAACCAATAAGGTCAGCCAGTTATATTGCCCGTGTCTCTGACCAACGCCACAACCTTGTCAGACCAAGACGTCATCGTTCGTCACCCGACGCCACGTGTCGATGTTTTGAGTAAATACATTACATTACACATTACTTGCACTTATTAAAACAAATTAACAGACTGTGTGTTATTATCAGATAATAAATTATAGGGATGGACCAATGAAGTAGAAATTTGAGGTTATATATTATTAGAAAATACAAAAAAATTTGGCTACAAGTTTTTATTTAAATACTTTTGAGCACAAAGGGTGCTTTCCATTTCAATTTCATTGTCTACATTTTATCCCCCACATACTATACAGCAATTTATGTAAGGGGTTTTTTTTTTATTGGTGGACACACATGCTAAAACTTTATTTAAATGTCAAAATAAGGAACATTTTAAACTACTTGTCACAATTTAAGAAATTACTTTTTCCTGCAGATCAAAGTAAAAATGATGAGGAGAAGAGAGGTTTGGTCGACTCTTAATAAAGCGAGTCCCTGCCATCTTGGATTTAGCTATTTCTATTTAAGAATGTGTAACAAAATTTTTCACATGAGACAATATAAATAATGCCATCTCGAGGTTCATGAAATTCTAACAGCTTCAATGTCCTAATTAATTTTTTACTTGTTATTGCCGGCAAGACATACGTAATGTTTTCTTGCACGGGTGACTACAGCAACCAGGTACACTAGCAACAGTAGTAGAGAAATACAGAGTTTAAAAAACATGCAGAGCAGTGCCCTATGTTCTGTGGAATGCTAAAATAAAATAAAAATCTGTAACAAAGCTTGTGGCGAAAATTCTATAAATACAAGATGGCGGGGGCTGATCCCCCTTAACAATGAGGTCTTGAGCACCAACGAGAGTGAAGCAATGTGAATATGCAAGGGTAGGAGACAACACATGGGAGTGCCCTAAAAAACTTGCTGACCAGCAGCAACGTCTGGCCGGATTCCCACATTCCAAAATAGAAAAGAAAAAAAAGTAGAGTGTCATTTAGGTTTCAAGAGTTTCAAGGTCATCCTGTATTCTGTTAAGTACAGTATTTTCAAAATTGACATTACTAATATATCTGTTGTTAGCAACAAAATAATCAACCACATTAATATCCACAATACTAAACAATATTTGCATCTCTAACTGTTACAATGTTGGTATAAGAAATACTTGCAATGACATACCAGGTGTACTTAAACAGATGATGATAAAAACCAGAGCAAGCAGTGTAGATGAGTACAAATGGAGCATATTTCATCAAAGAAAATATTGTCCGTCATCCATAGGCAACCCACTAATGGCAGTGGCAATGTGCAGGGGCGGTTATGCAACTCCGTAACTTGACGTATTAACCAGCCTGTGCGCAGTTCTACAAACCTGATAACTCCGCTCAGTACCACACAGTTTCAGTGGTGCTACTTACTGTGTCCCCCAGTTCCTATACAACTTGTTACCGGAATACTTGGAGAATGTTAATTTAGATACTTGTGAGGCAATATGGTTTCAGCATGAGGCCCCGCTTCATTTCACCATTTCAGTTTGCAGGCATCTCAACACGCACTTCCCGAACCGGTGGATAGGTAGGGGAGGCAAAACCCTATAGAGTAGCCACCATGCCCACCTAACATCACACCACCTGACTTCTGGATGTGCAGCCACATCACACATCAAACCAATAGTGTATGCCACGCTACTTGACACAATGAATGAACTCATTACGATGACGCATGTGGCACACCTGTGCATTGCACATGTGACCACTACTTTTTGACTTCGCCCCATAATTAAGCATTTAATAATATAGACCCAAGACACATGCCAGCAGGCAATAAATCTTGTGCCTACAGGATCGATCCAAGCATTATGGACTACAGACGTGTCGATAAATTATTGAACTTGTGCTGCCCACTCAAAAGCCGACATGCAGTCGTCCATCCACGCCGAAGAAATTGTTTTACCTACCGAGCCACCGAAACGCTGAAGCAATAGAAGCTAGTTGGCAGGGATGCTGCAGGAGAGCAGCACCCTTCGCGCAATGTCGTCACTACTGCCCAAGCCTCATGAAGAGGCGGTAAATATGTCATCAGCCTTGAGACAGGGAGATAAGAAATGGTGGCGTGGCCCACTACCCTAATTTAAACCACCCCTGTGAGTCGAGTCTAGTGACCCCCGCACCCCTCTGGCAGCCCACAAACATTTTCTCTATATAAGGAGATGTGAAACCGCAGCTCGACAGTTGTTGGCCCGCCAACCTGACTAAGGTCGGAGGGCTCCAGTCTGTAAAAGACTCTCCAGTCTGCATAACACACTCCGCTACTAACTCTAAAGAAACTGTGTAAGCTCTCTATCTCCGACCGAGGAACTCGCTGAGAAAACCAGCCAGAGATTTTAACAATCTCTCACGATGCCAACGCCATCAGACATCCACCATGACTCCAGTTTGACTTCCTCTTACTTGGAGTTCAATCTGTCAAACTCCGCAGTAGTAGGTCGTACCGTCATCCCTTCTGGACTACCCCCCCCCCCCCCCCCCCTCAACAAGCAAATCAATTTAGCAAATTTGAAATTATGTTTATTTTTATTCTCATCCGCAGGTTCACCTTCACCTGCAGTCAATTTATGAAATTTAAATTATTTTCTTTTAATGTACAGAGTTATACATCCCCAAGTATTTCTACCATATTTAAATGAATATGCTTGTGTTAAATTGAACCCCACAATATTTAATTTATTTATCCCCAATTCACAAATCATTCAGAGTAAATGTAAAAGTATTGTTAGATATTATAGTGGTTCTTTTAGTAAAGCAACCGCTCCAGGATAGACGCGATTGGGCCGAACATACTTGGGACTCCTGGCACCTACGTAGACTATAGCCTGAATAAGACGTGGGAGTACCCAAGTATTGTCCGGAATGCCCATGCCTCCCAAGAGATCTGCTCTTTGCTACCTGGATTTCCGAATGCTCATTGTGCTTTTATCAATGTGTTGAAATTGTATACTTTTGAATGTGTTTGCAGGAATAAAGCACAATAATTTCCTTGGAATTTCCAAAAAATGTGTGTTCGTAATATGGGGCCAAGTGCTATGAGAATAAAAGTGATGGTAGTGCACAACTGCAGCAACATAACGTTTAGGCCTCTGTGCCTATTTCTTCTGCTGCAAGAAAAAGTCCTCTTTCAGTAAATGTTTCAGTAAAAATTAATATGTCTGTGTGTGTGTGTGTAGTGGTTTTTCTTAATAATTCTGGTTTTTATTGAATTTCTAAACAAGTTATTCTATAAAATACCACTGCTGGGATCTAATTATCATTGAATTGCTACTGGGGAAATGGAAAACTTTCATAAAAACTACTAGTTATCATGATCAGGAATGGTCCAGCTCTAATAACTATGGAATACAATTTTTAATGATAATCTTCAAATAAGTAGGAATAAAAAGTTAACCAAATAAATGGAGCTGTGCCGATTCTGTAACGCTGATTCACTGATGTACTGCCAATGAATAAAAAGCTTTCTGCTTATATTTTAAGTTGAATTTAGTTACTATAATACTCTAAACAATGGTATTGGTGAAGTGGAGCACAATTAAAAGCAAATTTTTACCTATTTCATTTTACAGTGTCCAAGAAGTAACTCGACTAATACTACAACAAACAATTTAAGTTCAAGTGAAGACAAAAATTAAAAAAATTAATATATATGTGGGTCTATATATTATAAATACTTGATTCCGAACTCAGAAAACAGCAAGCATAATTACAGTTGTTTACAAGTTTTGTTGCAGTTGACAGTCAAGTAATAGGCTTGAAACAAAAATGGTGTAATTTTTTTTTAATGAATTGGTTCTGCAATAAAGTTACTTGCAAAATATCTACTCTCAACACCTAGTTCTTTAAAAAATCAAAATGTAAGCTAAGTGGTGATTTAAACTTGGGTGCTTTGATACACATTTCGGTTGATATAAAATATTTGTTAATAAACCTATGTCACAGAATAAATTAACATGAAAATGTTATATATGAAATCGTAAATAAATAGAACTCTCTTTATAATGAATATGAAGGGAACACTTGCTGCGTTTACTATATTGGGGAAACTTCATGTGTACACATCTTGAAGTAATATACAAAACTGATATACCAAATTTACATTATCAGAGTACTTTATATAATAAATCTTTAATAAAATATATCTTAACAATCTGTGAGGAAACAATTTACAACTGAAAAACATCATAAAAATGTCTAATATAAATGTAAGTCAAACCGAAATACGTTGTAACCTGTATGTATAGTTTTTCAAGGGACCAAAATAAAATATTGATCATGCATATTGACAAGCAATGCATACAGACTTGATCATCATTCAGACTTCCAACATCTGGTTTGCTGGTGTGGCTGGATGCAAAATGTCACAAAAAATAACCTAAAGAGAAAATAGCCATGTAAAAATTAGAGAGGCAAAGAAACATGAATTTTTTGAGACAGAAAATACACTTTGTATTTGTATTTGTGTTATGTTATGGTCAGTAACCCTCTCATTAAGCAGCCTTTTCACTGATGTGTGCGACTTTGATCTCCAGAACACTAGTTAGGAGGATTGGCTTGATACCACTACACAAGGGTTTTCCACAGCCTGCTGTTTACAGGCACCCCAACTCTGACATCAGGCATGGCCTGAGGTCTTGCTGCCTAGCAAAAGAGAGAGCCAGAAAGAGAAAAATAAACACAAAGGAAAGGGCACTGCTGTAAAAACTGTCCCTCCCTCTTCTCCCCCTCCAAAAGAGTCAATGTCAAGCTTGGAGATTGTTATCTTGATGGTGTGGAGCTTGGGATAAAAATTACAAACTTTGCTTGAAAAACAGTGGAAGTTGAGCATAAAGACCCCCACAGCTCTACAACCACTCCAGGAATGTAAACTATTCGCAGTTTTCACTTAATACATATATTTGTTCAAATATGAATAATTCATACATTACTATTCACAACTATTCAAATTTTCGAATATCTGCACACCCCTATTAATGATACTGGCTGCTGGAGGTAATAAAAGTCTTCGATTCAACTTCGAAAATGTGAAAATTCACACACCCCTACTCATTCCGTTGGTTACAGCATACTCATTATTTCACCCATTTTATTTTGTGACAGCTGGCATCATGCATTTTGGCAGCCTCCACGGTGAGCAGGACCAAACTCCCTGGGAGGGAGGTTTATGTGGTCAAACTCACCCTAGGGTTTGATTCCGCTCCTCCAATTAAATATCCTCCATCGAGAAAGTGTATCCCCAAGATCTCCCAACGTGGGCAGATCTGCCACCCAGTCAGGCAATACAAATTCTGAACACGACACTTCAGGAGGAAGGTTACGTAACTCTGTACAGGGGAAGGAATCAGTACTCAAACACACCAGACAGAGTTCATCTCAAATTATTACCACAATTCTGCTATATCTCTTCCCCCTCCGATTTCCCCCTAAGGAGTAGGTAAGGTGGAGATCCCGGATGATAGTGGGAGAAGAGTAGAGAGTGCAACGAGGCTTCTTTACATAGGTAGAGGACACTCGGGAGGTAAGGAAAGTGCATCAATGTGGATAAGGAGAGCGGTTGACACCATCAATACCTGACTGGAAACCTTTGCACATGTGCGTCACAACATGCTTCAGCACTAACACTTTATGGACAAACAATTTGTTCCTTCATGAAATATGGTACATTTTTGCTAATCTACCCCACTCTGGTGTTTTTATTCGAATACACCTGGTACTAAGCAATACTTAAGATACATCACCAGTGATTTTCAATTCAATTTCCTTATCAATACTGTAACATAAATTGAAAGTATGTACTGTACATGTGTCTTGAGAAAGATTACATAAAAAATTACTAATACATACAATCTACTCAGTATACCAAAATCTTCCATTAACCATAAAACCAATACACAATATGCTATATGATCAAACTCATGAAGAATCCAGATAAACTATGTTTCGTAGGCAAGAGACAGAAATTTTAACCATTGCAACCAAAACCAATATGTTAATAAAGTTTTCACCATCAACATAAAAAAACTTTCCGGCTTCTTTATAATGTCAACAAAGAAACTACGTAGAAGCAAAAAGAGAACTAGGCACCCAGGAGTAAGGGGGTTTAGAGCGTCGGAGCTGTTCATGCTCTGCCATTCCGATCCCCTGGTGGCCATCTCGTCTACCTTGTTGAAATTCCGTGACCGTGACCTTGACAACTAAAAAAACCCAAAATAAAATCTCAAAAAAATTATTTTAAAAAGCTTATATTTATGGAGGTCTCCCTTCACCCCCATCCCCCTCATCCATACTCATTCTATCGCATGCTGCCATCTTGGTTATTTTTGTTTGTCAATTGTTTATACATTGCTGAACAATGCCATTTTGGATTTCACATTATGTTTACTTTTGCATCACCTAGGTGACACTACTGTAATAATTCACCCACCATGTGAGTTGCTGATTTAGCAAACAGGCAGCACCCATATTTGTTTATGTTTTTAAAGTATAGGTTGCACTGTTTGCACCTTCCATGTTTGATTCTATTTTCAAGACATAGGTGGTGTTAATTTCTCGACTATGCCACCTGCTATTGGCCTGCCTGTACCGAATGGTAACAATGACCATTTCTGCAAAGTACGTTAACTGTCAATTTTCACAGTATTGTGATTCCCATGTAGTTTAAATTCTGTCAGGAGACAGTGAATCTTCAATGTACCTTGCAATGTCGTCTATTTCATTAGAGCCTATGAACAACTACACCTCATGGGACACATTACCACATATTAAGTTCAGTATCACACTGTAGGTTTGAAAATCGACAAGGCCTATGCACATTCTCCCTCCAGGTCGAGTGGTGGAAAATGTACCGCACGCAGC
Source organism: Dryococelus australis (assembly GCA_029891345.1). Classification (NCBI taxonomy): domain Eukaryota; kingdom Metazoa; phylum Arthropoda; class Insecta; order Phasmatodea; family Phasmatidae; genus Dryococelus; species Dryococelus australis. Next base: position 61,519,467 of record CM057006.1, read on the forward strand.
TCGGTGCTACGACCCGTCAAGGTAAGTGTTATCGACATGACTGACAGTTTCCTCACAATATATAGTAATTTTATACAATTACTTGTATGAGCGACCCAAGAAGCAAAGACACAAATGTACACAGTTCCACGTGTTATGCACCTGCTCTGTTTTGTAATTTTACGTTAGTTTGGTATATTTCAGGTACTGTTGCAATTCGGATGGATGCAAATTCCCAAACTGTCATAATAGTCTTCATGTTTAACCTTTTTTTGTAAGCTACCCAGTGCTACCCAGATTAATTATGACACATTCGCCTTTCTTGGGTTTTGAGGGCAAAGTATCTCTCATAAATACTCCCCTGAAATGTGGTATTTCCAATATGCATGCTAACAGCTCCAAATCCAAGTTTGTGAGTGGTCGTTTCGGTAGAGATTTCATTAACGCCGCTTCCTGCGGTCGCTTTTGCACACTTCAGCCTCCTACTGGGTATGATGGCCTTCAGTAGAAGCCATCTTTTACCCATGGCGATAGTTTCCATAATTTCATTGTATCCTTGTGCCTTGGATAACTGCTTCTGTTCATTTGATGGTGTGGTGACGGTTCGGATGATACTACTCGTGACTACAATTAGGCCTCTGAAGACCCCGAATGCAGGCAGAAGCAATGGAAAAAATCAGCCAATAGATGTTTTCTTAGCCTTGCATGCTTTTCATTTCACTTGTGCCTTTCTCCTGCTCTCTGTACCTGTTACCATTTTAACCTATGCCTTTCTCTTGATCTTATCACCCATGTCCATCTTCACATTGGATACACCCCACACTGCTATTTTTTCTCAGAGTCCGGTGTCTGATGATTTTCTTTTTGTCTGCCTTCTATGCAAGTATTTTGCCTGCCTGGTGCATAGCTTGCAGATCCTTGTGCTGGGAATAGGCAATGTCATGCTGCTTGTATGCCTCGTTCAGGGCGTTTATGCTTGTTTAATCGTGTGACAGCCTTTTAGCTAGCTTGGTTCCTGGCCCCCAGAACCTCTATCCTGGGATGTGCAGCTCGAATGGTAGATTACTGATGAGTGAATTGACAATCCTGCTTCCAGCTATGGTCTTACCTCTTCAAGACATTGCGGTGAACTGACCTAAAGACTTAATATGCTCCTTTTATCCATTTTTGTCTCAGTATCATTCTTGACTTGAAACAGTACAGATATATCGTATATTCAAATATGTCATTTCAGAACAAACTCTGCCAGAGGCTGTTTACTTGGAGTGATCATTTAAAGAGACATTATATTACCAAGAAGCATGCTTAATGTCATCAAGAGGCTTGTTTATGCTACCTCATCCACATCCTCCTCCTCATCGTCATCGTCAAGATGTTACTCTACCCATATGCATTCATGCTGAAGATGAAGCTATCTCCCACAAATCACGACATGGAGGCCTATTTCCAAATACAATGTGGTGCATCACCACAGGACCATCAAATTACATAAAACATGTGTCCTACTGAGTCTGCTGGAATAACCGAATGGCTTTAGGTTTGAGTACGTGTATCTATATTCAGAATCACTCTAGCAACCGAAATACCAGTGACTGGCACGAGTACTGCAGGCAATGGAAGGCATGGGTTATTCCCCCTGCAGCGAAAACAAGAAGGTGGTGCCTAAAAGCAAAGGTCGTCCAAACTCGATATTTGCCTTTGATGACACTGCCTGCAAGAAACAAACATGTATTCAAGAATACTTTGGCATGGGACGACACGCAAAGGTGGACTGCGTGTACCTCGGCCTGACAGATTCGCACATACCCACACAGCTGCTCTGTGACAACGCAAACATGTTGGTGGTGTTTCGCATAGACAATATGAATTTGTGGTAAGTTTATGATGATCATGTCAATATGGACATCATGCTATCACATTTCAAGAGTCTATGTGCCTTATGCTGGAAAGAGAAATACAAATTTTTGTCCATTGTTAAAGACTGGTCCCTATTTAATGGGAGGTACGACAGGGACTCAATCAGTTAATCGCAGATTGTCGAGAATGCATCACAGAATATTAAAATCTGGGTAAAGTAGCCACAAATGCGTCTTCACAAAGACGAAGATGTAAGTTGCCTGGTACCAAGAAATGATGGAACTTGTGATGTTGGTAGAAGAATAATTCGAAATGTTGGTGAACCCAAACGATCCGAGGATGCTGCTTCTAAAAATTTAGTTTAAAAACTCGTAATGGCATCATCTTGGAACTGCACAGTATGTTGACCAAACAAAACACATTCTTTCAGAATTACCTGTCCAAGCTTGGGGTGAAGATAGATTGTGTGAAAATGGAGATCGTCCATGATATGGTGGCCATGGACGAGCATGTAACGAGTGTTCAAAGGCAAATTATCCACAAATGGAATGTGGCATCTGCACAGAATGAACAATATCTAACAGTGCTTAAAGATTCCATAGAGCATACATTCGCACAATTTCCCGCCTCGCCATGAAATTGGATACAGTATTCAAAATTACAGCAGGGACGTATTGGATGTCTGCAAAGAATGTCTGGGCAAAATCGAAAGTATTTTGGCAGAGACCAAAAACCAAACCTATAAATGAAAACAGTAACAATTTTTATTCAGTGCAATATCGGACATTGACAGCGACCTGCACTGGATGATAGTTTGTTCGCTCGAATTATCTGCTCAACAAGAGAGCCAAAATTTCACACAACCTTATAAATGAAGAAATGTTTAAGCCCATTACTCGTCGTCTTGATGTACTCAGGGAGAGCAATGGAGCACCTGTAGCCATGAAGACTGACATTGACGATATTGCTGAGCCTTTGAAGAAGCGAAAACATGATGATGTACATACAGATTAGGACAACGGATCGGAGACGGATTTGTCACACACGAAAAAAGTATGGAAGAGAGTCTTCAAACCCAATGTTCTGGTTCACTGGTACCTACAATCGTACACATCTCGCAATAATGATACGACATACAGTGTATACAGATGATAAATGGTTCCTCTGTGCTGATAAAATAAGAGTTTCTATCAGGTGGGATCATCTGAGTTGGCAATTACAAGACACATGGAACCTCCGGGCTATATAAACTACTATTTCACAAGGAGCCCAGGGAGTTTACGGAATCCGACCTATTGGAATACAAAACTTTGCTTGAACTAATGCATGCGCTTTACCAAGGTAATGATCCCAAGACCGGCGCTATAAGGACGAAGATCACGAAAAAAATCGACATTCTCGCATACCTCTTCAGCGGCCTAGCAATGAAAAGTGACGAAGGTTTAAAGAAGATAGACAGTGACAAGAACACCGACTACATATTCTGGGATGACTTGAACGAGTTGGTCGATAGGCTGCAGCTATCGCTCACTTTGCAAAGGGTTAGAAATTACTCCCACACTAACGAGATAGTTTCAATCGTCGAAGAACTTAAAGAGTAAGTCTACATAGAATGAGTCAATTGGAAATTGCCAATGAACTGCACACATCTGTGAGACGCAACTACCGCCGCAGCAAGGTCATGTGATATATGGGATAAACAATCTTATTTCAACCCGACCTCATTGAGATGATACCATATGCTCGGGTCAACAAGGGCTATAAATAGATGTTGATAGTCATCGATGCATATAGCAAATTTGCCTGGGCCAGACCTGTCAAGTCAAATAATGTGGATGATGTCACTGACGCCATGGCTAAAATATTGCTTGAAGGACTCATCCCGACTAATCTACAAGCCAACCAAGGCAAGGAAATCTACAATGCAAAGTTCAAGGCCCTGACAAAGGAACATAACATAAATCATTATTCCAAGTACAGTAATCTCAAAGCTTCTATTGTCGAAAGGTTCAAAAAGACTCTCAAACGAAAAATGTGGAGACATTTTGCTGCAAATGGCAGCTACAAGTGGCTGACACTACTGTCGAAAGTGAGTACAATTCTAATGTTCATTCTACTCCTTGCATAAAGCCTGAAGATGCCAAGGACGAATCCCTGACGTGAAAAGGAGGAACCCACACAAGCCTAAAGCCAAGGTTGGCGACCTGGTAGGCATCTATAAACAGAAAGGCATCTTCAAGAAAGGGTTCACAGTGAATTGGAGCCCCAAACTCTTTTGTGTGCGACATATACGCAACTATGCTACAAGGACCTACTTTCTCAAGGATCTGAACAATGTTCCCATTCATGGTGGTTTTTACACAGAGGAAATCAAGCCTACAAAGTTTCCAGATGTGCATTTGGTCAAGAAGGTGCTGAAACGATGCTACGGAAAGACATATTTCAAGTGATGGGGTTTCCCTGCCCACTTTAATTCCTAGGTTGCTGAAGCAGACATCGAGCAGTGAACACCGAAGATTGTAATTAATAAACCTGTGTTTTTTCTCATTTTGTACATTACCAAATAAAAAAAAATTGTTTTTAAAAAATATTTTGTGTGTGATTTTAAAAACTCCTCCTCTTCATATAAATATTATTTAGATAAAAATACTTATATTTAAGAATAAAACAGAAAAATTAAATATTACAGTTTACGCACATTGTAGGAATTGTCAATGTCATAATTTGGTACAGGCCAATAGCAGGCAGCATAATCAAGAAATTAACGCCACCTGTGTGTTGGAAATAGAATCTGACATAGCGGGTGACAACAGACAACCTATACTTTAAAAAACATTAACAAATATGGCTACTGCCTGATGGATAAATAGACAACTTACCTGGTGGTTGAACTAATACACTAGCACTACCTCGGTGATGTAAAAGTAAACATATGAAATCCAAGATATCATCCAGCGATGTATAAACAAATGAAAAACAAAAAAAAACTAAGATGGCTGCATATAATAGAATGAGCATAGGTGACGGGTGGTGGGGGTGAGGGGGGACTTTCGTAAATGTAAGTTTTTTAAAACAAATTTTAAATAATACATTTTTTATAATTTTTAAATAATTTTTCAATACATTTTTCGGATTTTCCAGGTCAAAGGTCATGTGTCAAGGTCACCAATATCTAAGGGGACCAGCATGACAGAGCATGAACAGCTCCGATGCTCCAGACCCCTTATCCCTTGGTGCCAACTTCCCTTTATCCTTATACTACAGTGTCAGCTGATTACCACACAGCCACCCATTGCTGGTTTACGTATGCGCACCAGCGACAGTGTAGGTGATGCATGTTTACTATCATAATTATTATAGCTTTGATTAATTAATCTGAACTTCACAGTGTCACGTCCATCCCAAACTAAAACCAAAACACGACAATAAATAGCAGATATCAGACAAAAATTTGCACATCATCTGAAACAGGATTAACTGCAGGTTGGTACTATCAATAGCCATAGCTAGCATACTCACAGAAAATAAAGTGAGCATATTTTAACAACCTTTAATTTAAAGCAGTCTACAGAAAGTTCAATGTCCACACAAAACCCCTTCCTTACATTACTATGTAAACTTTTGTTCATTTTACTCATGAACAATTTTAGTTTGTGCTATATACATGATAGCACTATCACAAGACAGAACCACTATTCTTTCTTTAAATACTTTATTTACTGTCTGGAGCGCAATATTATGTATTCAGAATGGAAGATGAAACTGTGAATTCACAGCCTCTTTTGGGAGAGATCAGTTCATCAATACTGCACAGTTGTATGTCATAACGTTCACATTTGCCAGAATATGTGAACTCTAATAATTCAGTGTAATAATCTCTAACAAAAAATCCTTATTGGTAATAATTTCAATCTCACTGAAATGTTATACTCTGTATCACTGCTTTCAACCTTTTGATCCAGCCTGATGAGGTGTCACAATAATTCCTAACTTAAAGCTTTTTTTAGGGATGTCAAAGTCGATTCCCCGATACCCTCGATTATTACAGGTATCAAAGAATCGAGAATCAAACAGTTAATTGCTATAAATTCTCGTTCACCTTCATGAATTTTTGAGGTTACGTTGCACAGCAACAGGTCTTAGGGTTTTCCAAACAGGCTGAACCTGTACCAAACTCGCATGCATTGACAGGAATTAACATATATTTTTCCCGGCCCCAGCAAAATTCCTATTTATTAAAGTTGAAAATGTCCGCTATCAATGTTCTAATATTTTTTTTTACTATCCATCGTAAATTTATTCATTCCCATCACTAAAAGTTGCATTCAATGATGGTCCGACTACGAAAGAATTAAGATAAAACAGTAGAACCTCGATTATCGGTGATAATGCAGGCTGCCTCACTTCACTCCCACATCACTCTGTGTGCTGTGTTCTGTTGCAATCAGAGTTAGTTGATAAGCCCTCGTTAGCTTCAAGCTAGTTACGGGTCACTGGCAAGGAAGATGCATTGGCTTTTAGGGCATAAGGATTCTGGTATTATTTTTCGGATTTCGATTTCTTTTTTACCTATTATTTAACGGTATATTAAATAAAGAACAGGTACATTTTTCGTACCATACATATTTCCTGTTTGTGAAATTTTTGTTTTTGAGGTAGCCGAGAAAGAAAGCAATTTTGTTTTCGAGTTTACCTTTACCAAAAATTCCCATCTTTTTCTAAAAGTGGGTAGTGTTAAATTTTTCAATGTACTGAGGATTTTATTTACTTAAGACGTGAAGAAAATGTCTAGCGACGTGTGATTATGTTTCAGTTGATATAAATGACTCAAATTACGCAGTTTGCAGTTTGTGCTCGGCAAAAATTCCACAAGGTGGGGTTAGTCGCATAACTACTAACATGAGAAAACACTTAAGTAAACATAATGAGTACAAGAAAATTGCCAATAACGATGTTTCAGAAGATCTTTTGGGCAAAGATGCATGTAGCAGCAAGTCATCCGTGTCCATGCAACTTAAAATGCCCGGTAGAAGCATTTTCATTCAGCAAAGGCTAAATGAGGGGTTACTCGTATTTCAGTTTCATTAATGAATAGTATCAATATTTGTGTACATATTGGTTAGCTTCATATTGACCAAAAATATTGCATTGAGAAGTTGAGAAAGTTTAACTTTTTTGTATAATATTTTGTCTACATTCATGTCAAATAAATTTTAGATTTATCAAAAATACTAATGTAAACTTGTTAGGACTAATTAGGCAAGTCTGAATGTTACATAAATATAGGAAATTAAATTCACTTAGCACACTAAAGACTTTTCTGTAATTGTCGTCATATTTGTGTCTTTTTAATTTGACCTATAAAACTAAATTTCTAAATGATACATTGACTGTAGGCACATGTTAATAATTACTATATACTAATTTATGGTACCAAAATCGAGGTGGAATCAAGTGTAAGGATTTGCAGTTGGAATCGAGAAAAATTGATATTTTGACATCCCTATTTTTTTTCAACACTTTAATGTTTTCCACTGACATGCCAACAAATAACTGCTTGCCCTTCCAACAATTTCCCTTGCATTCCACAGTACCCTACACACTCATGTAGTAATACAGCAATATTATTAAAGTAGCAATGTCATATCAACTTTTTCAAGAAAATCTTGTTACTTTCACATTTTGTGTACAACTTTAACACATTTTTCTTATATTATCAGGGTATACTCTGTTTATCATGAGTACACTGGCAGTTAAAAGGGCAGAAAATATTAGGAAACAGATAAGATTACACAAGTCAGAACAAGATTACAGGACCTAAATAACATAGATTACACAAATAAAAAAAAAACTGAGCTGAAGCATACACGCAAGAGGCACCAAGGAGCAACAAGAAAGTAGTAGGAAGAGAAGATACCTGCTGACATGTAAGAGAAACAAGAAGACTGGACATATGGAAAAGGCAGCATTCCTGAACACATACTGAGAACAGTAATAAATGAGAATACTGTATACTATGTACTAAAATTAAAAGTCATAAAAGATAAAAAGATAAGTGAAAAACACCTGAAAAATTTAACATATTTTCACAAGTAACATACATGCCAAGTGGTATATAATAGTGCTATCAAACGGCAGGAGATAAAACAATGGTGTTTCTGGCAAATTATTTGCAACCATGTGCAAAGATTAATAACAGGAATCTGTTGCCTTATTATGGCCAATTTTGATAATAGAGATTTATATTAATTTTTAAAATGTTGGTAAAATGAATGTTGGGTAAACAGATGGTTCAACTACCAGATACATGCACCACAAATCCTCTGGTACAAGGAGACACAGGAGTATTCTGTAAGTTTTTCAATAATTTCTGGGCAACACTACTGTAAAGTCCACCATCAGCAGCTACTGATACATTCTCATCATATGCCTGGCCCAAAGGTGTGGTCTATTTGATCGACATTGGTAACTGGGTATATCAGTATGCTTCGTACATATGCAGTTGTAGCCACATGGACAAACTGTTTCTTTCCCAACAAACGGAGACTACAGAGTAGTATTCTGTCATATCAGCATGCCGATGAAAAGTGTGATATGCCAGCAATAATTTTAGTAGCTTGCAAACAAAAAATAATACTATTTTTTTATGCAATAAGAATATCTAAGGATCATTGTACGTCCTTGTTACTATAAAATCTGAAACAAGGCTTTAGGAATAAGTTACCTTTGGAAACTATTTTTTTTAGTAAATTAGTGAATAACTTTTACGCAAAATTTGAATTTTAAGGTGAATTTAATTAAATAATAAATAATTCAGTCAATTTAAGCAAACTAACACACAAATATGGATGTTAATTATAACAAATAATTTTGGAAATCAATTGTTTACATTCCAGTGATTTTCAAACCACGTCTAGCTAGAATAGAACAAACTGCTTTCACTCTGCTTCTGCAATAGAATTAGGGGAAATATGTAAACCCAAATAAATACTACTAACTATTTTTGTGGCTTCAATTTTTCCAAATATTCTTCAACTATACAATTTTTAGGAACCATTAACAGGAATCAAATTTCAAATCCTGTAACCTACAAAACTAATTTATATTATTTTGATAAAAAAAACTCTATGACTGTAATGAAAATATACATACATACATGTATACAACTAAATCTGAATTCAATACACACGACAGTATAGTGAAACTAAATAAAATAAAAAAGTAAAACATTAACAAAGAAGAATGTTTGTTTCACCTGCACTTGCTATATTACCTAAAACACACACAATTTGTACACAACACAGTTCAAAATTAAATCAAAACATTAACAATTCTAATATCTAACTAAAGCTTTTTCTTATAAATAATTCTTGCTATTGCTAATTTATACAACTAAATTAAAAAAAAAAAAAAAGAATGTTTTTTACTTTCTGTAACTAACACCTTCTGAGCGGAACTATAGTATTAAAATACGTACTGAATGCCAATGATCACGTATGACAATAATGTGGACTACTACAGTAAATGCAGCAACAAAAACTACTAACACAATTACAGCCATCAGAGGGACTCTTTGTCCCACGTTCAAGGAAAGAAATTAAAAAAATATTTACACAACCACTGTAATTACAGTTTCTGCCAAAAAAAACCTACTGCAGCTAATAATTTGTGCACATTTTATCAGTAATCACATTCTTGCAAAATAAATAAAGTTATGGTAACTGCTTCTAAAATTTATTTCCACCTGACTTTTTGAACTAAAACATACAAAGATTTTGAGAAGTGAAACAGTAAAAACTTCAGAGGACAAGAGATCTCTGCAAAATTACTTAAAAAATATGTGTGACGAGAATAAAAATATATATGTATATTCTATTTATGTACAAAGGTAGAAAGTCATTGTTACAGGTATTTATGCATATAGTACATCATTTCGTTGAAATACAAAGTGTACACAAGATGTGCTTGAAAATACTCTGGACTCTTAACATTACGGACGTTCTAGTACTTTGCGAATTGATTTTGGTCCCCTGCTGTGGCACATTTTGTAGCCAGGTGCTCATACGGTTTCCCGTGAAGAAAGCAGATCAATACCACAGTCATGTTATCACAACCCAGTCCCCCCATATGACAGTCTGGAGCCAGGCATCTCGTCATTAGGTCTTCGCAGATGTCCTCTGGCGCCATCCCCGTCCCCAGCCGTAGTCGCACAAATTCCACAACTTCCTGCAACCACGCAAATACAATTACAGCCACACTAATGGCACGCATAAGTAGTCAAATGTTGTGATAAAACTGGTTTCCACTGTTTACAAACAAATGAATGCCCAATCCCAGTTTGGCAGACACAAGATACTTTTAGCATTTGAAAACACAGACTAAATAATAGTATAACAGAATAAAAATATACTATAAAGAGAATAAAGGTAAATACTGTTATTCTTATAAACCGCCATATTTTTAGTGCTAGTTACCCGGCCTGATGACATAGTTCAGTAATTACTTCAGTTTGCCCACTGCAGGGAAGTATCTACACAATTTGCGTATTTGAACTGTAAAATTTCTGTACTGACGCATGATGTTGGGTGACTGACGTCACAGTTGGACAAGGTTTTTGTATGTCGGTCAGATACATGGGCAAAATGACTGGCCTGACTACTGGCTGCTAACCAGACCCCGGCCAATGTATTGGCTAGGGCACAGCTCCCGTAGGATTCAGAGGCAGTAACTGCCTTCCTAGCTTGCGACTGCGCACCACTCCTATGGGTGTATGGCATCAAGCTAGGTACTAAAGTCGGCCACACTAAGATAGTGCAGGCGACAATGATCCCTAGCTAGGTGTATAGCCAAGCCGAGGCCGAGACAACCAAAGTCGCATCCGATTACTCCAACCGGCGACAGTTCAGCACAGTGGTTTGAGAGGTGGGTTTACCTTGGATGTCCGATGATGTGTTTGTGGTCCAAAGGTTGCAGCCTCCAGAACCAGTCTATCACACCTTCCTGCGACAATTCAAGAGTGGTGGATGGAGTGAATAGGCTGGGCTGGTTGACTAGCTGCCTTGTGGATTGAGTCTAAAGTGAATGTGGCTCTACCTTACTGCTCACCAGGTGCACATTATGGGTAGCCGTCTAATGGATGTGTTTGAGGCGTATGTGCATCCGGTTAAGGGAGCCTGCAATCCTACCCTATGTTCGGCAATTGGGTTGTAAATGACACTGTCTCCTGCTTTCCCCTTGTGAACAATGTCACAGCCACTATAGAAACAGTACTCGGAGGTTCGATAGAAAGTGTGTTTATTCCCGTGAGGAAATAGAAGACATGCTGGCTTATACTAACTGCTAACTAACAAGGATTGTAAGGGAAGTATACTACGAAAACCAGGTGAAAGGGACCTGGGTCTAAAATAGACAATAGCAGATGCGACTAGGTAGCTATGATACTATCTGTTCCTAACTAACTCGATACTGTTGTCCAGAAGCTAGTCGGCTGGCACTCGGTGGTCCTACTGGAGGACGTTGATGTCGGCAGAGCCCCAGGAGGGGAGGTGGTGGAGCGAGTGGCTGAGAATAAACTGTGGTTCTGCAGTAGTGCACAGACATACCCCGCAGGTTCTCTGAGGTGCAAGGGTGAGCTCCTCCTCCCGCAGGCGGAGCTGCGCACTCGGGTGCCATCCCTCGGTCCGCGGCGAAAGCAGGTGTCTATTTAATGAAGCGTTGCTTTGGCAGCGTGAGATCAGGTGCTTATCTGGGCTGCTTGGCTGGCTTCTATCACACATGGGGGATTGGAATGATGTCTGACAGAAAGGCGAAATGAACTTGGCAGACATGTCCGTGGTTGCCCCCGCATCTAGGGGCGTGTTGGTAGGCTCTGGTAGCAAGTTGTTTCAGGACTCAAACTCCGCCTGGGATGACGTGATGACACGTAAAGATGAGGCAAATTCATATTTAAATTAATGTCATTATGCATCAATACCGATGTAAAATGTCTGTGTACATAAAAGGGTGCAAGTAACATTTTACAGATCTCCATTAAAATCAATATCTATCTATACCATAACATTTACATCAGAATACTTTACTTGCTCATAAAACCATCTTTTACACATTAATTGCTTGTTGACTTTGACATTAAAACTTGTGTGTGTGAATAATTTGTAAAATTATGTTCTACAGAATCCATAGAAAAAATTTTAAAAATTTACAATACATAAATATATTCTAAACCCACTCAAGTTTCAGACCATGCAACAAAACTCTTCCAATAATAAAGAATGGTATAATACAGCCACACAATTCTAAATAATTTCATAGCTGAAAAAAAAACTGCGCTGTAAACATATGCCACTAGTGAATTAAATTAACCATTCCTGCTCACAGGTAGTACAACTAATTATTATTCAAGGTAAAAAACATTTTCCCAATGTGTTATCAGTACATAAAATCCTTGATATGAAATGCCCACCCAAAGTCATAAACATAATTTGTAAGAATTTCTGTACTTATGTACACATCATACAACCATAAATCTCATGAAAATCTCAACTTAAATGACAAAATTTCCTTACAAGTTGACGCGTGCTCCTCTTTGTAGATAAGTGGTTAGGGCGCTGAATGCCCTCTCGGGCCTCACGAGGTGCGGGAGAGTCAAACCCTAGAGTAATTCGGAATGTTAAGCTATCCCTTCCGGACATCCTTACTTTAAGTGCCACAAGGGACGTCAATAATCAGGACGCCAGCTGTCTCAATAAGGGTGAATGAGCTCAATTGGTTACGAGATATGAGTGATTGTGGGGGTGAGCTATCCGGCTTACACTGGCAGGATTGATCCGCCGTGGCAACTTTGGTTGACGAGCGAGGATGAAATTGGCTACAGATGGTTCCGGCTGCGTGCGGGGAACTGCCTTGGGAGGGATTCGAACCCTGATCATCCTTCCGGAAGCCAACGTTATGGTGCAGAAGTTGGGGAGTACTTCTGTTCTCGGGTGTCGAACCCGAAGTATCCTGCCAGAATTTAGTCTCACAATGGTTGAACGGCTAGAGGGGCTCTGTGTGCCGGTACTTGAGTTTGACGGTGTAAAAGTTGGCTGAAAGGGGGTTTTCTCGGAGTCTGATTCTTCGTCCAGTTCACACGAACCTAACAAATGTTTTAACAAGGTTTAGTGGTCGGGGGTAATATGATACAGTAGAACCTCTCTATTGTGACCCCTCACGGTTCCTGAGAATAGGGTCGTAATAAAAAGTTTAGAAAATTTTGGGCCAATTTTGACAAACACCTATGCCTTAAAACTTGCCATTTTTTGCATGAAGTTCATGTTCAATTGTCTCTAGTACATAAAAAACCACTTTTTAAATTAAATATAAATATGTATGTATATTTTAATAGCTGAACGTCTCCTGATTAATTTGATACCCAAGAAAAGAACATTGGACCACCCCTTGTCAGCAGACTATTTAGCGTTTCATTACTAGAAAATTGGATGTATTACGCACAAAACAGTAACTTAACACTTTTGGAGATGCCTTATATTTAAAACAAAACTCCACACTTTATTTATTGATAATAAATATGAAGATACATATTAAAAAATGAATCACTCATGTGCTGGGGCTGGCAGCGAATACATTGCCGGCTGCCGCGTGTACGTAGCTGGGCGAGCGCCTAGATCCTATACAGCGCAACCGGGTACAGGCAAGACAGTTTGCTGCTGAAGCTCAGCCCGAGATCCTCAGGCAGGGCAGCTGTCGGTCGGTCGCTATAAGATTACTCTGGCGGGCGGCCAGCCGGCCATCACTGCCATCGTTACAGGGCCGGTTCACTTCATAACAACGGCCCGGCATGGGGAAAACATGCTGATAAATGTGATTCACATCAATGTGTTGAATTTATACTAAATGTAGGCGGCGCGTTGGTCTCTGCACTGGCACGATGAGGCCCGGTAGTGTTTATGGGAATATAAATATTTAGTGCAGTCTACTTGAAATATTAATTATCCCGAATTTTTCAGCAATAGCTTTTGACATTGCCTATACACACACATGGCCCCCACTCACCATAATATGGTACCGGTAACATAAGAATACATTTTATTTGCACACACTTATCTTTATTCACTTTACACATAAAATTGACTTCACAAGGAAAAAAACAATTGCCCACCATAAAAAAATTATTATATCACGTAGCTGTGGGTGCACATAAACTTAAAAATAATCATTAAAAAAAAGGGCATTGAATTAAATTTGAAGTTATACATATAATGATTAAGAAACTAGTATGTGTAATGCGCCGCTATTTTTACAGCAAAACAGAAGAGATAATGGAAGCGAAAAAAGACAGGGACAGTAAGGCAGAGGCACGGCATGTGACTAAGACAAAGAATCCTCACTGACCCGGCCTGCAACTCCCCCCCCCCCCCCCGGGGCTTCCAAGGAAAATACACCAGTGTCCCCTTCTGGCATTAAGTAATTTATTGCTTCACGCTGCTTGGGACAACAAATGTCAAAGATTATGATGGTAGCTTTAGAAATGCTCTACCAATAACATCAGTAAGGGTAAGTTTTCCATAACCTGAAAACCGTGGATACTAGAAACTAGTATGGGATTGGAGAGAAGGTATACAAAAGCTAATCTGTGTATAACTGAAACTGCGGTTCAAGATACTGCGGTCGGCGAGGGATTACTGTACCTATTTTTGTAAGTGCCACAAATTTTCGACTTTTTCAACCTAAACTTCTCACGGTTCCTGGGGATTGAGTCATAACACAGATGGTCGTAATAGCGGGGTTTTACTGTATTATAATCAATAGGGTCGCTCGATTCACTAGTGACTCGTATACTAGGGTGTGAGTCAGAAATTATCTGATTTAATACAGCTTGTTGCAATAAAGCACGCCTCTCACGTAGCCTATTGAGCCGCGGACCTGCTGTTCACAAGGGCAACCCAAGTAACTAAACCTTGTGCCCTGTATCGGCAGCGGGTGCACTGGAGTCTCAGGCATTAGGTTTTTTGTCAGACCCTGCCTCCTGGGGATACAGCACACTACACGACCAGATAAAGACGTGAAGTAAGTTTCAATTAACTGCACACTGACTGAATACACTTCACTGAAATTAGATACTGAATTAATAAGCAATACAAATAATACAGATCAAAAATTAAAAATTACAGTAGTCGACACACAAGGGGGTAAATTTGATACGTAATATTTTATTACGTTTAAAAATCACAGAGTAGCAAGACCAGGCTAATGAATACACTCTATAAGTTAAGAAAGGAATGATATTAAAACACTTAATTAAAATGAACAGGCGAAGGCAAGCCTGGGAAAAATTTAATGAATAAAAATTAATTTATATGAAAATTCCTAATTAATAATAAAACTAAAGTTTACTCTATTTCCATTGTAATTGTAACAAAGGGCTATATTCATGGGGAAGTAAATCGCGCAACAACCTGTTACTGTGGAGTCAAAGGAAGTTGACTGAGGTAAGGGTGAGTTGGTACAGGTGTGGGATTTACCAGACGTGGAGAGCTGTTCCTGGGCGATCAGCTGAAGGAAGCCTTGTCCAACTGGGGCTGAAGTGCTGGTGGCCTTCTGCAAGCTGCCAGCTTGAGGTAGTGGTTCGAGATAGGCCTCGGGCTGCTGAAGCGAAGGAGGTTGAACCCTGGGTGGGCTGCAGATGAGGAGAGAGTCTTCCGCAGATGGCCGGCGAGCTCCAGCGTTTCTGCTGGACCACGGGGCTGTACTTCCATTTATACGAAAATCGCCCTGTGTCAGCGATTCTCCGGGTGCACGGGGGTAGCGTAGATTTCCAACACAGGGGCTGGTTTATCTGCTGCAGGTGCGCCGCTTAATTTCTTATCTCCCCTGGTGGAAGCGATGACATTTTCATCCACCCCGGACTGAGGCAGGCGGGCCGTGATATCAGAAGGTCACGGGGGTGCTACTATCTTGAGGGTCGAGTGGAACTTCTTGGCCAGGCAGGGTAGCGTAGTATATTTAAAATAATTAACATTATTCCTTTGCCGGAGTTGCTCTGGCACGTTCCTTTTTGATTGGATGTGGAAGAATAAATTCAGAGGTGAAGTTCAATTACTTAGTTGACTCATTAAAGCCTGACGTAATTTCAATATATATTATTTCTAAGTCTCAGCGGCCAATGAATTTGAATTTTCCCCGCGCTTGGCGTGCTCAGATGGGGCAAAGTCGCCCGTAGAGTGCGCATCTCAGTAGCGCAGAAGGCTGGCATGCATCTATATTTGGATATTACAGTATGAATAGTAATGCTAGTTGATGGCCCCACTCTATGTTGAGCCAAGGAAACTTGGCTCTCCACAGAACTTTGTTTTCCACCCTCCTTCCTGGTGTATCTATACAACACACGCATAAGTTACTTGGCTAATCATATGATGCCGTCGGGTGAGACACAAGACGAACGATGATATAAAAACTTACTAGTAATTTGGGCGCCAGCGGTGCTCCCAATCACCGCACTATTGAGACTCAGGGTTCACAGGGATGTTGTGGGTTCTGTGTGTCCGTCTCACCCGTGCGTACTTACAAACACATTGACAATACTAAACTTTTAATAAAATCACTGAAATAAACAATAGATAAAACTTACGTGGCTAGGACACTGTCACTACTGAATAAAAAATTGAGTTCACTATAGACTTGTTTAATTGATATTGTTTATACACATCAACGTGCCAATGAAATGGTTATCTCAGTCATGACTAGCCAATTCCGCTTGGGTGCTCCCCAACCCGTAATTAATTTAGCGCATGCCTAAATGGATGATATCACCGAGGTGCGTGAAAGCACAGCCTTCACAAGGGAAGAGGGCCGACAGCTGCTAGGATGGACTAACGGTTTTTCCCTTAAGACAGGACACTCTGAATTACAAATGAATACCATTAACACACGTGATTACTCGGCATCACTAACGCAAACTCGTCGGGGCTCGCCCTCAAGCACGTGGTTAGTGTGGTGACGGCCTATACACAGAGATGGCTAGGACGGGAGTAATTGCACCATACACTACTTACACAATTACATAGACCCTTGAATGAGACATGAAATAAGATGAGACACAAAATGAATATTCACAATAAACACACAAACATGTGAAAACAAGTTTAGGTGGCGTGGATGCCGTCAGATGAAGTTTGTAGTGGACCGCATGGTGCATGTGAAATTGCAATATTTCTGTGTGGAAATGGCAAACTAAATTCAAATAAAGTATTATTTGTGTTGAGCACGTGGTTTTCTTTATGATTAGAGTCGTTACAGGCTTGTAACAAGCCTGATGGCAGTGAAATCAAACATTACTGACACCACATGGTCAAGTACAAAAAGCATTAATTTACATGAAAAATACATATAACCCTGAAATAAATGATTGCACATACAATGTTATATAAATAAGCTCTTAAAACGCAATTATGGCGTATACAATGGCTTGGCTTCAGTCGGCCACATGGTTATACGTGATGTTGCCATAAAATAGTCAAACACGAAAATTACCCTTAAATACATACAGAAAAATAAAGCTCTTAAAATTGTGTGTAGCAATTATGCAGAAGTTACACTGAAATGCCATAAACATAGGTAGATGGTGTCTGATTCAAAACGTGTGGGTCACGTGACCTTTCAGACATCTTTCTCCTCCTCCTCGATTAAGTTAAAAATGCCACAAGGGCGTAAGAACTAGTAAAGCGGAAGCATAATGCTGGGGAAAATGTCTGCCAAAAACGTATGCAAGCAAAGATTTACCGCTAAACTACATTGACTATGGAAACCTACATCAGTGAACAAAGTTGTAGTGCGTGCGTGACAGTGTCTTACCTCGCCAGCTCTCCTCAACAGACTGTCCAGATACAAGCGTCACACGGACCTATCATAGCCGCCTACGGGGTTCACATAAGAGGAAGTGCTATGCATGCCGAGTGAAATACTTTATATTGAAAATAAAATGACACAAATTAAATTAGATATTGTTTTACATTTATATAATTTTTTTATGAGTTTCAATATTATTTTAATGTCTCTTTGTGATGGCATTCATGCCTGAATATTACATGTTCTTAAGCTTGGCGCCTCAGGCACTTTGAATATTCATAACCAAACAATTAAAATCAGTACAAGCACTGTAAAACATCTTAAGACATATTTAACACTGTAAACACAATATAACACATTTTATTAGATATTGTTTTACATTTATATAATTTTTTTAAGAGTTTCAATATTATTTTAATGTCTCTTTGTGATGGCATTCATGCCTGAATATTACATGTTCTTAAGCTTGGCGCCTCAGGCACTTTGAATATTCATAACCAAACAATTAAAATCAGTACAAGCACTGTAAAACATCTTAAGACATATTTAACACTGTAAACACAATATAACACATTTTACCCTGAAATAAACATTTATAAGAAAGGTCAAAATTATCAGCCTCATTGCGCACGTGTGGGACACGTGACACGTGAGCGCCATCATGGGCTCTAGCGCCGCTGTCTGTTAGCCGGCGTCTGCGCAGCAGATTTGTGCACTTTACAGGCGACTTTGCTCTACCAATGAGCAGTCAAAAGCTTGGGGCAAGTCGTAAACAGTGGCAGAGTACTTTCACGTACCAATAAAAGGGGCTCTATATGTTGGACAGTCATGGACATAAAGATTATTAACGCTTTTAATTATGAATTGTAAAGCCCGCCCAGAACCAAGCACGTGATCGCCACCATTTTTGAATAAATATGATTTTATTTGATGGACCTATACCCTGAAATTATCTAAGAAGGAAGATCCAGCAACACCCCAGGATCGCAGCATCTCTACTGCCCTGTGACATCACACACGCCAGCCTCGAGCCGAGGTGGATAACTTTGTCGTCACCTCCACCCAGGGACATAAGAAATGAGCGGCGCCGCCGCCGCAATCCTGATAAACCAACCCCTGCGATGAAAGGCTATGTTACCTTGCACCCCGGAAAATCGCTGATCTAAGGGGTTTTCTACTATATAAGGAAGTACAAACATGCCTCTCGCCAAAGACGTCGGGCTCTCCAGCCACAGAGGTCAGCGAGCATTCCCTGGTCTACAAAACCTTGTCTCTCCTTTCCCACAGCCTGCAACAGCTTCAACCCTCCAGCAGCTTGAGAAGGTAGCCCCAACCTACAGCTTGAGAAGGCTTCCAGTGGCCTGTGAAGGCTGCACTCTTCCAGCCACTTGTGGAGGCAGCACTTCCAGTGGCTTGTGAAGGCTGCACTCATCCTGAAGCTTACAAAGTCTTGTCCACTCCAGCCGACCGCAAGAGCGGCTCTCTCTCCAGAGGTAATCCCTGTCGTCCACCACCTACACCTGTTTACTCCAGTCACTCCTTTGACTCCACGGTAATAGGTCGCCACAACATTTTAACCCTTTATGACAATTACCCCCCCCTTTTTTTATAGCTAAAATACGGCAAAGAAAGTCAAATTACGCCATTTTTAAATATGTTTAAATTTGGGTATTAATTTTACTAGGCTTACCTTCGCCTACCTTCATTACGCAGATTATTCATTCTTAGCTAGTGTGTATTAATCCAACAGGGATACCCAGTTTCATTTTACATAATAATAAATATTATGTCTCACTGAAGTTCTTTGACTACCATCATTTTAACATTAGTACCCTGCTCATTATTGTTGTGCTTTTGTTTATTGTGAGAAATTTGTAAACCTAATGCCCAGTAAAAGAGACGGAACGCAAGGTCGCATTCAACGGCAAGAATGTCGAGCGAGACAGAGATTGATTAGTGTACATTCAGAAGTAG
This sequence comes from Dryococelus australis, assembly GCA_029891345.1. Classification (NCBI taxonomy): domain Eukaryota; kingdom Metazoa; phylum Arthropoda; class Insecta; order Phasmatodea; family Phasmatidae; genus Dryococelus; species Dryococelus australis. The sequence goes on from CM057006.1 coordinate 61,539,120, forward strand.
GAATCGAGGGTGAGGACACTTCCACTCCGGCGGAACCTGAGTTCGGACCTTGACCCATCTCACCTTTGATTCCCCTCTATCAGAAATCTGAGTAAGATGCATATCTAGGTGCTTGCTGACCATGGTTAGCTCCTGAACACGTGAACAGCCCCAGCTGGAGACGACTCCACTGACTGTGTAACTGTAACACCGCCCAAACCAGTTGAGAGCAAAGTAGATCAAAAGACAAGTACAATTTGGTTAGCTTCAGGACAAATCATCCGAGTTAAACCACCCATGAAAGCTACTCCAAGAACCTTTCAGATGGGATCCTCCCACTACACGGCTCCCCACTCGACCTATCACGACCCGCCGGGGTAAGATCAGTGAAAAAACACAGCGGAAGGATTTCCAGATGAATAGGGAGGGCAATCAGCGCTCCATTCACTAATCCGAAAGTAGGACGTGCAACATGTTATATGCTATTACGGTAAAGTGAGCAGTTTTGAAAGCTCTATCAGTTGAAATAATAGTCAAATTATTTATTTATTTTAGCCTTGGATGTTAACTTCTGAATGTGGTGGAATATAACACTGTGTTTATTGCTTACACTGCAATATTTATTTAAAAAGATGGTTAAAGGATGAAAATGCCTGAAAGAAAAAGTAACTGGGCCTCAAAAGTGCTCATTTTACTGTGAACAGTCTATAAATGATAGGACAGAGCTGCACAGCCACCAATGTGCAGCATTAATATGGCAAACAATGGCTACAAGCAGTGTACAGCATGTGTCCTGTTTGCAGCATCTGAATGCACTACAACCAGCTTTTTATCAGCATTTAGTGATTACCACACATGACACACAGAGAGATCCTCTTCATTGTAGACACATGTATGTATGAAAATACTGGATTGTGGATGTACTTAGACTTGACAGTTTACATACTGAAAAGTAGTAGCAAGTGATGGTCAATGTTTCTTGAAGAGACACATGTTTCAGTACAGTATAAATCATTTAACAAAATAAAAAGAAAAAATGTATAGTCTGTCTTAAAATCAAAAAAAGATATAGATGGACAAAGAAAGGGTGTTTGCCTTTCTGTAACAACATTTTTTAATCAAACATAATATTTTGAAAATAAGGCCACCAAAATTTTTACTTTGGTCAACAGGATAAAATAATGTCTCCACAAATTAGTATGTGGACATGTAATTTAGCAGGATTATTTTATCTTTAAAATGGACAAAATTTTTGCAGTTAATAATAGGTATTGAATATATATACCTCACTTCAAATGTATGAAACATTGCACTGTTGAACGTGAAAGGTTGCAGCAAACAAGATTGGCGTGTGCCGCTTATACTATTAATTAACTACGATTACGACTCATCGCTCTTTACGTGAAGTATACCCTTACTTCAACCTACGTAACAGTTGTCTACTTCAACCATCCACGTGAGAATTGTGCATACAATACTTTGCACATAAATTCTCGGCCGCTTAAATCTCCCAGAGGACCGAGCACGTGTCCTCAAGGTTACGCAACCAGCGAGCACACCGACTCCACCCCTCCCCTCATGCTGAGTACCAAAGAGCTTTAGCCACTTCAGGTGCGGCCGAGCGCCACCGAAGATACTCGAACCAAGGAACGATGACCCTCCCACGCCAGCCTCCATGGCAGAAGGAAGTTAAACGCCTTCCCCGTACCCTACTGTTGCAGTCTAGAATTCGCACTATATAAGTCAGTGAGCAGCGAGGCTGCAGCAGTCATTCTTGCATCCTCTCTCATAACATCCCGAGCACTGCTCAGTGCTGGGACCTCCAGAGAGCTACCAAGTCTTAAGTACGCTCCCAGTGGCTACTTCCAACAACGACGACCAGTCATCCAACGAATAGTGAACACGCTAACACTCGTTAACTTCACTTTCTCTCTTCTAGACATCCGCTTTCTTTAGTACAGTTTAGTGGTAAAGTATTTTTCACGTCTAGAACAATCTTTCCCCTTTTAACCTAGGACCAAGTCGCCTACACCTGGCTAACATAAGTGACCTTCAGCACTCCTCTCTGTGGTAGGAGGTAGCACGAGTCCCATGTTTATTGATTTTTCAATAAACATAGTTTAGTTCTCTATCCTTACGCTTTTACATTTACAGAGTACCTTGCTATTTTGCCCACTAGGAACAATGCACATCATGCACTGCCGACAGAAAGTGAGTATTTTCCTAAAACTGAATTAACACACCAATTAGACAGCCGCCTGTTTCTTCCCAACCACCCGAGCACTGGTAGTGCTGGAGGGGAGGAACAGAGGAGCCACAACCACTAGGAATACTTTCATCCAAGGAGGGGCAGCAAGCCCAGGTTATTCCCTTGCTTCGAGCACTGATAGCGCTGGAGTGACCATTGCCCGAGTCTTGCCATTCAACCTTGCCTAATTCACATCCAGTAGAGGCAATGGTGGTCCAAACAGCTCAACATCTCTGATCAGCCCGCCAAGCGTGGGGGACCAATGGAGACTTTTACCGAGCTCGTGCCAGCAAGCAGCTATTGGACTGACACTGTTAAATTGTCTCTCGTCCAGGTGTACTACATATGTTGTTTAAGTAGCGACACTCTATGCCTTACAAGGTAAGGCATGGTCAAAGGCATAGGGAGCAAAACCTAGCGTTTCTTGCTGCCAAACAGTGGTCTGCATTCACCGCTCCTACGCAGGAAAGGCAAGCGGAATGGGACCAAGCCGTCACAATAAGGCGCCAAGCAGTTGTGACTGCTCCCGTGGTATTTGTATATTTTTGCTGCATATTCACACCAGCCAAGAGTACCACCCGGTTCCGAGAGGAATGGTTTACAGGACCGATGCTAGGTACGGCCTGGCCAATCCCACGTTCTGGAGCAGGGAATCTGCTGCCTGGAATCGTTAATATGGCGTGGGGCAACCCCGCACCCATTTAGTTGAGACCAAGGATCGAAACCTCAGTTTCATCAGCATCACAGAGATCATCTGAGTAAGTCAGTAGCTAACACCTCTCACCAGCCACCGATTAAACTGTATAAAACCACGATATTGGTCTAGCGTACAAATCCTAGACAATCGTGCCAAGCAGACCTTAACCGAGCATGCGTCAAGATCAACAAACGGAAGTTGGGACAGCATTGATCCTGTACCATGATTTGCCTGTTCCTTAGCAGGGTTAGGACACAGCTGGTATAGTTGTTAGCTAGCTTAGCTTATTGTAAGTTAGTAGGTAAATAGGTTAACAAGTTGCTATTTTGAAACAGGTGCTGTAAATGATATTTAATTTATGATTTTTTCAGTTTTTTTTTTTGTATTTACATTTCAAATTTTTTTTTACAATTTTAAAAGAAAAATGTTTGGTAAATGTAACCCTAAGATATAGGCCGTGTCCAAACTTGTAAGTGTGCTTACTCTCACTCTCCACTCACACTCTGGCTCACTACCAAGCGAGGTGGCGCAGTGGTAACTCACTCGAATCGCATCCGGGAGGGCCCAGGTTCGATTCCCGGTCCGGCCATCCTGATTTCGATTTTTCATGGTTTTCCTAAATCACTCCAGGCGAATGATAGGATGGGTCCCTAACAAAGGCCATGCCATGGCTGATTCCTTCCCAATTCTTCCCCAATCACTCTTACCTGTGCAACTTGCACCGTCTCTAAGGACCTCAGTGTCGACGAGACATTAAGCCTAATTACCTACCTACCTCTAGCTCACTCTACCAAACTGAAACTTGTGGCCTCTGTATGCCTTCGGCATTACATATTTCCCTGACCGAAATAGTACTAGAAATATATAGTGAAAAATAAAATACTGCTTGCCATTCACTTGACTCAAATAAATTTACAGTGTTATTTAAAATAACTTATTTTCATTTGCCATATTTTTAGGAGTTTTAAAAATTTGAATTATTATGTGCCAATTAGAGTACTTAATAATACGCTTGCAATTAACCTAAAGGAAACAAGAGCATAACATTTGTAATTTGTTTTGTTTCATAGCTTACGCAATATTGTCAGTATTACACATTTCGCAATCGTAATGATTAAATTACGTCAATAAAATATTTCTAACACCTCTGCAGAGACAAAATATACATGCCAAAATATTCAAGGTTAGATTTGAAAACAACATGACTGCCAGAGAATGTGCGAGAGCGAGCTTTTTTACAAATGAATTTTAACTACCTCAAAAGCAGATACCAGTATTATTATAATTTTAATTACATTTTATTTTACAAATTTCACCAGGTATGGAATACACAGAGTTTGTAGCAACACCAAAGCCAGCAATATCAGTTTAGGTTTAATTTCAAATCACCTGTTACTAAAAGACAAAAATGAAATTAAGAAAATAATTTCTCGGTTGCAAAAATTAAATTCTTTGTTTGTGAAAACATGTCCCACAAGATAACCAAGTGCGGTAATTTCCATCAAGATTAAATCATTTTGGTTGCTGAAATGATTTGGTTGGACTATGGCAGAATGTAACTGATACAGATTTTGGGATTACCACGGCCAATGTATCGTATACTCTGTTTCATATAACTTCGGTAACTTTTGACAGTTCTCTAAAAGAAGTGCAGCCACCATGTATCCCTCTGCCACAGCTGTTCTGTGGGTGAAGAAAACTATCTTTGTAAACAAACTATGAATCCAATGGCAAGCATTGAAAGAATGACAATTTCTGTCCAGTACTTAGGCTACTGTAGCTGGTTGCCATTCCCAACTGTTTTCTTTTTGTTATGATCACGTAATATACTAGTTAGGGTTCTGTTTTATTTAATGGTGGGACGGGGAATTATAGTTTAACATCTTTCGTGAGACGTGATTTTTTTTGTGGCTCTTCTCATGAGAGAGCGGTGATTGGAACTTGCATTGTTTTGATGATGCAGTGGAAAATTTTGTTCATACGGATATAGCATTCAATTTACTATAACTCAAAAGTTTTAACTTCATTGAAAGAACTAAATGCGATAAATATGTCGCTGTTCGTACCGATGCGAGAAATGCTTAACAGATAAATATCATTGCATTTTTTATATAATGAACTACACCAAAATGGTGCTTATTTACGCCAAATACATTCGAAAACCTCCTGCAAGAACACAAACCAATAAATACGTCACTGTTAATACAGATGTGCGAAATGCACATTGTAAACATGTTAAGCAAATTTAACTTCTACATAAAAATCGTTAAGAGTTTCAATCAAATAAAAGTCCAAATAGATTAAAAATATTCGAACAACAATTTAAGAAAACATTACTTATAAAACACACAAACATACTGTTAACTTCGTAATTCCTAAACACGAGCCAGCTTTGGATGATTAATTCACTAAAATCACTTGTAGGCTACTGATACGAAATAATGTAACGCGAAGGTCACAGAAAATGGTTGACCACAGCACACAACAAACCATTTTACAAAGTGGCAGACACGTGTCAATAGTTAATTTCACTGAGGAGACTGTTCTAAAAAGGCACCTACGACGAACTACACTTAATGAAATACGTAAATACAAAATTAATTAACTGCATATTATAATATTCAGAGCTCACCAGCAAGGAATTCTCGCATATTAATAAATTATGGCAGAAGAGAGCACAATGGAAATGGCTTTTCACCGGGCAGGTGAAGACCATAGACAACAGACTCAACATAGATTGGTGGAGACCTTTCACATAACCGTGATGTTTGCAAGTTCTACCATAATATTTCTAAATATTTTTAAAGCCCTTGCTCTATAACTCAGAAAAATTTGTATTAGTCTATGAGTGTAATTTTAACCATAAATGTTGTAATTATTATTAATTTTCCACATTATAATTTTTAATTGCGAGTACTATTTTCTTTTAAAATGGTTGCAAATAATGTCAACATAACACGCATCCTGCAACAACAATCAACTAACACAGTACTTTGCAAATGGGAGCTTGGGAGCTTTAACTGTTTATATGCTGTGTACAATAGTCACGTCTGTCAAATTTTATTGAAGTTATATGAAACGAAGTATATCTGTCCAGCCCTACTTAATACAACAGCACTGGTATTTGTACTAATATTTGCAGTATAGCACTCTTGTATGCAATTACAAACACTATTAAAAAGAGAGACTCTGCTAGTAAATACTATCCTACCTCATTCGTCATAACATCCCAAATTCCATCGCAAGCCATCAATACGAATTCCCAGTCTTCAGACAACTCTCGGACTTCCACATCTGGATACGCTACCAAAACAAACAAATAACTACACAAACATTGAGGAATCTTAATACTCAAACTTAACGTAACAGCAATCCCTTAATCTACAGCACAGTTAATAAGAAACTCTTAACAAATTTTTATTCAAAAAGTTATAAATTACACTGTGTACAATTCTTCATCATAATATGCCATAAAACAGGACCAAAGTAAAACACTATATAAACCAAAATTAAATTCACACTATATGAAATTAGTCCTGCCTATGTGTTATTGCCACCTCATGTTTTTACACATTACAACTTCATAATATCAATGCACCAGTTTCTCTTGTTTCACCCACCCCCAATCCCCTGTTAATTTTGCATGGTCCCATTAAAATTCCTGTTTAAACCACATTAAGTGTTTGCATTGTGTTTAGTGTATATTCGAGATTGATGACAAGAGGTAATTTGGCATCTGGATTGGATTGGAAGCTACACTTCCTGCTGAGAACACTGATGTGCCGAAGGTAAGCCAGTCTCAGCAGTAGCAGATGAACTATCATGGCGGGTAAACACAAATTCTAACCGAGAAACTGTACTGCTGTTATCTGCAGAGGATGCAAAAATACTAAGGATGGCTTAGTATTCAATTGTTTTCCTCAATTGTTTTACACATCTGTTAGTAATGATATGACAACAAACTCGTCGGGCATAGGGACACCATTTATTTCTTCTGCTGGAACTATTGAAGAGAGTTCCGTCACCGAGATCAGTGACTGGCTGTTGGCATTCCTAAATAGTTTCCTGCTGATGAGTAAACTCAGCACTGTCAGTAGAAAAAGGAACGTCTACATAGCGTACTGTAGACATGAACTTAATTTGTCAATGGATTGTTGGCAATCCTGTATACAGCAGGGAATTTCTGGCTGCCTAGGTTAAGAGGGCACTGTAGACTTGTAGGTAAGCAGATTGCTTGTGTCGCGAGTTTTTGGCTATATCGTTGTTCAAAAATGCAATCATGTGTTATTGTAGTCATTTTTTTTCACCATTTGCACTGTTGATACAACATTTTTTGTACTCCGAGCTGGATTCATGCCAGCATTTTTGTCAATAGAAATTTCGTCCCTTGTGCGAGCTCAGTAATGGTGTTGGTCACAAGTGTGTGGACTCGTGAACTGTGCATGTAACATGTAAATTCAAATTGGTGTGTTCAAGATCCCAGACCTAAGCTACATCTGCTATTCAATGGACTGTGAAACAAAGAATTCTTATTTGTTGTAGTTTCTCCATTGTTAAGCAGTTTGGTGCACGTGCCTGGTGGTTCTTAATGTATAATCTTGTACAGTGTTGTGTATAATCACTGGAGTTGCACATGGTTAGCATTCCAGTCGTGTTTTTGTTTGGAATTGCCTGGTACGGTGTGCTGTGCATAGGTTAGTATTTTTGTGCAAGTATCTCTCTGTTTTTCTCATGGATCGCAGAGCGTGACTTTGTGTTATGAGAAGGATAGTAGTGGTTTTCTGTACTTGCTAGCAAATGGTTTTCCCTACTTTTGTCATTTGCTTTGTTTTTTTTATTGTGTCACTGTTCTCTCGAAATGGCAGAATTACAATTGGCACTTATACATCTTTGCCTGGCTGAGGATCATCTTAAGCATACTTACTGTCTCTAGCAAATAGTCTCTAACAATCTGTCGAAACGTAGTTGGTTAGTTGCAACGAGTTATGACCTACCAAAGGTTTGCAAACATTTTGATGCTAAGTAAGTTATGGTAGAATTAGTTACAGTTGAGTCCGCAAATGAGATGGTAGAGGTCGACCTGGGCGCATGTGCTCGTTTAGCAGATTTTAAAGAAAAGTACTTTCTAGCAATGACTACTGTAGATGCTATTACCAAAGTATCAAAGAATAATGTACAGGCTTGTGCTTCCCCAAAATAATGAGTTTGTGGGTTGCCTTACCAAAAGCAACTCTTTCTACTTTCGAGGGTGGCCCCAGGTAATGGCCAAATTTCTCCAACCCATTTGCCGAACTTGTTAAGAATAATGATGACTTGTCCCCAGTAGAAAAATTGACTTACTTGAAGACTGCACTTCATGGCAAACCCCCAATCACTGCCAATGTTGGATGCAAACTTTGAGGTTGCATGGAAATTACTAGTTGATTGTTATGAAAACAAACCATTTCTTGTCAGTGGGCATGTTGAGGCCTTGCTGCAGGCACCTTCAACTTTAGTTGATTCACCCACCTCAATGTATCATCTACTGTGTATTCTCAATGAAAACTTGTCTACCCTTAAGACCTTTGGAGTGTCAGTCAATCAGCGGGACTTAATATTATTACCTATTATGTGCAAACAATTAGATACTACTCTACAAACAGTGAGAGATGACTCAGGGGACTGAATTGCCAACACTGAAAGAATTGCTAGCACTCCTTCAAAGACACTGTCAAGCCTAAGAGCCTGTTAGATAAAGTACTGCTAAAAGGCCTAATATATACACAGATGATCAAGTCCAAACCTATACAGGTCATGTCTAATTCAAGACACCCCATACCCCAGGATCTTCAAAATACCTGGCTAGCTCTGTACAAGGTGGATGCTGTGTATGTACCAAGATCCACAGGTTGTACATTGCCCAAAGTTTTGTAAACAGAATCCAAAGGAGTGATTTTCTTAAACAAAATTAGTTGTGTTTAAATTGCGTTCTCCCCTCGCACCGCTTCACTAATTGTCCACCGTCGTCATCTTGTCATCAGTGTGAGATGTGCCACAATATGTTGTTACATTTTGAACAAATTAATGCAGAGACCAAGTCACCACACCAATCAGAAATTGCATCTGCTCAGAGTTTAGAACCCAGTCTCCTGCAGTACTGTCTACCATTATGCCTGATGTTTGTACTTCTGCCCTAGTTGATGTTTTTGATACCTCAGGAACATCACAGGTAGCTTGAGTGCTCCTGGACACCATCTGCCAAGTGAGCAACCTCACAGAGCGTTGCATCCAGAGTCTTGGTTTGGCCCAGCAGTGGACCCACCTTCCATGTTATGGGTTCTTAAATACTCAAGTCAATGTTGCTAAATTGTTCACGACTATTGTCGTCACCCCTCACGATGTTCTTGACTTGCAGTTTGCCATGGATGTGTTTGTGCTTCCACACATAATCAATAGTTTGCCTAATGTCAAATTTTCCCAGAAAGTGCGCTGTTCTGTTGCCCGCCTGAAGTTGGCAGATCCAGCCTTTTGACACTCCTCAGTCTGCAGACCTGCTCATCAGTGCACACTTGTTCCCTCGACACTTAACTCGAGGTAAAATTGATAGCTCTCCCATGGCACTTGACTGAGGTTTGGGTGGATTCTCATGGGTCAGGTAGCATCAGAACATCCTTAATCTTCTTTGACATAATATTGCATATCATTGTTGACCTTGTCTCCATTGAGGGCATTGTCAAACATTTTTGGGAAGTTGAGGAATTCCTGTCAAAAAACATAGATCTGCTGATGAGGTGACACGTGAGGACTTGTTCATGGAAACTCATAGCCATGACGAGGCTGGCAGATATGTAGTCTCATTGCCATTTCACTCCACAGCGCCTAAGATGGGGTAATCAAGACCACAAGCTCTGAACCGGTTCCCTTCAGTGGAAAATTGTCTTAATGGAGACCCAACACTGAAACAAATTGAGTAGATGCAAGATTACCTAGTCATGGGACATATGGAGAAGGTTCTAGAATTCCAACTGTTTTCCTCACCAACCTATTATTACATTCTCCACCATTTTGTGATTAAGCTGGAAAGCAAAACCACTAAATTACGTGTTGTATTTGATGCCTTGTCCAAGAGTTTAACTTTATGTGTCTCTAAATGACACACTGCTAATGGGACCCAGGTTGCAACGGGATATCATTGCGGTACTTCTGAAGGTTAGACTGCATGAAGTGATATTGAAGAAATGTATCACCAAATTGTAGTATGTCCTAACCACCAGAATGTTCCAGTTCATTGTTTGGCATTTTGATTGGAGTAGTCCAATGGAGGACTACTGTTTGAAGAGTGACGTCTTTCAACCCCATACTTAGCTATTCGAACCTTGCAGCAATTACCTGGGGTTGAAAGGAGCATATTTCCTGCAACCGCCAAAGCTCTTCATAATGATTACTACTCGAGATCTGCGCAGGCCATTTGTTAGTTTCTGACTTCTTTAGTGGTGTGGGAGGTAGCGGTGAAATGGCTCATGGAACGTGCCACAAGAGATCATAATGCAGGCTGCGACTTCCACTAGTTGAACTGGTTGCAGTTCTCCTCTGCCGAGCTGCTTCCTCATATTTCCAGGAATACACTTGGTCAGCATCCTGTACTTCCCCTTCCAGACCTATCAGGGCTAGCTCCTTTGTAGCCATTTTATCTTGCTCAGCCCTGTAGTGAGGCACAAGAGTTACAGAGTAGAGAGGAAGACAGTGGGTGTACCGTAGAGGCAAGCACAACCTGAAAGGAAGTGGATGTAGGCAGGCGGGTGTCAGTGGAAGGTCTGGCTATTGGCCCACAGAAAGGCAGGAAGTCGCCATAAATACACGTATTACATAGTCAGAGCTCCCCGAGGGGAGGCTGTTGTTCTCCATGCGAGTGGGTTGGCTGGTCTGGAAGTCGCCAGCAAACCCAAGCACTAACAGAAGGGTGCAACAGTAGTATGGACCACCACTTCGTAAAGACGGGTCTCCCAATAGGTGTGGATGGGATCTGGTGTAGGCACGTGCCTGCTCCTGCAAAAATGTCTGAGGTAATTTGGGCGAAACAAGATGCTGAATAATCGTGGCTGCGAGTGAGAACTCAACCAAGTTAGGATTATGTCTGTCTATTACTTGAAGAGTAAACACATACAAAACCCGCCTGTACCTTTACTAGGGCCTAAAGAGCCATCCCTAGGATTCCAACCAGTGTATGATGCCTAGACCCCATAGACACGGTGGTTTGGGGGAAGGGTGGCAGGGTAACCACAGTGTAACGGTAATCGGACTAATGATAATTAGGTACATGGCTAGCAATGTATCAGAGAAGCAGGGCAGGTTTCAGTGAGCTGCTAGGCAGAGTGACATTCTACAGCTGACCTGATGGCTTATAAGCGAAGGCTTGTGATGAGCAAAGGCTTGTGGTGTCCGTGCGCGTTCGGGCAGAGTGACACTCTACGACTGAGCTGCAATAATCAACTATGGCTAGTGAAGTCAGTGCATGGTTGGGCAGAGTTTTTTCTGGAAAATGAGCTGCGAGAATCAGCCTCAAACTTCTGGTGGTGCACTTCCCCTTTGCAGCCAAGACTAGAGCGGTAAGTAGGCCCGATGTGTGGAGTGGGTTACAGGCTGACAGGAGTCATCAGCTGATCTGCAGCAACCCTGGAGAAGCACCGTGATATGTACGGCTAACATCTCTTCTTGGAGGGAGGCTGTGACTGTGGCAAAGCTAGAATGCATTGTGACATGCCCATGGTACGTTAAGATATTGTAGAAAAAAGAACTAGTTTCAACTGTAAATTTCATCTCCTCTCATTCACTGGTCCAGCTGGCTCATCTTATGAACTGCATGGATTCTGTGACAATTCAGAGATTGGATATGCGGCAGTAATATATTTGCACATCACCAACAGTGGTCACAGTACTATCACTTTTCTGTTTGCTAATAAATCAAAGGTTGTGCCAATCACATCTCAGTCCTTTGCCTCATCTGGTGCTCTGTAGTACACTGCTGTTATATCAACTGATCCATCATGTGTTGGAAATGTTTGCCACTGCCTTTTCTTTCTCATGCATCCATGCTTGGACAGACTTGCATGTTGTTTTGTCAAGGACTGACTTCTTACCTCATCAGCTGAAAGCCACGTACCTTCAGAATGAAACTCGGCTGACTGTGTCTCTTGTGCTCTACCTGCTCAGCTGATAAATCATCCTTTATGGTGGACAGGTCCATCATTGTTGCAGGATCCTTATCAGTGGCCTGTTAAGCCTACCAATAAGATCATAGACTCTAGTGTTCTCAAATGTAAGGTGACGTCTTCTGGTACTTTTGTTCCATCGGACGATATTGGGATGATGATTGCACACTTTAGCAGCCTGGCCAAGATAATTTGACTCATGTCCTTTGAACTGAGGTTTGTCCATAATTTTTGTATCACTGGTTCACGTGTGATCAGGAATCTGAGTCCCCTAGAGGTTGGAGAATACTTTGCAAGTTCTGTTGTTGCGTATGCAATCTATTTCCTTGCAGGACGAGCTTGCTGCTTTGAGGAAAGGTCAATACGCTTCTAGAATTTGAAAACTGTTCCTTTCATTGATAAGGCTGGTCTGCTTAGGGTGGTCAGTATATTCCACAACTCTGACGGTTCTCCTGCTTCTGTGGGTGGCCTATCTTCCTTGGCGCCTGGTGAATAGGAGTTGACCACCAGTACCTCGAAGGGGGCCTACACTGTCTCTTTCTGTAGCGGCCCGGTAAGAAGGAAATGTGGTTTGCATATGCCAGCATTTCCCTCCTTCTGGCACTTGGTCCTTCGCTTCCACCCCTGGTGGGGTCCTATGTGGGGCCTCTGCGTACCTGGAGATCACTGGTGGTGCCTTCCTCTCAGGACGGCATCATTGTAGGGGTTACCTGGGGTTAAAATTCCTGGAGTTCCTCCTCCCTAGCGATCTCGTGATGATCCAATTCTCTTGCTGGAGGGCCTGTTTCCACAGCACCAATGATCTCCATCTCACCCAGGTCCTTGGAGACCTTCGGGACCAGCATGATGTTGGCTGGAGATGGGGCCTCTTCAGGTTCCCCCACCTCGACAGCTTGCTTGTACTGTTCCGGCTCTCAGACTGGAAGCTGTTGACTGTTGGTTATGCCCTGGCTTGACGGCATGATGACCGGGGCCGGCGGTACCGGGTGTACCTCGCCCTGCACAATCATGGTGTGTTCAAAAGTCTCCTTCCTGGTCAGCTGGAGCATCCTGGGGCTAGGAGCAGTTGAATTTGCAGCCGCAGAGGTGATTCCTAGCTGGGCAGTTGCCACGACGTTGTTCAATGCCAGCTTCTCTGCTAGGTGAGGGGGAAATGGTAGCACATCGGGTGGTAAACCATCCCCCTCTTGCATTTCCACAACCTCTGGTGGTGGCGTGAAGGAAACTGAACCGGGTGGCAGCGGAGGTAGCGCCACGTCCAGCTTGGGCTCCTGGAGTATTTCTTCTTCCTGTATGGGACGAGAAATGACAGAAACTTTTGCAACGTCTGGCCGGGTGGTCTCTGGATTGGCCTGGTATGCATGCACCGATGTAGCTAAATCCAGTAGTGAAGTTTCGCGCAGAACTTCTGCTTCGGTGGTGCACTGAGGTTCTTCTACCTCAGTGATTATGCTTGGTGTCACGTGTCTCCATCGGGAGGCTCTGTCGAGAGAACTGCGAGCTTGCTGGGAGAGAGCTTCCCCGAGAGACGCCTGACACTATGCTAGTTTTCTTGCCCCATCACCTAGGTGAGTGAATAAAGAAGGGTTGAAGGGGAGTGTCTGAGTGGACAGTTCACCTCCACAAGGCAGTAGGATGATTGCCCTACAATAGGTTAGAGGAGGCGATTCTTCTCTGACTGCTGTCAGAGGTTCGAACCTATGTGGATGTCGAGGTTCGACCTAGCGAACAGGTTTCGGGGTTTCATTGTGCTCCTCGTTCGTCACTTGTTCTAGGGTTCGGAACACCTGGGTCTTCAGCTAGATTACCCAAAGGCTTTGAAAACCTAACAGCATCATGTCCGGGTGGTATGCCCTTCTGATACGAGTGACTTGTGTGATATTGAGGGGCCTTTTGGCGGTTAGAATGGCTGGCCCAAGTGCATTCCAACTGTGGCGTTTCCCATCTCATTCAGGACCTTAATGTAGCTAAAGTGTAGTGGCGTGTCTGGTGCATGCGTGTTCTTCGCCTTCCTTCCTCAGGCATGCTGAGTCAGGGAGCTCTGGTTGTTGTGCCTCCCTGGGCAGTACTAATAAGGATGGAGAGAGGTGGCGAGAGTAGGGGGTGGACTGCAGACAACCTGATGATCGGGAAGGGGGGGGGGGGGGCAAGGCAACGACTTTGGTGGCGCATGGCGGCCTGTCAATTAACACTTGCTCTATGTTGTTTCGCTGTATCTCCCTCACTCGCTCCACAAGTTAGTCTATAAAGTTCGGGGTTTCAGGATACACAAAGGGTTCCTGAACGAGGGAAGGAGCGTACGCATTATGTTCCTGATGCAGCTTTCTTCGCCCTCATTTGGGTATATACGCCGGAACATCCGAGTTTTCGGTGTACGTAGGTCTCTGCTTCCTCTTCTGAGCTCTGTATGCATGTGTGAAATTTCGTAATAAGACGTGCAATTACCTCGTTCCCAGTGAAGTGGGCAGTGAGGCGAGCTCGTAGCTGTTTCCATTTCGTTATGAATTCACCATATCTAATCCACCAATCTCTAGCTTTTCCTAGTAATTGTCGATGGGTTCTACGACCGACTGTTTGGTAAGGATGGAGTGCATGCGAAACTCCTGCTCACACTCATTCAAGAATGTGACAAGGTCTTCGTGCGGCCTGCCAATGAATTGAGGCAGCTGAAATTCTGTGAAGGCAAGTGTTGCGACAGGGCTATGGCAGCAGTGACGGTCCACGTTCGAGGTTGTGTCGACACACATAACATTGGTATACGAGACCAGGACGAGTGTTTCTTTCATCCGGCCACCATATACAGATATGATGGAATTTGGATTCACAGGTTATACTCCTGACAGTGTTAGTGCCCTGTCCCATGCACTCTATCCAGTCCAGTTACATCATGCGGCTCGTCTTGGTAGGTAGCACAGCAGTACTCCAACCTGTCTGTGTACCGTGGGACATCTGCAATGTGCACAATAAATTACATGTTTCCCCGTGGTAGGACATGTATCTATAGCAGATCTCTTGAAGCCATGGTGGTCTCAATGGTGTCGGCTCCATTCAGTCTGACATAACTGGCGTACATGCTGTTAAAGGGTGCCACAGGATTTTTTGCTTGAGGACTCCCTGAAGTCCTGGGTTTCGGTTCGACTCCCGGCTGGAGTCAACTAGATCTGTATGATTCTTTAGGCAGTACAGTGCTAAAGTTACTTGTTAGGTTTACGTACTGTGTTCCTACATGTATATAACGGACTACATGTGATACATGAATAACCACGTGGATTAACCGTCCGGCTAAAACACTGGTTGTGGAGCGTGTTGGCTGCTTATTCTACTACCAGATAAGTTATAAAACTAGGGATGGACTGAATCCAATATTTGGCCGAATCCGAATCCATAGTCGAATCCTTTAATATTTTCTCGAATCTCAAAACAGAATCAGAATTGCAGACGGAAACGAAAATGTTGGTCAAATCACGATGACAAAAGGAAACATAACAAAAAAAAAATACTTTAGGTAACAAATTTTATTACGTTTAGTGGATTATGCATAAAATAATGTAACAGCACAGTCAAACTGAAATTTTACATTGAATGTTGGTGACAGTGAAAAGGATGCCATGTTGTTTGCAGGTGTCATTGTACTCCTAATGTACAAAAGTGCAATTTTTCTCGTTCTAATAACAATGCGACAAACACAAATTTGTTTCCCATATCGCAAATATGAAGTGGTAAGTAAGGTATTTAGGAAAAATTAATGTTTTCACAAATATATATTGATTTTATCCGCTGATACCAAGTGAGGGCGTAATCTAAATATTTTGGTAAAGGAAAACTAACCTCAAATATTTACTCGAATCCTGTCTTAAATCTTTGAATCCTCAAATCTCATGGATTCGAGGGATTCAACTGACCCATCCCTACTCGCGAGCCATCTCCACAAATTCCTCAACAGATTGTGGAATGTGAAGTTAGAGTAGATTACGCAATTTCGGGAGCAGCATACGTGTAATATTTCAAACACAACTCTCCTCGTTCCCTTTGGGAAAAATTTGACGGCATATAAAAATTTGGCCTCTTCCTCAATGGCCTAGGTTCGACTATGGAACTCCATAGTTAAGTGTGCCAACACTTCCTCACCTGAAAACTGGGTGGCTAGGTGTGAACAAAACAGCTTCCATTCTGTAATAAACTCCCCATACTTGTTCCACCAGTCTAAGGCTGTTCCTTTGAACTGCTTTTGGGTTTTGTTTGACAACCTATTGTTTAATTTGGACCTTGTTTTCACTAAACTCTCTCTCGCATTGCTACCAGGTCCTCTTGTGGTCTTCCACGAATTCCGGCACAAATTCCGGTAGTTGGGGTGTGCTACCCCGGGTGGACGTCATGCTGCAATAAGTGCCGGGATTATTCTGTCTGTATTCTGCCGTGTGCTTGCACACTGCACACCTTCACACAAAGCCCGGTCTGGCGATCCTCTCGTCCTGACAGCCATTGCATACGTGGTGAAGCATTTGCACACAAATAATACAACTCACTGGGTTTACACCCTGTACTGCACAAGCAAGCCAGCTACTGTAGGCAGTCTGGTGGGTCCTACATTCATCACAACAGTAGTCCAGCCAGTCAGTATAACAGGGCTCATCATTCCACCCTAAGCATAAGTAGTGGAATCTACTCTGACAGTGTGCCCAACTAATGAAATTTACCCCTGCTCCGGGGAATATGGGTATGTTGCACCTTTCAGTTTGGTTAGCAATGGCCTCGTCCACTGTGGCGGCTAATTCACTTTGGTCGGCAATGCTCAGATTTAACTTCGACATATCTCGGCTAGTAAAATTGAGTGCCACGGGTCAGACTCCCCGAAGTCTGACTGGTTATGGTTTGACTCCTGGCTAGATTAACTTGGTTCTCTGGGTCATGCTGGCCTGGTTCTGCTTTAGTACTCAACTAATAAAGCACTGTGACCCCACGTTGGGCATCACGAAAACACTTGACGCATGACATTGGTTGAACTGACAGTTACGTCACTGCCAGACAAGGGTTCTATAGTGAAGGACAGGGGCATGAGCTAACTTGCTGTGGTGAAGTTTGGTTTATAGGCTGCTGATTGGTCGCTGGCTGCAATTCAGGTTAGGGTGCGTGGCCCTACAGCACGGTACAAAGTCAGGGGTGGGGTTAGTCTGGGGCATGCAAAAACTTAAAGACCCTGTAACTTAATGAAAGTGGTTAAATTTATTTACGTCACTTTGTGTGTGTAATTAGTAATTTATGAGGCGATAAAAAAAGATAGCACTAAATAACTTAATTATTATTTACATTTTCAGCCATAAAAGCTAGTTTTATTGAAATAACTCATTCACCATTAAAGATTTTGGTATTCTGCTGCAATACCATTGAGGTTTGCACAAATATCCAGTTGCACTGGATTTTTTGTTCTTGTTTATGTGTTGTGCTGTTAGCGTATATATGTTTAAGGCACATGTGTATGATCTTTATATTTGTCCAACTCGCAGCCTGATGAAGCTGGCCTAGCCAGCGAAACGTAGCATTTGCGAAACCATGTGGAAAATGTGTTGTCCTGTGTGTGTGTGTGAGTGTGTGTGCATGCGTGCCTGTCGACAAATACTACATTGACTTGAATTCTTGTCCTTTTAGATATATTTTTTATATTTGTTTTGTAATACTTGCACACTGCAACGTTAACATTTTGACAAACGTAAAAATTTTTCCTTGATAACTTATGTTCCCGTATTAGTAACTTTAAAGTGATGTTTAAATCAACACTTTTCTGCTAACCTAAACTAACCCAATTTTAAGATTTTATGCCTCAATCGATACTATTACATTTTGTTTTGATGAGCAATCAATTCAGCAAAAACTATTGCAACTGATAGTTCAAACCAATTATGTTGTTACTCCTTCACATGTTAATCCTACACAATTACTTCATGTTTTCCCAAATCATTTATTTCACAATTTCGAATAACTAAAAGCAAATTCAGTGAAAATTTTGTGATTCTGTGCCGTGCGAAAAACAAGTTTCAATATTAATAGTCTTATTTTTGTAACAAACTATCTTGTCTACTGCTGCATCTTAGGCCGATTCATTACACTGTTTTTATGCTAATTTTGACAGGAATCTCTGTTTATACATGCAGTTCTGAGGAATGATTTTTAACCTGATTTTAACCATGAACACATCTACCTTTTATAAAATCATTTTGAGAATGACTAATGTCTTATTTTCTAGCAAACATTTAACAAAGTGTACCATCATGTACCATTAGGTCGATTTGCAGCCTAATTTGAGGCTAATTTTGATGTTAATCAGCGTTCATATCTAAAATTTCTGAGGAATTCTTTACCGAAATACGCCTACTTTTAAAACATTTACATTTCACGAATAAACAATTTGATATTTTCTTTCATTAACAGTAAAACACAATTGCATTGGTTGCCGACTGAATGACCTAGTAATGGCATTAATACAAAGAATAAAATTTTTCGAGCCTGAAAAATATTACGAGTCACAATAAAGGTATGTATTCGACTCTAGCTCAATTTCCTAGTATTCGCAGACCTCTAGCCTCAATCAACATTTGGGTGTCAACACACATTATGAGTTCATCAAAATGCTGATTATCGAGGTGTCAACTTACTCACCTATCAAGGAATTGCCAGTGGACTATCACCCCACCCTGACAAGGGAACAGATGAAGATGAAACATTGCCTCAAACTGATGGGCAGGAGGGGTGATAAAACCACATCTAGCTAGTATATGTCAACAAACTGGGGCTGCAACATTTTATTTATGTCTACTTCCTGAGGCAGTGAGTCAAGGACTCACTGAGTCATTGTATGTAAAGCTGGTGAGTTACTGTATGAACCAAGACAATTGGACTTAAAGACTTTAATTGGCAGAAGCGAATGAGTAGCACTTCACTCCAGTCAACATCCACAAGCACTAATGTATTAACAGAGAAAGGTATCAACAGAGAGCACAGGACAGAGATTTTGGGTAGGACAGCCAACCTTACAAGCTAGACAATAACCAAATATTGATAAAACAAGCTTATTAGGAAGATTATATATAAGGTTTGTGTGAATATTCTGTATATTAAAATGAAAAATAATCAATTTCAATGTCAATAAATATGCGGGTGTTAATGAATATTCATTTAGTGCACCAGCAAGGAAAATTTTTGCCTGCAAATCATATTGCTTGTTTTCATTATTTTACAACTAAAATAACTACCAAAAACAGACATTTAAATGCAAGCAAGAACCATATCTACAATTTTTTTGGTTTGGTTTTGCAGCAAATTTGTTATAATGAGTAACTTGCTAAAATGTTATGAAATCCGTTAAACTTCCATTATGTTTGAATTTCATATTCGTTTCAGTTTCATGAGAGTTGATAACGTATCTTTCGTTTTCATTTTGCGAGGAAAAAACACATTCACACAAACCTAAAGACCAGTATATTTTCCATTACCAAGTTCACTTACTAATGAGTTAGAGAATTTTTTGTCTGCGCTTAGTAATTAAGTATTAAGCACCAGAGAGGGTGAAAAGAGAGGAATACAGAGCAGCAGCAGAATCTGGAAGAATGTTAAGACGAGAGGAAATAAGAGTGCCACAAGAAAAATCGCCCCAGCCAATGGCAACATCCGCCACGTTTCCCACTGGGTGAACCCATCAGAAACAGAACACAATTTTCTTTGGTGAGACGCAATGAAACCATCACAGGGGCCCTTTTACTTATTAATGACATGTTCAGTATCAAGTACATATTCCGGGCTCAGCCAAACAAAAATAACTGAACCAAAAGAAAAACTATTCTACTACAGAATATGACAAAATGTGTATCAAAATAAACACAGTATTAACGAACTACTATAAGCACTTGCTTACCAGTCACAATCTGTTCTTCTGGTTTCTTCCTATAATTTTTCTTGAACACAAAATCACCCAGAGCCCTTGAAAGTGCAAGATTGCCATTGACTCGGTTGAACTCCACCCATCCACCAGCTGCTTCTATTCGCTTCCTCTCAATTGAATTAGATGGCTTGTGGTCAAGCGAAAGTACGTCCACTGCACCATTTATAGCAGCAATAGCTCTGGAGTCTCCCACATTCCCCTGCAGGCATACAATCCCCAGAGAAATAAATCACAAAAAAATAATAATGATGTAACAACTGGTACTACACAGGACAGAAATCATATGATGCAGAACAAAAATTAACTATGTGCTTCTTGGTTCCTTTCCTTCAATGCATTACTACATTACCACATTTTCAATCATGACTGCAGCAACACGTAAAGGTCAGGAGGCCATCCTTCTCTTTTATGATATGAGAGTTAGAGCTGGACTTATAATAAATAATACTGGAAAAATATCTCAATCATGATGTCTCTGTCATATGAAGAAAAAAAAGTGGACGCAGGTGGCCTCTGCCTTGTTCATCTCCCCTAACATGTAACTGTACACATTTCCACTTAGGTCTCAGCATGGTGGTGGTGATGCAAATGACAAAATTAAAGGAGATTTCTCTTAATAGCTATAGAATTCTGCTCTCTTAACGCATCACTTTTTCTGTGGTAGTAACCACATGGTTGAGAGTTGAGAGATTTTGGCAGCTCTTAACAAGGTCTTCAGAGACGATGTGGGTGAAATGAGGTGAGAATGGAGAAGCATCGGGATGCAAGGGCGAGGGAAATAGGAGATCCCAGAGAAAATCCACCAACCAGCATCATCATCCGACACTATTACCACTTGCGAAAATCAATGAGTGGCCCAGCCGGGATTCAACCCGGTTTGCATAGGTGGGAGGTAAGCAGGCTAACTGCTCAGACACAGCGGCCCCTATGCCACATGGTGATGACCATTATTAATGCCCAACCTGTAAGAATGGTGAAAATCGAATATTGTATTTAATTGTGAGTGGGAATGACTTGTATTTGATTTCCTGTTAAATGCTGTAAAGTTTTTACTGTTATTGTGTGTTGGTTGTTCCATACTACCTATTAAAGCTGCCTTTCTTTTAACATGGAAATGCTGTTCTGAGCCAGTCGAGTATACCAATTAAAATAAATTTATGTTTAATAAATATCAATTTTTTTTCTGTGACAGTAATGATTCAAAATGGCCTTTGCTATCAACATTTTATTAAAAGTGATGCATCACTGCTGTTTCTTTAATGAATTTGTGTTATCTGTTAACATATTCAAACAGATGAAATACAGTTTTGAAATGAAGTCTTGTAATATTAAAATATTTTTTCATTAATATATAATACCTCATTTCCTCACTGGATGTGTAAACACAAGCCTTAAATGTATTGTACGTAATGCCTACGTGCGATGCCGCACTATGGCTATTCCTAAATTCTCACTTTCAGTGGTTGTTTCTGCACAACAGTTATAGTTTTGCTTAGAATTTACTAGCCTTAGGGATGCATTGAGTATTTTTTAATCATTGAATCCAACACATATTTTGGCACACATCCTCATCAACCACTGTAAAAATGATTGTAAATGTGTCACGTGCAGAGGTTTGTATACGTGCACCAAGATTGTAGCACTCAAAAGAACCACTGCTAGCATAAGGATTGTAGATAAGTGGGAAGCCATTTTGGTCAAAGTGTTGCACGAATGCACCATATCTATGGTACAAAAAAAATTTGTTTACGTTGACGCATGACATATTATAGCAATTGGTTACGCCACTGGCCCAAAATGATTTTGGTTGGAAGCTAGGCTAGACGCGTCCGGGTAGCGTGTGGCTTATTCTTTGTTCTGGACGGATCTGTTTCCCATATACAACTTTGGCCTCATTGGCTGACGACTGGGTATGAAATCTGGTTCCGTTAGGACTGCTTGGCGGGTGACACTGTTGGTTCACGTGGGTATACCTGAACTGACGCAGACTCATCGTGAGACGTGTAAGGGTGGTTTCTGTGGTCCAGTGATTATCTGCTAATGTGGTTCCTAATTCGTGGGTGTATGAAGGTGCTGGACGAGTCCAGTGCTCCAATGAGCGATGGGGAAATTCTTCAGTTATCTTAGTTGGCGGCTTGAAGATATCTGGTACGGTGACGGATGGAGCTGTAGCGGTGAGCCGACAGAGAACTGCAGCTTGCTCTTGTGGACTAAGTAGTTCGAACCCATCAGAAATGGATTTAAATACCCACCACTGTGGGTAAATAGCATTAGGATAAGTCTCTACGATCAGACCTGGTTGAAGTGAGGCACTGTATCCAGGAACCAAACTCCGGACCATGGCTGAGATAGCCTTGTGGAGGATTTTCGAAAAGACATGTCCATCCGGACACTGCCCTCGACACCTGGTACGAATTTCACCCTGACATCAGCCCATCGTTGTGGGAAGGCAGTCGATTATGAGGTCGCGACACAAAGCCCTTCGGATAAGCACATCCCTTCAGCAGCTCCCGCAACCCTTAGTACCGACAGAAGGGTAGAGGTAGTGCATTCGAACAGACCTTCTTCACTACCCCAAGGTCCACCTTGCCCCACAGAGGCGAGACCAGGGGACACAGCAAATCCCCGAGGTGAGGGACCTCAGTCCACAACCCAGGTGGTGAGTGAATTGGGCTCCTTTATCCAAGACATCAAAAGACTAATACCATTAGGATAGGGACGAGCTGATACGCAACCTGCTATCTCTCCCATCCTTTCCACTTTTCCATGGCAACAGGAGTTTTACAACAGCAACAGGAAAAGACAACTGTCTACCAAGGAAACCACGACAGCACCGGTCAACCAGGCAACCGATGCCACTGGAGAGTTTGCAGACAGAGAGCTAGCTAACAGGATAAGTAAATCTGAGGAGAAAGTAAATACAGTTTCCCGGGCACTCAAAAGCATTGACGCTGTCAAAACAACCCCTCCAATATCTGGAGTGGAAGGTAACCACGAGTGCTGCGTTGAAGTCTCCGGAGATAAACGCATAAGGACGAGCCAATCCACACCAACAACTCAGGCCACTGCCAGAGACGTCCAACAGGCAGACAGCATCATCACCCAGGCCATGTGTTGTAATGTGTAAGTATGACACGTTTAACGTAGTCATGAGAGAAGTGAACACGAATAGGAAGTGAGATAACGAGGCCTATCAGCAGGTCCGTATACAACGAAGGCATAATCCTCATCCCACCTGGGCGACTTTGTGCGGGCTGATCAGAGACATTGAGCCGTTTGGACTACCATTGCCTCTACTAGATGTGGATTCAGGCAAGGTTGAACGGCAAGACTCAGGCTATGGTCACTACAGCACTATCGTTGCTCAACACAAGGCAATAACCTGGGCTTGCTGTCCCTCCTTGGATGAAGATATTCCTAGTGGTTGTGACTCCTCTGTTCCTCCCCCCCGCACCCAGCACTACCAGTGCTCGGCTGGTTGGGAGAAAACAAGCGGCCGTCTAATGGGTGTGGTTCAGAAAAAACTCTGTTACTGTCAGCAGTGCATGGCATGAATTGTTCCTTGCGGGCAAAATAGAAAGATACTCTGTAAACGGAAAAGCACAAGGATAGAGAAAAAAAACTATGTTTATTGAAGAATCAATAAACACGTGACTTGTGCAACCTCCTACCGAACAGTTGGATGCTGAAGGTTACCTACGTTAGCCAGGTGTAAGCGATCTGGTCATAGGTTAAAATGGGAAAGATTGTTATACATGTGAAAAATGCTTTACTACTAAACTGTACTAAAGAAAGCGGGTGTCTAGACAAGACAAAGTGAAGTTAACGAGTGTTAGCGTGTTCACTGTTCGTTGGATGACTGGTCATCATTGTTGGAAGTAGCCACTGGGGGCGTAAGACTTGATAGCTCTCTGGAGGTCCCAGCACTGGACAATGCTCGGGATATAGCGAGAGAGCATACAAGAATGACTGCTGGAGCCCCGCTGCACACTGACTTATATATTGTTAAGTCTAGGCTAACATAGCGGGTTGTTGGGAAGGAGCACGATTTCCTTCTGCTGTGGAGGCTGGCGTGGGAGGTGGGAACCCTCGTCAGCGTTCCTTGGTTCGAGCATCTTCGGCGGCGCTAGGCCGCACCCAAAGTGGCTAAACCTTGTCGGTACTCAGCGCGGGGGGGGGGGGGGGAGCCGGTATGCTCACTGGTTGCTCAACGTGGCCACGTGCTCAGTCGCCCGGGAGATTTAAGCTGCCGAGAATGTATAAGCAAAGTGGTGCACAATTCTCATGTGGATCGTCGAAGTAGACAACTCTAACGTATGTTAAAGTAAGGGTATACTTCACGTAAAGAGAGATGAGTCATAATCATAGTTAATTAGTAGTATAAGCAGCATGAGTCAAGTTTAATTTGAATTATCACTCTGATACCTGACAGACTTGGATGTCCTTGTTTCTGGGATCCTTACGTGATGCTAGGTGAGTGGAGTCTCTGAGAGGTTACTCTTCTCGGGGCACTGGTGCCCGACCGGAGTACAGTACTGGCTGAGTAGGCCATCAGCTTGGCTCAAAATCTGGCTGAGTGAGTTTCATCCTGCATGGTGCAGGCTAAGGTGGTGGTACAGCGGGACAGCGTGTATGTCACTGCCTCTGTTCCCATAGCCTGGGTGACACTCGACTGGGGGGTAAGGTTTGCATGTGAGGTGCTGGGTGTTGGTTATGGTGTGCTGGTGGACCCTTCGCTGAACAGTACTTCTTGCACTATTAGGATGGTATCCTTCCGCAACATGGGTCGGTGGCTCAAACAGGTCGGTGAGCCGTCGTAGCAAAACAGTCTGTTCATGTGGACTCAGTAGCCCAAACCCGCTGGGATGTATGCAAAGCCCCTGTGGATTCTTAGAGATAGGCCTCACCTTCTTAACATTTCTATTAACACCACCCCTACGGGTGTAAGGAATTATGCACTAATCCTATGATCGGGTCTGCAGCAGTTAGGCAGTCGACATGTCAGAGTCCAAGTGTAGATGTCAATTGCTGCCGCCAACACCGGACCTCACTCTTGACTTCTCCACCGGAGGTGAAGAAGACTCAAGTTGCAAAGTGTTAGTTGCAGAAACTGTAGGGTATTGTATCAATGGGGTTGGTGTCCCCTGCACCGGAGTATGAACCCTCTCGACCCACAAAGTGAGCGGTGAGAGTAGTCCACCCCAGCCAGTAAGCTGATCCCACCAGGAGTTTACCTAGTGTCGTGGCTCAGCTGTTCCTCCCACCTGGGTGCAAGGAAAGGGTGGTCTTCCAATAGTGGTGAGGTGAGTGTCCAGTGGTCGCTGGTCTCCCCAGATTCAAAGAAGTTTCCCTCCTCGGCCCCAGCACCTAGATCCTTGGTGCGAGCAGCGTAGGGGAGAGCAGTGGGATCTAGGCACCTTACTTGTGGCGGCATCCCGTGGCACACTGCTGTACTCACCACTGACCTCTTGCATGGTCCCAGTGGCTCATCGGGCAAAAATGATTTCTATTATTGGGAGTCAGTCTCGGCTCGGCAGATACAACAATTTTGCAGGCGGCTGCGGTTACTCAACTCTGTAAACTGATGGGGATGTGGTTGCACTGATCATTAGCAGTCGTTTATTAATATTGTGAAAGATGTCATGCGTCAACCCTAAAATTTTTACATTTGGAAGAAGAAAATTTTGTCAGATCTGCAGCAGGATTATAGACAAAAGGATAACTAAATAGAGATAAAGCGGTAATAAGTCACTAGGCTACTGATTACATTACAAAAAGTAGACAGAATACACAAATACTCAAATGCGGTACTCGAAGATACACACGAACAAACAAAAGTCAGACAAACACATTTTTCATGCGGATGTGAGGTCGTACAACATTTAGCTGGCTAGACCAGCTTCATCACGATGCACGGTCGCGCAATGTTTCACTGGCTAGACCAGCTTCATCACGATGCACGGTCGCGCAACGTTTCACTGGTTAGGCCAGCTTCATCAGGGTGAACAATCCCGCAACGTTTTGCTGGTTAGACCACTTTCATCAGGTGGCAAGCGGTGGCACTAGGGATGGGGAATATTTCACAGAACTGTTCCAAATAATGGTTCTGGAGAGAGATTAACTTGATGCACGCCTGTGTCTCAAATCTACACCTTAAGTGAGGTGTGGGAGAAGGCAATGTACACAACGTACGCCACACACTGGCACAAATTGCTGCACTCCTGCCCTCTCTTGTCCTAAACAGTTAAGGGAGAGTTAATTAAGACAGATGAGAGTGTTGATTCCCTCCGGGGTGTCACTGGCTTGCCCTTCTGCTGTGTAAGCACATCTAGGTAGTGTTTTACTTGGCAGGTCGAGGATCTGCCCACGTTAGGAGATCTAGTGAGGCTCCAGATGGATGAAGGGCTGAGAGTAGATGGAGGGGAATCGAACCATAGGGTGAGTTTGATTGTAACGGTCTCCCTCCCAGGGACCTTGGCCTTACTTACCGTAAAGGCTGTCGAGAGTCATGATGCCAGCTGTCACTAATAATAATAATAAAATAAAATGTGGGGTGGTTGAGTAACGAGATGGGGTGAACACATACTGCCCTGGGTAGCACCTAATCAGTTTCCTTTATGCTACCGGGACATTTGTTAGTGGCTGGCCTGGTAGGTTTACGCACTGGGACAAAATCAGCTGAGGCGGTCGCTGCCTTTCGGGTGCATACAGGCTTTGGGGGGAATGACTATGGTAAATACCCTTCCTGCAGCGGTATGTACTTGGCAGATGGTAGGGGTGTATTATTGATGGGATGCGGCTGTGGCATGGACTTAACTTTTGGCTTGGGTTCAGGAGGCGCCAGATAGCTGAGGTGATCTAGGTCTGACCTAGGCCAGCAAGACCCAAGTAACAAGTCCAAATATGAACTACAGTCATCTGAAATGGGTGGTACTTCCCTGACCAGGTTGCCTAACTGAGCTGTTGGTTGTGGACAGGGCAGAGCTGGTTCACTGTTCTAGTCAGGGGTGGAAACAACTGGGGGCTGATGGAGTTCACGTAGTAAAGCCCATTGGACTAGACATCTTAGTCTGCTGTTGCGCCCATCTCCTCTTGTGTGCATTTTAATAATTAATTTTCCAGAATAAAAGACACAAATATTAACTGTCTCATATTAATTACTAATATTTACGAAGATGCACTCACAACCTACCAGCGGTACTCAAGCCTTCCTAGGTTCCGTCTTACTCAGACGTACCTAGGTAATGAGTATATCAAAAGTCTGGCTAGATTGGAGTGTTTCTCGGACAGGCTCGGGTGCACCGGACATGCCTCAGAAGTTCCCGGTCTTGTTCAGACTATAGTCTTATTCAGGCACCAGGAATTCCTAGAGATTCGGCCCACTCCTGACTGATCCAGAGAGGTAGCTTGGTTTTCTATTGAGCAACAATTACAATGAACCAAATTACACTTTCTCACATTAAAGAAATGAAAGAAGAGCGAAATAACTACCTCACAAGAATTTAAGTTTTCCACAATGTATTTATTTTGTCTACGTGAAAACACGGGATTCTTGGCTCTGTATAAAAGATCCTAATGCATATAAAATATTTACGTTACGTTATTGCAGATGAAGGCAAACTCGGGGATTGAAGATGCAGGGGTAGGGACGTCGTGATATCTGGAGTTCCCAGTGGTTTACTCCATGTGCTGCGAGGTAGTAGTTGGAGCTTCTGGTTGGTGGTAGAAGAGCCTTGTTCAGACAGTTGGAGAGGGCGTCTTCGCAGACTCCTAGCCTTCGCAGGCTAGGAGAGCCCTCCAACCTTCTTCAGGTCAGTGGACCAATGTGACTCGCGAGAGCGGTGTCACTTGTCCTTATATACTGGAAATTGCAACTTGGCATCTGTCACAGGGGTGTGGGAGTTGCTAGCCTCATATCACAGGAGTTGGTTAAAACAGAGCAGTGGGCTGTGCCACACATTTCTTATCTCCCTGTCTGGACGTTGTTTCTCCCTGTCTGGACGTTGTTGACATGTTTACTGCCTCTCCACGAGGCTCGAGACTCGGGCAGTAGTGACATCTGCCGCAGAGGTGCTGCTCTCTCACGGCATCAATGTTTATTATCTTCTTTCTCTCTGCCGTATCGGTAGCTTGGTGGGTAAAACAAGCTTTGACTTTGGAGGTGGCGACCGCATGCCCGGGTATGGGTGGGCAGTATAATCTCCATTAAATATCAGCGTGTCTGTAGTTGTCCATAATACATTGCTCAACCCTGTAGCCACACGATTAATTGCCTGCCGGCATGTGACTTGCCCCGAATAGCTTCTATCGCTTGATGATGGGGCGGTTGTAGAGTAGAGTGTGCATTCTCACTGCGCAGTAGAGTGGCATGCGTCAATCGCCCAACCCCTGAAGTGACGTAGACCCATCTTTGAGCATGGTCACTTCTGCTTCAGGTATGGGGGGGAGGGGGGACTACTACTCAGTCATTCTTCTG
Source organism: Dryococelus australis (assembly GCA_029891345.1). Taxonomy (NCBI): domain Eukaryota; kingdom Metazoa; phylum Arthropoda; class Insecta; order Phasmatodea; family Phasmatidae; genus Dryococelus; species Dryococelus australis. Next base: position 61,567,641 of record CM057006.1, read on the forward strand.
TCTTTATTCTTTGGTTGTGGCTCAGGATTCACGCCTCTTCTGTGTGCACGTGGCCAGTTGAGTTGCGGAAACCTGTTATCTGGTCGGGCGAGGCAGTTGTTCAGTGTCTGCGGGTTAATGGCCTTCTCTCTCTCCCTCTTCTGGCTCTCTCTCTTTCTCTTTGCTGAATGCCTGGGTGGTTGCGTGTCGTATCAGCAGGCAGGCTTGTTCTTCGCTTCACAGTAGGGAGGAGCGAACAAAGCAGGGATTTTACATGAGCAGGTCGTGTCTGTTACGAACTCTAGCCTTCCTGGTTCGAGAGCCAGCTCACATAAACGTGAAAGCTGTGTTGTTTGGATTACAATTGCATGATAAAAGAAACATTTCTTAATGATTTGAATTAATAGAATTCATACCACTGGCCTCAAGATAAAAAGTGTGTGTAAGAAAGTCCCACTCGCAAGGAGAAGCAAAGGGATGTTTACCGTGGCCCCTGCGGGAATGATTTTAACTGGCATTTTCCTATGCCAGCACTGTCACATGGTAAAACAATTTACATGTGGAAAAGTAAAGCGATATCTTTACTTTTTAACTTGTTTAAACCCTAAACATTGACAACCATCATTCCCTACAGTTTAAGATAAAGAGCACAGACGACACACATTGATACTAGCAATAATAAACACAAAACAATATTCACTGGTTCTCTTAAAAAACAATATTTGGTTTAGTTAGTTACCTTTGGTAAACAAATTACTCGCTTTACATGTAGCCAATGTCTGGCGTAATATTGTTGTCGACTAAGTTTACATACACTTTTAACACGTTTACATATTAGGCAATTGCCTGATATGAATTTCGTATTGCTTGAAATTACATAAGTGACTACAAGTATTTTCTACACTGAGTTTGGACAAGTCTCTTACTTTGTCCTTGCGTACAAATTTACATAGCTTAGGCTGATTGTCTTACATATTGCTACCTTTCTGCTTTACTGAACAATTTTTCTCTTTTCAATGTTAACTTCTGGCACTCATGCCTTAACTTACGTGGCATTTAGCTTGATGTATTTACACTTTAGTTAACCTCTAGCTAATTGTATTGGGGTCCTCCCTCAATATCCTAATTCACACTCAACTAACTCCGCATGATACTTTCAGTTACTTTCTTTCACAAATCTTAATTGAATAATGTAATTCTTCGAATTAATCATACTGGTACTAAGTCTTACCTTAATTCTCACACATTCTAATTAATCATACATTTTGCGTTACTACTGGCGAGATAAAATAGAACTCCAATTCCTAGCGCTAGCTTTGCGTTAACATAGAATTTCTACATGCTCACTTCTTTCATGACTACGTTAAACGTGTCATACTTACACATTACAACAGCACTATTCTTATGATTAATAACATGTACACTTTAGGTGAGCACGTTTGGGGTAGGGGTCAATCAAGCATGAATTTTCTAGCTTGTTCGGGATTGACTATACGTTATTTCCTACGTGCTTAGTTGAAAGCAAATGACAAAGGATATTCACTCAATGCAAAACAAACAATTTTTTATATTTACTTTAGGTGGTGCCCATTGTCAGGAGAAAAGTCTACATATTTAACAGGGCACTCACTTGCTAGGACCTCGGTTCCTAGCAATGCATTTCCAAATTTCTAACCTTTAAAAGATATATACCAGCAACACATGGCCTGGGTGGTGATGCTGTCTACATGTTAGACGTCTCTGGCAGTGGCCTGGGTTGTTGGTGTGGATTGGCTTGTTCTTATGCGTTTATCTACGGATACTTCAACGCAGCACTCACGGTTACCTCCCACTCCAGATATTGGAAGGGCTGTTGCTAGTGGTCGTGGCTCCTCTAGTCTACTCCTCCAGTACCCGTATACTTGGTAGGAATAAAATAGATGACCATCTAATGGGTGTGTATTCAACTTGGAGCTACCTGAGGGAGAGTCTCCAGTTGTAGCTACTTTCGTAATAAGAATAATTTCCCATTTCGGGTCGGAGGTACTCAGCTCGAGGTCCTCCCAGCAGTTGGTGACAGACTACTCTATGAATGAGATGCGAGGGTAAGAGAAACAAAGCAGTATTCATTACAAACTTATTAAACATGGTGGCCACGTGCTCTCCTGCCAGGCTGACCGGTGGTTGGAAGAAATCCTACGGTAGCCAGGTGTAGGTGACATGATCATAAGTTAGTTGGGGAAGTGAAGTGAAAACTGTAGCAAATTACTTAGATACAAACCTAACTCTAAATAGGGGTGTCTCTAGGAGACAAAAAAAATTATGTGTGGTATGTATTGTAACCACAGAAAGCTTCTGGTAGCTATTGGTATAACTAGAGCATCCGGTAGTGGGGCTGCAGAGCTCTTACGGCAATGTCAACGATGGCAGCTGAAGACTGTTAGGCCATTGACTGCAGTAACAACTGGCCAGGTCTGCCGCGCACTGCCTTATATAGCGGGGCAGTGCGTGTCTTGGCGGCCGCGGGTGAGGGCGTGTGACGTCCCTCTGCTGCAAGGCCAGAGTGGGGGTAGCACCCTCTGGTCATCTCTCAGCCTTCGTGTATCCTCGGTGGCGCTCGTGCATGGCCCGAGGCGGCTGATGGCTTGTAGGCTCTCAGCGTGGGGGAGGGGGATGACGTGTCGCTGTCTTTCGCAACCCCTCGTATCAACGTGTCTGGCCACCCTCCAGCAATGTGGCAGACAGTTACTTCAGTATACGAAATGGAGCGGGGCTTGAATCTCACGTGTGTAGAAGTAGTACACTAGAGTTGCAGTGAGATGAGTCATAATCGTTTGTAGTTAATTGGAATAAGGGCATGCGCCAACCCGGATGGCCGCAAGAACACGGCATTCACTACACCCAAGGGCGAAACTCTTCAATTCCAAGTAACACCTTTTGGGTTGAACGCCCCTGCCACATTTCAACGCCTCATATCCACTTCAGTACTAACTGGTTACATCAGAGAATTCTGTTTTACATACCTCGATGATGTAATCATCTATTCCAATAGCTGGGAGGAGCATCTTGAACCCCTACAGTGAGATCTTGAACGACTAGAACTTCACGGAATGACTTGCAAGCTTTCAAAGAGCTATGTTGGCAAGTCATCCATAGACTTTAGTACATGTCGTGTCACCAGAAGGGAACTTCCCACAACAGAATTTGATTCGAGCTACTAAAGAGGCAGGCGAACCAACAAACAAGCGACAACTACGACGGTACCTGGGTCTGTGCAAATGGCTACACGATTTTGTACCAAACATTGTGCAACACATGGCACCACATCACCCACTCCTCGAGGACACTCGTTGGTGATGGGGACCGAAGCAGTGACAAGCTTCTAATAATCTGAAAGCCAGCTTTGTAAATATCAGGCAACTCCACCGTACGCAAGGAGATCAACTGTTAATACTACAAACAGACGCATGTCAAAGCGGTCTGGGCGCAGTATTATATCTACAAGACGAGAACGGCCAACCTAATGTGATAGCGTATGCCTCAACTCGGCTTAACGCCACGGAGCAGTGCTATCATATTAACGAACAGGAATGTCTGGCTGTTATCTGGGTAGTGAAAAAATATTGCTACTATCTCGAATGACAACACTTCATTCTGTGGACTGACTCAAAAGCCCTCCAATGGCTATACGAGTCACAGAATATTAAAGTTAAACTCGGACGGTGGGATATGTTCCTCACTGAATTTGATTTTGAAGATCAACACTGCCCAGGTAAAATGAACGTCCTGCCAGACACCCTGTCCTAATTTCCTACACTGGAGGATAAAGCTGAGGAGGAAGAGGAGGAAAGAATGTCCCCCTCCCCGCAGATCGAAAGAAGTCCAGGAAGAACATATCAATTTCCTCCAGCTTCATATTACCAGCCACCAAATTACATTGAGTCAGCAGGAAGACCCCGACATGCACCGCCTACTATGGGAACAGCCCCAATGCTTTGAATTACGGGACGAAGTTGTATGGACACGTAACGGCCAACCCAATACACCCGGGAATATTTAGGTCCACAGCAGTTACGCGCCGATATATGCCGGCACCACCACGACCACCCTCAAGCTGGACACCCGAGTAAAAGGGAGATCCTGCTATACATCAAAGTTTGATACAGCCGGGATGGGATAAGCCGCGATGTTTGGCAGTACGTAAGCAACTGTGTTACGCGCTGTTGTGGCAAAGCATACCCAGTTCCGCCTCCTTCAGCGCGACCAAGGAGACTCATGACAGCATGGACGCACATCGCCGCCGACGTCATGGGGCCCTACCCACGCAGTACCAAGGGGAACTAATACCTACTAGTAGTAACTGACCAGTTTTTAAGGTTGGTAGAGGCCTTCTCTCTACCAAGCCAAGAAACCACCCCAATTGTGCAAAAAATTGAAACTGAGATATTTGCACGATGGTGATGCCCAAAGGCAATTTTAACTAACAACGGCACTCAATCCACGAGTCACCAATGGCATACAGCTTGCCAGGGGTGGGGAGTAGAAACCTGGACTACCCCACCATACCATCCCCACTGAACGAAGGAACCAGGAGACCAAGAAGAGCCTTTGTATCAGTGTGGAAAACGACCACCGACATTGGAACACGCACATCCCAACAATTCTGTTAACCCTTCGTCATAGAACCAATGAAGCAGTCAACACAAGTGCTAGTGTACTCCTTCTGGGCCAAACACTCTCCCAACCAAGCAAATGGCAATGCGAAAGTGAGTCCATCAATATGCCTCAACCCGAGGACATCCGGCTAGCTGCCATACTACACTACTACTGCCCAAAAAGCCCAGGATGAGTACATATATTAGAAATAAGTACCCTATACCGAAGACAGAAGTACGGGAATTCTCCCTAGGTGAAACGGTACTATAGTTGATTCACGATAACTTCGACCTTTTCTGAATCCCTGCCAAATTTCTACTTTTGGTTACTAATTACATATCCTTCTGCTACACGTAAACATAAACACTGGCATGTGACTTCTACTTTTATAACTGTCAAATTTGTTGGTTGCTGTTTACAGTTGTTCAAAGAATTATGTCATATTGCAGAAACCATTTCCTATGAATGTTCACTATTTACGGCTATAACAATATTTAGGTCAGCTTTATGACTATTTGTTACACACAATATATGATGTTACACATAATACACAATATTTTGTCACGGCGGTGTTTGTTACAACTGTGGCGGAAACAACAGTAGTATTTATCCTGTTATTAATACGTGTTTGGAATAAAAATTAAAATGAAGGGACAACAGTAAATTCAAGCACGCAACACGTGTCACTTATTTATTGTACTACGTAGCATCGACAAACACAAAATATAGTGGTGAACAAACACATAGGCCTACTGTAACATTTATTCCGCTAAAATTTATATGCATTGGTACCTTACTTACTGGTTTGTAGGTTTATTTTATTATTTATTTAAATTTATCTAGGTGGGTCTAGTATTTCGTTGGGATTGTGGTAGACATTCAAATGACAGAAACGTAAGCTCATTACACAACTGTGTTTCAAACACGTAGCGCGAAGATACATCATTGTGATAAACAGACATGAATATAATTAACTTCGTCATAACATTGGTTCATGGTTAAAACGTATAAACTTTGCATATATTTGAAATCCACAGGCCTGCATAACGATTACAACACAGCCACCATAGACAGAAATGGAGGCTATGCCCTTGCACACGCAGGAATCACAACACTCGTTACAGTATATTAATCAACCCTGCCATGCCATGGAAACTAGTTTATCACAACATTGTAATTTCCCTAGGATGTTTCAAAAACAAGAGTACGAACTTGACGCTTGATTTAGTAACACGCAGTTACATTGACATGTCGCAACATCACTGCCGTTATGCACTGGGTATAATTGCCCGCTGCTGCCATATTGGGAACACTTTCCACACCACGTCTGCCAACCTGATGGAATTGTAAGTGTCGCGCAACGAGCTGTGTCGCGCCATCATATCTAAAATATGTCACATCTAAATAACATATAATAGGTATTTGAACAATAAAATCTTGTTTCAGTTATAAATTACAATCTCAAACATCATTATTATTGCTGTAATTAGAATGAAATGTGCTGAAATTAGAAATAACAAAATGTATACCTTTCCTACACAGATGGTACAATCTTCCTGAGAGAAGAGAGACAGAGAACGAGAGAGAGTGACACACTCTGCTTCGCTTATTAAACATTTATTCTGGACGGAAAAAAAAACACCAGTCTACACAAGGGAATTTGCACGGATATTTTTAAATTCACCAATGAAATGTGTTTCTGTCAGCACTATCTAACAATACAAATATATCAATTGGCAAACGTTTAACTTACAAATAGTATATATAAAAATGAGGTTAAAAAATATTGCAACTGTGAACTAGTTTTTACCGGGAATTGCCTACACGTCGCTGCTCTCGCTGTTGTTAATTCATACTGAATACGAAATAAATATTTCAAGTTATAGAGATACTACGGTAAAGTTTCGTTTATTCAATTAAACAGAACTAAAATTAATCACAGTGTAAAATATTTGCAGAATACAAGTTATTGGAAAAACTGGTTGACATAATACGCCTAGGATGATTTTTTCAAAGGTTCAATTTCAAAAGGCCGAACAAAGCGTGAATGGACTATACTCAGGATGCATCCTTTCAGCAAGACCAGTAACCAGTTCAACGTTGGCCTCGCTGACAAATTGGATGGCCTGTATTGTAATGTCGAAAAAAGAGACGTCTACTGGGCCGAAGACGTACGAGGACAGATCCGCAAAGGCCACCCGAGGCTAGATACGACCCTGCCCAGGGGACATGCCGACACTTGGGGACGCCGAAGGAGAAGCACCTGGTAAATCCGAAGACGACGATGAACCTCCACCCAGAAGGGTAGTCCCCGATACCAAGCCAAGGTCTCAGTCAACGCCCATCATCATCTACAGGACATAGCTAAATCACGCCATGGAAGCCGGATGTAGAACAACACCAAGGAGCATTCTCCATTAGATCAATGCACTTGATGCCATGCAGCTATACTGACAAAATCGCACCCAAGCACGATAACGCAAATCCCTAGCTGCTCTGAATTGTCATGGGGGAGTCCACGCAACCGAGAACCCCGTCAGACACCCCGCCGATCAAACCGCATCAGCGAGCAGTCAGAAGTACCTTCGGTGAACGGGGTAGAAATCCCACGAGCGCCAACCCCTCCCCTAGTACAACTACAAAGTCAGAGTGGAGGCCGCCACTAGACCACCGGGTGACGTCAAAAACATGTGCCCAGTGGTCTATGCCACTAGCCTACCGGAAGGCAAACATGCCACGGAGTTAGTTCAAGCACCACTACTGCAAGAAACGTCCAGAACAGGTGTCAAGGTTGTTCCAGCTTCCAGGAAGCCGACCACTGTTCCTGCCAACAATGAATTGCAGCAGACGTCGAGCATAACCTACAGCAATGCTCTGTCAGAACCTCCTGCTACACAGGAACCTTCGCTCATCGGCACCATTGAGGACGAGAGGACCATTCTGCTTCCTGCTAAACTGGTCGCCGATGATAGGAGCATCAAAACAGTCGATGCCTCCTACTACCCAACACCTGGTGAAACTCCCGCAGTCAAGGTCGAGACTCCTCTCCCTCACAATGCCTCGCCACAGGACCAGGAGGTCGAGACCAGCAACGCCTCCAACTGCCCGGCCCTACAGTGAGATGAGGGCCGGGTAGTTGGATCCACTTCAACCCGTAACAGAGGTTGAGCGCGGTGATCCGCAGCTCCCTTGCACTGCCAGAACAGGCGCAGAGACCATCGACGCCTCCCACTACCCTTCATCTGGAGCAACACCCACAGTGGAGGTCGAGAGTTCTCTCCCTACCACTGCCTCGTCGCCAGACCTGGACATTGAGACTGTTGATGCCTCCAACGACCCGGCCCCACGACAGATGCGTTCGCAGGCAAGGTGGAGAGCGGTCTCCTGCCGCAACTCCCTTGCCCTGCACCAGCGGAGAAACATCCTGCCCTATGGGTAGGAATCCGTGCAGTCAGAGTGGAGGATCTGGAATCACTCCCCCACACTGCAACAACATCCCTTGTAGCTGTGTCTTCTCTATCAGTTCCGGCAGAAGCAGACACCACGGGCTGAAACACGACGCCTGATGCCACCTCGTGCCACCAAGGCAGACTCAACGCCTGGCCGGTACCAAGAATCACCGTGGCGACCTACGTCGAGGTACACGTGGCCATACCACCTGCATGCTGAACTACGTCACAGGGGTAGACCAGCTAAACCGAAGCTCGACAAACACAAGTAAGTGCAGTGCTCGATGTAGTTAAATCACACGTAGTTGTAAACCACTACGTTAAACATTACAGGACTCGTTATAGATCTGTATCAAAGTGACATTTAATCTAGCCGACCAGTCAAACACAGTGAGATAGGCAGACACACTCACATTTATGCTAGATTAGATATTGTGTAACCAGTAAAAGTGCCTACCCAGCTGTCATCAAGCAGAGAAAGTGTAGGAACCAGTGAGGTACATGCAACAAACAGTTATTTAGACACTCGACTACGTGCAAACTGAACTTGTAAATACAGCAGTTATTACATTGTACGTAATTATAGCCAGTCAAAACAGACGTTTTATACCACACTGACGACAAGGTTCCGTAAAATAAGTGGCCAACAGCCCACATAAAAGTTAATATTACCTATATACGCTCACCACAGTGACAGTGTACCACGTATACACGCTAGTGATAGTTGAAGACAGAGACTTCGACAAAATACATTTAGCCTTAGCCTACAATAAGAAAGACTTGACGCATGCCCCATATTCCAACTATGTACAACGATTACGACTCATCTCACTGCAACCTAGTATACTACTTCTACACACATAAAATTCAAATCCCGCACCAACCCGTACATGGAAGTCATGGCCTGCCACAATCCTGGACGGCAGCCGGGCACGTGGATATGAGGGGTTATGTAAGGCAGCAGTGCGTCACCTCCCCCTCCCCTGCCAAGAGCCAACAAGCCATCAGCTGCCTCGGGGCATGCCTAAGCGCCACCGAGAATACGCGAAGGCCGAGAGATGACCAGAGGGTGCTACCCACACTTTGGCCTTGCAGCAGAGGGACGTCAAACGCCCTCCCCCGCGGCCGTCGCAACACGTGCTAACCTGACTATATAAGTCCGTACGGGGCAGACCTTACCAGTTGCTCTTCTTCAGTCTTCGAGCTCGCTCCGCCACTTATAGTGCTGCGGCCCTCTGACCAATGTTAGATCTTCAGCAGCCCTCCCAGAGGCTGCCCCCAACTGCTCAACACTATTCAGCAGGCACCAGAGGCTGCCTACATTGACGTGGCCGTCAGAGCTCTGCAGCACCCACAACCAGACGCTCCAGCGACGCCAATCGGCAATAGCTACCAGAAGATTTCTGTAACTACCATGCATACCACACTTAACTTCTTTGTCTCCTAGACACCCCAATTAGAGTTAGATTTGTAGTAAGCAATTTCCGACAGTTTAATTTCACTTCCCCCCATTAGCTTAGGTAAGTCACCTACACCTGGCTACCACAGGCTAACTTCCAGCCACAGGTCTTCTTGGTAGGAGAGCACGCATCACTGTGTTTAATGAACTGTTAATAAACACTGGTTTGTTTCTTTTAACTTCGAGCCTCATTCATAGAGTACTTTGTAACCACCTGCTGGGAGAACCTCGAGTCGAGTACTGCCGACCGGGAGCAGGAAATTATTCTTATTACGAAATTAGCTACAACTGAAGACTCTCCATCAGGCAGCTCCAAGTTGAATACATACCCATTAGACAGCCATCTATTTTATTCCTGCCACGTATACAGGTACTGGAGGAGTAGAATAGAGGAGCCCCAACCACTAGTAACACTTTCCACCCAGGGAGAGACAGTACGCCTGAGTTATATCCCTACTGGAGCACCTGAATGCTGGCAGCCTTCTGAAGCACCGGGCTGGTGCTACCAAACCACTACTGGGCAACAACACTATTCTAGGGCTACTCGTGTCCGTAGTGCTCGATTCATAGTTCTCAGCAGCTAACCCTCTCTATGCCATTTAAGGTGAGACATGGTGCAAGGAGGGAGGAGCAAAGAGTTATGTGCCTTGCTGCCAAGCAGTTGGCTGGTTCCAGCCCCCTTACAGCTAATTGACGAGCCGAATGAGATTGTGCAGCTCTGCTCAGATAATTAGAACAACCTACGTCTACAACAGAGGATCCAGCTACTTTCTTGTTATCACCTATTTGCATGCATCCTGCCTGCCACCCAGTTGTGTGTGGGTTAATTAAACGGATTGAGGAATGCCTTGGCATCCCGAACGCCAACTTCTGGAGCTCAGTAGTTACCAGGTGGAACGGTAGTTTTTGCGTTGCTACACCTCGGGCCCTCGCTGCAGCCCGGTCAGAGAACGATTGGCTCAACCAACTATACCCAGCTAGTCCTCGCACTCATGACGTTAGGAAGCCTGTTACTGCTAGCACCTCCTGCCAGTCGTCTACGGTAACTAGTCACGCCACCAGCCATAGGGCAGACCAATCCAAGGAACTTGACAATTGCAACATCGAGAACTTTGTTTTTTCACGCCAGTAAGCACAATCGGTCGAAATGCAACCAAAGCCACACAACTGTGATCCAGCCTCAGATAACCGGACATGCGTCAGCATCTTGGAAGGAAATTAGTAATTTTAGATTTTTGTATATTAAATGTGATGCGTAGGTACACCTTTCAATATTACCATGAGTTTTTACAGAGTACTTGTGAAGATCGCCTACAAGAAGAATGCAGTTTTGTAGGAGGGAATTTTTATCTTATCCATTTGTATGATCATGATTTTCTAGTTTGTGTGTTTTGTTTGCAATATCTTGTGCACCAACTCAATATCAAAACCAAAAACTCTTGAGCTACAAAGCTCACATGAACTCACTACGGTGAAACCCAGGTGCAAGATATTTTAGCTTCAAAATATTTAAGTGTATGTAATTTAAAGTGACCAACGTGCACCATTACCCGCATTTCATGCATGTTTTAAAGTGTACTCGCATTTGTTTCGTTTAGCCGGTCAACACAGGTGTTGAAGGGCTTGCGGTTGCCAAACTTATACCCTGTCACACGTAACTGTTTAGCTTGCTGTGCGACCCCCAACGTTCCCTGAAAGATTTTCCTTTTCATTTTTACCACCTCAGCAAGCTCCAGGATAGTTAGTGGTGTCTCTCCGCCATCCACGAGTAAGGCTTGAACATATATATTTTATTTCCCTTCGCTTTTCACATGCCGTCATTTTCAAGTACTTTTTTTTTCAGGTTCATGTTGTATATTCGCTTGTAAATATCCACAGCGCTATGCTGAGTGTTTGTCAACGGCCTGCAAAAATTAAGTAGGCCAGTGGGACACCCGATAAACATTGGCACTCCTGACACAATCTACTCTGTAACAGAGGGGTAAAATACATTTGCAGCATCAAACCGCATCGCCTAGGCAAGGGGTGGAGAGAGGAAGCCCGCCCGCCACAAGAGACAGAGCTACGGTCTCCGCATCTCACGTGTCTCACATTCACCGGCCAGCTCAAGAACACACGATTAGACCTTCCAGAGAGGGTTCCTACACCTAACTCCACGACCTTTTCATAATGAGTTATCACAACAGGTGGTGGAGGTGAGGAGGGAGGGAGTACGGGGAATTGGCGCGTGCCGCTTATACTATTAATTAACTACAAATACGACTCATTGCCCTTTATGTGAAGTACACCCTTACTTCAACCTACGTAAGAGTTGTCTACTTCAACCACCCACGTACGAATTGTACACACATAACTTTGCACATATATTCTCGGCAGCTTAAATCTCCCACACAGCCGAGCATGTGACCAAAAGGTTATGTAACCAGCGAGCACGCGGCTCCCCCCCCCCCTTTTTGTCCCGCTAATTACCAACAAGTTTTAGCCACTTCGGAAGTGGCCGAGCACCGCCAGAAGATACTCGAACCAAGGAAAGCTGACAAGAGGGTTCCCACCTCCCACGCCAGCCTCCACAGAAGAAGGAAATCACGCGCTTTCCCAGCAACCCCTTGTGGCAGCCTAGCCATTCTTGTATCCTCTCTAGCGATATCCCGAGCACTGCTCAGTGCTGGGACCCCCAAAGATCTACCAAGTCTTAAGTACGCCCCAAAGGCTACTTCCAACAACGACGACCAGTCATCCAATGAACAGTGAACACGCTAACACTCGTTAACTTCACTTTGTCTTCTCTAGACACCCGTTTTCTTTAGTACAGTTTAGTAGTAAAGTATTTTTCACATGTAGAACAATCTTTCCCATTTTAACCTAGGACCAGGTCACCTACACCTGACTAACGTAGGTAACCTTCAGCATCCCACTGTTCGGTAGGAAGTAGCACAAGTCACGTGTTTACTGATTCTTCAATAAACATAATTTTGTTCTCTATCCTTATGCTTTTACATTTACAGAGTACCTTGCTAGTTTGCCCGCTAGGAACAATTCATGCCGTGCACTGCTGACAGTAACAGAGTTTTTTCTGAACCACACCCATTAAACGGCCACCTGTTTTTTCCCAACCAGCCGAGCACTGGCAGTGCTGGGTGCAGGGGGGGGGGGGGGGGACGAACAGAGGAGTCATAACCACTAGGAATACCTTCATCCAAGGAGGGACAGCAAGCCCAGGTTATTCCCTTGCTTCGAGCACTGATAGTGCTGTAGTGACCATAGCCTGAGTCTTGCCGTTCAACCTTGCCTGAATTCACATCCAGTAGAGCTAATGGTGGTCCAAACGGCTCAACGTCTCTGATCAACCCGCCAAGCGTGGGGGATCAGTGGAGACTTTTACCGAGCTCGTGCCAGCAAGCAACTACTGGACTGACATAGTTGAATTGTTTCTCGTCCAGGTGCACTATGTGTGTTGTTCAAGTAGCGACACTGTATTACTTATAAGGTAAGGTACAGCCAAAGGCATACGGAGCAAAACCTAGTGTTTCTTGCTGCCAAACAGTGGCTGGCTCTCACCCCTCCTACGTAGGAAAGGCAGGCGGAACGGGACCACGCCACCGCACTAAGGCTCCAAACAGTCGCGACTGCTCCCATGGTACTTGTATATTTTCTACCACATATTCGCACCAGCCAGGAGTACCACCCGGTTCCGAGAGGAATGGTTTACAGGACCGAGGCTAGTTACGGCCTGGCCAATCCTAGGTTCTGGAACCGGGAATCTGCTGCCTGGAATCGTCAATAGCCCCGCACCCATTGAGTGAGATCAAGGATCGAAACCTAAGCCTCATCAGCATCACGGAGGTCATCTGAGTAATTCAGCAGCTAACTCTCGCCAGCCACTGATAAACCTGTACAAAACCACGCTAGTGTTCTAGCGTACAAATCCTAGGTGATCGTGCGCCGCAGATCTTAACCAGACAAACGCCACGTCAAACTGTTGTACACGCATTATTGCACACTCAATATCTGCATATATGTGTATATGCGTTTTCTAAACAACACTGCAAAATGTGAATTTACAAATTTTTTTAACCACATTAATTCAAAAAAGTGAAAAACGAGAGAAACTATCTTGAACTGCAATGTAAACTGCAAAAATTTAATACATAGTAAACATTGGGAAAATTGTGGGACATGAATAAATAAATTTATTTAAGGGTAAAATCTGTAATTGAGGTTCTACTGTAATATAATTTGTTGACAAACTATTAGCGAAAATTTAATGTAACCACAAAAGAAGGTACATAAATGTTAATAAAAGTTTGAATAGGCAGGTCACATTACAAGAAGATTCTTCAGTTCCACGACAACATTTCCCACAGAGATTGTTTCAGTTCAGGGGGACAAATCCAAGTCTGGGGGGGATTATATTAGGACTGTGCGGAGGACAATGAAGTACTTTCCATCTGTAACTGTCTAAATATTGTTGAAATGAACAGGTAACACGAGGGCTCACATGCAAAATTACAATGCCACCAGTGAGCACATCCAACCAACTTTACTGAATCTTTAGGTGCAAAAAATCTTGCAGAAACTGTTTGTATTACGACGAGCCTGTTACAGATGTCTTCTGGAGTACTCAACCTGCTGATGATACTCCAATTTTGTCATGAGCAATGATAATCATCTGCTTCATCTTTGATTGTAGGTGGCAACTTTGTTTCCAGTGAGAAGACTATGGGATAATTCCAATGAGAGGACTATGACTTTAGTTCTGGCTAAAAACCTTGTGTGTGTATTTCATTCATAGCAACAATGCTGTTCAGAAACTACTCATCTTCTGTTTGGTATGCAGTTTTGAAACAGTTCTATGATTTTCTTGTAATTTGCTACTCTATGTTTTTCAGACAGGCGATGCAAAACCCATTTAGAAGTAAATTTTCCATTCCGTAACTTTTAAGTGATTATTCTGTAAATGGAAACTGTCGACAATTCACTTCCTGTGCAATGGCCTTATGTGTCTTAGTAAATATTGTGAAAAGTAATTTTCAATAACCATACATGTTTCACCTGTTGCATTCAATGACCACCCACTTATTTAGTTGTTATCAGTATTTACTCAAACTCCATAAAAACAAGCAGCCCACAATTACGCTGTTCAGCACACATTTTAGACTGACATCTTATAAGTGATGCAATATTCAAAATGATCACTCCACCCTAATGACTGCACATGCAATGTGTGCGCAAAACTATTAAAATGACTCAAAGTCAAATTTAAGTTAGTACCTAGTGCTGAGAAAATATGATATTATTCCATCTCTAAAATTCTTGCCTCATGCCAACAAACAATATAATTTATTTTTAATACTGTATATTATGGAGTACTTACACAGAATAACCTGTTGTCCTTGATGACTATCACAATGGCTGTTGTTCCTGCAAGTTCATCTTTAAGAGAGTCTTCCTGCAGCATAGTTTGATCAACATCCAGGAATCCCTGAGCAGACAGAAAGAGATCATATGTACAGTATTCACACACCTTTCACTAGTGTTCACAAAGTACACCACACCAAACACATTAAGTTCATGCATCAGCCAAGACTATTCAAGAGTGTACAGCAACAGAGACTAAAAACAAATCCCCCAAAAAAAATTCAATATTATTTTCTTTTGTAGAGTCAAAAAAGTTAATGAAAGTGTGAAAGTAATCAATTATATATCTTTTGACGCATGGCGCATTCATGTGCATCTAGCATGCGCACTCTACATTTCGACTTCACCCCATACCTAGAGTTGCTACGCTCGTGGGGAAGACACATTACGTCAGGTCAATTAATACAGTGCCTACACGATCACTCCCAGCATATTAAATGATTACACATACGTGATATGAAGAGAAAAATTGTACTGTCTACCGAAGCCGCCATGCTGTCGCCCATATTTCCCTCTCAAGATTTTATTATTCGACAGAGCCATCGACACCAGTCAATCAGAGATGCTAGTTCCAAGGGATGATGCAAAATCACAGCATCCCGGCTACAAGGACACCGCAGCCGCCAGAGCCTCCTGCTCAGGTGATAAAAACATCAGCAACCTCCAACAGGAGAGATAAGGAAAGGGTGCTGCTGCCCTGAAGTCGGAATAAACTATCAGCGCGAAGAGAGGCTAGCACCCCCTACACCCCTCTGACAGCCCACAAGCTGAAGATTCTGGTATATAAGGAGGTGCAAGATCCAGACACTGCAGTATTTGCTGGCCCTCCGTACTGAATAAAGCACAGGGCACCACTCAAGACTGGTAGGGCAATCAAGCTGAGCAAGGGTTATCTAATATGCATAATTAACCTGAGTAAGACTCAAGTCTAGTCGGGGGTAAGTGGTTCAGTTCCTGACCTCGACAGTCTAAACATGACTCGAGCTGGAACACTCCATGATTCTGACCACTAAGCCAAGCAAGTCAGCAGTACCAAGTTAAGTCTCGTTGATTGCGTATCTTTCTATACACCTAACAAAGTAAACCCTGCCATCCAACTTTCAGCTGGTGTTTCCTTCAGCTGGATGATACGCCCACTGCATACTCATTAAATATATAACGAAAAGTAATCAATATTGTAATCAGTACATACTATAAACAAATAGAAATTAATTTCAGTAAATATTATTGGTTTGTGCGTATTGACTATGTTCACAATTCTTTTTCTATTTAGATATAAATTAACCGTGGTCAACACTTCCGGAGTCCTACGTAAATATGTTTTGTTTCAGTAATCAATAGAAAAGCAGAAGAGTTAGAAATTATTCTTTTTCCCATTATTAAAACAATGCCAAAGACTTTTCAAACATTTACCTTTAGAAACTGTGAATAGCTGATATGCTAGCCTGCTAAAGAAAGGAATGCTTTTTAGAGACTATGGTGTGTTTACTCATTCATACAGAAGAAAATATCCCTTAAACAATAGTTATATGACCAAAGAGAGAACATCACTGGCAAAACACAAAACAACAATAGTACAATAGACAGGGCACAGCTACACCAGAGACTAAGATATGCGGCTAAGACAACCTACGGGAAGAACTTATCAAGGAATGCCAAACTGCGACATTATACGTTGACCATCAGGAATACAGCAATGTATACAACAGAGACGCTGACATTACGCAAGAGAGCTTGTATATGCTTGGAGAGAGAGGAAAGAAAGACCTTGAGAACTATATGGGGCACCAAAAAGCAAGGCAAATTTTAGATCCATAGATTAAGGCAGGAACTGTACGAGAGCATAGAACCAATTTTGAGTGTGATACGGAAGAGAAGATTGAGATTCGGAGGGCACCTGATGAGGATGAACGACAACAGATAGACCAAGAATATCTGGAATGTGACATGCTTAATGCGAAACAGCTGGATGAAGGAAGTTAGGGAGGTCTGGAAGGCAATTGGCATTATGGATAAATATCCCCAAGCAATAGTACAAGATACAGTCAGGTACAAGAACATGGTGGAAGGTCATAAATGGACTGACACCAGGATCAAGATACAACTCACAGAAGCAGAGAAAAACAGGAGGAGCGAAAGAATGAAGAGGTATTGGGAAGAGCAAAGATGCACTAACAAGTCACTCGTGATCCTGATGGGTCATAACGAACTAGAAGAAAAAAATGACCAAAGAATTGTGTTTATTAGTCACGAAACTAAAAAGCTGAATAGAATTCATCCAAAATTTTACAGCATACTTCCACAAAGTAATATTTGTCATTCGATGTAAATTTCATGAAAATTCATAGAGCCATGCAGTTTTTAAAGCACACAACACTAATGTTTGCTAAGGCTTACTGCTTTACTTATAAAAAAATTTACTTTGTTTATAAAATTTTAATGCCGTAATTGATATACACATAATTTCACCGGAATACTAACAACACGATAACAATGTATTTCATAAAACTTCATTCACACATTTAATGCAGAATTTAATTTTTCCCCAAATTACAGACCTTAGAGATAAATCCTTGAAGCTAGTACTTACTGTTTGGTATATCATCTTACACAAATCAACCATTCCGACAGATATTATGACACTGTTTTACCATATTGCCAAAACTAAAGGAATGTTTCACACACAGTATAAAATTTTTTTGAGGAATTATTGTTTTAAAACTAGTGATGTACATGCCGAGGTATTAACTCTTAAACATGTAAATACTAATTAACACACTTAAACGTTTTATATTCAAGCTTGTAAAACTGGAACACATCGCAAATATAACAAAACACTTTTATCCAAAGTTTCTTCAAGGTTTAAAATTTATGCCAACTTCAACCACATGAATCAGCACATTTTTCAGGTCGGCATATTATGTGAAATTTTAAGAATTTAGGTAAACAGCAAACTATGTTGAAATACAACAGAAAGCAATAACAAGCATTACCACTTCACTCAAAACAGATATAAAAAAGTTTTAATTATTATGTCAATGATTACTATATATCAGGAATCTCAAACTGATATTTAAAACCACATCGGTTGTGAACTGCTGTTTTGTTGACATGCGAGTGCGGAAAAAAAACATAGGGCCAGCTAACTTGAACATTATGTCAGCTCGTTAAACTACAGAACTACTTCTAGTAGTTCACTGCAAACTGAGTATTGCAGTCATTCTTGTTAAAATATATGCAGTTACTGGCAGTGATCTTTTCAAAGGTAGTTTCCAAGAGTGGACACCTTTATTATGAACCATCTATATCTCTCTCTCTCGTTCTTCCTACCTGTCTAAACATACATAAGTATCTAAAAATGTACATATGTACCCACATGTAAATATAACTACACACACACACATTTACACCAGAGTAGTGAGGAAAGCCTAGATGGTGGCTGTATAAGTAAATGCATAACCACAGTCCACATAATAATACACTCTCGGCTTACTTTCACCCACAAACTGATAACAGTAAAGTGGGGTGAACTTTCCAGTATGGGGTGAGACCAATCACATGTTAACTCCAGGTATTTAGGTGGGATGAAAATGATTAGCAGGGGTGAGATTGATAACATGACAGTTGTTCAGTGACCCAGTGTAAATACGGAAGTAGACAGAGACTACATTATCTGACAGTGGTGGATGTCTGGCGTACGTGTGAGACAGTCATTTAGGTTACGTTAAATTTTGAGCTCGTCCTTGGTGAAGGTCATTTATGAGAACTAAAGATGGCAGACATGTCACCGTCGGGTGTTTGGTTGTCGTGAAAATAATTTTGGTTGTGGTAATTAAAGTTCAGCCACAGAGCATTGTTGGACTCCAGGGACCGGATCGGCGCGGAAAAATAACATGGAAAGTTACAGTCTGCAACAGTTAGGCATGGCAGTGGGTCCTTGGAGAAACTGCATTGTGGCCACACGTTCAACATAACCTCGCTGTATTAGGCATTGCGGTGTGGTGTTTACCCAGTTACGTGCTCTTTGCAAGATTTGCAGGTCTGAATTATCAGAAATGTATGAAGCTGGGGAACGGCTGTACTTGGTTGTGATGTAAAAGAGAGAGTGGAGGGTGAGCTTTGGTTGGAGGAACAGGTCTCGCTGTTTCATTCACAGAAACGGGTCTCTGAGAGCCTTTTTTGGGAGGCACAAGTGAATGATATCAGTGAACAGGTCATTGATTGACACTGATGGTTCATGATGGTGGCAGCAGCGTCACATTTAAGGTTGATGCGAGTGGAGACTCAATTATAACAGGCTGCAATTCTAACAGAAAAAGCCTTAATGGATCCAGCGCAATATCGCCTGTTTAGGGCCACCTGTAGGGATCTGGCTCACATTTGCAGCAGTTTTGAGGAGGACCATCTCATGGCCTGAAGAATTGAAGAGGAACACAGCAGGAGACTGGATGTTTTTGATGACACATATTACCACATCATGGCAGTGGCTAACACTTTTGCTGAGTGATCAGGGACAGGAAATCATGCATTACACAAGGGTAGCAGCAAATATACATGAAGTCATCTGGTTCACTTGCAGCACAGTCACTCCTAGGCCAAGCCATGGAGGGCTCGCCCCGTTGTGTCGTGTCAGGATACTCATTCATTACCAAAGTGTCCACAATTTTCACTAAGTTGCCCAAGGAACGCTTTAACTTTGCAAAACAGTGCAACCTTTCCATTAATCGTTTCCGGCCTTCTCGTAGGGCTAAGGAGTGACCATCACAGACTAACTGCAAAACCTGTGACAGGAGGCATCACACACTTCTGCACTTTGACAAATCGTCATCCAACCCAGACTCAAGTTCACAGCAAAGTACAGACACAAGTGATCATAACATTACCACCTCACTAACCAACACTGCAACTGCATCATTTGTTTGATTGGAAACTGCCAATGTTGGAGTGAGGGATGCTACTGGCAACATACAGATGTGTAGCACATTGTTGAACTCTTGTTAGTCAGGCCAATTTTATTACTAGCAACTGTCTTTCGAGGTTGGGGGTGCTGAAGTTAAGATGTTCAAAATTGGTGCAAGGCATTGCTGGTGCTCTGGTTTTGGAGGTAAAGGGGTAGCAACGTGTTGCATCCAGCCAGCTGGTAAGGAACATCAGTTGTTTACCATTAAGACACTGGTGCTGAACAAAATCAGTGAACCGCTCCCAACTTCGAGCGTGCTCCTCGGTAACTGGAAACATTTGTTGAACCTGAAATTGACTAATCCTGCATTTGGGACATTACACTCCATCACCTTGTTAATAACAGCAGAACTGTTTCCACTTGTACTGACTGGTGGTAGAATTGACAAAAGGTCCAGGTTCACCAGTTGCACTGGACTCGATCTTCGGGTGGTTAGTCATGGACACTGCTGCGAGATCATCAACATCACTTGTGACTACATGTCTCCATATGTCAGCGATGTCCTTGGAAGAAAGTGTAAGGAAGTTTTGGGAATTGGAGGAGGTGCCCAAGGCAGTTCTGATCACTTATGAGGAAGCTCAGTGTGATGAATCCTTTCAGCAGACACACCGCAGACAGCCTAATAGAAGGTACATGGTTGTGCTTCCGTTCAAATCAACAGGGTCAGAACTTGGAGAGTCATGCTGTCAAGTGCTGAAAATAATATATCATCTAGAGCGGTGACTTCGTCTAAACCCACAGGTAAACCTTCTTTACCAAGATTTTACGATTGATTATCTTGCATCAGGCCATATGGAGGAGATACCAGAAGCTGATGTCAACTCCTCACCACTGCATCTTGAAACCAGACAGCACGACCACCAAGCTGAGAGTTGTCTTTGATGCCTCAGGCAAAACAATATTGAGACATTCACTGAACAAGGTGCTGCTCTCAGGACAAAAACTTCAGTGTGACATTAGTGACTTCATAATCTGCTTTCGGTTGCATGCAGTTGTCTTTACATCAGACATTTAACAGATGTACAGGCCAATCTTGATCAATCCATTTCAGCAAGACTACCAATGTATACTCTGGCGTTTTGACACATCCTAAAGGGTCAAGGAATATAGTTTGAAGACAAATCACTTATGGAGTCACCGCTTATCCATTTTTGGCTATTCCCACTTTTTGTTAGCTCTCAATTGATGAGGGTCACAAGTTCTCATGTGCTGCCATGGTATTAAAAACAGATACGTATATGGATGATGTGGTGACTGGAGTAGAGTCAGTGCAGGAAACCGTAGCTTTTCAGCAGGAGTTGGTGGATATGATGCTATCATATGACTTCTGCCTCAGAAAATTTGCAAGCAATAGTTCTGAGTCTCTGGCAGCATTGCATCAACCCCATCTTCAACAGCCCACTAAGTATCTGTTCAGCAATGCTGATGGAGTCACTCCGCTGAAGATTATCGGTCTACAGTAGCAATGTATTTTCATACAAGGTACAATTACCAGGTGGAGCGCTGACTAAAAGAGGCATCTTATCTGATTTGGCTCACATTTTCGATCCTCTTGGGTGGCTGTTGCCATTATCACTACTGGCTAAACAGTTTGCGGCGCTAGAGCCCATGATGGTGCTCACATGTCACATGTACCGCACGTGCGCAAAGAAGCCGACAATTTTGAACTTTCCTATAAATATTAATTTCAGGGTAAAATGTGTTTATATTGTCTTTACAGTGTTTAATATGTCTTAAAATGTTTTAAAGTAGCTGTACTAATTTTAATTGTTTGGTTATGAATATTAAAAGTGCCTATGGTGCCGAGATTTAAGAACACTTAATATTCTGGCATGAATGCCATCACAAAGACGCATTAAAATAATATTGAAATTCGTAACAAAACTATAGAAATGTAAAACAATGTCCAATTTAATTTGTGCCATTTTATTTTCAATGTAAAGTATTTCACTTGGTGTGCATAGCACTTCCGCTTAAGTGAACCCCGTAGGCGGCCACGATAGGTCCGTGTGACGCTTGTATCTGGACAGTCTGTTGAGGAGAGCTGGCGAGGTAAGACACTGTCACGTTCGCACTACAACTTTTGTTCACTGATGTAGGTTTCCATAGTCCATGTAGTTTACCGATTAATCTTTGCTTGCATACGTTTTTGCCAGACATTTTCCTTAGCATTCTGCTCCCGCTTTACTAATTTCTTGCGCCCTTGTGGCATTTTTAACTTACTCGTGGAGGAGTAGAAACATGTCGGAGA
The DNA here is from genome assembly GCA_029891345.1 of Dryococelus australis. Taxonomy (NCBI): domain Eukaryota; kingdom Metazoa; phylum Arthropoda; class Insecta; order Phasmatodea; family Phasmatidae; genus Dryococelus; species Dryococelus australis. The sequence continues at coordinate 61,589,792 of CM057006.1, forward strand.
GGTCACGCAACCCACACATTTTGAATCAGACGCCATCTGCCTATGTTTATAGCATCTCATTGTAACTTCTGCATAATTGCTACATGCAATTTTAAGAGCTTTATTTTTCTGTATGTATTGAAGGGTAATTTTCGTGTTTGAATATTTTACGGCAACATCACATATAATCACGTGGCCGACTGAAGCCAAGTCTTTGTATATGCCATCATTGCGTTTTAAGAGCTTATTTATATAACATTGTATGTGCAATCATTTATTTCAGGGTTATATGTATTTTTCAATCAGGGTTTAATGTATAGTTCACATAAATTGAGCCTTTTGTACTTGACCACATGGTTACAGTGATGTTTGATTTTACCACCATCAGGCATGTTACAAGCCTGTAACAACGCTAATTATAAAGAGAACCATTTGCCAAACACTAATAATATTTTATCTGAATTTAGTTTGCAGTTTCCATGCAGAAAAATTGCAATTTCACCTGCACCACGTGGTCTGCTACGAACTTCATCCAGCAGCATCCGCGCCACCTAAGCTTGTTTTCACACGTGTGTGTTTATTGTGAATATTCATCTCATGTCCCATATTATTTCATGTCTCATTCAAGGGTGCAATTACTCCCGTCCTAGCCGGCTCTGTGTATAGGCCGTCGCCACACTAACCACGTGCTGGAGGGCGAGCCCCAACATTTTTGTGTCAGCGATGCCGAGTAATCACTCGTGTTAATGTGTATAAGGGTATTCATTTGTAATTCACTGTGTCCTGTCTTCAGGGAAAAACCGTCAGTCCACCCTAGCAGCTGTCGGCCCTCTTCCCTTGTGAAGGCTGTGCTTTCACGCACCTCGGTGAGATCATCCATTTAGACGTGCGCTAGATTAATTTGGGTTGGGGAGCACCCTAGCGGAATTGGCTAGTCATGACTGAGATAACCATTTCATTGGCACGTTGATGTGTATAAACAATATCAATAAAAACAAGTCTACAGTGAACTCAATATTTTTATTCAGTAATGACAGTGTCCTAGCCAAATATGTTTTATAAATTGTTTATTTCAGTGATTTTATTAAAAGTTTCGTATTGCCAACGTGTTTGTAAGTACGGGCAGGTGAGACGGACACACAGAACCCACAACATCCCTGAGAACCCTGAGTCACAATAGTATGGTGATTGGGAAGCACCGCTGGCGTGCAAATTAACAGTAAGTAATTGTATCATCGTTCGTCTCGTGTCTCACCCAATGGCATCAACTTAATTCAACAGCTGTGGTTGGAAGGGGTCAGATGGGATGAAAAAGTTTGCCAGAGGCCAAACAAACAAGGTGGACTCAATGGAGGGAAGAACTCCCTTATGTCAAGCAGATTACTATTACCATTCCTTGAGGACCCTTGGTGAGTTCACCAGACTCAAGGTTAGAACTTCACAGTTCCTCAGATAGCTCTGAGAAAGACTATGCTGCAGTGGTTATATGTTAAAGTCATTCCTACTAGTGGGCCAGTGAAGGTGCACATGATAATGGCAAGATCGAGGGTAGCCTCAAAAAGAAGGTTACTCTTCCCAGACTGGAGCATTGCTTCTTGCAAAGACCATTCGCTATGAGCTGACAGTGTTCGGTAACCAACTGTAGGTTAGTGAAATTTTTGCACTGACTAACTAAACAGCGACACTGGCGTGGATCCAGTCATTATCTCACCACTGGAAGACATTTGTTGTCAATAGAGTGGAGGAAATTCAGATCAACACACCACCAGAATGGTGGCACTATGTTCGGTCAGAGGACAATACTGCGGACTGTGCCTCGAGGGGCTTGATGCCATCAACAGTTGGTTGACCACCCACTCTGGTAGACAGGACCTTCATGGATGAGTGACAGCCCAACATCCTGCCAGTCAGTTTGTGAGTCTGAAGTAAGAGCAGATATAGAGCAATGCTTGTCAGCAGAAAGTTGTAACCCCATGTATCTGATTGGAAGTGTGCATTACATTGACTTGTCATGGCTTCATCAATATTCATTTTGGAATAAGATAAAATGAATAACTGCATATTGCCTTCGCTTCATTGAGTTAAGAAAGCCCCAGACAACACAAGAGTTAAGGGGCCCCTTACAGATACAGGAATCTGTGTTTTGTTTTGGGTTAAGAAAACCCAGGCAGTAGAATTCAGTGCAGAGCTTGCAGTAATGAAAAAAGGGGAGTGCTCAGCCTTCCTGAAGAGGTTGGATCCCTTTGTGGACAAGGATGGTATCCTTAGGGTGGGCAGAAGGCTCCAGGCATCCTCACTGCCCTATAACCAGAAGCACCCCGTACTGCTGCCAGAGAAGTGTCGCTTGTTAGAACTGACAACCAACTGCATAAAGATCTACTTCATCCAAGGCCGCAACACTTGTTGTCCGTTATGCAGCAGGAATTCTGGGTTGTGAAGGGGTGAGATGCGGTTAGACAGCGGTTGCTTCAGTGTGTGACTCGTTTCCGTTGTCGGCCCTAACCAATGACGCCTGTGATGGCAGCTCTCCAGCTGAGCGGATCACTCCAGCAAAACCAATCTTGAAAACAGGTGTGGACAATGCAGGACCCTTCACCATCACAATATCAAAGGTCGAAAACCAAGGACATTCCGAGCCTACCTTCTGTTTGTTTTTTAACCAAGGCTCTTCATCTTGAGCTGGTATCAGAACTATCTACAGTGGCTGTCATGGACATTCCAAGATTTGTGGCTCGACGTAGTTGTTGTAGAGTTATTTAGTGACTGCGGAACAAATTTTGTTGGGGCTGGTAGGAAGATCGAAGAGATTCAGGATTTTTTCTCTGATGCCAAAAACCATACCAAGATCCAGAAATCATTATGTGAATAAAACATCAAGTGGCACTTTAATCCCCCAGCCGCAGTACATTTTAGAGGTTGGGGGGGGGGGGGGTGTTAAATCAGTGAAGGCGCACCTATGAAATATGAGGAATTCAACACTGTGCTTACGCAAATTTAAGCAGTGCTTAGCTCTGTCTATTGTCAGCACTGTCTACAGACCCTGCTGACCTCACTCCATTGACACCCAATAATTTTCTAACGGGATCATCACAAGCTGTTCCTAATGAAGATTTCACAACTGTGCCTTCTGGTCATCTGTCAAGATGGAATCTCCTGCAGAAAAATCATCAAGATTTATGGCACCATTGGCATCAGGACTACCTGCACCAGCTGCAGTTTCGAAGAAAGTGGACAGCAGGTTTAGACACTCTTGTCTTGATTCAAGATCCCAATGTGCCACCTCTTCGTTGGCGAATTGGTCGTGTGGTCAAGACCTTCCCTGAAGCAGATGGAATAGTGCAAGTGGCTCAACTGAGTACCACTCCAGGACTTCTGATGCGCCCAGTTGTTAAGCTATGCCCCTTACCCTGATTTACTTTGAAATCATCATTTCAAGGTGGGCGGAATGTTCAGTGACCCAGTGTAAATATGGGAGTAGGTAGGACTACATTATCTGATGGTGATGGGTATGTAGCATATGTATGAGACAGACATCTAGGTTAAGTTAAACTTTGAGCTTGTCCTTGGTGACGGTCAGTTATGAGAACTCAAGAAGGCGAACTTGGCCGCATCAGGCGTTTGGTTGTCGTGGAAATTGTTTTGGTTCAGGTGATTAAAGTTCCGCCACGGAACAACAGTTTTCTGTACATGTTTAGGTCAGGTACCATCTCTGTGGTACAATTTTAAGTGATCAACCTCACCCCTGCAAATAAATTTCACCCAACATTATGGTACACAAGCAAAAAATGGGTCCAAGATATAATCTTTATGCTCTACACTATTAATATAAATACAACTCTCATATTAGTATTAAAAATACCATACTATCAAATAAATAAAGCATATAACAAGATGTCAGCACTAGTATCAAACACATATACCCATACTTGTACAAAACATTTATCCAAATGTATACAGGACATGCACCAAAGATGGAAACTGAAGACAGCACAAGTCTTTATAGTTCCCTTCTTAGTTGTCATATTGGCAAAGCAAGAAACAGCACCGATTAGGTGCCCGAAATGTATATTTTAGTATAATTTTCTTTTTTTTCTTTATACTTTAAAACAGAATATTTACAACACTGACAGCCCTCTAACAGTCAATGAAACACAAATTACTACTGTACCTAACACAAAAAGTAGAAACAATACCTGTCGAATAGCATCTTCAATATTTCCATCTTTATACGCTTGTGTTTTAACTACGAATTTGTGCAAGTGTTTACCAGCATACTGTGCTATCTTGGCACCTGAAATACAACAAAAACAATCACTGTTGTATTTTCTGCCTGCTGAGATACCAGTCAATGAAACTTCAAGATGACAGGTCAACTACCTTTCTATAAGTTCACACAATATTTCAGCCTCCATTTTCTGCCACTGTTAAAAATATTTATAAATAATATAACTTCAGATATTAGAAACAATGCTTCAAAGGTCATGGGCAGTATATGTGACAGTTCTGCCTGTCTCCAATTGTAATACTATAAAAGGCATAGTTGCAAGCATGCTCCTAACAAGCAACTAACTGCCAGAACAGACAAGTGTAATAAATTAAACAGAGATCAAATCAACTTCACAGCTACCCCAGACAACCTTCAGTGTTTTACGACATATCAATACGCTGAAGCACGTATTTAAGACCATCTTTACAGAACACAAAGACCTTGATACGGTAACCAACATTTCAGACAAAAAGAAATTAAAAACAACTGTAATGCAATTTGCAATGGTTAGAAAGGTAATCTATGCAAGGAAAAAAAGTGAGCGTTTCTTTACACACGGTCACATCTGAGTGTGGTACAAAACATTCAAGATAAATACAACTCAGCAAATACTGGTAATTCCCTCAGAATACATTCCATAATATCAAGAGACACCTTTGACTGCAATTCATCAAAAATGTCGTACCTGGAAATAATAAAGCCATGATTACAATGATTTAGCATAACAAAGTATGAGGATATGAGAAACACTTCACACACATAACATGTTTACTTTATGTGTCATATTGTGATGCATCACATAACGTAAACACTCAAACTGTACTGGAGAATACAAAAAAGTTGCAAAAGAGTTGTCGCTCTTCAGATACAAAATTTAATATTCAGGTTATACAAATTTGTGTGTGTTACAACTTTTATGTGATCAAGTATAAATAGAAAAAAGTTTGGCATTTAAATCATTCAAACTCTGAAAACTAGATGTCAACAACTTACCGAATTAAATATTCCCTGGAGATGCAGAAGTATTTTGTGCAAATACTAATAAATCATGAGAGGAATAAATTAAGAAATTTGCAAACTTGCTAGCTGTATTTCACTCACTAATAAACATTAAGCATGTAGCATTGCAGTCGACAAAAACAGGAAACATGAGAAAAGTTTGTAAAGGTGATCTATTGCCACATTATGCAGTTCACGCACTTTACACAGCACAGACAAACAAAATTTTGCAATACAAGCCAGACGGAATATGAGAACAGCATCGCAGAATAAATAAAGTTACATCACCATTAGTAATTTACAAACACTGCAACATCTGTCCGTGTATGTCCATCACGACAGCTGGTTTACGACTTGTTTTACTCTTCTACGATCGTACTGTTCTACAAGGTGGCAGAGGGTGCTCACAGCTAGTAATGCAACAGTGCATCACTCCCACCCTTCACATCCATAATGCTACAGACATATCCAAATAAAGGCATTGCACAATACAAAGCCTCCCTTCAGAGACTGTGCGAAACCCTTCACAACCACTTTCCCATACGAGCCCAACAGTGTCAAAATATAACTAACTGCATTTCCACAACATACTAGAAAAGAAAGAACACCATTGAACACATAACTCTTATCACTGATTCCAGACTACTGAAACTAAGACTTAAAAAAAACAAACACATGGTAGAACCACAAACTAACACTACCAAAAGTCTGAAATTCTGAAAACAATTACTTTCTCTTACAAACAGGATAAAAAAAATAAAATGTTCCCTAAAAATCAATATATCTGCACCATTACAAGTACTACATTGAAGTATTTTTACATCATGAAACATAATTCGAAAATTCCTGCATTGCATCAACTAACTAAATATTTCTGATTTACAAATGCAATAATTCTACTATACAGTCCTCTTACTTGAAGGCTGCAAGTCACAGATTACTTAAGATGGGCTATACAATATGCCTGTAATGTATGATCACATAAAAATATATGTGATATTAAGTTATTTTATAAAAAAAAAAACCTTAATACCTCATTTTTAAAGTATAGATTTTATCATAGTTCAGGAAATAATATAAATACTAAAGATGGGGTGGTCAAATTCACGATTCATTGAATACGTCCACTGAATTTGAGGATCCAAGTATTTGAGGTGAGGTAAGCTTTCCGGGGAATGGTGCATGAAATCAGTATATTTATCCGATTTTCGATATACAGCAGAGTCCCGCTGATCTGGACCTCGCTTGTCCGGACATCCGGTTAATCCGGACGGGATAAATCAAATGTACGTAGCCAAAAAAATTAGGCTTTACTCATTTTCGACATCCTCAGTTGGCTACAATGAGAAAGAGCAGACAAAGAAGTCAGTGCACACATCCTATTTTCCACGTACTGTATGTATGACTCACTCCCTACAACAGTTTTTAGAAAGTCTCTTTTATTTTATTTTGTTTCCTTCGCTTCAGTTGTCAGTTGGTACTCCTACCATATTAATCTAGAGTTCGTTACGGCTGTGTTTTGTTATTTTTACGTACCGTTCAGTGCGAGTGTAATTAAACAGAAGAAAGTGACTGAGACAATGGAGCAAAAACTCCAAGCTTTGTTTCGTATTGATGCAGGGGAATCACTAACTAAAATCGCAAATGATTTAGGAGTGGGAAAACAAACTGGAAAGAAAGTGAAGATTTTTGCGCCAAAATGGTTAGCAAAGAAAGTTTAGGCAACAGTAGTACATTAAAAAAAAACAAAAAATGAAACTTTAGACTAGGCTTTGTAGAAATGGTTTTGCCAACAACATGAACAGGGTGTTCTGCTATTGGGTGTACCGTTACAAGCAATCGCGCTCAAATTGAATGAAAAATTAGAAGGGGGGCCCTGCTTTTACTGCCAGTGTGGGGTGGTTGTCTCAATGGAAGGATCGACATGGCGTTCGTGAACTCGGTGTAAGTGGTGAAATTTTATCAGGTGACAACGTTGCCAGTGAAGATTTCAAAGTTAAATTTGAGAAGTTTGTTACAGATGAAAACTTACATACAGCCTTATCAATTGTTTAATGCCGATGAAACAGGTTCAAATTACAAAATGCATCAAAAAAAAAAATTAGCCTTAAAACTAGATTTTGTAGCCAAAGGTCATAAGGTAAAGAAAGAACGGGAAACTTTGCTTCCTTGCAGTAACGGTTCTGGAGATTTAAAACTTCCACTTTTGGTGATCGGTAAATCAGTCAAGCCTAGGGCCCTTAAAAACGTAAATCCAAATGTTCTCCCAGCCCAGTACAAATCACAAATATCTGTGTGGATGAATGGACATACTTTTGAAAACTGGTTTTTTGAAAAATTTGTGCCTTCAACAAAGAAGTTCTTGAAAGAGCAAAAACTCCCAGAAAAAGCTGTGTTTTTCATAGACAATGCACCGTGCCACTCTACTGAAGAATAATTGTGAGATGGGGACATTTTGGTGAAATTCCTGCCACCAAACGTCACAGCTTTGATTCAAACAATGGACCAAGGTGTGATTGAAGCAACAATACGGCAATATAAAAAAAAAGTTGATCTTGTCTGTTTTAGAACAACAAGAAGCAGACCCATCAGCTAACTTCATAGATTCCCTTTAAAAAGTGACAAAGACTGTCATTTGTTTGGCTGCAGAATCATGGGAAGAAATTTAACTGTCAACTCTTCAAAAAAGCTGGAAAAAACTGTGGCCTAGCATCCCACAAAAAAAACCAGGAAAACGACAAAAATCAACCAATTGCAAACAATGACGCTGACTTCGTTTAAGTTGTAGGGTTGTGCCAATGTGGAAGAAAATGACATTTGTGAGTGGATGAACAGTGACAGTGATATTGGTCATCAACTACTAAGCAAAGATGAAATTGAGGAAGCGTGCATTGCAAACACTGCAACAGAGAATGACAGTTTGGAAGATGACAGCGATACGAAGGAACCAGTTGGCCTAACTCATGGTGAAGCGACTACAATGCTAGAGCAGTTGATGACATACTTTGAGAAACAAAGTGATACATCATCTGCTGAGCTACTGACCTTGAGGCACCTACAAACTTGCATGGCAAAACAAAGTCAGTCTTCTTTAAAACAAAAGAAGATTACTGACTTTTTGCAGTGAGCCTAAAAACATTATTCTTGTTTTCAGCACAGTACTGTAGTTTTGTTTTATAGTCCTGTTCAGAATTTAATGATTCTTTCTTTTTTAAAATTTTTAATTAGTAACAGTAATGTTCTGTGGTTTTTTTTGTACTGTACAATAAATCAATTTTGAATTTTAATTACAAAGATGTTTTGTTTTGTTAATCCTACATCAGTTCGTAAATTAAAGACTTAGGTCTATGTATACAGTAGTATTAAAACTAAAAGTAAGCAGTAGGAAAAGTTGCATTTTAGAAGAAAAAAAACCACAGATTTTTATAGTTTTACCCATTTAAAACTTTTATTACATTCATTTTATGGCAAATTCCTTTTAATTCAGACTTTCGATGATCCGGAGAGGGTCCGGTCCCATATAGTCCGGATTAGCGGGACTTTACTAAGTCGTTTTCCAAAGAGTTTATTGAAATTTTTGGCTCGACAAGACATAAATAATAATTTTCAATACCTTTTTACGTTATTAGATTTTCACTGCCTTCATTATTCTCAGAGCACTGATGGAACAAATGAAAGGATTTGTTTTCTTATCTTTAATCAGAACTCCGAGAATAATGAATGCAGGGAATTTTTAATCACGTAATAAGATGTTCAAAATTGTTATTTACATCTTGTTGGACCAAAAATTTTGAAAAATCCCCTGTAAAACCAACTCTGACAAAAATTATATAAATATATAACTTTTGTGCACCATTACCCTTAACAGCATGTTTCAATTACTGTGAAACCCTGATATGTTTTTCTAGGGCCAACGAAAACTGTATGTTACGAGTGGGAAAATATTCTATGAGGCAATAATATGCAATGTGCCGCCAAGATAATGATAGAGTTTCTATGTCTGCAGGCAGAAAACCGATTTTTTTTCTGGTATAAAAATGCCAAGATGTTTCAAAAGTCTAAACTTTGCTGTTTAAATAAAATAAACCCAACAATTTGCAGTAAAATTTAACAAGAGTAACTGGAAAGTCTTGCTTAATTCATTTTAACGTATGCTTCGAAAAAGTTGTTTGTTCATATAAAAAAAAATTCAGTAGCAGTAAAAAATAAAAATTATGCAAGGATTTCCTTATTTTCAGCAACTTTATGAAATTGCAAAATCACTTCCTTGTACAATTTTATAGATGTCTTGAAGTAAGTAGCTCTCTGCAGCTACTTTCAGTGTGAACTATCTTATTCCTGCACACAAGTTAGTTTTCATTATTTTATAAATTTCTCAAAAAGTAAAATTGTGATTTTGACATGTATTATGCAAACGCTATGCATTTTTTTTTCCAACAAAAGAGAAATGACTGATAATGTCTAAAGGTTTAACAGTACATGGTAAAAATATAAAAGAAATATTCTTGTGGCCCAACGCCTTCGATACAGGACTACATATGCACAAGCAAATGGCAAGTAACAAAAACAATACTCATGTCATGAAACTAAATGGCTAAATAGAATTGATCCAAACTTTTCCAGTACACTTCCACAGTAATATTTGTCACTCGATGCAAGTTTTGTGAAAATTTGTCCAACCACACATTTTTTAAATCACATAACACTAATGTTTGCTAAGGCCCACTACTTTGTTTGCGAAAAATATAATTTTTTGCTTGTAAAATTTTAATGCCTGTACTCATACGGGCATAAAACTTCAACAGAATACTAAAAAACAATACCTAGCTGATAGCAACATATTTCATGAAACTGCAGCCACACATTTATGTCAAAATCTAATTCTGCTCCAAAATTACTTACTTTGAAGGTTACTTGTGAAAGTTAGTACTTACTATTGGTTCATACAAATTGGCACAGTGGAAGCCAGGAATACCACAGCCCATTATATTGCAGATTCGGTTATACCGCAGGGAAATTTATGTCCCCCGGCCTGAATAAATAAATAAGTGAAAGAGGCTGAGGGAGCGGGCGCACATTCTCCCTCCTTTCAGCGGAGAGATCTATTTTACTGATTCATTACTGCCAATATTGTATGGTTTTCCGTATTCAGTTTCATTGGCATAATGTGATGTATTTGACGGAAGAATTCCTAGTTGGCCTTTTTTTTATGTGACCCTATTTATTATACCTGTTCTGCTGTTTGGTTGTAAACAGACCAAAAAAAATGTTATAGTAGCAACCTTTCCATCTTATCTGGGCATTGGTTTAGTGTGGGGGGATGGCATTGCTACATTCCATGCAGTTATATCATACTTGCAAGTGTCCTGCTGTTATATCTTTACTGGCACTTACAAGTTAACATTAAACGTGCATGCGGTGTATAGTGTAACACATTTACGCAATTACAATTATTCAATGCCAAAATGTTTAACTAAAGTAAGATAAAATATGCTGGAATACTATCGTAAAAGGGATGCAGACTTCTATGGCACATTCTGTATAAAACTGGCTTGCAATGCAATGGGCATTGGGTTCAGATTCTGGAAAATGTAAGGACTAAGTCATTTAAAGGCCTATAGTTAATCTCCTACAGGGTATAGCTCTACACAATCATTATAATTATGATGTAGACACTTTGATCATAATGTATACATCCCGACTACACTGTATACCTACCCATTATCAAAAAAAAATCCCAGCGGACAGGCTATTGTGGACAAGGCTTAATGCAGAAAAGCGGCCTTTCTTTGCATGCCACAAATATTTAGTGTTTTTTTTTTGTGTAAAATGCAAATCAGACGAGCAAGCGGCATGTTTCACAACACAATATGCAGTGATAGATTCCATCTGCAGTGCAAGTGTGCTTCGAACTCTGTTTAGTTTTATTTGGATGTGAGCTTCGTTTCTCATTCACGCTTTCTCCCAACCAGGCCCAGCAGGGGGTGGGTTGTGAACCCCCTTCTCCAACACTCGTGACAAACAACTCGCAGCGAACACTGCCCGCAGTGGAATAAGTACATCCTTTGCCTGGAAAATGCAGTATTTTTTAGTTATTCTTGCTTGAATGCATGTGACCCCCTTCATCACAGCACGTTTCTCTTCTTCTGTTTCCCTCCCTTGGGTGCTGTCAAGTCCAGTTGATGCAGGTAAAATAATTAAAGTTCCGATCGATAGCAAGGGGCTAAACGTTTTACAAGTTACAGCGGTAAATAACAATAATTTCCCCGTATTTGAATGATAGGTGCCATTCCCCATTAGAACACTGGCTTTGTACTATTTTAACATATTCCTAACACTCAAGAAATGTTTCACGTGCAGTACAAAATATTTTCATGGCATCATTGTTTCAAAACAAGCAATATACGTGTTGAGGTATTAAATCGTAAACTGGGAATTTCGTACATACTAAATAACATACATAGTTAATAAGTTTCAGAATTGCAACACATATAGCAAATATAGCAAAACATACTTCGAAAGTTTCTTCAAGTTTATTAGAGATTTAAAATTTATACTGACTTAAAAATAACATTAAGGAGCACATTTTCTAGGTCGGCATATTATATGGTATTATACGGTATTTCAAGAATTTCTGGAACAAGAAGCTACATGGAAATACAACAGAAAGCAATAACAAACGTCACTTCACTCAGAACATGTATGAAAGTATTTGATTTATTATGTTAATGAATACATAATTTCAGGAGTTACAAACTGACATTTAAAATCACATTGGTCGTGAACTGTAATTTTTTTGACACACGAGTGCAGACCAAAAAAATCACTGAACTAGCTAGAATGTTGCTTCAGCCTGGTGATGATGTGAAAGAGTTAGAAACATAAACGTGTTAGAATCACACCAAATGTTATTCTTAATTGCATACAATAAAAAGAAGCAGAATTGCAGGTAACAAAAACAACGGCTGGTAAGACAATCAAACATGGAACTACTACTCATAGTTTGCTGCTAACTTACTGTGAGTATTCCAGTCACTGCTTATGTTAAAATGAAAGTAGTTAGTGGCAGTGATCTTTTTCATAAGTTGATTTCAAGAGTGCTCACTTTATTGTGAACCACCTTTAAGAATCATATTACATGGATAACCCATATTCAATAAATTAATTATACAACATTGGGAAGAACAGGGATTCAGCCATAAAAGTGCACTGTCTTTACAACATGACATGGGGGTGGAACAGACATCTGGGAGGGGGTCCAGCAAACGCATCCATGTAAGAATTAACCAGCAACCTAGCGAATGTACATTCCATTCAATAACAAACCACCATACACCATTGCAGGATTGAATACTGATGCAGAGTACTTTTACCACTAAAAGTAGAATATAATAAATTAAGCATGTTGAACACAGTGGCAAGGAAACATAACTCACCCCCGTGCCCATCGTAAACGCCAAAAAACGCAGTCCCTGGATCGTCTGGAAGTGAGAGGATGTGTGTGTGGGAGTCTTCCATGTTGATGCGCCATCCCTGCATACAACTGGAGCCCACTCTCATCTGGACATTCTGGCAACACGCCGTCTCTTTGGCCGTCACCGGCTCCGACAGTGTCTGGCCCATGTCGCTGCACATACAAAGCCAAGACATTTTGGTCCGCACTTACCACAGAGGTTTCAAGTGATTATGAGGGTGGAATGAGGAGGAAATGGAGTAGACGTGAAATGCTTGGGTGAGGGAAACTGGAGTATCCTAATAAAACCTGCCGGCCAACTACAATGACTACTACATTTTCCACATGCAAAAATCTGGGTAACGCACCGGGAATCGAACCCAGTTCACGATTGTGACAAGCAAAGCAGCCTGGACTACTACACCACCACGATCCCTTCCCTGCTGCATGTAGTGAATAATCCTCACCAAGCCAGCCCACAATTATAAAAGCAAACACCACCAAAATTAAAATTCAAGAATGTCAATAAAAATTATTTAAAACTAGTATGCTAATGAAAATATTAACTTGACATACTGAATTTTTTTTTTAGGCCACATGTAGCCTCACATAAGTTCATCACCACAGAAAATACAAAACTCTGAATTATTTAGCTTGCAGACAACAGCTCTCTGTGAATAATTTCTGTGGTCAGTATTTGTGATTCTCATAATATATACTAGTTCTACAGTTGCAGTATGCCACTAAATGATTAGCTTTCCTTTTAACTATAAAGTTCACTTATATAATTAATATCTACAAAATATTACATGTAAACTTTTTGATGATAATTTTTCTGTCAGACTTAACTTTAAACGGATTGTATTTACATAGCATATTTTGTGAGATGTCATGTGAACATAGCTTGTTTATATGTATACTTCAACAAGAAAAGCAAGATCAATTATAACAGTTTTGTTAAAGTATATATATAAATGACCGAGCAACACATTTTGTTAGTTACCAAAGACAGTGACGTTTTCAACTGCATTAAATTTGCATATTAGAATGAGTTTTGTTAAAACTTATAAAATAGGTAAACATGCTAACTTGACAGTTTATTTAAACTTTGTTACACTAAGAAAACTTAACATACCTTCATTACTTTTGTACTACTCTAGTACATATACAATTTATATAAAAAACATTATTTAATAAAAAATGTTATTCAAAAATAAAATATTAAAGACAAGATACAATGGCACTGCAAATAGAAAAAATAAGTCAGGAACAAGGAAAATTACAACAAACTTGAAGGTTGAATGAGCTTGATGTATGTATATGTGTAACACTAAGATGAATAAATTGGGAAAAAGAGAAGAAAGAATAAAGGATTGAGGATTAAGTGAAGAAGCAGGGTTTCCAGTGAGACCAGGGCCATATTCTCTAGCTTGAGGTTGCTTAAAAACAGTCACATGATTGTCTTTATCATAAATACGGACATAGTGATGGTTACTCGTAAGCATCTATATATGGTATTCTGTAAGCAATATCTTTACTGATATCATTGTGCAAAGATGTACATTTGGCAATGCAGCAAGCTGTTATAGAGTATCACTAATGGAGATCTAACAGAATATAATAAGGTATGTTAGTGCCGATGCACTAAGGTTATACAGTATAAACCACGGTGCTCAAACAGTGTTGGAATATTACTGCATTTTTTAAGGCTTACCTTGTCTATATTCACAAGAGGATCGTACTACGTAAAATCATATGTATCAGGTACAGTGGTTTCGGAGTTGGTTTAAGGATTGTTTTCCTGTTGTTTTGTGCTCCCATAAATGCAGTGAATGCAGATATTATCAAAGGTTAGATGCACACTTTAAATTAATTTTTGTTCTTGTGTAGAAAATCATGTCGCTCAGCTGCCAAAATCATTTTTAGTAGTTCCTTTGTAATCAATATGTCGCAGATATGCATGTTGTATGTTACGAAGATAAAATTAAGCTAATCAATTTATTCTGGCAGAATATGCATGCTGAAGTTCCTAAGTGAAAAGAAAAAGTACTGCAGATAATAAAAAATTCTGAGATTTGAATTTACTTGTATATGTCACTAGCTAACATTTCATCCAAAACCAATTTTAAAATTTTCCAGTCAGGAGAAGTGATAAACGTGAATAGTTTCGTCGACGAGAAAAGTAATTTTCAAAGCATTGCTCTGATATAATGAATATCATTCAATGTTAAAGTAGAATGAAAATCAGAGAAAGTGAACTACATTAGCACGGAATCTCTGAAAAAGTTTCACAGGACGATAACGCAACTAAAATTTGTTGGCTAATATTATAGGTTATGCATTTATTATTTGGTTTGGTCTAGATACGAAACAAACTTGAACTAAAAGTTAATATTGAGGTAATGTTAGTACTTTAGCACTGCTGTGAATAAGTCAGCTACACAGAAATGTAACCGTTTCCATAATAAATATAATTTAATTCAGGCATATCATTAAAGTGGAGGTTTCAAGCATTTTCTGGAATTAATAGCTGGGGGTTTGTTTAACAAACAGGCACTGTTTCATGATACAATGCTTTTCTTTCAGGTAGTCTACAGCTTATATGTGCCAACAATGTAAACAATTAAATTATTCTCAAATGAATACTAAAAAAAATATTTTTTGAAGCAGAAAGCAAGGGATCTACACCTAATAATGGAATAACAATCACTTCTCAATGTAGTGGTTAAAAGACACGCCTCATTTTATAAATATATGCTGTAACATGCATAAAACACATTAACAAAAACTACGCATAATAAATGTAAAGCCACTAAGATTTATGCCAGTCGTCAACTTATTAACCACGGTCTGGTAATGCAGCGTGCCTGCGGAGGAGGATGGCCCTCATGTGATGATGTCACAACAGCGCGCACAAGCCTTCTATCTAGTCGGTGTTGGCTAAACCCTACTTACTTCCACCATACACTTTGCCTAACATACTAAGTCATAAACACATAACTGAGATGTTGCATTATATATAACGTTTAATTAATTTTCATGCTGAAAATTATAAATTCATATTTGCGGATATGAGAACAGTATTACAAGTTAATTGCTATATTATGAGGTACTTATTTGGTGCAAAAACAATATTGATTTACTAGTCTCCATTATTATTGCATTTTTGTAACTCTATATGAGAAAAGTATTAGACTACAAATTAACTGCTATAAACTGTATTTATTTCGAGAGAAATCAGTATTTATGTTTTATCTTCCCTTGTTATTATACTTTTGTAACAATATAAAAGTTATTGATCACTCCTCAGTATGTATATTAATTTTTTCACTGGTTAATAGCCACAAAGCACACAAAACTGCAATAAAATATAATTTTCGTAAACCTATGCCACAGCAACAAATGGACGGGGGGGAAAAAGAGGCAGAAGGGAGGACAGGAGCCCATTGACTTCCCTGGTTGGTAGTCAGAAGATGCCAGGGGGTTAGTAAGGTTTAAAACGTCAAAACAAATGTTCAGCAATGCTCTATTTACTCTAAAAATCAAAATTTAACATTGAGTAAATTAATAAAATGTTTTGGGGTAGTATGTGAGAAAAGAGGAGAGCGTCTTCTACGTCTTTTGATTTATACCGTTCATTCTTTTCAACCATAAAAATGTGCATCTTTATAAGCTTATCTTTTCGGTAACACAAGCATACAGTGACGTGTTTAATTATGTAACACCATAGCAAAAATTTCATTGTACAGGAATTACTTGCTGATGATAGTATGAATGCAGCACATGCATTATTTGTTTTCTTTGGCAAAGATATTGTGAAAGTATACAGAACATTTTAGGTCTTTTAAAATCTAAAGTGGTGTCATAGAATATTCTAATTAGATCATTTCTATTGTCCAATTGTTTCAGAATGTCGGTTGTCAAATCAAATACAGCACGCATAGTATATAGTCATGATCTAAAACCATACTGTGTACTGGTTAGGATGTTATCCTCCAGGTAGGCAACAAGCCATTTACACAAAATTTCTTCAAAAATTCTAGAATATATAACGCAATTGGCATATAATGATTTTTATTACCTTTTCTAAAAAAGGGGGCTTTATTAATACAACTTTTAACTGATCAGGGTAAATCCCAGATTTCACTGAAAAGTTAAAAATATGACTTAGTGGAACGCTGATTGTATGGATACATTTTTTTAATAATGTGCTACTAATTTGGTCAAAGTCATGTTAAGATTTGGTAAGCAGGTAGTTTATTTTACACATTTCTGTGGGTGTGGTTTCAGTTACCATTATAGGAGGATAAGGGTGAGGATGAGCTTTGGTTAAAGACATTAAGGGGTTTTTGAGGATGAGATTTTAGTTAAAGAATCTGCTACTGATAGAAAGTGTTTATTAAAAATGTTAACAACTTCAGAGGAGTCATCTGTCTCTACACCATTTCCTTTGATTGTGGTTCTAGACTCAGGTTTGCATACTTTGCTAGAATGATACTTGATGATATCCCAGGAAGCTTTCATCTTGTTAAGTCTATCATGATGCATTTGCGTTGCTTTTATGATTACTGTTTTTTTAATTTTTTTATATATTTTATAGTATTCAATGTCATTACAATTCCTACATTCTTTATAAAGCACATATTTCATTTTACATGAGGTTTTTATGTCACTGGTTATCCAGCACTTATCTACTGTCTGGGATTTATTTACAGAAATTTCTAGAAAGCAGGATTAAAAAATTCTGCAGGCGGTGCGGTAAAATAAATTAAATTTTAAGTTAGTACCTGTACAGCTATACACTTCTTTCAGTCTCAAACCCACATCAAATTCAAAATTTCTTAGGCCTAGTCTTGATTATAAGTACATATTCACAATTGATACCATGATAGGATACTGTGGTTTTCAAAATTAAATAATAATGGCTCATTTAATTACATTTATAATTTACTTTAAACTGGGGGGGGGGGGGGGGGGGGGATACAAGTCTAACAAAAATTCTGGTTTTTGTGGCATGAGCAAAAATAATAACTTTCCTAATTTTTATTACATGGTTACCTGTTCAGAAATGTTGAACACCATTTGGCATAATGTAATGTTAAAATTAATTCAGCAGTTGCCAGTTAAATATTTTGTAATTGGTATAAACCTCATACCTGCGCCTCCTTTAAAAAAAAATGCTTCTTGAGCAATAAAATATGAGTATTATTTTACCAGGCACCGTGTAACAACTTAAAAGTACTGCCCCAAAACATTTGCAAAAAACACAGGCAAAGTGACAATACTACTACACCATCTAATAATAGACAACAATGACTGATCACTCACGCCAAAAACTAATAATACCATTGTTTGGCAGCTGTCCATAAGCCAGACACCACAGTGTAATACAAGCTGAAAGTGTGCATCTATGATTGACTGAGAATGTAGCATTTTAAAATATTAAATACTATAGCATTAAAAATAATATACCACTCATGCAATATTCCATAAAAAGCAAGCATGTACAAACTTTCAATATTTTCCCAGAAAAGTTTAAGATTGAGCAAGCAACAATGCTGATCAAATTCTTAGCCTTGTAGCTAGATAATACAGCGAACTGGAAACACCTAGTATCACACGTAATTTCAAAATTTGTAATGTTACAAGCGTGTCAGGTGTGACACAGTCGTACTTTAGCTCGCCTACCTTAGTTGGATGTGAGGACTGAGACTTTAGTTTGTAAAGGGGCCAAAATAAAATCATCAGATGAACCAGAAATATAGTTCTGAGTTTTATTACACTCTGCACTTCAGTTACAACAGCAGCACAGAAAATTATGCAGTTTACAACACACAAGCAGCAACCAGGTGAGAATTACAGCATCAATTATTCTGCAGTTGAAAATACTCAAATCGCAAGGATATTTGCGAAGGTGGGAGAGAAAATAAATACTCCTGGAACCCTGAATGAATGACCACTCACATCAACGGAAATAATTTAATAGTTTTAGATTAGTCCAAAATATGATGAAAAAGAAAGAACGCGGTGCTACCGGTGTAAGTTGCAATCGTGACTCACGTGTTCTCTTCAAACGTCCATCATGAGTTCTTACCAACTGGAACCGGGGCACGACGAAGGCAGTGCCTACTATACGTATATTATCAAAGTTTTGTTGCACCACCATAAACTACCCAAGAAAGGCATTGCATGATGCGGTCGTACTTAAAAATAACACATACACCCCTCGAAACACAGGCATGTATCTCATCACGTTGGCACAACATGACCTTTGTCATCTACCTATAGTGCACCATATTACAACAGCAAACTACATGTCCTTAGCTTACTAATAAAAGGAAAAAGGTGTTTCATCACTTAACGATGATCATTGCTACTGTCTAAAGGACTTGAAATTGAATTATAAATTTTGGAATCGAAAACATTAATCCCACAAAATATAGGAAAATCAAATATTTCCCACGTATATCAATCACTATTACTTTCAACATTACTACTTATTACTTTTATGCACTAAGAAGTAAGTCATTTTGCATATTTTCATTTGGTCATGTCTTTACGGCATAATGTTCTGGGATAACTATACTGACAGCAAACTTTTTAAGATGCAGAAGAATGCATTGAGAATTATATGTAATAGAAAGCAATTGGATTCTTGTATGGAATTATTTAAGAAATTCGAAATTCTAACCTTTAAAAACCACTACATTTATTCCGGACTGTTTTTTGCTGTAGATAATACCGACAATTTTACTCAGAGTTCTAGTACATAATAAATGCAAGTGATGTGCATAAACCCTCTGTACGATTGAAGAGGGTTAATTCGTATACTGTGTAAACTGTGGATGTTAGTAAGCTGAAGCTACAACATGTATAATATATATAATAGATCATCATGTTGTGCATCAGTCTGTGAAAATAAAACATAGTAAGCTCTAGATTGATTAAAGGTGATATTGTGTGTGGTTTGGAATTCTGATGAGTGTCTTGCATTCTAGAACTCCTGTGATACAGCTACACAATTTATACACACAATAAATCCCCTTATACTTGAATTTGTAAGGGCAAAGAATAGGGGGGGGGGGGGGGAATAAATAATAAATTGTCGTACATGGCACCGCCCCTTAAGGATCGCAGTGCCATGGATGGAAGGTTGGGGGAGGAGAGAATGACACCAAGTGCATCTTTGTCCAACAGTATTACCATGCGAAAACTGCACACACGGGTTGGGTATTCAGCAGACTATTATGAATATTAATTTTGTAATATTTCCGACGTATAATTTCGATGAGCATGGCACAATTCAACAGACATGTTTCTTTCAGTTGCCTTATCATGAAGATACTGCTTTTCTCACTGAAACTAAAGACATTCAACAAGACACACACATTGGTTTTCATATGATTTGTATGAAAAAATATATACTCCCGTGGAATAGTTGCAACCAATAAACATTTTAATAAGAATACCACACTCTAGATGACTCAAAACTATGTGAAATCAGATAATCTCCTAAAATTTGCATAAATAATTTTTATTAGACATTGCTAAATGGATAGAACATTATGGTTCCTTGGATCAACATATATTTTTGGTTACTATTACTTTGATAATAAATTAGACTGATCCCTGAGTATTCATTTAAAGAAAGTTCGCTGTCCTTAGATAAATATATGTACAACTCATAATATTCACCTCTCGTAACAACTCAATCAATGGGTCAATTACGTGAATCATTAAAGAAAATAATATTTATGATCTGGCTCAGATGCTATTCTGCACTATCTTACACATTCTTTTAGATGCTAGGCTTAACTTAAGTTTTGGTATTACAGGTTTAGAAACTCATTTTTTTTTTACTACTGGAATGTCACTTGTGCCCTTAGTAGCAAAATTCTGCAACCAAATTTATGCAAAATAAATATTGGACTTGCAGACATGCCAAAAAAAATGACGTCTTAAAATAGTTCACAACTAGATGAAGTAGTTCTTACATGGTTTCTCCACTGCGGCGACGTCTTCTTCAGCACGCTCTATAAAATTAAACTATTTGCAATAAGACCTCTTCCTATTATGCCTTCACAAACCTGAACACCAATGCGTCTCTGCCATGCCAGATTAAACCTACTTTAGACTGCTGAACATACTGGTACCCAAATTTAGGTAGGTCCGGTCTTCTTCCATATCTGCGGCAGAGAGCCCCTTTCTACGGGGTTCCCACACCCGCCATTGGAAACTGATATACGTCACGACCAAAGATCTACTTTATAATGATCCTCTTCGACTTAGTGCTCTCTCAGGCATTCAAAGCAGGAATGTTAAGAGAACACACAACTTTATTTCAATCATACCTGCATAAAGTTTGAGCTCAGATCAGATGTACAAAATTTAAAAAAAAATAAGAAAACCTGTTAACGGCAAACATAAACACAATTAAAATTAATATTTTAAGAGTTCAATAGATGTTAAATATTTTAATTACTCTGATAGGATTTACCTTGTGGCTAGGGTAAACAAACTTTAGAATCTAGACTACTATAATGCAATAAATAAAAAAAACAAAAACCTGAAGGCAAGTATATGTAAATAACACTGATTAACTTTAAAAGTATTATATTTTTTTAATAAATAAAACTTTAACTTAGTATCTTCTATAAATCGTAATATTTATTTTGTATTCAATACAAATTAAAAACAGTGAGAAAAGCGATGTTTTGGCAACAGTTGATAAGAAATAGTTCATAGGGAAAATACTGTTTTAACTAAGTTTTTTGGTATGCTATGTGTAACCCAAAAGTTGCCTATTGAAATTTTTAAATTTTTAGGCAGCACTTATGGGAAAATATTTGCTGTTTCAGTTAAAAATATCAGCGCAAAATACAGAATGTAGGCACTGGTGACGTTTTTTTTTTACACAGGAAGAAACTTCAAATATGCTGTTAGCGAGAGAGAGAGAGTGAGAGAGAGAGGTGTGTGTGTGTGTGTGTGTGTGTGCATCTCCCTCCCTCTCGCTTGCCCACAACCCCTGACACCCTTTCACTACCACCCCTCACCATCCCTTCTGCCCTCCTCACTCCTCCCCCTCTGCAACAATACTTCTTTCCAAACCCATATTCACCCCTTGCTCCCCCCCCCCTCCATAAAAACACATTCTCTTCACACCCTCCTTCGTCTCTCCCACCTTCCTAACCCTCTGCCACTCACTCCACCTCATGCCCTCTCCTCCAATCAATGTAGCAGGGCCTTAGTGAAGTATGTGTGTAGGCTACACTAAACCTCATACATACTTGAATTCAGAAATAGCAGTAATTCTTAAGAATAGGGGCTTTTTCGAAAATCAGAAAAATAATACCTGGATATGTTAGATATAATTATTAGTAATCATATTTACTAGGAATTTTGGAGGGGCTTCAAGTAGTTTTCTGTAACAAAAAAAAAAATGTGATAAGGAGTCAAGAAAAATTGCATTTATGCTATAAAATATGTATAATTTACGTACAATATATTTATATTGGGTGATTGGAGTTTTTTACATGTACGAATACCATATGGGCCAAATATTTAATGTGTAAAAGTCATATACTGGGTATATTTATAGCGTGGTGCTGAGGTTATACAGATAAACAATACATGTAGCTAGCATTGTCAGGACATTATGTAATTCTGGTGAATTACTCAAGGCCTACCTGATCTCAATTGACGAGGGGATAAAATGTAATACTAGTACAATAAATATACATATCGTAGATGATACAGAGCCCCGTTCAGAGACTGTGTTTATATAAAAGGCAATGTATAACACATTTTTTCAATACACTGCATGTCCATGTTGAAGTCAGGTGGATGGTGGGAAATGGCCAAACGTTTGGTTACGGTTTGATTTATGTCCTGTCAATGGTTTCGGATTTACTAGTGATTAAACACATGTTTTATTGTAATTCATGTTCTTTGAAGTATTAAATTGTGTGAAATTACGAGTGTTTCTATGGTATTATAGCAAGGGAAAAGTTAAATTATAATATATGTGCAGTGATTAGTGTGTGTATGTATTGTGGTCAAATGGATCAAAGTTGTGGCGTGCGTGTTCGTATATGCAGTATGAATGGCGAGTGATTCTGTAAGTATTAAATTAATTAAATTAATTTTTTGGGAAAAAAAATCTTGCAAAGTGGTATAATTCCACTCCACTAATTACACAGAACACAAATTTACTAAGTAAATTAACATTTGACCAATAGAAACCATTAAAACGATAATGTGGAGAGTTATGAAGATCAGGGAAATTGTGGGGTAAAACAAGTGAAATATATGTACATAATCTAATATTTATTCATGAAAATATGTTAAATTGCCAAAATATTGTGCAACCGTAGCCAAACATTATGCACTGAGCCAGAGTCCCAGCGCCAGCAGGGGAGTAAATCCTCAAAACAGTGATTCAAGGCATACCGGAAATTATTTATAGGTGGTGACGCGAAGCGTCATACATCAGCGAAGATTGGAGTTTCCCCACAAATGATTCTCATGTGTAGCCTATTAGCACGGAGACATAATGTGTGTGTTTTTTGCAATTTAACATTTTTTGTACTATTTGTAATATTACTGCAATATTATTTCATAAAAAATGTTTAATTGCAAAAAGATTGAACTGGACATTAGTTAAACTGACAATGTTACCTATACAATTTGGAAATACAATAGTGGGAAAGGCTATTTGTAGCTTCTATCTGTAATATTGTCTAGTTAATGTTTGGTTGAGGTTTTTTTCTTTTTTACGAATAAACATTAAATTAATTACATATTTTTCACCCATTTTACCCCACAATTTCCCTGATCTTCATAGCCCTCTCCACTATCATTTTTGGGGTTTCTATTGGTCAAATCTTGATGCCCTAGTAAATTCGTTTTCTGTGTAATAAGTAGGGTGCACTTATACCACTTTCCGAGATTTTTTCAAATTTTAGATAAGCCCCCATTCCTAAGAATTGCCATTTTGAAAGCCCTCTCATTTTGAATTATAGGAATTTTATTTTAGCCTTAGAGTTAACTTCTAATGTGCAGTGGAATATACAGAGAGTGTGTATTACTTACACTGTTAATATTTATTTTAAAAGTTGGTTACACAATAAAAAATTGCTGAACCAAAAAAGTAGGATCTCAAAAGAGCTCATTTTACCATGCACAGCCTATAATTCAAACAACAGTTATTTGCCTTTGTTTATTACATTTCTGGCATTGCACTAGAAGTAAACATCCTATTTGCATTATTAAAGCCATTATCCCAACTAAACTAACCTAACTTTGAGTTGCCCAGACAGTTCATGAAAAGTGCCTCCCAAATGTGGTGTAAGGGATCTCTTATCAGTAAACTTCTATACATCGAACAGTGCTCTTCACTCAAATTCTAAATTTGTCACGAATGCCTAACTGAAAATACATCAAACAGGCAAAAATTTAACCTTCACAATCTCCAAGAATAATAACTTGACATTCAAGCATTTTACACTACAAACAAATGTTAAGCACGGCATCACAACTTATTAAATTGCTACTTCCAAAACAAATTTGCTTACTCCATACTATCAAAAATTTTCCACACAGCTCCAAAAATTATATTTCGCCAACGATTATGATTTAAAAATACATGAACCTACAAAGATTTTTTAAAATTAAGAGCACAACAAAAAAACAATATACTTACTAGGAAGAAAAATTTTAACAATCACTATTACAATACGTTAGAGCACGATGAATTCAGCGAATATTCCGTATTCCCATTTCCAGCACATTTAGTTATTATGGCAACAAAATATTTCGAGCACAATCATTTTTGGACTCAAGTTTATATTAAAAACGATGGACAAGTTTGCTTAATTTATTTTTGCTGAAAAATGTCAACTAAACACAGACAACAACACAAACACACATAACATCTATCAATAGCTCCGTTTAATTCAACCTTAAATCAAATATGGTAGAAGGACAAAATGGGAAACTGAGGCGTTTTAATATTGTCAACATGAGAGACTAATTTACAACAGCGCTCCTAACACAATATTGTCCTTGTACCATATTTGTTAGTAATGGATTGGTATGAGTTTTCTTAACGAAATAATTGCTGTTGAGGGTGAATGTTTACTAAATTTTTAAAATTATTTTACTTTAGCGTCATATCTTTTCGTTCCAATTTTGAAATGGGCATTGACAGAATTATGAGTTCCTTGCTATTTTGCAGTACAAATGCACCTTCCGAAATACTTGTGATTTGTGCTCGTTTGTCAGGCCGAACGCACAAAGGGTAAAACACGCATTCGCACTCTACATTTGATCACAGTGATGATGTGTAGTGGAGTGTAACGCATAGAGTGTAAGTTCAGCTAGGGTATGCTGGGGCAGGCATTGTAGCGTCTCGCATGCTTTCACCGGCCACATGTCAACACTCCCACGGCGGAGTGATACACAAAGAAAACCAAAGTTTTCTCTATTAATTCAGCATCACAAGGAATTGTGGACATGTAAAGAGAAACGTGGTTACGTATAAAAGAAAGACAGTCTTTAAAACCCACAGTTCATCCTATTTGCAGTGTTTCATACAAGTGTGTTTTTGTTCATCCCCACTAGTGTTATGCCCATGTTACTTCACGTGTATTTGTGCAAGGCAGGTAAGAGTTGTTGTGTTATTATATTTTTATACAGAGTTATGTCCGTATACGCAGTTTTTAAAATCAGAAGAGTTTTAGCATGTGTGCAAGTAGATCCCTCCGCGGTGCATGGTTTGCTCGCGCCCGCCTTCGCGCACAGAGAGAAGTCAGTAAAGCGAGTAGCACCGAGAGGGGTCGGCCTGCGTGTGATCGCGTGGCATTTTTCCGTGCCCAGGTGGCCAGTACGGTTTGCAATGATCATGTAACTTCAATACACTTAATTATTTTGTGATCTTCTTCATTCTATCCTCCGGGGACACTGCCTTCGCTACCCCAAAGTTTGCATCGCCTGGGGAGAATAATTAAACAAACGCACTCAATCCACACAAGCTTCACTGCATTTTTGTAACAGCATCACATTCGCCGCAGGTGAAATTGTGCACCAGTGTCAAGTTATCTCCTAGAGGGATATGTAAGTTAACATCACCAGCTGTGATCCTAGGGTACATTGTCTGCACCGAAAACTGCTTGGTTCACCATATCTCGCTCGGTCAAGCATTGCCAGTGAGTGATGCGCCCGCACGTCTCACATGCTATGGTCTCTTGGTTTCCCTGCTGGCAGTTCTCTTGGTGACAACTTTGTGGTGTTTGGCAATTTCCCGTTAAAAAGTTTTCCGTTTTCTGCCAGTGCCAGAAAAGGTTTTGTCTGCATATTGAACATAAGATGCATCCCTATTGGTCTATTCTTGTTTTTTCTGCCCTGCTTAAACATTCGGTATGGTATTTTAGAGTGCACTTATTTCGTCTGCATACGCAACCTGCTATTCTGTCAGTCTTTTATGGTGTTTGATTGCGTAAACAAGCCTATTAATTGCGTCGGGTTGACGTGCACAAATATCTGCTTGGTAGTCCCTGTTTGATTTGGGTCGCTTGTATATTGCCACAGTCGGCACATTAAAGTGCTTGTAAACTGTTTAACGTGCAACTCCATGCATTGCACATGCATTCCTGATTGGCTTTGGGTATTTGATCCTGACGAATTTTTAGTTTGTTTATTTCTTTAAAGGGCATGTGACAGCTGTAAACAAATATCTTCCTAATGTTGGTTGGAAACATGTTAGGCATAACTGCTTTGCTTCTCCTGAACTTGTGCGCTAGTTAAGATGTTTTCTACGGTTGTCTCGCTCGACTGCATATTGTACAGCACAGGCAGTATGATCAAACATTTTTACGACATTGTTAATGACTCGTGCGGGATGCTGCAGGCCCTCTATGCGCCATGGCACAGAGAAGGAAAATATTTACCATTCCACTTGGTGCCTGGCTGTCTGGCTGTTATTGCACTGCAGCAGTTGTTTGTGTGGCGCGTCCTGTTTGCACACAAAAATCGTGAAAGTTTTGGAATGTTTTGTAAAAGTTTAATTTTGAATGGTTAATTAAATAAAATTTAATTTTGCTGTTTGAAAATTCTGTTTGCTCTTGACTATTGTGCATTATGGGCATTTACTTCAATACAGTTTCCCCTAAAACATTTGTCAATATTTCTTGCTTGCTTACAGGCTTGCGACGTTCGTTGTGGACAACATGCACTCTCAATACACATATATTAACCCTTGTATTACTTTTATTGCTGAGTATCAGTGTTTGAATTCCATTTGTTTGGACTACAGTTGTGCTCTGTTGTTTGTACCTGTTTCCACGCTTTACATGTAGTAACAAAATTTATTACTTCATCGTACTAGTTCAAATAAACAACCCAACACTGTGGGACGTTATCTCAAATACAATTCCAACTCTCTGCGTGTGCTGACATTCTGAAATTTACACACAGAACAGTGTACGTCATTTTGACGTGAACCGAACACTCCATTGTGCTCTTATGACCATTTGTGCTGTATATCGCTTCAGTGCACATCAGAGGCGAGTCGAACAATCTAGAGTACATTGGTGCAAGTCGCCGGGAATAACAAGTAATTTTCCCAGTGACCCACATCGCGTAACTCCAAATTTGCCTTTTAACCTATTTCTCACAAGAAGAAAATCTCGCGGGCAATAAACTGGCGGTCTAAAACTACATCCCTGTGAAGCCACAGCCGTAAGATTATAGTTGCATTGGAGGGAATGTGGGGGATACATATACAACTGCATAACACGTGTCTTTAGTTTGGCGTGTATTTGCGGCCTGTAAGCCGAAGTATAAGTGTAGCAATGATGTGGAGTGTTTCAAGAGCTATTTGATATACCCCATTCATTGTGTCAAGATCGTGTGATCACAAGTGTTAATATGAATTCCTTTGTAGGGGTACAGAATGAAACCTCACTTAGCTTATTTTAGCATTCAGCTATAACTCATTGTGGATTCTCATAGGTGTGACATCAAGGAAAACGGGTTACTTTATGCAACCGACGCCCCGTGAACGGCAAAATGGAGTACTCTCGCCAGTAACAGATTTGAGCGGAGTTTTTAAGATAATAAATGTACAGGGTTTTAACTCATCATGTCGTATTATTCATACAGTGTTCATCCGGCATATTCATGATTATATAAAACATTCGTAAGGTGGCAGCATTCTCGTGACATCATCACAAAACCTGTTGATTTAGCATTTAGAGCCATGGGAATGTCTGCAATATGTATAATATAATTAATAGAATATAAGAGGGCATATAGAAATGATATATAATCTTTGTGTAAGAGTAAGGGCAAAAGTCATAATGAGCTAGCATGAATATGAATGCACTCTCAGCCTTCGCCCACACGAAACTGAGCGTCGTTCGAAGACTGGCCTCTACCAGCATGCTGCTCTGGAACCACGCTCTTCAGTGCATCCCCTCGGTATAGCAACTTTTGGGTGTTAATCAGTAATTTATCAATAGTGGAACTTCCTTGCTTTAGTGTAAGGGGGCCTTTACGCTTACGCTTGAATAGTGGTAGAAACGACTACTTTAACATCATTGCCGGTATATGCTTGACGAAAACCGTAACCAGCATGATGGCAACCTCCAGGAATCCCCATGGCCGTCGGCCCACGACCCCAACACTTGATCAATTGAGCTACCGCCGGGCAACACATCATCTCGCCCCTACCTTGGATAAGAGGCAGGGCGACGTACATCGTTCCTGAGAGGGGGCACATGTAAATTTGATTAACAACATAAACAAGGCCTTTTTAATTTGTATCAATTTCGTAAACAAAGCTGTAAAAAAGTTTGATGTTACTGTAAAATGCACATCACTGTTCCATACCTGTGCAACTATGTAAACATTCTTGCACACTATTGACTGTTATGAAATTCTGCATTTAAACATTTAACTAGCAAATCTAAACATTTACTTTACAAATTAAAAAAAAATAACTTAATTCTTAAACGTCCTTAAGTGTGTTTCAAATGTTTTTATTCTACTTTGGACGTCTAGTGATGCAATAAAAATTTACTTGGATATTCTTAATGTTTCCAGGCTTGACTTTGTGATGCAATACCTAAACCCTGTTCGTATTTCGACATGTCTGTTGCTGTCAATCTACTCACCAATTTACATGGTATCTGGATGCATGGTAACAGCTACGCTCGACGTTATGGTAGATGCAGTGTGGTGGGACCATGGATGGGTGAAGGGAAATTTGGCTGGTGGAAGGGTTGAGGTTAGCATGTTGATGTAGCTACCCAGGGTCCCAGCAATGTCAACGTTAGTAGAGCTGACTCCTTTTGTTGTCTGGTCTGCATGCCATTCACCCAGGACGTAAAAAATCTCCACGCTGATTCTCTGCTTTCCTCACATAGATAGTTTACGAATAATACATGTACTGAATTTCCCTTCAGAAACCTCTCGGCAGGTGCCACGCCACATACGTAATACTTAATCGGTACTACCGGGTGGACCATCGGCTGACTGTTGGGAGATGCAATTTATCATTATGTATGCTTCTGTATTGTAAATCATTTTATTTTTGTTTTTGTCCTGTTGGTAGTTACAGTGGAAACATTTTGAGTTGGAGACTATGTTGTACAGGAATTGTGTGTTTGGGGTGGAGATTATCTGACCCTCCTGTACAAGAGTGTGTTGTTTTGTCTTTTTTGATATGTAGTCAGTTATGAATTACATTGAGTGTTGATGGAAGACCTTTGGCTTAATTTAAGACTAACCCATTACATTTACCAACTCGTCCAACAGGTTATGGGACCAGTATGTAGCACGTAGTAGAAACATAATATATGTAGAAGGGTTATGAAGAGAAGCTAGGTTATAGCCCGCTGTCTACTTTACCACATACATCATGATGGAAGAAGAAAAATTCAGGTTACGATTGTTTAATAAAAGGAATTATGATGACTGTAAATTCAGGATGGAAGGTGTTTCTTGATGAGAAGGAAGTGCTGGAACATTTAGAAAAGCCATTGGATGACTGGCAGGTGCCATATCTTCAAGCAGAGAGTAATAAAACCAAGTGAAATATTCAAAGGCACAAGTATTATTGGAAATCAAAAGTGCAGATAGAAAATGCAAGAACTTCATCATTCAGCGGATTCAAGACAACCAGCTGCATATGAATTATGGTTTGGTCTCCAAAAGAGTGTTGAAAAGAAATCAGCAAATAGTATGGTGCTGAATAAAAAATTGCATTCTATGAATTACAGACATAGTGCTGAAACATTCAAGTATTGTCTGAGATTCGATAGACTGGTTCGATAATTAAAGGTTGTGGGAAAACTAGGCCTACAGGATGAAGGAGTTATCATAAAGTATTTACTTACAATGCCAGAAGAATTGGAAGGAGTATTATCTGGGCTTCAGACACTGGGTGCCGATAAACTATCACTGGAGTTCGTCAGGCAAAGAATGGAAGAATAGGAGACTTCTCGGAAAGAAAGGAAAGGAAGCAAAAATTTCCAGGTTTTTCAACCCATCGCCTTTTATGGAGCAAGATGGCCAATAGGAACTGGTGTTAAACCAGGAAACAGCAGGGAATCCAGCGAGACCATCCCGAAGAAAACGTTCCCATACAAATGCCACAACTGTGGGCTTGCAGGCCACAAGATACATGAATGTTGGAATCCTGGAGGAGGGATGTTCGGAAGAGGGCGACAAGTAGGAAAAGGATCGTCAGGAAGTGTAAATCCACCTAAGAATGTTCACCATGCCTAAGATGAGAATAAGGATGTACCTATGTACAGCTTCCTGATGTCAGTAAACGAGTGTTGTGCAGTAGGGGATAATCGTGCTGATACTAGTGTTTGAGTTCCAGATTCAGGGGCAGCGGATCATCTTGTAATGGCAGATACCCCAGTGATAAATCGTACAAAATTAGATAACCCAGTGTCAATAGATGTTATAAAATCGAAAATTTTCTAGTGACTAAAGATTTGGATGATGTGTTATCACAAACACAGGTTAATGGAGAAACCAATTAATTTTGCATCAAGAATGTTGTTGGTAGAAAACTTGAAATACAACTTAATATCAGTACCTAGTCTAGAAAGTAAGTGTTTTACATTAGTGTTTCACAAAGGTAGGTGTATTATTTTTAAGGATCACTGTATTGTAGGAGTAGGAAACAGGGAAGGAAATTTGTACAATTTGTCTTTTGTAATAGAAAATCCTAACACTGTAATTGATGCTTGTTCAGTTATGAGTAATACTAAGCTATGGGATGCTAGACTGGGTCATATTGGTAAACTGAATTTGCACAAATTATCAAAGATTGTAACTGATATTGGGGAAGTTGAACAAGGAGATACTGATCTGTGTGGGGTTATATCGAAGGTAAACAAACAACAGGGTCCCATAATCACTCTAGGACTAGGGCAACAAGGTCATTAGAGAGAAATCATAGTGTTTTGTGAGGTCCGATTACACCTTCCATATATGATGGGAAAAGATATTTGTTGACTCTGATAGATGATTATACTCACTTCACAGTAGCTTTTGGCCTAAAGTCAAAGGATGAGTAGTTACATTACATAAAGTTGTATGAAGCCATGGTTTCAGCTAGATGTAATAATGGAGGAAAGTTTGTTAATCAGAAAGTAAGAGATTTCTTTGCAGAAAAGGGTATACTGTATGAACTATCTATTCCAAGGGTTCCAGAGCAGAATGGAGTAGCCAACCACATGAATCGATCTATTTTTGACAAAGCGCAGTGTATGTTACTTGGTTCCAATCTAGGTAAAACTTTTTCTCTCAAAGCAGTGCTAACAGCTGTATATTTGATTAACTGAAGTCCCGCTTCGGCTCTACCAGAAGGGAAATTGCCAGCTGAATTATGGTATTGTAGGAAGCCTGACCTTACAAAGCTTAGGGTGTTTTGGATGCTTAGCATATGCACACAAAGTTAAATGTGAGATGAGTAGTAATCTTGATTCCCATAGTCGAAAATGTTTCATGTTGGGTTATTGTGACAATGGGGACAGATTATGGTGCACAGATCTGAAAAGAGTGATTGTTGCTAGTAGTATTAAGTTTGATGAAACTAAAACTAAATTTGAATAAAGGTGCTGGGATCATAAATGGCAGAAGATATCACAGGCAAAATCAACCGAAGAAAGTCGGGAGGACACAGATTCAGGAGGGGAACAGGAAAGTTTCAGAGGTATTGAGGAGCTACCTGTAGATGAGGAATATTAGGGATGTAGCATTAAAAAGGCTCCTGAATATCTCAAAGATTATGTAGTAAGCGGGTTGAATAAATGCTCTAGAGGTAAGGTAGCTAAGCTACAGCTTAGCTGTAGTATTGATGGGTAACGATGTAGACTTAATAAACACAGAGCAGCCAGAAAATCTGAAAGTTTTTGTTAACATGTCTTCAATGGATGATGTAAATTTCGCAATGAGTGCCATTGGTTACTGGGAAGGGGTACTAATGAATATTGAAGAGCTGAAAGACAGAAATAACAAAGATAACTGGTTTAAAGCTATTGATGAGGAAATGAATTCCCTAGTAGAAAGTGAGATATGGGAGGAAGTCATATTACCAGAGGGAAAGAAAGAGGGGTATTTACTCGTAAACATGATAAAGATGGAAATTTAGAGAGATACAAGGCCAGATTAGTTATTAAGGGTTGTGCACAAGTCCAGAGTTATGATTATGGTGATACTAATGCACCTGTTGCTAAACTGTCTACTATAAGAATTTTTCTGTGTCTGGCCAACTGTAAGTCACTGTGTGTTCATCACTTAGATGTTAAGAATGCTTTTATTGCATGGGGTTTTAAACGACGAAATGTATATGCAGCTTCCTGAAGGAGTCCCTAGTGAAAGAAGGTAGAGTTCTTAAATTAAAGAGAACATTGTCAGGATTAAAACAAGCCCCGAGAGAATGGAATTCGAGGTTTGGTGAGTTTGTGAAGTCAGTTGGCTTCAGTCAGTGTTTTGCAGATAAATGTTTGTATACATGTAGAGATTATGACTGTATTGTTTTCTTGCTACTTTATGTTGATGACTTTTTGATTGCCTGTAATTCATTACCTAAACTAAATGAGTTGAAGGGAAAGTTCATGTGTGAGTTTAAAAAGAGAGATCTGAAGGATGTGCAGTATTTTATTGGTAGAACGAATAGGTCCCACAATGTACTTACGCCAAAATTGTTATCTAATGGAGTTGTTGTCAATATTAAAAATAGAAAATTGCAAACTTGTACAAACACCCTTGGAACTGCAGTCAAATTATGATGTTACTAAGAATTGCATTGTTAATGCAAAACCTTACAGAGAATTAGTTGGGAGCATCATGTATGCATGCATGACCACCACTTTTATAGTGCTTTCATAGTGCATGCGTGCTGAGGGTTGTTGGGAACAAAAACGCTTAAAGCATATAGACATAAAGTATAAGTTTATAAACGATCTATGTCAAAACAATGTAATTGCTGTTAAATATATACCATCAGCTGAGCAGAATGTAGGTATGTGGACTAAGGGTTTGTCAAATGATCTTTTTGTGAGACATAGGAAACATCTTGGGATGATTGTAGTACCTAGCCATACATTGGTCTAATATGAGGACAAATTGAGGAGGGGTGTTGGAAGATTCAATTTATCATTATGTATGTTTCTGTATTGCAAATAGTTTTATTTTTGTTCTTGTCCTGTTGGTAGTTGCAGTGGAAGTGTTTTGAGTTGGAGACTATGTTCCACAGGAAGTGTGTGTTTGGATTGGAGATTATGTGATCCCTAGTAAAAGACTATGTTGTTTTGTCTTTGCTGGGATGCAATCAGTTATGCATTACATTGAGTGCTGATGGAATACCTTTGGCGTAATTTAACACTAACCTGTTACATTTACCAACTAGTTCAATACTGACCACATGCCAAAACAGTATGAAAGACAGATTTAACACTGAACATCTACATGATAACGAGCGGGTATTCTTAGGGCCCGTCCCTGGAGAACATTGAGGTTAGACAAATAAGAATACACTGAATTACTGCTCCACACCTATCACAGTGCCGTTTATTAATCTTCTCCGTTCGAGAAAACTTACATTGCACTAGACTCTTCCTGCTAGTAGGGCTATACACAAAAACGACACACAGACATATAAGGTTTATGGTGATATATAAGTCCCCCTTGGCGATGCATACCACAGGGGGAGAATGCAGGAGTTTCAGCAGCTAGAGAAAACGGTTCTGATATAAATTACAGTCTATTACAGGGAAAATGGTTGGTTGCAAAGTTGAATGCCATTAGACATGCAAGAAGTATCCGTGCCCTCGCGAGTCTTAGATGCTACTAACATGGCCGGCTTGGCGTTTTCACCCCACCCCCCCCCCCCCCCCCGCCAATCCCTTCGGCATGGTTAGCACACCAAGCAGGAACTATTTTCTACAGTACATAACAGAACACTCTGGTTTCAATTAATTACAACTTACCTGCTCAATGTGAAACATAAGAAATTGAAAAGACATTTCCAACTACAAAACACAACACACCACACTTCCAATGGATGACGAAATGCGATGAAAGTACAAAACACAATAACACTTGTTCTATTGACTAAAAATGAGTAGGGTTTTTATTTGGGTGTAAGTTTCTACGCATTCCATCAGAAATGTTCCCCGGCATCAGCCATGAAGCCCTTTTATTTTGCCCTATTGTATTTGCACTGACTTGCCTGGTGTTGTACTCCTTGCACATACACTTGTTGCCCTAAGCTGCACTTCCAGTCACTACACCGTGTGCACGGGCACATCACTGCATACACATCACTTACACAGTGTTTTTCCCTGTAGTGTTGGCCTCGGTGCAATGCCGGGCGAACGGTCTATGAGGCAGGAGACACGGTACATGTCAAACACCTCCCGCCAGAGACAGTTTGCAGGCCTGGTGCCGCTACTGGCAACACAAGTGTTTTCTTGCTTGCGTCCTTGGTCGAAGCATGTATGGGTGTCCCTGCAGAGCCGCACATGACTGTGGTGACCGATACTGATACTGTTGCCGCCACCTTGTTGTACTGCAGGGCATCGGTACACCCCTGCATGTGCTGCACGATGGTGTAGGCTGCACTCATCTACGTGTTCGACAGGGGCAGAAAGAGCCTGCCGACTCGCTACTGCTGCTCCCGTCACTTGCGCTTGCTTCTTCACCACTGTAGCTGTCGCTTGAATTACGCCGTCGCCAGGAGCGACCCAGACAGACAGTTTCTAGGGTCAGTCGGCCAGATGCATGTGACCCCCTAGATGACTCTTCTCTTCCTTGTGGCTTGCCAGAGTTGCACTTTCCTTCTCCCATGGTGATCGTATCTACAGGCAATCCTGACACTATCGACTTTATTTCAAAGTTATTCAGGTAGTCAACTGATGCAGGTATCATCGAAATGGCTTGTCTCTCCTTCATTCTTGGCATCACGATGTCGTGCGTCGTGGCATCCCCTTGTGGTTCCTCCACTTGAGATAAAGGCACCATTGGTTGTGCTGATGGAGTAATGGGAGTGCACACTGCTGCTGCGCCATCAACCACATGTGTGCCCACCGTCGGAAGCTCCCTGCAAGGTGCAGTTGCGTCAGGCGATAACAGGCTTTCCGCCCTAGCTGGTGGACCACTTGCTAGAGGTGCTGCCATACCTTCGACCTCCTTTCCTCCCTTGGGTTATCCATCATCTGCAACAATGTACAGGCTCAACAGGGGTGGGTCTCCAATCTGCACTCTCTCTGGCAGATCTGCTAGGGGTCTTATCGGGAGAGGTGCCTCACATCCTGTTTCCACGCTGCCGACTTCTAGGAGCTCGGCAGGAGCCTTTCAGCTGTGGGTCGTCGGCGTATCGGGCACGACCTCCTCGGCGACATGATCCGATGATAGCCGTATGTCGTCCTGATGAACCCAGACATTCCTCTTCCCCATCCAGATTGCATTGGTGGTTGGTTCATGGCTTCCCATGACTCGGTGTGGCCCAATCCAGTTTGCTGCACACCCTGCACAAAAAACTTTGCGGGCGATGGATTGCGGGTGGGCCCGCGCGTAGACTATGGACGGTGGTGGCCATATGGTAGTCGGCAGCGATTTTGCCGTATAGTGTGGTTGGTGCAGTCGGGCATCTCAAAGCAGTTGTTGACGTCTTCCTTGTGGTGTATCACTGCCTGGGGTCTTGCTGCTTTGCCCAACTTGTAGGCACTGTGTCTCACCTGGCAGTTGTAGGTTATGTCCCAACAGGAGATCAGACATAATTTTTTGTAGCAGCATACACTCGGTGGTGTAGCGTATATAAGGCAGAGGGCAGGTGATCAGCTCATGTGGCGTGTTGTTCACCTACACGTAGGCAGAACTGTACTTTTAAATCTTCATTACACCTTTCTCTTGGATTTGCCCTAGGGTGGTAATTCGCCAACTTTCCTTTTGTTGTCCTAGGATAAGACCCCATATGGTCCAAACAAAATGTATCGAATGGTTTTTGGGGGGTCCTGGGCAGTTTTTGTTGCCTCCCATCTGACTGCCTAGCTTGGAAGAGGTTGTACGGAATACAGCACTTAATAAACTGGCACGTGTCATGTTTAAATCCGTGCCAAACAATGCTTGCGCACATTCCTTAATGTCTGTTCATAACTGGGATGTCCCGCCACTTTTCCACATGTACATAGGCAAACACATTTTCCCTCACACTCATGGGGACATACAACCTCCAGTTTGAAAAGTCAGTTGGCGAACACGTTTTAATCCTGCCGTCTATAACATGCTAATTATTTACATTCTGTTGCATGCACATTTCCCTCTTCTACTGGCAAAACTGACATTCTTGCTGTGTCTGTCCTACTGAGTGGTAAAGTTTGTTAATCAAAACATTGCTATGCTCAGCACTGATTTGTTGTACACTCAGTTCCTGTACCGTTCCTTTTGTGGCCATGGGGAAGGAGGTCATCCTATTCCGATTGATCGCATACAACAACACTACGCTGGGCGCTCTGGAAAGCTTATCCGCCAGCTGGTTATACTTTCCCAGTATGTGCTGTACAACAAAATCCTACGCTTACAACATTAATTCCCACAGTGCTAATTTGTTGCATGCCTCTCATATGAAATGGTGTCATTCTAGACATCTGTTGTCCATACGAAGCATGAACCTCTGGTATTCAAAGTAGCCTCAAGATTTCTTAACAGCCCTCATGGCCGCTAGGCATTCACGCTCATTCACATAATAACGGCGTCCTCGGGTCGTTCACCCAGGATGTAAAAATCTCCACGATGATTCTCTGCTTTCCTCACATAGATAGATTAAGAATAATACATGTACTGAATTTCCCTTCAGCAACCGCTCGGCGGGTGCCATGCCACATACGTAATACTTAACTAGTACTACCAGGTGGACTATCGGATGACCACATTCCAAAACACTATGAATTTACAAAATTATGAAAAGATAGATTTTACACTGAACTTCTACATGTTAACAAGCTGGTATTCTGAGGGCCCGTACCCTGGAGAATTTTGTGGTTATACAAATAAGAATACACTGAACGACTGCTCCATGCATATCTCAGTGCCGTTTATTAAACTTCTTCATTTGAGAAAACTTACATAGTACTAGACTCTGCCCGCCCGTTGGGCTATACAGACAAGAATCACATACAGTCATACAAGGTTTACGGTGATATATTAAGTCGTCCTGGGTGATGAAAACCACTAGGGGAGGGGGCAGATGTTCTGGTGGATATAGAGAACAGTTCAGATATAAAATACAGTATATTACAGTGAAAATGGTTGGCCGCAATGTTGAATGCCGCCCGTCACACACGACGCAGCTATGTCCTCACGAGTCTCAGACGCTACTAACATGGCCGGCTTGGCACCTTCACTGCCCGGGTGGGGGTTAGTGTAGCTGTAACTATTTCGTTAGAGTACATAATAGAATGCTCTGGTTTGCATTAATTACGGCTTACCTGCACAATTTGAAATATAAGAAATTGAAAGGATATTTCCACCTACAAAATACAACACACAACATTACCAAATGGATGACGTAAATGGTTAAAACAAATGCAGTGAAAATACAAAACAATACTTGCTCTATTGGTTAAAAATGAGTAGGGTTTTTATTAGGTTTTTAATGTCTACATATTATGTCAAGAATGTTCCCTGGCATGTGCTGTAAAGCCCTTTTATTTGGCCCTATTTTATTTGTACTGATGTGCCTAGTGCTATACTCCCTAGCACCTGAACTTCCAGCGGCGCATCACTGCATACGCATTACTTACACTGTGTTTTTCCTAAAAGTATTGGACTCTGTGCGAGACAGGGCGAACTGTCTATAGGCAGGACACACGACACACGTCATGGTATTCCATGATGCACTATGTTCGCCGCCCATTTACTCACATAGATTTTTCCGAGTAGCCAGTTGATCAAGCCACTTGATGTGTAAAAAATGGCTTATTCTTGCACTTAAATGTTTGTTTCACCCCTAGACGTGGTCCCCAGAGATGATGAGCTGTGTTCGTGACCCACCTGATATGACAGGAGAAGGGAAGGAACTGATGGAAGTAGCCGGCGCCACGTTCGGTAGAATGATGATGTTGGAGGTCGTAGGCGTCGGCCTAAAGGGATCTCTGAATTCTCTGTCTATTTGTTATATGTTCTGATTGGCTATTAATTAACAATGTTATTGCAATGAGTCTTTTGTAAAGGATGAAGCTGTAGACCACTTCGCACGCTGTTACAAACACTGAGTGTACTCTGGTTTAGGGTAGCAGGCCCTGTAAGACAATACTTTTTACACTGAAAAGTACACTGAATTGATAACTATGTTAGGACGTAGTGCCCAATGATACTCGGGAGAGTATAAGCCAATAATAGTATCTAATTTGGTTTTGATATTCTATTCACTTGATGAATGTCCATGACATACATCACGAAATGTACATGACATGCTTCCCATTCCAAAAATTTATGCGGACTGTCACTCGTCACCTACAGGTGGCCGATGCGGTAAAATAAGGTGTGGGCCTTAATTGAATATTAAAGTAATCTGCATGGAAGCACGCACAATGCCTTGGGATGTTATGTTAGGGTGAAGAACAGACCTACCCTCGGCACGATAATATGAAAAAGGTCCCGATTGATTAAAGTGTATTGAAGTTGAATGGTTAGAGACTAAATTAATGTGCTGAGTGCAGTAAACACGGAGCTCACCTGCCGTCCTGCCGAGTGATAGCAGCAAAAAGGATCAGTAGACATACGTACTGAATACTGGCCAGAACTACTGGACACAGTATTGCTTGATACTGACATTTGAATTAAATGCAAATTAAATTAAATCTAGGTTGGGCTCATATCATTGCCTCGTGGGCGCTATATGTAAAAATACTCTTATGTATTGTGCTGTAATTCTTGTGTTTGCATCAGCTGTGGTACACAAAATATGTATCTGCGCGTGATACTTGGCACACATAAAAACCCTTTTATAATTTAAATTTACATGGTACCAGTAAAAAACATACAAGAGACACTTCAGAAAAATATTACATACATTTGTCAGCCCTCAAACACCATAGAACAATATTATTACACTTACAGATTAACACACTTTACAATGTAAGCATTCTCTCCACATTCTGCCTGTAAACTGTTGGCATCGCTTGACTCTACGATTGGGGGAGAAAGGTACTGGATAGGAACAATGAAGAGTTCTGTAAAGTTTTCTGGGTAGGGCGCCAGTTTAGGGAAAGCACTATGGTGCAGGGGTTCGTGTGACCGATGGCCTGCGGCTTGTCCACAATTGCCTTCCTCCTCCAGAAGTACTGCTGCTGTAGACCTTGCTTCTCTATCCTGAAAATGCCTGGTCTAGTGAGGGGTTGTTGGCCTCCCCCAGATGCCACTCACTACCGAAGGGATGTAAGCCTCCCCACACCATTAATAAATACGTATTTCGGTGCATCTTTATAGGTTAAATGGTCTTTTAACACATGTTAATTTATTTACCTTAAAGTTCCCTTACGGGGCAGTTATGCTTTTGCCATTCGTTTGCCATTCAATCGGGCGACCACTTACACAGAAAGAAAAAGTGCATGACTTGTGTGGAATTATAAAGGCATATTACGCTCTGGCCATGAACAAACGGACCAGAAATGTGGGGTGGTGCTCGCTCTGGTCTACAAAAACAAAAGGTTCCAAATATACATTAATTAAATTAATTACATCATAAATGGTGAATCATACGATGAAGGCACAGAGCAGCACGACGACGCGACTACCTCACAACAAAGTTCAGACGCTACCACTATGGTGTTGGTGCAGAGCCCACTGGTTGGCCAATAGTCCCACCTCTGTACACGTGACCATGATCGGCACAAAACATAATATTAATAATGAACTGAAATGGCTCGTGGCCATGCAAATGAGATGAGCATTCTGACCATTACTATGCAGACATAAAAAAACCCTGCAATAAAATAAATTTATTTAATTTTATTTATTTGCATTTTCGTACATTACAAGTTATAGCAGGATATACATGTTTGTTGATCCCCTTGAGCATAGCTCGTATAGGGATCTTTAAATAATACCATTACTACGACATTAAGTTGACAGACAAAGACTGAAGAAAAAGTTTAAAAAATTAAAGTTAAGAAGTAAGCCTAATATACATACTTAATTGTGAGAAATACATACCATTTACATACACATTCCTACAAAAAAAAAAAAAAACAGAAAAAAAAATGATACATACAAACTAGAGATAGAACAGTTGCCCATTTTTAAACATTCCCTTTGGGTATGTGCTATTGCTAATATGGCAATACAGATAGCCAATCTATTATTTTAGTTAGTAGGATACATTTCAGGTAGGTTTTTAGGGCCACAGGTTTTTTACAACTTTTTAGATCATTAATTACTGAGTTTAATAACTTATACCCCTGAAAGGTGGATGCCGACTTGCAATACTCAGTCCGGACACTACAAAAATTTCTCACTTGAATTTCTGGTGGCATGGTCATGTTTGGCTCTATTTGTGTCAAGGTCAGCAGGGCACTTACACCTATGCAGTGAAAGAATTAGGTTATATTAATACATTCTCTTAGTTGACAACATTTTGTATATTAGGTATATGTCTTTACTAGGAGTTAGTTTGTATAAATTGAAGAAAGACTTAATGCACTTGTTTTGAATTATCTGCAAAATGCACTTGTTTTGAATTATCTGCGAAGGATGGAGAATAGTGTTTCTCGCAGTACCCCACAAGGAGATCATGTATCTAAGATGACTATGCATCAAAGAATCATAAATTTTTCTTTTCATTCCTGAGTCTACACTATGTAATCTTTTTAAAACATTAGCTAGGGGGAGGATTTTGTGAATCATTTAATTTACATGTTCGCTCCACTTAAAGTGTTCGTCTATGTAAAGACCAAGATATTTAACATAATTATCTCTCACGATAGGGTAGCCATTAACTGACAGTAAAGGATATGAACTGATGGAATTCTGAGGACGTCTAAATACCACAAATTGAGTTTTCCCAGTATTTATTACAAGTCTATTGATTCTAAGATATGTAATTAGTGTGTCTAGATCATTCTGCATCCCAGTTTCCAACTATAATCACAGTAGGATACAACTGTGGCATCGGCAAAAAGCGTAAGTGAACCATTTAACCGTAAGTACCAATGTTATTTTTGTAAACCAGAAGTAATAGAGGCCCCAGAACACTCCCTTGAAGAACACCAACACTGATAAGCTGGGGTAAACTTTTATGTTCGATTATCTGAACATACCTATAGCAGTTAGTTTGATAACTTCTAAAGAGCTATAATGCCTCACCCCTTACACCATAGTACTCTAGCTTTTGTAGTAGTATGGCAAGGTCGACCATGTCGAAAGCCTTACATAAGTCTATAAATATGGCACCAGCTAACTTGTTTTTATCTATAGTTTTCCGAATGCTGTCAACTAATTTAGTAGCTGCAGCCTATGTATTGCGGTTCTTTCGAAAGCCGAATTGGCAGTTAGTTATAATAACATTGACTTCAAGAAATTCAGCTAGTCGTCGTTTGATGGCTGTTTCAAAAATTTTACTAACGACACTTATCACTGAGATTGGCCTATAGTTATTAACTGATTTGTTATTTCCTGACTTAAAACTGGTATGACCTTGGCTATTTTAAGCATATTTGGGTAGACTCCATCAGTAAATTACTGATTTATCGCATATGCTAGCATAGGTATGAGATAAGTTTTACAGGATTTAACTATCTTAACAGGAATGTTGTCAGGGCCTTGGCTTTTTTCTTGATGTTTATTTATGATGAGATCGATTTCACTTTCATCCACAAGTGCCATAAAAATGGATGCTGGATATCTGTCTAAAGTTTGTAGTTTATTAATGTTTTCAGGAGCATCAGCAACAATTTTTGAGGGATTAGTGCCAAATGCAGCAAAATGCTGACAGAAGACATTAGATATTTTTTACTGATCATGTATCACTTTATTATCCTGGGTGGAAAGGGACTCAGTGGTGGAAAATGATCTATGAGTTATCCCAAAGATACTGTTTATATTTTGCCAGAATAGCTTGCCAATGTCAGAGCAGTTTGCAAATATTTTGTTGTAGTAGTTAGCACTAAAATTCCTTTTGAGTGAGGTTATCCTATTATTTAATTGACTTCGCTGAGACTTGATGGAAACATTAGATCTTTTCCTCTTGAATTCTTTGAACAATAGGTCCATTTACTTAACCAGTTTCATAAAGTCACCAGTGGTTCAAGATGTTGATATTAAAATCACCAGCTGCAAAGCTAATAATAGAGTTTCACTCATTTAGATCCTTGTCCAATACTGGTATAAATTCATTTATGCTAATTGATGGAGGTTTGTATTACCCTCCAAATCTGACTTTACGAAAGTTTCCCAAATTATGCAATTCAGCCCACACTGAGTTGTGGCCTTCGTTATGTACTGGTATCAAAGTGGGATTATGCTTATTTCAAACATTCAGAGCTACACCGCCTCCAATAGCATCATTTCTACCAGCAAAGAATACAAAATAACCAGGTAAGTTGAAATATTGAGTATCAATAGTTTTAGGCAGGTTTCTGAAAC
This sequence comes from Dryococelus australis, assembly GCA_029891345.1. Lineage (NCBI taxonomy): Eukaryota > Metazoa > Arthropoda > Insecta > Phasmatodea > Phasmatidae > Dryococelus > Dryococelus australis. The sequence continues at coordinate 61,632,652 of CM057006.1, forward strand.
AACAATAACATCTGGGTAGTGACCTAGTTGAGAGATGCAAAGCTTTAAGATATCCAATTTGCTTAATAGGCTCCACGAGTTGATAAGTAGGAAGGAGATATATTTTAGGTTAAGGTTAAGCTCACCTCGTTCGTCGGGAAAAATTAATTTACAATCACTATCATTAGTAGGCCTATTTAGTTCACATTCACTAAAACTATCGACTTCAATATTATGGCCAGATCCACAAAAAATCGCTTCTACATTAAACCCCAGTTCGCTCTCTTCCATGGTTGTTCTTGATGACTTCCTCCAGGGACCAGATATCCTTCACTTGCACAGGTCTTTGATTGTTTTGTTTCTTGAGGAAAATTTTCCCTCTGAAAGTCCAGGTTGCTAAGATATTTTCTCTCTTCTTCTCTTCAAGGGTGTGGGAAAGTAACTGCTTATTAAATGTGGTTAAGTGATCATTGAGATAAATCTGTGCAGCTGGGCCCTCAATACCCACTTCATTAGTATACAAGGGTCCCTTGATCTTACGTTTTGCCATTAATGCGATCTTGTTCTCCTTATGCACAAACCTCGCAATTATAGCAGGAGCAATTTTAGGATTCTTAGGTTGTCTTAACATATGGCATCCATCAAGGTCTTGATCCAGAATAGGGAAACCTATCACCTCGTCTATCTTCTTTACTATTGAATTGCACTATTCTTTTCCACTATTCTTTTTTTGTACAGCCACATGTAGATGTTCCATTGAGGTCACGTGCGGGGCCTTGCAGCTATCACACATGTATGGCGTAGAACGTTTTTCAAGCACATTAAAACTTTTGTCAGTAATACTGATGCAGCCTGTGTGAAACCACTTATAGCATTTCATCTCACAGAACAGGGCCTTATCCGACTCACAACTTTTTTACAAGAACTGCAAAGATCATCTACAATGTCCACCATCTTGTGAAGTCACTAAACAGGGCATGCAGGGTTGCCACACAAAACTTAACCTACAATTAGCCATCACATCTAAAATGAGCCAGAGCTCATGGGATGGTTCCCGAGTACAACTTAGTACCTAAACAAACAGTTAACCCTAATAAGGATCTGTGACACATAATAAAACACTTCAAGTAATTTTAGATTTAAATACAAGTAGGGTTAGGAAATAATTCGCCAAATGGTTTACATTGTTGCCACTCTGTGGTGTTGCTACAAATCCATGCAGTCCCTAGGAAAGATTCGAGACCCCATATTTCCCAACTGCATGTGATGAAAATGTATCCGTCTTATTATGTTTTTCTATGGCGCTACCCTGAATCTTAGGCTGTTTCTGAATTCTCAGTGTATACTTGTGAAGTATATACATTTGTGTACTAGAAGTGATGTGAACTAGTTGTGTTCTTGTTGAAACCATTCGAACATGTAATAGCCTCGTGATGTTAGACTGGTCGCACATTCTGCCGGAAATATCAGATACGATGGCTCTGTTGGGCTTGCAAGATGTTAAGGTTGGTAAGTATTGTATAGGTATTTGTTACCCGACTAGGCGCATAATACCACATGTGGCAGTGTCGAGGTTGTTCGAGAGCTGGAGCTGACGTTCTCAGGAACAGCGGGCCGATCTCCCCTCACATTTACTATCTGCTGTATTTACTAAATGGTTAGCCCTATTAAAGGCTGACCCACACACCTGATAATGAACTGCTGACTTATTGCATGATTGAAATAATCACACTCATAACACACTGTTCAAAGTTAAGGTGGTTTCGATGGGCTTTGGAGGGTCCTGTTCGCTGATGTGCCTGAAGTTTTGGCGAAGGTATAACACATGGAAAATAGGGTCTGACTGACTTATCACACACTGGAAAATTGTAATCTTACAATGTGTATGCTCATAATTACATTTTCGTGTATTCAGACAACTAACATATTTTGCAGAGTAACAACGATTTACATTTTCCCTGACCCAAGTGACAATCCCCAGATAAATCCCTAACTTTTCCCCATCACATGTAATTCTCCGACACTTCCTTGTTTGCTCTGAGGGTGAACATCATGTACTTTTACAATCATAATGTATATCAATGCTCTATTGAACTCAATTTAACATGAAATACTTTTTCTCTACAATGTATTAACCCCCCCCCCCCCCTTTTTTTTTTTTTCAAGATTTTTCACATCATACACAGTTTATTTGAACACTGCACTCACGAATGCTGGAAATTACGAATTACTTTGTTTTTACTCTGCATATGGTTACCACTATTTTATTCTAGCTTTTAGAGCCAATACACCATCTGTTGTATGAAATATGCAACCACATAAGGCCAAGAGAGACTGCAAGGGATCACCTAAGAGAAAAATAAACAATAACCTGGCAGAATTAGACTTATGTTAGTCGCACCCATTACAGTTGCTATTTACAACCATAGCAGGAATATAAAAATTCTTGCACCTCGGTATCCTGAGGTTATGTTTATCTGTTCAGTTTCTCTGTTGATTTCACAAATATTCATACCACGCCAATAGCCTTGCGATGTTACTTCATCACATCATTAGAAGATTGTAATCAAATTAGAGCAGATGTTATAGGGTTTTTTTATTTTTTACATTTATTTATTGTATGTAAAGAGGCATTGCACAGACACTGGCATCTTTTTCTCTTCCCCCGATATACCAAAAGAAATATAAATACAATTAAATGAGGTTAGTACTAAATCGGACATGCAGAGTGCAATTTTAATATTATTTGTATGCAAACACGTCGAAGATATGCTTCAGAAATCTATAAAACGTGATCCATATTTCTATGCACATTTATTATCATAGTTATTTACACAACCCATTCATGGCAATATACACATTGATAACAAAACTAAGTTAAATAGGCCAACAACTCAATGGGGTTATAATATCTTGGACATGTGGATTGCAATTGTGATATTATTTGCATACACATACACCTGGGTAATATGCTGCAGGCATCTAAACAACACTCAGAATTTTAATCATAATTGAAAGCACATTTATTAATCTGACAAATATTTACACATACAACAGAACGACATTTTGTAAATACTACTTATTAACTTTTAAAACTTGCGAGCTTTATAACATAACCACAAAAGTACACGTTAATTTTCACACCTGAAATACAATATTGCGACTGTCGTAAGTACATAGTATGCTCCACAAGTATACAATTTCAAATACTTTTCAAGTATACTTCCTGTGTATGCTATACTGGGAATTTGAACATTTCTAGTATACACATGGTGATGTTACTTTCGGCGACAAGTACCCTCAAGTATGAAATCTTTGAGAATACAGAAACAGTCTAAGTGCGCAATTACAAAATGAAATAGGTATAGGAATTGAAGACTTGTTTTTTTTTTCTCTTGCTGTTGTGTTATAAGTTTTATTTTTGTGGGATTAATATGTTAATATCAGTAAATGGGCGGGCAAGATCAGGCTGTCAATCTTTGCTTCCTCCCTGAAGATACTGAGGCTATGGACACATTATGAACCCCAAACAGTATCGTCAAAGTGTTTGAATCAACAAAGACAATGGGTGTAGTGCGACATAGACATTCAACTACAAAACACTTTTTGGTTTAAACAGTGGTGAAGCTGCATTTGAACTGTTTTTATGTAAAGACTTACCTGCAGCTAGTGAGGGTGCTGTGGGCGATGGACACTTATTTGGTATTCCTCGTTGTTGTGGGGAAAAGGGTACTCTGAAGCTTCACGGCAATTTTACTGTCGACTTCGTGCTGGAGTGTGTGTGTGTTGAGTAGGAGTATGGTTCAGAGGAGATTTGGACATTCTTGTGGATGCCATAGTACTTGTGGCTCTCTCTGAACCTCTCCCTTGCTACTGTTGAAGTGACTTCAAGAACCTCTACCCCCCCCCCCCCCCGCCATTCCAAACTCGCTCGACATGATGGTGACTAGGGCCCTTGGGCAGCTGATATCTCCAGTGAAGCAGATGAGCGGCTATGGTTCCTGGCCTAGCCTGATATGGAGACCCTGCCATACCTGGACTACCGAGCCATTCGAGCTGTTTCGCTGTTCCAGAAGAAGGAGATGGTCTTACCACTACCATGACCTACATGAAGTGTATGTGTATAAACTTCCAAAGTCTGAACCTTTCCTGATGCTAGCTTTAAGGATTAACCAGTTCTGAAGACATTTGCTACGAGTTTGTGTGTGTGCAGCCTGAACTGGTTTTTCGAATTTTTTTTCTTATTTTAGGTAACCAAGGTTTTGAAGTTGTGGGTGGTAGTTCGAGGTCGTTTTAAGGGTTAAGGTATTTATTTTTATGGCACTGAGTACGGATAGTAAGATGGCACCGAATTCCTCCCCAAAACTATCTCTTAAAGATGTTTAAGATAGGGATAAAAGATTATGTAAGGGCGAATGCTACTAATATACTGTGAGTTAAGATATAGCGACTGTTTGTGGTTGTGGTGTTGAAATTATTTCGTCCCTGATACTTGTTCCCTATGTTTACAGTAAGAATGTGGTACCAAATATTGAGTGGCTCATCGTGGGGAAGCTGGCTATGGTTTTTGCTGTCTTGGAGTTCCCCAGAGCCTGTGTGGTGTCACTGCAAATCTCAGTGTGGGAACGGGCTCTGCGAACAGCAAATTCATCAGAAAGCCTCTGGAACAAGTGCTGCTCAAAGGAGTAAACACAAAATAATTTTTTTCTGTTGTTTTGTTATGTACTACGTAAAATTTGTGAAAGTATCATCGCCGTCCTGTAGCAGTATTGTACACCTATAGTATATGTAGCATGTGTAAACAAGTTAGTTGGTCTCATTGTATGGAACTTATAGGTTCCTGTAGGAATACAGTGGATCTTTGCATCGGAGTAACTTTTACAGAGACTGGCCGGAAGTTAAGGACTGTACAGATTTATAGACCCTCACTTTAAAATCTCAATTTATGTAAAACTTGAAATTCTGTTGTACCATTCTTTGATCTGTAATATACTTGGCTTACCCATTGTTACCAATTTTAAAATTACTGATGCTACAATTGAAAAAAAAAAAAACATACTTATTTATTGCATATGAAAAAAAATGTGTGAAGATAACAGCCAGCTAACTTAATTTCTTTTCTCTTTTGGCGTTTGATATTTATGGGGGTCCACAAATTTGTAGGCGGAGAAAAATGTTACGGTGTGAATTTTAGGGTTAAATTTATTCTTGTGTGATTTTGAGTTAAACTAAGCTTTTTTTAAGCCAGATCTCTGTAGTGGTATTTTTGCTGGCTACCTCTTTTTTGTTCGGATACCTTAGAATTTATGTCAGCAGGAAGTTCCCTATCCCTTTGTCTTTTTTGTTACGATTCGATAGGCCGACTCTTAATTGATTTTTTCGTTTAGTATTTTTCATATAGTGATCCCAACCTTGGGAGGTTAGGTTAGGAAATTAGGCTGTTTTGGAATGGGTTAAGCCCTCCTTATTACTTGGGCCTTTTTTTGTTAAGAAACACATGTTTTCTTTTTCTTCGTTAATAAGTAAGGTGGTGATAGATACATTATTGATTTTTTTTTTCAAAATGCGTTTTTGGAGAAGTCAGTTTCAACAGTCGTAACGTTAAGCTAGATGCCGAAGTTTTGGTGGGAAAGTTAACTGGCAGTCGCTCTTTTAGAATTTTTCCTTTAATTGTTTTTGAATCATTTTACTTTTTGAAACCTACAATTTTATTTGTTTCGTTCATGTTTCCTCTTTATTTTAATGTTAGGTCATTTAAGCTATGGTGGGATTGAATTAGGAATCGGTTATTTTATCGTGTTATTTTTAGGTTTTGTAAGAATAAAGGGTTGCTGCTTTTTTTTACTGCAGAGTTCTTAAGGAACTGAGGTCACTAGATATTTTTAATCTTGAAAGCATTTCATCACCTCATAGATCAGCAGGCGTCCTCTGAAATGGCGGCAGTTGGGTGTATTTACACAACCAGATGCAAGTTATAATTCCCCCTTTAGCAGTTCGGGAGAATTGTTATTTTTCTACTCGATCGAAACATCGGGCGCAGCTACGAGCTGAAATGCTGCGTCGTCTATTTCCATGGTAAAGGTATGACTGTTGTGATGACGAGAGACAGTAAGGAACTATACGCGGATACAGGGCGTTAGCTGCGAGGTATCGAAGTATCGATTCCGGCGGTGGCGGGCTCTGATTGGTCCGTCATGTCGTTGGCCTTGCTCGTGACGTCAGCGAGGCAGCTGGTTTTTATCGGCAGTATATATCGAGGTCAGGGAGTCGTGAGCGAGAGAGAGAGACGATAGCAGACAGCTGTTGTGAGCAGCCGTTGTGGAGCAGGTGGGCCGCCCCGAAGGAGGCTGAGACATCAAAATAATGATGAGTCTTCTTTGGAAACGTTTATTTTTTTGTGCATGGTCGGGTCATTCGTCCCTGTTTAGCTGGAAGAAACGCCCCGACTCTGCCTTTAAATAGTTGGACCGTAGTAAACAAGGGGATCAGTTGGAGACGATGTAGTGTGCCCCATCCGAGGTGCAGTGGCGGTGTCGAGAAACCAGGGTAGCAACTTTATAGGTAAATATGTACTCTCCATTAGTACTGACAGAGGGGCCATCAGGGTTAAGTTTCCCATGCTTTAATTACTTTAGTAGGGATTTGGAAGGGAACCTACGTTTATTGCAATAGTCTTGTTTTCGTTTGTAAGGATATGGATATCAGTAGTGCCTGGTGTGTAGATGGCTCCGAAAATTGTTGGATTCATAGGTGGTGGAGTTGTGTAAGCCCTACTGCACTGACAGAAACCGAGGTACTAGTTGCGTTGCCCGATATTTCCCTTTGATTGGTTCCTCCCTAAAACTAAATTCGAAAGTATTTTCTTTTATACATTTTTAAGTCGTTTGCTCTTTTCTTTCGTTTTCTATTTAAATTAAATCTTGTTACTCTGTTAATTTTCCAGACCAATCTATTAATGAACTGAATGAATTTATAAGCGCCCGTAAATTAAGTAACTTTAGTGATCCTAAATTTCTCTCTTTTAACCCCTAGGGAGGAAAGGGTAAAGCACTACTGTATTAGGTAATTGGTAGTAAATTTAAATTTTCCGATGCGCAGATCCCTTTTATAATACCTGTGAGAAGAACTTCCTGTGTCAGCCCTACAATACATATTTTTTTCCCTTAATAACTTAATTACTGTAAGCAAATGTGTTTTATGAATTTTGTTTGTTTATACCTACATACCTGGTAGTTGAAGATAACTAATTTTTGACTCATTTCCTGTAAAATGTTTTTATTGTTTCCGTTATTTAATAAATTTGATAACCTGTTTATTTACTTGTTTGTTTTTAATAAAACTACATATGTTTATTATTTTTTTAAATCCTAGTCCTTCCTTCTTGTCAGTTGATGAGGATCACCCCTCCTCCTCTATTTTGTAGGTCTAGAACACCTCACATAAAATTAGGAGCATAGTATTTAGGCACTGGGTGCCTATTAACGGATGAATTGTTCTATTTTACTAGTTTTTTACCTTGATGCATGGTTGCTGTCTGTGACTGGCCAATGAAGCGTTCGCGGTTTTCCTCTCTGTTGCCTTCCGAGTAAACCTCCCTCTTTTCCTTAACCCCTCTGCTCCACCTTTTTTATTTTTCTACTCCCTGTCCATTTTGTTATAAATGAGCCTTTTTTAATACTAAGGTAGCTGGTTAGGTTACAGGGTATCGTGCTGGTCCTGCTAAGTAAAAGTTGCAGCACGTGGTGAAGGTTTTGCAGGGTAGCTTTTGGTGTTGGCTCATTTGTCTACTTTTTTTTTTTGTAAGTCTAAATTTTATCCTTCCCTCGCCCTACCCCCTCTACCACCACGTAACATTTGGTGTAGTCGCCGGGTAGTTTCCTTGGTTGGTTAATCATGGAAATCACACCTCCCTACTTCCCACTCCTACCCTTTTCCCACCCCTCCTCGTAACAATATAATGTATAGATAACTAAGGAAGTATTTCTTAATTAGTGGTTGAAAACAGACGGCTGTCATTCAGGAAGCTGTGATAAATTATGCAGTTTGTGTTACAAGAGTCGTTTGAGCGCATCGCTAATGTAAAATTCGCCAATTCAATATGCCAAAAACAAAAATAGCAATTTATCTATAAAAATTAAACCACGTATACATCCACGCACGTTTCGTCTTGGGCGGGACATTTATTCGAATGTCATGTCAATTTTCTCTTTACAGTTCTTTCGCACTTAATGAATACAGAATTTTTGCAGATTTGATAACTGTACACAGTAAAAATAGTTTGTTCGTTTTACAAACAATTCTTTTGAAAAAAACAAATAGAAATAGCCAAAAAAAAAAAAAATTGTATTGTTATAGCACTGCAGTACAAACACCGTTTCTTTACAACGTACTTTTATGAAACATTCAAAATTGTTTATATATTTATAATAAACCAGTGTTTGTACAAATATAGAAAAGTCTTACAGTGCAGCTAATAGTGCAGGTATACAGAGCGAGAATATCGTAATTTATAGTATTATGCTGTACCACGAAATAATGTCAAGCTAACTTGAATATGCCGTCTGCATAACATTAAACCAAAGACAAAACTCAGGCATCCATACAACACGATGTTCAAAGACTTGAAGAAGTCTTTTTATAGCTTGTATATTTATATTTCCAGTTCACTACAAGGACAGTTAAAATGTCCTGCAAATGTCCTGCAACTACAGTACAGGATACATATATGATAAAGAGCAATAGAGACGTATTTTTATTACAGTGAACATACTCAACTTCATACTGTATCTCTGTAAATATACAAGAACAAGCTATTTTAAAATGTATTTCAGAGTCACATAGATTCGAAGCGTATGATTCACTGTTTTATACTAGTTTTAGACGATATTACACAAGCACAATGTAAAAATTAATTTGCAATACATGTAACCATTCCAGTACTTCAGGTAGAGTAAGTTTTGGGTTCGAAATCTTTACGTCAACGATTTGTTAAAATATTTACATCAATCATTCAAACTGGATATTTTTTTTTGTACGGGGGTTTCCAGTACCGTTTGTTAAAACGTTCTAAAGCAGGAAACATTAAGAATGTTCGTATAACAGTACAAGCAAGTACTGCAAAATAGGCAGAACTGATACCTCAGATATTTCTGTAAAACAAAGCTTTGATGTTGATTTCTGAACAGCCAGTGTTAAAAATAATTTCTATGCCAAAATCAGGATTAAACTTTCATACTGAAAATTAGGAAGGAGCTAAATGAAAAAAAAAATGGAAAGCAAGATTACGTTTCACCTACAGCTTATAACCGAAATTCATATGATTCTTTTACGTTATTTTTATGTGATGTAACAGTGCTTGGAAATGTAATTAGACATCGAAAATCAAATTTGCACAGACTTTTAAAGGCTTCATTTGTTTGTGCAAAGTGTATACATATGATATTTTATTACTTAATGATGCCTTACATATTACTTAACAGGCAAGTACTTTAATGTCAACAAACCTGCCATTTGTTACTCAAACCCTTCCCATTTGGTTAGTCCTACGATTCAATTTCATTGTTGAAAATAAACATCCAGTGGAACGTTTCATGCAATGGCTCACGTGCAACAAAGACATATAGTTAATTATATGATTTTCTGTACACTCATCCCCTCAATGTGGTTATCTTTTCAAACCTTATCAGATAATTAGGAGGTTTTTGCTCTTGAGTCACTCGCCAACGCCAGTTACTCTGAATTTTAAAAACCACACACTAAATAGTTTATTCCACTAACTTATGTATATATAGGAAGTTAGAAGTCATAAATGAAAAAATAATAGTTTGTTTTAAATTTTTCAATGAGAGATTTTAATACATGAAAGACCATTTTCAAGCTAGTGTGTACAATTTAAACAATTTTTCTTATTATTACACATGGATTAAGATGTTAGCCACAGAGCAAACATTATTCTTGGTTGGATACCCGTAAACTTTTCCAATTGTTGCAGGTCGAAGGTTCAAACATGTTTAATTTAAACTATCTTCAGCGGTGCTGTACATAGATGATGAATGCAGTATACACGGATGGATGGTTTAGTCCTGTAACAAAAGAAAAAATAATTTATTTGACGCATTTCGTCCAACTAAAGGCATCGTCAAACACTTGATTTTGTGACAGACCGTTCAGAGTATAAGCAATTTTATTACATAAACACTCACAGAACTCATTACTCAATAACTAGCGGTAAAGGTTGTTCACGATAAAGTGAGAACTTTCGAGATCAACCTTTGAAAAATGTCACTGCTGCTACCTGCACGTATTTTAACTGGCGCAGTGACTGACATGCAACCTGTTAGGTTAGTAACGAGGGAGAGAAAGTAGTTCCATATTTCAAAGCAAAATTAAAATCATAAGAAAAACATTTGAGAATAATGAAATTATTTGCTTCTCTTTCTGTATTGTTAATGCATATAAATGTGTGAACTAGCCAAATTGTAAAATAATTCTTATCGAAATTTCATAGTGTTACTAGATCAACGCATGGATAATGTGATCAGGCCCATAACGACGTTAATTTTGCATATGGCGGAAGTATACGGAATGTGCACACAGGCGGAACTTCAGCAGGGATTTCTTAAGCGCTCACTTTACCGTGAACAATCTTACAGTCATCAGTTTCAACATCACTGCTATACCATGACTAGCACGTGTTTTCACATTTGTTTCTGGGCCGGACATATATACCACATTGCATATTAGCATAGCTGACGCTTATTTTGCAGCACTGCAAGGAATGAAACATACCAAAACTGATGAACAAATTAATACGTGATGATTCATTTATGACACAGCTCACCACCATAAAGTTGTAAAACCAATCAGCCAAAACGTAGCATCAAAAGACTTGCTTGATATTTTTTCACGTGAACAGGAATATTTAGAGCAATAAGATGGTTACTTGCTTGTGAAAAATAGCAGAGATTTGCGTATTATTTTAAAACTCCTTACATGAAAGCATTGTACAAACAAGTGCATCGTTGCTTTAAATGCCATTTTGCACAAACATTCTGGATGCGGTTTACATGCCAAAAGAAGTTTAATGTTATCGTTTATATTGTACGGTTCTGCTCAGAAAGGCGAACAACGATAATTTCTCAACTACTCTAGTTGGGGCCTAACTACTTGTGTACAGTCATTACTACATAAATCAACACTTTCATACAGCCTATAAAAATCCCGTCGATAGCTTCGTATATTTCGACGGAAAACTGACTGGCACACACAACAAAAAAAAAAAAAAGTTCTATGTTACAACACCACATTAAAGGCGTGGCATTTAAATTTATAGGCATATAATTTACTAGCTTAGTTAACTTTTGTTTTATGCACTTGAGAGCGAGAGTTGAAATATTATTTACATATTTGCGTTCGTAAATATTCCACATACACATTTGACCGACATATAAATAAACTGGTCGGGCCCATGATAATATTAACTGACGGTTGTAAAATAAACAAGCAAGTGCACCTTGAACAGGTCTTTCAGAAGTGGTATATAGACTCGGTGCTCAGTAATTGATTCACGTTAAAAGTTGTGCTCGATCTGATTCGGCTTCCTTGCCGCAAAGGGCGTTTGCCAATTAAGAATCGTTATTTTATATTTTTACCTCACAAACTTCAACTTTTAACACGTTATGAGTGATTACTATTTCTTGGCTAAATAAAATTTTTAAAACTCAAAATTTTTCCAGTAATTCATGTCAATATCACAATAAAACTGATTTTTGAAATTTACAAATAATGAAAATTAAATTACGTACGGAAATGTGATCAATAATACTGAAAGAAAATGCCAAGAACTACTCAAAGACATCTATAAAATAGTACAAGAAAATTATTTTGTAATTTCAAGAAATTGCGATAAATAAGGAAATTCTTGCATACTTTTTGTTTTGTGGTTGCCCATGAATTTTTGTAAACAACTTTCGCCAAGCAACTTAAAAACAATCAAGATAAGATCTTCAATTTCCCCTTGTTAGTTTTTCTGCAAATAGTTTGGTTAATGTCTTTCCACATCACAAAAATGGTAAAATTGTGACTGTACGTGTAATTTTGAAAGAACCATGCGATCTTAAAAAAAAAAAATGTTTTCTGGGAAAATTAATTCACATATAATTTCTGCAAGTTGAAGAGTGTGTGGTACAATTATAAAATCGCAAGTTTTATCTCTTCCTGGCTACCGCCCTTTGCGCAGACACGGAGGACCGTACATGACAGTTATGCAAACAGCTGCATGTCCACGTTACGCCTCATAAGAATGTCAACATGACTGCTGCGGATTGAAACTTCACACCTTAAATATTAAGTGGTAATATATATATAAGTTATTCAGTTATTACGTTACTATATGGCGACCACGCTAAATTTTCAGCTGGTGTCTAACGTTGTGAACGTTACAGAAAAAAATCGTCAAATTTGGGAGGCAGTAGCACTGACGTTTACTGTAATCAAAATGTACTAATTATTCTGTTGGTTAAATATTGTAAAATGTTTCTAAGAAAATATTTAAGTATGCTTAATATTAACGTAATATTTACATAAATCAGTTTAGAAATTTTTCTTTGACCGTTGTCCTCTCCTTCCCCTTTCTGAGACCATTGCCACAGTGTCTACGCATGAAAAATAATCGATATACCTATGGAAGGCAAGTTTTACATATGTTAGAATGCTACATAACAAACAAGAGGGCGAAACTAAGTGAGAATTTTAAAACGGTTCGTTTAACCTCTGAGGCAAATACAGAAAATACATGGAGTGTATTGGAAGTTCTATCTTGCTAACCAACATCAGTAAGCAGTGAATTGATTCCTTTCTCAAAATGAAAATGAAAGTATGATACGTTAATACTTGTAATAAATCAACATATTTTTTAGTACAACATTGATTTCTTGATTTGAAACCTGATATTTTTGACTATTTGTTTCTAGAATCATTCCTTTCCGCTACAAAAATATAAATATTGTCTGGCAAGTTGCATAACTGTCAAGCAAATAAAAACTTTTTTTTTTTCCAAACTTTGTGGATGTCTTTTTCAAGAACTTTAAAATAAATGAATAATTTTTGTGTTCATTCTACTGTGATATTCCAAGAACAAAAATAAAACATATCATTTCCGCCAAGGGCTTTAATGTTTTGTACGATAATAACAATTCCTTCTCTGTCTTATCAAGAGATGGGGGACGGTGATGCCATGGAACTTTCACATATTAACTCAGTTCAAGAAATCACTTTTAAAGAATTTGTTGTCTCACCTTAAGGATTATCTAAATTTATGAAACACACTCATTTTAAAATATTGATTTAAAGGACGGATACCGCCTTTATTACTCTTTGTATGTTTCCCTAAATATAAGAAATTTAACACACCATTATTCAATTTCAAAACTCTTTTACTGGAGTTTTTAATATCAATAATTACTGAAGGTGTAATATAAATGTATACGACTTTTCCCCACTTTTATATGCGGCACATATATTAGTGTAATGTATATCTTCTTTTATGAATGTGTGTGATGACATGCGTGTTAGAATTCTTGTCATGTCTAGGGAGTATAGTGATAATTTTTGTGTGTATGAAGGTGTGTAGTGAATAAATGCGAAAAAAATTCGTCATCTATCCTTAACATAATATTTTTATATAAGTCTACTGCATTTCTCCTTTCTTAAAGCATTTATTCATTCCTTCGAAGTCATTACATTCACTTTAATTAGTGTGTTGAAATTTGTGTTAATTTTGTATATATTTAATTGGTAAATTTCTACGGTGGTTAAACGGTAGACAATTTTATTTAGCCTTAACTTTACCACTTTAATAACGACATTATTGAGTCGTACTGGTTTTTTATCAGTCTGAATAAGTATTAATTTCACAGCATGTTGGCGTGGAGTTTACAGTAACCATATACGCATCAGTATCAGCAAAGTTGTATTGTAGTTTTACCTTGTTTACTTCTTGTCACAGGCGCAGGCACACGTATCGCACTTGCATCCCGGAGGACACTTGCATCCCGGACCTGCAACACGAGAAAACACTTCCTTTATAACTAGACATACACTTTAAACTTGTGCCTTATCGACTGTGATTAACACGCTCGCCTATTCCCGTAGTGAACCGGGATCAAAACTCGCTTAATCCGAGTGCAGATTTCCACACGTGAGAAACAATGAAATTTATCAGTGTTAGCGAGAATTCCCGGGGTAATCTTCCTTCCACCTGCAGTGAGCTCCTTTAACACCTCATACGTAAGTCCTATGTTACATCACTTATATGCGTTTACCTTAAAAGCGACTCTCTGGTGAATGTTACACCGGACCTAAGACTCATAACCGCAAAAAGTGTTTATTTGTACGACCTGTCTATTACTATGTATAAAATCAATGAGAAAGATGGGAAGGTCCTTGCGTACTTATCTAAACCAAATACATATTACTCCTGAAAACGACTACAAAAACATTTCTTATACTTGCTTTTATCGGTTTACTAGTGTCTGGGGGTACTTTATGTTACGTTAAGTCATCCTAACACATTAAAAATATAAATCACTACTGCACATACAATATTGCATCACTCAAACTATTTTTTTCTTTATACAGTGCTTTCTACATATCATTACAATTACAGCAATTTCAGTATTCTCCACGTAATCGTAATTCATTAATATCCTTTATAAAAAATCACCGAGTTTCAGGCTTTCACAAGGGCTTGACTCTCCAAAAATATAATCTGTGTGCGCTTTACTGCTTCCGGTTGGGTTGTGGCTTCCTGTTAATTTTAAAATTAGTTATGATGGGTGGTTCATCGATACGCTGTAGTGTGGCATACTGACTGGATAGTGAAAGGCCATGTTCAAACAGCTATACCCGTGAGAACCATCAAGTGTTGTGCTGGAAAGAATCCATGATGGTTTTTTTTTCTTTTTCTTTTTTTTTTGCAAGGAGCTAGCCTATTTTATCTCAATGTAGGAAAATTTTGCTTTCCAAGATTTGGATGGATGACAAACATATTGAAGTTGAAGGTATTTGAAAATACAAATATGAATTTCATCGTGATTCATTTCGTAATCATTCAATTATAATTTGGTAACAGAAAACCTATTTGACGGATTTGAAACAATTTACTTCTAACGATTGGGTTAGTAACATGTTTGACGTGACACACGCGTTCTCTATCCCTCTTTCTTTTTTACGGCTGTATTGACCCGCCAAATATACTTACCAGGTGGGCAGCATGGCTGAGGCATGTTGTTTGCTTGGTATTCACTTGTGTTGCACTATCTGCCCACCCAGCCAGTGTCACTGGCTTTTATACTCTGGTCGGTAGGCGCCCATGGTGCAATAACCGTGGTCACGTGCTCTGCTAAATTCACGGTTCGTTTGATGCTCGACTGGTTATCGGTCCCAAGGCCTGTCACGTACGTCGCACAGCAACCATTTACTGAGACGCTCAGGAAAGTAGGTTTTGTAATATTTCCATCAATCTTTTGACTAATTCCCCAAATTATCAACCACTTAATCTTACAAGTACCAACAACAAGATTAAAAACATGGCAAATAGTTTCTTTTCTTATATATATATATATATGCAAATATTTTCTTTTCTTATATATATATATATATATATATATATAAGAAAATATTTTCATACTATGCATACATACATATAGCAACCAAACACAATAAACTGTATGAAAGACCTTGCTAATTACTATGACTACAAAGTGATAATATATTAATGAAATTAATTAAAGAGACAATTGCCGAGTTCATAGATACAACATTTTACAGTAAAACTAGATAGGTACGCGTATAACAGTTCCAAACGACTGCATAGATTACATTAAAGCTTTGCATCAGGATTAATATGAATTTAATATTTATACCACAAAATCCAAAAGAGATCAATATAAAAAAGGAACTAGCCTGCAAGTCTGCAGGTGCAGTGTTAAGTTAAGGTACAATTAAGGGTAACACACACTATGGACCATTCAACCATCGTTGCTATATACAAACATTCCAGCAGAATTCAATAAAAGGAATAACAAGTGAAATCCACACAGCATACCGTGGAGTGGCTTACCGAAACTCAGTTTAGAACGGTGGCAATAAAGACAATTTAGAAGTTAAGCCAACTACACAGAAGTTTCCTATAATCACTAAAACCTAGCCTGCACACATCAGGTTAAAAATTCTCCAAAGTTACTTAAAGGTCCAACACTGAACCCATGACTCACCTTAAAGGTTAACGACGCCCGGTAACATATAATAGCTGAAAGTTGTACGTCATTGAGCGACGGTACCAAGTAGCGGAGTGAACAGGGCTCAAACGATTGAAAAATTCTCAAGTACAAATGTATCAAATACGCGTGCGTTTGGTGAGCCGGGGGGGGGGGGTATTTTTATGTTGGCGCGAACGTGCCTTCAATTACATCGCCACCTGAGCCCGCCCTATCACTTAAGTACAAACCAGGAAGGTGGTTGCTGCAAAAGGGGCGTGCATCGCCAAACGCTGGAAAGCGAGAACCCCCACTACCGACCAGGAAGCAGGCGGATTGCAACATGCGATGTGAATATCTGGCATTACTGTGTGGCAGGCGGCGTCTTTCTCCGTCGTGACGCCGACCAGAATGGAGGACCCCAGGAGATCGCTTGTGCCATTCGTCGTAACCCCGCATAATGTACAACAGCCTCGGAACTCAACGCAATGTGGGACAAGCCCAGTTACTTTCAGGCTCTCATTAGGTTATCATAGACATATACTAAGTGCTCCGCCGATAATCCATGTCTTCTTGTAGTTGTAATGTTCTGTTTACACAATAATAGCCCGGCTTTACTCCAGATAGTCTTCCGTCAATCTACCCCTTAGCTCTCTCTACCGCATCATGATTCTCAGTTACAAAACCTCCTAGCCCTTAATTACAAGTACGACCAGAAGGCGCACTTTGTAACATAATGCATAGTGGTTGAAGGATAGGAAGAGGGGAGGGGAAACGACTGAGCGCCACAGTCTGCCGAGAGTCGAAGCCGCATAAACAGCGCCTGAGTAGAGACCACTGAAAGTAGCGCAGGACAGCGCAATTCAATCAATCTTCCGTCAAATAGTTTGGTTAATCTAGCAATGTTTCTGTCAATCTTCCTATCATTCCATCAATTTCCCAATCTTCCCATCAGTCTTTCAATCTCTCGTCCAATATTTGGATAAATCATCAGTACATTATCAATCCATGATTAGTCCATGGGTTTATGGTATACCCCCTATCAGTAGTAGGATTTGGTCTGTTCATGAACAGGGCCCAGTGTCGGGAGTCGGGAGCCACGGCCACCATTTTGGAATTTTTCCCTTTTTTTTTCTCTCAAAATAAATTATTTTACCCAGAAATCTATTATTTTACTCAAAATTTATATTTTGCCCTTAGAAATGCCCCTTTCTTCCCAGCTCCAATAACGAATCCCCCTGAAAACTTATAAAAAAATCCAACTGAATTTTAAAAATGTATTATTAAAAAAGTATGAAAAATCTTTTAACAAATCCCAAATGCATCTATAAAAAAATGATTTCAATTAACTTACATTTCCACAGCCAACCTCCCCCCCCCCCCCCCCCGTCACTAAAAAAATACTAATTCTATCATTTGCAGCCATATTAGTTTTTCGTTTGTCATTTGTGTGTCTATCATTGGAGTTTATCTCTTGTAGTCTTCTTCACCCGTCGTCTATGTAGTTCCTTCATCGCCTGCTAGAGTGCGTGATCGCCAGTGTGTATATTTATTTACGTATTCACAGATGTAATTTTCCATATACGACCTCCGGAAATGCAAGTTTTTTAAATACATGAATTGTGTATTTGAATAGATTTTTCGATTTTTTATTTTAAAATTTTTTAAATAATTGTTAAATATTTTTCTCGATTCTGTAGGAATTTTTATGGAATTTTTTTATATAAATTTTCAAGGGGGTTCGTTTTTTGGACCTGGGAAAAAAGGGAAATTTATTAGGGGAAAAAGAGAATTTTGGATAAAGTAATTTATTTCTGAAGCACTTTTCGGGTAAAATAATTGCTTTTGAGAGAGAAAAAACTGAATGGCAGCCGTGGCTCCCGACTCCCGACACTGGACTCTGTTCATGAACAGACCGAAGCATACCACTCCTACCAATGCATATAAAAAAATATTAATTCTCAACTGTCTACACATATTCGTATTTGACTATTGCATTAATGTTTTGTACTTTAGTATTCGAGTGGTTATACAACCACTTTAAAGTTGTGAAGGGAAAAAAAGGATACAACACACAAAATAAAGACAAGCAATTATTTTATAAAAAATTCTTATTTTGCCCATTAAAATTTCATGAGAAAGCAGTTCGCCACATTATGCGATATAATCCTTGAGCTTCAGTTCACTAATGACTAAATAAATCTCGTTAATGTGCGAGAAATCACATTGTTGCAAAGCGATTAAATGTCTGAGTCTATCAACAATTTCATTGGGGTTTTCGGGAAATATGTAATCGGTGTTCTTGTCATGCAGCTCCTTTTTTACTTCGGAGAGCTAACTGGCGAGTGGCTTATGTAAGTAGCCAACTAGCATCGACCTATATTTGAAAACGCCATGCACATCAATGTCTTATGTAGGATTCGGAACCTAAACGTATTCATTCGAATGTAATATGTGTGCAACCTCGGCTCTGTTGTACGTCTCTCGCCTTGTATGGATAATGTGTTAAGTCTACTTCATTTGACAACCTCTAGCTTAGGCTATATCGTAAATTGTATTGTACTCATAAGATAATGTTGCCCAAAAATAATTGTGTTAAGAAACATGTTTGGATAAATTCAAATTTTCCACATGATTGATTGCATCGAGATAAGAAGAATCCGTTTTCAGCATAGACTTCTAGCTTTTAAAACTGAACCGATTGGACTACTTGAAATGGGATGCACCCCTGTAGTTAAAACTACCCAACAGAAACAAAAAGTACGGGCCAGAATCGGGCCGATAAATGATAGGCGACAAACTCCGGTCAGATGATGTCGGCCCGCTGTCTTATGCCGGAAGCGGCCCGGTGGAAATATAGACTGGCGGCTGACTGTTGACAGTGTCAGAAATACACTGTACCGATAACGGCAATATACTAAATGTATTGTGGCCCGACATACACAAAAAGTACGGGCCGGAATCGGGCCGGTAAAAGATAGCCGACAAACACCAGCCAGATCACGCCGGCCCACTATCTTATGCCGGAAGCGGCCCAATGGATGGCGGCAAGACACCAGGCCTGCAGCGGCTGGATGGCGGCAAGATGCCGGGACTGCGGCGGCTGGATGGTGGCAAGATGCCGGGCCTGCGGCAGCTGGATGGCGGCAAGGAGCCAGGCTTGCGGCGGCTGGATGGTGGCAAGATGCCGGGCCTGCGGCGGCTGGATGGTGGCAAGACACCAGGCCTGCAGCGGCTGGATGGCGGCAAGATGCCGGGACTGCGGCGGCTGGATTGTGGCACGATGCCGGGCCTGCGGCAGCTGGATGGCGGCAAGACGCCAGGCCTGCGGCGGCTGGATATTATTACGATGCTGGGTTTGCAGCGGCATGATGTCCAATAATGAGCAGTATAACAATGAAAAAACCTACACTTTTCAATTAAAAATTTTAGTAATTGTTATTATCTCTTTACATATATTTTTTTCATTTACTTCTGAATACATTACATGATATGAAAGTCCCTTGCTTGCCGAGTGCAGGATTTGAACCTAAGACCCTTGAGTTCACAGTCCAAGCATGCTAACATATACACCACGGGGTTAATTGCTGATACTCTCCAGTACTTTCAAATTTATCATGACAGAGATTATTATAAGTGAATGTATAAATTTTATTACAATATAACAAATAATTTTAAAACACTGATTATTTAAAAACTATTTCTTTGTTTCTTCAAAGGCTTGCAAACAAAATAGTTTTTGTTAATTGTTAATATATCTGTCGGATGGTTGTACAAATGAAAAAAATTTCAAAGTAAAAAATACCATGGGCTACCATGTGACACACACACACACACGCACACAC
Source organism: Dryococelus australis (assembly GCA_029891345.1). NCBI lineage: Eukaryota > Metazoa > Arthropoda > Insecta > Phasmatodea > Phasmatidae > Dryococelus > Dryococelus australis. Next base: position 61,652,732 of record CM057006.1, read on the forward strand.
ACACACACACACACACACACACACATACATATATACATATATATATATATATATTTATTTATTTATTTATTTATATATATATATATATTTATTTATTTTTTATTTATATTTATATATATATATATATATACGTGAAAAAAAAACATGGTCTCAAAAAAAACATCATGCCAATAACAGCTAGCTAAGATCTTACCTATTCAAAAAACACTTTCAGAAAGTTTGTCGGCAAAAATACATCATATTGTATCTTTATTGTGATAAAGTGCCATGTCTCGAAAACGTTAGTCGGCCTGAATAAATAAGATGACGGCCAGCTTACTGAAAAAACAAAGATGCTATATAGGAGTCGGGTCAGGATATTATTTTTGCTATTGGCGACATGTTGGCTGGGAGATATCACGCCGACATAATTTAAGTGATATCCATCCGTTATCCTAAAAAATACAGTGAGCAGTTGTCTTTTTTCTAATGGCAAACATAATGTCTCAAAAAATACGTCATGCCATTAACAGCTTGCCTATTCAAAACAATTTACAAAAGTTTGTGGGCAAAAAGACATCATATTTGTCTATATTGTGATAAAGACCATGTCTCGAAATCGTTAGCAGGCCGGATTAAACAAGATGACGGCCAGCTTACTGAAAAATAAAGATGCTATATCGGAATTGGGCCGGAATATTATTTTTGCTATTGGCGACATGTTGGCTGTGAAATATCACGCCGACATAATTTAGATGATATCTGAAAGAAATACAGTGGACCGTTGTCTTTTTCTAACGGCAATCATACTGTCTCAAGAAAGACGTCACGCCGTTGTCAGATGGCTATCTTCTGGCATTGATACGAAAGTTGCCGACAATACAGGTATCGGGCCGACAATATGCCAACACTTTGCAGACAAGTTTTGTTTGCTGGGTACTCTCAACAGAGCACTAATGGAAGCAGTGGGAAACACAATAATAAATAAAATGTTAGATGCTGGAAAACAGCAATGTTGTAAGTGTGTGTGCTGAGAAAATCAGTCAGAAATCTTAATAAGTTAATCAAAGTTGTGTTGAGAATTTTTTTAACACAGATGAATGACACTTAAAAAAGAATGTTTTACTTTATATCATGATAACAAGAGAACGGCGGAGGTTAACAAGTGAGATATATTGTTTGTGGAACAATTTTGGTAGTGGCATTGCCAAACATCTCTTCAAATCTTTGCACTAAACAAATAACGGGAAACTAGTGTCTTCAAAATGAAATGCTTTGCTAACACACATTAAGGTTTATGTTTTCTTGAATTCGTAAGGGAGTAGCTTTTAATTTTGCTTTAACGGTAAGTTGAATCATCGCCAAAAATTTAAGTTATGGACGTAGTTCACTATTTATACATGGAAAGTAAATAATTTAAACTGATTATGTGTATTATTTCATTAATGTTGTGAAAGCTAGTTACTTTGGAATTATTTGTCCAATAATTTGGATTTAAAAAAATTCGGAACCTAAATCCATTTACATTAGAAAATATAAACTATATAAAATATTTGGAACTAGAATCCTCTATTTTTTTTTCTGCAGCTCTGTATTGATGTTAGCAAGTCACTGCTATGAGCCACTACATTACATATACAGTGTGCAGACATTTTTAGTAATGCTGGAGTATGTTTTAGAACCTCAATCAATTCGACCTCACCACATGAGAATGATGTAACGAATACGGCCACTGTGAACCATCTGTGTTACAGATTATCTTCATATTTAATGCATTAAAAAAAAAAAAACAATTTCGAGTTACAGTATCCTTAAAATAAGTGATATGTTTCTTCTAACACATTTCGTATCTCTTCTTTAGCGAAAATTAACTTTTTTTAATGCACTACCATGCCCGTGGAAACAAAATGTAACGTCACATATACATAAATTTATATAGAAACAGGTGCGTTTAATGTACTGACATTCCATGTGTTAATTTTTATGTGCTTGATGACAAATCATTGTTGGTAACCTTCTTATAGTTGATTCACGGTAACTTCGGCCTTTCCTGAAGCCCTGCCAAATTTCTACTTTTGGTTACTGATTACGTATCCTTCCGCTACACGTAAACATATATACTGCCATGTGACTTCTACTTTTATAACTGTCAAATGCGTTGGTTGCTGTTTACAGCTGTTCAAGAGTTATGTCATATTGCAGAAACCATTTCCTACGATTTTACAATGTAGGCCTATAACAATATTTAGGTCAGCTTTATAACTATTTGTTACACACTATATGGCACATTACACATAATACACAATTAATATTTTGCCACTACGGTGTTTGTTACAATTGTGGCATAAACAGTAGTATTTAACCTGTTATTAATGTGTTTGAAATAAAAATGACAACGAAGGAACAACCAGTCCAACGAAACAACGCAGTAAATTCAAGCACGCCACTTGTGTCGCTTATTTATGGTACATCGACAAACGTAAAAGATAGTGGTGAACACGCAAACAGATAGGCCTACCGTAACATTTATTATGCTAATAGTTACATGCATTGGTACTTACCGGTTTGTAGGTTTATTTTATTATTTATTTAATTTTATCTGGGCGGGTTTAGTATTTCGTTGGGATTGTTACAGAAATGTAACATCTTTACACAACTGTTTTCCAAACACCTAGCACAAAGGTACAACGTTGTGATAAACAGACGTGAAGGTAAGTAATTAATTTCGTCATAACATCAGTTCATGGTTAAAACGTATAAATTTTGCACATATTTGAAATCAAAACACACACACACACCTGGCCTGCTTAACGATAGCAACGCAGCCACCACGCACTATCATACGCAACGATCACAACACACTTCACTCTGCCGTGGAAACACACATTTATCACAACATTGTAACTTCCGTAGGATGTTTCAAAAACACGAATACGAACTTGACGCTTCATTGAGAAACACGTCGTATCAATGTATGTTGCCCGCCGCCGCCATATTGGGAACGCTTTCTACACCACGTCTGCCAACCTGCTGGATTTGTAAGTGTCGTCGCGCAACGAGCTGTGTCGGGCCATCGCATCTAAAATATATCGTTGCATCTAAATAATATATCATGTGTATTTAAACAATAAAATATCGTTTCAGTTGTAGATTACAATCTCAGACATCATTACTGTTACTGTAATTAGTATGAGACGTGCTGAAATAAGAAATAACTAAATGTATACCTTTCCTACACAGGTGGTACGATTTTCCCGAGAGAGAGAGAGAGAAGAGAGAACGAGAGCGACGCGCTCTGCTTCGCTTGTTGAACCTTTATTCCGAACGGAAAAAAATCAGCTTACACACGGGAATTTGCGCGGATATTTTTAACTGTAGCAATGAAATGTGTTTCCTTCAGTGCTACCTAACAATACAAATATATTAATTGGCAACATTTAACTTACAAATAGTATACATAAAACGAGCTTAAAAAAAATTGTAACTGTGAACTATTTCTTACCGGCCATTGCCAACACGTCGCTGCTCTCGCTGTTGTTAATTCGTATTTAATACGAAATAAATATTACAAGTTATATAAGATACTAAAGTAAAGTTTCATTTATTCAATAATACAGTGCTCTAAAGTTAATCACAGTGTTAAATATTTGTGGAATACAAGTTATTGGAAAAACAGGTTGACATAATACGCCTAGGATGATTTTTTGAAGGTTCGATTCCAAAAGGCCGAAGAAAGCGTGGTGCTATAGTTGTTTCTCAGGGGTCTTGAAATAAAATAATTGCCTTTATTGTTAAGTTTACACTTGAAGTAATGTGTAGGAAAATGCCTCTTTAAAGGCATAAATAGTAATTGCGAAAGTCAAAATGTTTTCTGCATACTCCGAACTAAATATTAGCACAGTCTCCTATAAAAATTAGCACTAAGTGAGTAATCAATTCCAACTAAGTTGAATTTCTGCATAGACAAACATCTTACAATTCTGTTTAATATACTAAAGTTCCCACAGATCTAACTGGAGCAACCCCAATCATATTGCAAAAATGGCAGCCAGAAACAATTCTTCGCATGATTAGTTATATCATATAATTAATCAACCTATGAGATTGCAGAAAAGTGTTTCAACCCAAAAACAAAGAGAATAAAATATTCTGTAAATAAATAAATATATAGCTAGCTCAACTTTCCATGTGGTATACCAAATTCTGATGTCCAATTCAATGTATTTTTGCAATCACTAGCTGGCCCGTGCGACTTCGTTCGCATGATTTTCTTTGAAGTTATTAAATTAAAGCCCACCATAGTTTCATTGTGGTTTTCTGTTTAAAATACTAATATTTCTTCTTTCAGATTTAATGGAGTTATTAAATTACACCCAGCCATCGCTTCGCACGTGTTTTATATTAGCATTATATTTAGGACTTTGAATTTATCTAGTGACTTTTTTTATTGGGTTCTATAGCCACTGATCTACCGCGGCCCCCTTTTTGGGTGCTCTAGCTCCTGAGATACTGCGGCCCCATTATTGTATTTTCTACCCACTGAGCTACTGCGGCCCCACTATTTGTTGCTCTAGACCCTGACCAGCTGCGGCACGGTGCACGGTGTCATATATCACACAACGTTGTAATTCTCACTTATTAACGCTTGTTCATTTCACACATACATAGATTTACTAGGATGTTTCGGTAGAAATAACTAAAGCGAGCCTATTATTCAACGAGCTTCTAACGAGGAAACTTAAATCGATAATCTACATCCACAAAAACTTGGCGGCCATATCAAACATATACGAAATATGTAATTATGTCCGAATATTTCGGAGGTTAGTAGCGTTGGTCTCTAGTGAGAATAAAATTATCTTTCGAAAACTGTATATCTTAGATAGCAAAAGTCATCTTGAATAACAGACATATAGAGATTCTGCATTCATTTATTAATATGTACATTAAATAAATCAATAAATGTCGAAAAGTTCTTATTTCTCTGGAACGCTGTGGTGATATTCATTAGTATGGGGGAAATTAGCATGAAGTACATATTTTCGGAAAACTGAAAATTCATGAAAGCAGGAAGCCCCAAACATATTTTAAAGTGCACTGGACAGAAAATAAACTACTTTATACCTGTGCCTCATATTTACAAGAAACAGATTATGACCTCTTACATTTTGTATACGTCTTGTATGAATATGAATACGTATGTACATCTCATAGCTTTTGTGTAAATTATCTCACTATGATGGTCAGATATATGACAGTAGCTCATAGTACTTTTTCATTGAAAATTATTTCATATCGGCACGTGAAATATGTAGTTTTATTATTTGTCTTTTGTAAATGTGATTGTGCAAAAATTTATACAATATGATAATTTATTACTTAATGACGCCGTTAACATATTACTATTACGTAAATTTTTAACAGGCTAGCACTTCACGGCCATTAAACAAGCGGTTTATCACTCAAGCATTTTCTATTGGGTTTGGTCCAAAATTTATTTTCATTGAAGAAAATCAATGTGTAACAGAATGTCTCAAGTGCTGACTCGCGTGCCAAATTGACTTACAGTTAACAAAATGATTCACTCTACACTCATGCCCGAGGTAGGCGTTACTTCTCAAAACCTATTTGTTTATTAGCAGGTTTTCCTTCTGAGCCATTCGCCCCCGCAAGATGCCCCAAACTGTAAAGTCATATAATATATCACTATTCAATTAGCTTATGTCTTTATAGGAAGTTGGAAGTCATAAATAAGGAGAACATTAATTTATCAGTTTTTAATAATGAGATTTGTTTACATGAAAGATTATTTTTTATCTGGTGCGTATATTTTAAATGAATTTTTTTTTATTTTACACGTTTGCCGCAATGAAGACATTTTACTTGGTTAAAAACACGCAAACGTTTAGAATTGCTGCACCTTGAACTTGACTTGTTTGTACACAAGTTTAATTTTTAATTATCTTCATCGGCGCTGTACATAGACGATGGATGTAGAATGCATGGATGGATGATTTCTTCCTGTAACAAAAGAAAAATAAAGGTATTTTAGTTGGCGTATTTCATACAGGTAAATGAATCTTCATAGTTTTTATAACTGGAAATGTGTGATTTTGCGACACTTGCACCATTCAGAGCATAAGCAATTTCATTACATAAAGACTCATAAGAACACAGTACTTAAAATCTTACGGTACAGTCCATGATTTAAACATTACTACGACGCCATGATTAGTGGGTGTTTTCAGATTTGATTCTAGGCAGGACATTTATAATCCCCCATTTAGTATAATAGCAAGATAGTTGCTGGTTTTGCAGTGTGGGGAATGAAACGTTACAAAATTAACGTACAAAATACTAAGTAATATTTATTTAATGATAAATCAATACGCCAAAGTGCAGCAGCAAAAGGCTTGCCAGATATTTTTCTTAGTTTAACATTAATATAAAAAATATTAATATGGCCACTCACTCAAAAATTTAACAGAAATTTACGAACTACTTTGGAACTTCTATCATGAATCATTTTTACAAACAAGTGCATCTTTGATTGAAATATCATTTTAACGCAAACATCTTGGATGCGGTTTACGCATTCCGGGAAACATGAAAGTTAGCGTTTACATCGCACGGATCTGCTCAGGAATACTTGTAGCGACGGATTCTGGATTAGTACAGCGGGGTCCTAACTACTCGTGTACAGTCGGTATGCCGCCAATCAAGTACTTTTACACAACCTATGAAAAAAAGAAAACATTTTTGTCGGTAACTACGAATGTTTCAACGAGAAAAAAATGGCTGACGTTCTTTCGAAAACGAAACAAAGAACAGTTCAAAGACACAGTATCGCATTTAAAGCGTCGTGTTTGAATTTATAAGCAAAGAATCTATTAGGTTTAGTTACTTTTATTTTATACACATAAGAGCGAGAAATAAAATATTAATAACATGATTGCGTTCGTAAAAATTTCACGTATACATTTGAACGACACCGGTCGGTCTCATGACAGTGTTTACTTTGTATACTGTTTGAGGCTGTAGAATAAGCAGAAAAGTATACTCTGAACAGGGCTTTCCAAAGTACTATATAAATTCGGTACTCAATAATTGAGTCATGTTGAGAGTTACGCTCGAACCAGTACTGATCCGGTCTCCTTGCCACATTAAAAACTTTGGCCAACAAAAAATTCTTTATTTCATATTTGCACCTCACCCACTTCAAATTCCAATCTATTATCAGTAATTACTCTCTCCTCGCTAATTTTTTTAGCCCATATATATTTTTTAATATATATCAAAAATCATAATTTTACTGTTTTTGAAACGAACAAATTATGAAAACTAACTTAGTGCAGAAATGAGATAATTCACTCTGAAGGAAGCTGCTAAGAGCTGCTTCAAGATATCTATAAAATCGCGCAAGGGAATATTTTTGCTACTTCAAAAGAAAATATTGAAAATAAAGAAATATTTGCATATTTTTTAATTGTGCCTGTCCCAGAATTTTCATAAAGTATCTTTCACTAAGCGCCTTGAAATGAATTAATACAATACCTTACTGTTGCCTGTGTTAGTTCCATGTATAGGCTATTACCGGTAAAATTAGCACTTTTGAAAGCCGCGCTTAAGATTTACTTGTATGCACATAGTGTATTATTCCACCTTATGTAAAATTAACATAGCTATAGGCCTCATCACTCTATTCGTGCGCAGGTCAAGTGAAACTTTGAAATAATTATAAAAGTAAATATTTTACAGGCCTCCTCATCTTTACACTTCGATGCATTAAAAAAACTGGAAGCCAATTAAATAATTTAACTTATCACAAATGGTTACCTAACACTCTCTATTTGACGTTAAGACATGGAACTACTTTCCATCCATCGTTACCGACTTTACTAGGCGCATGTTACTCAGTGCACCCGTTAAAATATATGGAGGTAGGAGCAGGAACTTATTTCTAGGGTTGATTTCAAAAGTGCTCACTTTATCGTGAACAACCGTTAAATACTTTGGTTAATGTTATTTGCACATCACAAAAACTGTACAATTTTGACTCTGACATGTAATTTTGCAAGAACTGTGAGAAAAAAAAAAAAAAAAAAAAACCTAGAAAAAGTAGTCACAGGTAATGTCTACAGGTTGAACAGTATGCGGTACGTTTACAAAATAACAAGTTTTTAGTTTTTCCGTGGCAAACGTCCTTAATATAAAGCCTTAGCGAGCTCAGACACGGAGGACCGTACATGACAGTGATGCAAACAGTTGCGTGTCTATGTTACGCCTTAAAAGACCGTCGTCAACATGACTTCTGCAGATTAAAACTTCACACCTTAAATATAAACCGGTAATCATGAGAAGCCACCCAGTTATTACGTCACTAGATGACGACCTCGCTAATCGTCCAGCCAGTATCCGACTTCGTGAATGTTATAAAAGATAGTGATCAATTTGGGAGGTAATAATATTAGAGGTTACTGTAATAAAAATGTATACGTTTATTTAAAGGTTAAAACTTGTAAATTATTTCTGAAAACATATTTAAGAAGATGGCTAAAGTCATACAAGTATTCTTAATACTAACGTAATATTTGTGTAAATTGGGTTAGAAATTTTATCCTTGACTTATAACCTCTACTATTACCACTCCATAGCTGACGTACAGAAATCCACAGCTATCGACGCGTGGAAAATAATCACTGTATATATTAAATGTAAATGTTTACATAGGAGGACTACATACCGGAGTAGTAGAAGAAATTAAGCTAAGTAGGAATTTCAAGAATTGTTAACTTAACCACGAGACGAGTACGGAAAATACATGGAGCACAGGTTTCGCCTGAAGCAATCTCTGAAAACCACGGAAAACCAAAATCAGTATGTCCGGATCGGGAATCGAACCCGGGTCCACTACGATGCGAGTCCAGTGAGTTACCACTGCACCATCTCACTCTGTTTATGATAAACTAACATATTCTTGCATACAACAATGACGTCTTGAATTGAACTCGGATATTTGGGACTATTTGTGTATAGCGTCATTCCTTTCGGCCATCAAAATAAAAATGCTGTCGCTCAGGTTGAATAACTTTCAGGCAAGCACCAACGTTGTTTAGAACTTGGCAGATGTTTTTCTCAAGAACTTTAACATTAAGTCTATATTTTTGTACTAATTTTCATGTGATGTTACGAAAACAAAAAAGAAATATATATTGTTTCAGCCGACGATACTTACCATAAAACTTTGATACATTACAGATCTCGATTCAGGAAAGCACTATTCAAACATTTGTTGTCTCTTATCAAAAGTTATTCAACTTATTGAAATGTACTTATTTGAAAATCTTGATTTTCAAGGATGCATACCGCCTTTATTGATCTTTGTAGATTTTCCATAGTAAATATAAACTACACGTAATTAATTTATTTAAAAATGCTTTTACGGAACTTTATGTTATCATTAAGTATTGACGATGTCAGATAATTTTTTCCAGCTTATTCCCCCTTTTTTAGAGTCGGCACACGTAAAAATTAATGGATTTTTGTGTATGTATATGGTAAAATACGCAGATGAATTCTTGTCATGTATGTGGAATATACCATTACTTTTTGTCGTGCATATGTAACGAAAATATGCTGAAGATTTTGTTATCTCTCATTAACATTATATTTTTATGTAGATTTACTGCATCGCTACTTTCTTAATGCATTTTTTCGACCCCTCGATCTCAATACGTTTTCTGGAATTAAATATACTTTTGTATGTATTGACCTAAATTTTCTCCAATTTAATAAAGATATTATTGAGTCGTATTGGGTTTTATTTCTCATGCTGCGTAAGTATTAACCTCACAGCATGTTGGCGTGGAGTTTACAGTAACCATATACGCATCAGTATCAGTAATGTTGTATTGTAGTTTTACCTTGTTCACTTCTTGTCACAGGCGCAGGCACACGTATCGCACTTGCATCCCGGAGGACACTTGCATCCCGGACCTGCAACACGAGAAAACACTTCCGTCATACCTAGACATTCACTTTAAACTGTTACTTTTAAATGTGCGATAAACACGATGGTCTAAACCCGTAGTGAACCAGTTTCAACCCTCAGTTGATCCGAGATTAGTTTATCACAATTCGGGAAACTGTGAATGAAGTTCATGTTTTGGGAGGGTTTTCTGGGCTCTTCGGTTTCAACCACCAGTGTGTTCAGTTGACACCTTATCCACAACTCTTATTCGATATCACTTGTTTGCGTTTATCTTTGGTGAATGTCACTTCGTACCTGAGGCATACTAAATGTGTTTATTTATACAGCCTGCACTTTACTACGAAGAATGTCAAAGAAAAACAATAGAAGGCTTTCTTGTACATAACTAAATATATTATTATTCCTGAAAAGGGCTGCACAGCCATTTATCGCCCTTGTTTTTAAGTGGTTGATAGTGTCTGGAGGTACTTTAAACTAAGATACGCAAGTCAAACAAACATATGGACAACATACGTCTTTATTGCACAATCTCTCTGCTATATTGCATCACTTAATGTGTTTTGTATTTCAACAGTGCCTTATATTTATTGATAATAGCTCACAATTACAACAATTTTAGTACTTTCGTCGTGTTTCGTAATTCATTAATATTTGTGTTTGAAATGAATCGCTATGTTTCAGGCAACCAAAGGGCATAACTCTCAAACAAATACAATATATATCCTTCACTGATTTAAGATACGTTGTGAGAGACTGTTACATTGTAAAATTAGTTATGATGGCAGGTTTAACCAAGTTGTAGAGTGACATTACGATTGGATAGTCAAAGTTCATGTTCACAAGAAGCTATACATGTTAGGATCACCCAGTGCTAGAAAAAGTTCATCATGTATTTATATTTTGCTTGGAGTTAGCACATTTTATTTTAATTTGAGTAAGTTGGCATGCCAAGATTTGGATTATAAACATTATGATTATATAGCTTTTGAGGAATAAGAATATCAATGATATAGTGATTCATTTATAAATAGATCATGTGAAGGTTCTTCAGTCCTTCGGCCTGCAAAATGTCGACTGGGGACTGATATGAGTTGGGCAAACAAAACTTATTTGACTGATCTCCAAAAATTCTCCCCCTTTTAAAGGCTGGTTTATTAACAGAGTTGAAGTGGTTCAAGCTCTCCCTCTCCCTCTGTTATTTCCTACTACTGTATCGAACCTCAAAATATACTTACCAGGTGGGCAGCAAGGCTGAGGCATGTTGACTGCTTGGTATTCACTTGTGTTGCACTACCTGTCCACCCAGCCAGTGTCACTGGCTTTTATACTCTAGTCGGTAGGCGCCCATGGTGCAATAACCGAGGTCACGTGCTCTGCTAAATGCACGGTACATTTTCTGCTCCACTGGCTATCGATCTCAAGGTCTGCCATGTGTATCGCACTGCAGCTATTTTCTAAGGCGCCCATGAAAGTAGGTTATGTTACCATGACTGCCACTACTCTTCTAACCACGGTTGTCTTCGTGACGCGTCGTGACAACAATAACTCATTACTAAAGACAAATGGAGCCGCGGTGATGTGGTGGTAAGATTGCCCTCCCCTACCAAGGCGAACCAGGTTCGATTCCCGGCGGGGTCGCTCCCAGATTTTCGCACGTGGGAATCGTGCCGGACAATGTCGCTGGTCGCCGGGTTTCCTGGGGTATCTCACGTTTTCCCGGCCCTAGCATTCCGGCGCTGCTCCATACTCAACACACTTCGCCCTCATAGGCTCTCAAAACCTCGATGTTAAGAGCCGTCCAAAACTCTTCGGGGAAATATTCCTCACATCTGGAGGATGAAAAAATTTTTACATGAACATAGGTCCGCAAACGCTTGATTTCTTTACTACAGCCCGTAATACATAACGTTACACTTTATGGCCCGCGGGATGGATCATGTTAATGTGGAATGCCATCGCAGCTGTAATTGGTAGCCCTATACCAGCCCCCGAAGAGGCCTGATTTAAATCCACTTGACTTTTACTTGTGGAGACTTTTGAAGGCACTTGTAGGTACCCTCCGTTACCGAATTGTGGTGGTTTGGGAAACAATCAGGAATTTCCCAGGGAATAATCAACGCATCCGCGTGTCCATACAACGGCGGGTTGACGTATGGTTGGTGCTGATGGAAGGCATTTTGAACATTTTCTTTAGTGTCGACGATATGCTTTCACATGTGTAACTAATTCCTGAGCAGTTCCTACTGTTCTTGGTGTAGTGTCGTAGTGTGAGGTGTCGTGTATCATGCAAACGAACGCTGGGATGGCATTCCACAGTAACATGATCCAGCCTGAGGACCATACACTGTACGTTATGTATTAAGGCCTGTAGTAAAGGAAACGAAGCGTTTGCGGATCTATGTTCATATAACATTTTTTTATCCTCCCGATGTGAGGAATGTTTCTCCGAAGTATTTTTCATGCAATTTTGCAACATCTTCTATCACAAAATATGTTCACACGTGGTTTAATAAGCTGTCTTTAATTTGATTAAGCAAAACGTCGGTTACTTTATTTAAATATGTCGACTGAATCGAAAAATAAAAATGAAATTGTTAAAAATATCATTTCTAAGGATTTCCTGCGCTTTTTCATTAAAGCAAGGAAGAAAAAAACGAAGTTAGTTTTGATGAAAGCTATAGATATTTCGCACTTAAATTCGTAACACTTTTCCATTGAAAAGCTTGCTTATGGATGCTCAGTGCCAAACACACTTGTATTTTTACTGATCGCATTTGTATACACCATTAGAAGACCATAAGAGTTACGAAAAGAAATTAATACTAAATTTTTTCGCCGGGGCAAGTGCATATCACAATTAGAATCAACCATGAACTTTAACATTCAGATAAATATAATTTCTGAATCTACTTCCAGCTTCAAAGTGACCTCTTTCGAAGACTAGCGCACCTAGCGGCGGATGTATTCGCTAACTCTCCCACGAGAAATCTCGTTTTGTTTCAACTTGAGAAGAATTCTTATAGGCTGTTCACTGTGAAATGGTAGCTTTTAGAAGCCCTACTTAAGATCTACTTGTATCATGGAGGTAATAGATGATGGAGTGGCAACAGCCTATCGTCTCCACGTTTATCAAGTGAAGCCGATGCCTTGTCTGACTGCTTTCAACTGCGCATGAGCAGACCGATTTTTTACGTCAGCCGTCATATTATGAGTGGCAAAAGTTACATAGTAAGCAATGTGAAACATGCACCATTTTGCCACTACTAAAACCTGTCATTGTCTTTCATTTTCGGCTTCACTTTCGTGTCTCGGCTTCCACTACATAGATTAATACCTCCAAGAGTGTAACACGCACTCGCACTCTACGTTTGATCACTGTGGTGTTATGTAGTGTAGTGTAGTGTGCAAGGAGTGTACGTTCAGCAAGGGTAAGCTGGGACAGACGTTGTAGCGTCTCGCGAGCTTCCACAGGCCGAATGTCAACAGACTCCCCCGGCGGAGTGATACACAAAGAGTCTCTTCGTAATAATACTCTCTGTATTGAAGTTATTGTGGATGAAATAAAAGATTTATTATGTATTTGTTTATTTGAACACTGGTGAAATAATATAGAGTTAAATTCGTTAGACATAGATGGTTTCAGATTAAAACTAGCCACTTTTGTAGCAATTTCAACAACTGTGGTGGTGTGTGTATATTTGTTCGTAGTTATTTGATGTGTAAGAGACGATTGGATTTAGAAGCTCTTTCTGATGAAAAATATTTTTAATTAGCTGCAATAGAAATACGAGATCAGAGTATGATTTTATTATATTGCTTGCATTTATAGGTCTCCCAATAGTGAAAGAGATGTGTTCTTCAATAAACTAGAGCGCAACTGTTAAATAAAATAGTGAAAATATCGTACAAAGTCGTTCTATGTGGTGATTTTAATATAGATTTGAATAACACTAATGATACTGGCACGTATTCTTTCGTATGGATTGAATCCGTTAACAAACTTTGCAACACGTGTAACTGCTTCTACCTCGACTATTATAGATCATATTATAGTAAGTAACAATTTTGATGACATAAAAATCAAAAATTCAATAAGTGGTGTGTCAAATCACAATGTTCAGGTATTAGAAGTTAATATTAAGGTAAAGAGAGATATATAAATATTAATATTTAAAGAGATTATATAAATTGTATTGATTTTTGTAATGATTTTAAAAATGAAAATTGGGATCCGGTGTTTTCTGCTAATTCAGTAAACGAGAAATTTAGAGTATTTATGAATATATTCTCATTAAAGATTAACATATATTTCCCTAAAAAGCAAATCGCATCCAAACTATGTAATTGAAAATCTGGGTAACAAAGGGTATTCAAATATATAGTAAAAAGCTAAAAACCTTACATTATCAAAGTAAATTTAATAAATCACAATGTTTTGAAAACTATTTTAAAGACTACAAAAGGATATACAAAATGTGGCTTAAAAATGCAATGCAACTGTATACTGAGCCGCTAATATACAGGTCTGAAAGTAAATCAAAAGCCATTTGGCACATTATAAAAAATCAGTCTGGTATGAATAAAGAGACCCAATACAACTTAGAAATAAGAGATAATAATGGACATATAACATCTCCTGCTGAAACTGCAAATCACATAAACAACTATTTCTGTAATATAGCGAAACAGTTGTGTTCGAAAATACCTTGTCAAGGTACACTTATATGGTAATCAAATTCAGCTGTAGCCTCTATGTACTTATTTACAGTAAACTCTTCGGATGTAGCAGAATGTACATGTGAAATTAAAAATAAAAATCCTGCAGGACTTGGCAACATTTCCATTAAAATAATCAGAAAATGTTCTCACTCACTTTTATTGCCATTAGTTCATATTATAGATGAATCATTCTTAACAGGTATATTTCCTGATGACCTGAAAATAGCAAAAGTCATACCATTGTTTAAAAAGCGAGATAAATCTAAAATGGAGAAATACTGACCTATATCGTCGATGAACTCCATCTCAAAATTTTTTGAATTTATCGTAAAAAATAGAATAACACAATTTACTAAATTCAGTCTTTCAAACAGTTTTCAACATGGTTTCTTAGCAGGTAAAAATCTGAATCTGCTATTGGTGAGTTTACAGAACAATTGTAATGTGCACTGATCGACACTTTGAGAATATTCCTTGACTTATCCAAGGTGTGTGATACTGTGGATCATAAAATACTATTGGAAAAGTTAGATAAATTAGGGATAAGGGGAACTGCCAATGCTTTACTTAAATCATACTTAACTAATAGGAGACAATTGGTTGAAATTGCGAAGAAAAATAACAATAATATTGTGGAAATATATTAGTCTCAGCCACATAATATTGATATATGTGTTCCACAGGGTATTGTTTTGGGACATTTCCTGTTTCTTGTATATGTAAATGATTTAGCTTTTCAACTTAATGATATTTCTGTTTTTTTCTTTTGCAGATGACACTAACATACTTGTTACACCTAGTGAAATTGCTTCCTTAGATGATGTGGCTAATGATGTTTTGTGTAAACTCACTTCCTGGTTTTACTCTAACAAATTGGCATTAAATGTAGATAAAACCCACTGTATGTTGTTTGCCTCCAAAATAATAAGAAATGAACCAAGAATACCAATAGAAAATCAACTCATAAAGACAGTTCTTCAATCACGTTTTCTTGGTTTTATAATTGATAACAAACCATAGTGGAAATAACATGTAACGCACACTGTTAATAAACTTAATAGCTCATTTTATGTGCTAAAGGCACTCTCTTTTACTGTCTCTTTTAAGTGTTTAAAATCAGTCTACTTTGCATACATGCACTCCTACATTACGTATGGTATCATTTTTTGGGGAATCAATTAAACCAATTTACAATCTGTCTTTATTGAGCAAAAAAGATGCTTGGCTTCTTGCTAAAGCTACTCCACACTGATAGCTGTAGAAATATTTTTAAGATTCTAAAAATACTCCCAGTTCATATACATATATAAGACTATATTCTTCAATATATAAAAATAGAAATAAGCATTACACAAATAATGAAATTCACAAATATAATACTCGTATAAAGAACCACTTTCATTTTAATTATGTCCATAAAACAAGTACATTACAAGCATTTAATAACACTGGTATTAGGATGTATAATAAACTCCCAATTAATATACAATTTTTTAAATAATCCTAAACTTTTTAAAAAACATTTATTCAATTTTCTATTAAATGGTTCTTTTTACAGTGTATCAGAATACATGGCAGCTTGACTTATCTTAGGTAGGCCTGATTATGTTTTTTTAAACTTATCTTAGATTGGCCTAATTGTGTTTTTTATGTCTGTTTACTTGTTTTATGTGTAATGTTTTCTTGTTCCTGATGTATGTTTACTTTATGGTAAATTGTGTGTACTTTGCTGAAAGTACCTATATTTATGTCGATTTTAAATGGAAACAGTTTTTATTAAACAAGTTATAGCTCTTGTGTAATAAGTTTTATAAAGGTACATGTCACTGTTATTTTATTGCTGTAAATACGTTTTTATTGTCTCTCTCTTTTGTACATATTATAAAAATTACGAGTTCTGTAGCATGTATCATTACTCTTCGAACAATAAAACTGAAATGAAATGAAAAGTACCGAAGTTTTCTCTTTATTAATTCAGCATCGCAAGGTATTGTGGACATGTAAATAGAAACGTGGTTACATGTGAAATAAAGACGGTGTTTAAAACCCACAGTTCCTACATAATCATCCTATTTGCAGTGTTTCATGCAAGTATATTTTTGTCCATCCCCACTAGTGTTATGTCTATGTTATTTCATGTGAATTTTTGCAAGGCAGGTGATAGTTGTTGTGTTATTATACTTTTATGCAGAGTTATGTCAGTGTACGTAGTTTTTAAGGCAGAGGAGTTTGAGCACATGCGCAATTAGATCCGTCCCCAGTGCATGGGCCCACTCTCGCCTGCATTTGCGCCGCGGAGAGAAGTCAGTCAGCGAGTAGCGCCGAGAGGGGTCGGTCTGCATGTGATCGCATGGCATTTTCCCGTGCCCAGGCGGCCAGCACTGTTTGCAATGATCATGTAACTACAATACACTTAATTATTTTGGGATCTTTTTCGTATTAGCCGCCCAGGACACTGCTCCTCACCCCCCCCCCCCCCCTTCCAAAACCTTTTCCAAAGTGTTACATCGCCTGGGCAGAATAATCAAACCAGCACACTTAATCCATGCAAGCTTCACTGCATTTTTGTAGTAGCATCACCTTCGCCGCAGATGAAATCGTGCACCATTATCAAGTTATCCCCTATAAGGATATGTAAGTTAACATCGCCTGATGTGATCCTAGGGTACATTGTCCGTGCCAGAATCTCCCGGCCGTAGGTTCACCATATCTCGCTCGGCCAGGCATTGCCAGTGAGTGATGCGCCCGCACGTCTCACATCCCATGGTCTCGTGGTTTCCCTGCTGGCAGTTGTCTTGGTGACAATTTTGTGGTGTTTGGCAATTTCCCATTAACAAGTTTTCCAATTTCTGCCAGTACCAGAAAAGGTTTTGTTTGCATGTTGAGCATAAGATGCATCCCTGTTGGTCTATTGTTGCCTTTTATGCCCTGCTTAAACATTCGGGATGGTATTTTAGAGTGCACTGCCTTTGCCTGCACACACAACCTTCCCACACACCTCCTATTCTGTCAGTCTGTTATGATGTTTGATTGTGTAAACAAGTCTATTAATTGCGTCGGGTTGCACGTGCACACAAATCATCTTGGTAGTCCCTGTTTGTTTTGGGTCGCTTGTATATTTCCACAGTCGGCACATAAAAGTGCTTGTACACTGTCTGATGTGCAAATCCATGCCTTGCGCATGCATTTTGGTTGGCTTTGGTTATTTGTTCCTACGAATATTTAGTTTGTTTATTTCTTTGCACGGGCATGTGACAACTGTAAACGGATTCCTTCCTAATGTGGGTTGGACACACATTAGGCATAACTACTTTGCTTCCCTGCACTTGTGCACCAGTTAAGATGTTTTCTCCTGCTGTCTTGCTCGACCGCAAATTGTAGTGCATGGGCTGTATGGTCAAACATTTTTGTGACATAGTTAACGACTCGTGCGGGATGCTGCAGGACCTCTGCGTGGCACAGCACAGGGAAGGGTTATTTACGATTCCGCCTGGTGCCTGGCTGTCTGGCTGTTATAGCGCTGCTGCAGTTGCTCGTGAGGAGCATCCTGTTTCCTGCACAAAGATCGTGTAAGTTTTGGAATGTTTTGTAAAATGTTAATTTTGAACTGTTAATTAAATAAAATCTAATTTTGCTGTTTGGAAATTTTGTTTGATCTTGACTATTGTGTCTTATGGGCATTTACTTCCACGTGCTGATTCTGTTGACTGTGTTATTATTACCTGATAACATGTGGTTGTGTTTACAGATACTCCTAACGCATTTGTCAATACATCTTGCTTGTTTACTGCCTTGCTATTTTCGTCGCAGACAACATGGACTCTCAATACACATACATTGACACTTGTACCACTGTTATTGCTGAATGTCAGTGTTTGAATTGCATTTGTTTTGGACTACAGTTGTGCTCTGTTGTTTGTACCTGTTTCCACATCTGACATGTAGTAACAAAATTTATTAACTCATCTGACGTGTTCAAATATATAACCCAATACTGTAATGTTATCCCAAATGTAATTCCAACTCTGTACGTCTGTTGATGTTTTGAAATTTACACTCAAGACAATTTAAATCATTTGATGTAACAACATAAACAAACCCTTTTTAATTTGTTCAAATTTTGTCAACAAAGCTCTGAAAATGTTTGGTGTTACTGTAAAATGAACGTAACTGTTCTGTACCTGTGCAACTAAGTAAACAAGCTTGTACACTGGTGACTGTTATGAAATTCAGCATTTAAACATTTAACTAGCAAATCCAAACATTTACTTGACCAATTGAAAAAAAAAATGTATGTAACTCTTAAACGTTCTCGAGCGTGTTTGAAATGTTTTGACTGTAATTTGGATGTCTTATGATGCAATAAAAGTTTACTTGGATATTCTTAATGATTCCTGGCTTGACTTTGTGTTGCAAAACCTAAACCCTGTTCGTATTTTGACGTCCCTCTTACTGTCAGTCTACTCACCAATTGACGTGGTATCTGGATTCATGGTAACAGCTATGCTGTATGTTATGGTTAACACAGTATGGTGGGACCATGGACAGGTGAAGGGAAATTGGCTGGTGGCAGGGTTGAAGTTAGGATGTTGATGTAGTTAACCGAAGTGCCAGACAATGTCCCAGCAGTGTCAATGTTGGCAGAGCTGACTCTTCTGTCTCTGGTCCTAATGTCGTTCACCCAGGACATAAAAATCTCCATGCTGATTCTCTGCTTTCCTTAAATAGATAGTTTAAGAATAATACATGTACTGAATTTCCCTTAGGCAACCTCTCGGCGAGTGCCACGCCACATACGAAATACCTAACCGGTACTACCAGATAGACAATTGGCTGACCACACGCCAAAACACAATGAACTTGCAATCTTATGAAAAGACAGATTTAACACTGAACATCTACATGTTAACGAGTGGGTATTATGAGGGCCCGTGCCCTGGAGAAGCTTGTGGTTAGATAAATAATAATACGCTGAATTACTGCTCGACACGCATCTTAGTCTGTTTATTAAACTTCTCCGTTCGAGAAAAATTACATTCCACTGGGCTCTGCCCGCCAGTAGGGATGTACAGACAAAACCGACACACAGTCATGCAAGGTTTACTGTGAAATATTAAGTCCTCCTGGGCAGTGCAAACCACAGGGGGAGAGGGCAGATGTTCTGATGGCTAGAGAAAATGGTTCCAATATCAAATATAGTCTATTACAGGGAAATTGGTTGGTTGCGAAGTAGAATGCCCCTGGACGTGCACAATGCAGCTGTTCACCTACGAGTGTCTGATGCTACTAACGCCCGGGTGGGGGTTAGAGCACCAACTATTTTCTACAGAACATAGCGGAACTCTCTGGTTGGCATTCACTATGGCGTACCTGCTCTATAGTAGCAAGAGATAAGGTGATAGTAGTAGGCAGGAAGCAATCAGGAATAGATGAACGTGAAACAGAAAGTAGGGAACAGGCCATGGTGGAAGGTAGAAAGCAGTATGCTGAGGCTTGTAGGTGTGGGATTAGCAAAGACCAGCAAGCAGGACAAAGTGGAGAGTTCAGGGCCAGAGGGGAATGAGGACTGGTCAAAGGGAAGGAAACAAGGGTGTTGCAGGAGGCTGGAAACAGGGATCAGGTGAGAGACGATGTAGACGAGGGGAGGCAGGTGGGTGGAAAAGACACAAAGTAGGAAAAGGTTGCAGGAAATGAGCCAGATGTAGTTTTTCTAGGCAGCTGTATTGTAAAGGGGGTGGGGCTGAGGAAAGTCAGGAAAGAAGTTACTCATAAAGCAGCATTTGGGGGTGTAAATATAAGGGATTTGGAGGAAAGGGTTAGTAGTAAGAGAGGTAGCAGGGAGGCAATGGTTGTTTTAATTCATGTAAGGGGAAATGACCTGGCTCGAAAGAAGGCGGGGCAGGAGGTAGAGCGGGACATCAGGGGATTGCTGAGGAAAGTGTTGGAGAAGTTCCCAAGAGCTAGGGCTGTACTGAGTGTAGTATTGGTTAGGAAAGGATTAGCCTACAGGAAGGCAGTGGCTGTGAGTGAGGTTTATGAGAAGTATGTAGGGATTTGGGGGCTAAATTTATAGATAGTAGGAAATGGGTAGCCTGGGAAAGTCTAGGGAGGGACCAGGTTCACCTGACAGAACAGGTAAAGCGGATACTAGGTGATCTGCTAGGTAGAGGAGTAATTGGCTGTATGGAGAGGGCCAGGGCCGAGCAGCAATTGTTGAAATAGCAATCAGTGAGAAGCAAGGAAACATAAGTGAAGAGAAATGGATAGGATAGCATTGATGAGGCCTCAGGGGTGGAGATAGGAGTAAACAAAGTAGGAGAGTAAAGCTGAGTATTAGTATAATGATAATGGTGAAGAACTGTAGAGTGTGTACATCAAGCTGGAGGGCTTCTGGGAAAATGTTGAAGGATATGGGGCGGATATAGTGGTAGCTTTGGAGACTTGGCTGACTGACGAAGTGCTGGACATTGAATGAAGGCAGGATAAGTTCACCATCTTCAGAAACAGGGATGGGAGAGGAGGAATAATGGTGTGTGTAAAGAAGGGGCTGAAAGGGGCGGTAGAATGGGTTAGTGAGGATGATGAGGTAATAGAAATTAAATTAAGTGGTGGCAGATATAGGAAGAATACTTTGCTGGCAGCGTATAGACCAACAGGACAGGGATGGCAGGAAATTGAGATGATCAAGGAGAGGGTCGATAGACTGAAGGACTGTCAGTGGGTTGTTGTAGTAGGGGATTTGAATATGCCAGATGTGAAATGGATAGAGGGTGCAGAAGGATGGGTAGCATGATGCAGAGAATGGTAGCACAGTTAGTCAACATAGAATTAGTCCAGGTAGTAGAAACACCTACAAGATGGAATGAGGAGGGTGTTGGGTCAGTGCTGGATGTGGTGTTGGTCAGGCCTGGAAATGCTGTAGTTGATGCAATAGTACTGGATGGTACAAGCGACCATCATATTCCGGTTGTGGAAATTGGGATTGGCAAGATAAGGGAAGAGCAAATGGCAGAAATGTTGGTGTGGCAGTATGGGAGAGGTGACAAGAAGGGGGCAGAAATATACCTGAGAGACAGGTTTAAAAAATGATCTTCGGAGAAGGGTGTAGAGAGGTTGTGGAGGGAGTTTAGAGGATTAATGGAGGTTACATTGGAGAAATTTGTGGCAATGAAAAGGTTACGGACTGGGGAGATCCGCCATATTATGGACAGGAGAATTTGAAAATGAAGAAGTGCAGAAAATTACATGCCAAGTGGAGAAATGATGGGATGATAAGATCTAAAGAAATGATGAAACAAATGGGTAGGGAGCTTGAAAGGAAGATCAAACAGGCAAAGTATGTATTTCTGGGGAACATGGTGGAAGAAGGAAAAGGCAAGGAATGGGGGAAATTGTTTAGGTATGTTGGGAAGGTTGAGGGGAGGAGAGGAAGGAATCCCTCTGTTAACAGGAAGGGATGGTAGGCATGCGACAAATGACCAAGAAAAATCGGATATTCTGCAAGTCCAGTACTTCTCAGTGTTTGAGACAAAGGTGCATTGGAATTAGGGGGGTGGGTGCAAAATGTGTTCGGGAGGTATTTAGTAAGCTTAAGACGAGGGAGTGGGAGATAGAAAAGGTAATTAGGGGTTTGAAGAGCAGTAAGGCAGGGTGACCAGATGGGGTAGGAAACACACCACTAAAGTTTGGTGGGAGAGAGTTGGTAAAATATTTAGAGGTGCTGTTTAATAAGTCCTTAAGAGAGGGTAAGTTACCACAAGGTTGGAAGAATGCGATGGGGGTACCTATACACAAGCAGGGAGAGTATAGGGGGAGGCTTTATAGTTACAGACCAGTGATTCTCACATCAAGTAAGCGAAAAGTAATGGAGATGCTGGTGGTCCAGTATGCAGTGAGGGTTATGAAAAAGAGGAATTGGTCGGAGGAGTCACATCATGGTTTCAGGAAGGGATACTCATGTAAGACTTAGCTGGCTGGGCTATTGGAGGACCTGGTGAATGTGGTTGATGAGGGGAAGCAGGTGGATTCCTGCTCCATAGATTTTGAGAAGGCATTTGATAAGGTGCCCCATGAGACATTGATGAGGAAAGTGAAGGAGCTGATACCAGACAGGAAGGTAGTGAAATGGACAGGGGACTTCCTCAGAGGGTGAAAGTGGGGGAGGCAATATCGGAGGAAGGGGAGGTTACGTCAGGGGTACCACAGGGAAGCGTGCTGGGTCTTTTGTTATTTACCACAATGGTAAATGACATGAGTTTGGGGATTAGGGAAAAAATAAGATTGTTTGCAGTCAATTGTGTTGTGTATTCAAAAATGGAAAAGGAAGGGTGGGGGGATTTGCAGGTGGACATTGACAAGATATGGTTGTGGGCCAGGGAAAATAAAATGAATATAAGTATAAGAAAAACTAAGGAAGTGAGGTTGACAAGGAAGAAGATATAAGTAGGGACATGTACAGGTGGAAGGGACAAGAGATAGAAGAAGCATCAGAATATAAGTATCTAGGGATTGTACTGCAGGGAGACCTCGGATGGAAAAATAACAGGTAGCTATGGTGGTAGCAAAGGGAAGAAGGGCTCTGGGTATGCTGGGAAGAGTGCTGAAGGGAGTCAGCTGTGAGGTGAAGGAGAAGGTGTATGGCACAATGGTATGGTCTATGTTAGAATATGCTGCAGCAGTATGGGACCCATGTGTGGTGGTGGAGGTTTCGAGAACTGGAGAAGGGCAGCAAGATGGGTGAATGGTAGGTGGAGAAGGCAGGGGCAGGATTATGAGGAAGAAGGAAACTATAGGTCATTGGTGATGATGAAAGAGATGGGGTGAAGCTCATTGAAGGACAGGAGGAAAGTTGAACGGCTAGTCAGGATGGTGAATGAAGAGGGAGGGTGGGGAGGGCTACACTACAAGCTAAGTAAGGGGGTGTTTAGAGGAAGAGGAAACAACAGTGAGAAGCTTCAGAGGGTGTGGAGGAGAACAGAGCGGGGTAGGCAGCCTGTGCTTGTGGAGTCTGTGAGGGAGTGGAATGTGTTGAAGGAGGAATTGGTTTCTGTGAGGGGAGGGAAGGGAATGTAAGATGAGTAGGGTTTTGTGAAGGAGAGGTGAGAGCGCTCGCCACCCGACGGTAGCATAATTGCAAGTGTATATATTTTTGTATTATATCTATCATACAAGTAAATGATAGAGCATTGAATGAAGATATATTCGATTTAATAGTTTAATAGAAAATGACATACATGCCGCCTTCCGTTACTCACTGATTTCACTGGTCGGTAATTTCAGTAATGTCAGCTATTGTTCCGATACTGCTGAAGGCACTGATGATCGCATCTGAGAGGTACACTGTGCGAGGCTACAACCGTTACTGAGATCGCGGATTTTACTGGCGTTTAAAACGTGTTGTCGGGTAACCCCTAGGTTTGGCGGGAAGTTCAAGTCATGTTCAAGAAAATTGTACTATAAGAAGGTACAGGTGTTAAGGAAATCACTTACAATATTGTGGTGCCGTCAAAAGATGCCCGAAAAGCAGTAGATGGTAACATTTTTACTGTTTTATTCCAAATTCTGTATGAAAATTAATCAGGATAGTGAGTCCGCCATACTTGTATATTTTCTCCTGCATGCGGGAATACTACTGCCCGAAGTTCCGAAACAATCAGTTTACTGATGAAGAGAAATATATGTTGATTACTGACTGTTCTCTTATTGCCGGTGAACACTGATAAAGCATCGGTGATTTTAGTGCTTGTCAGCAGTTATGGAAAGCGGCCGTCATAGTCATTCTAAATGTGCGTTAACAGTTCATTTGTAAAAAAAATAACTTTCAATACTATTAACCAATGTTAGTTATTTGTAATGTCGATTGATGCATCATCATGCTACCACACTATCGATATGGAAATAGATACTATTGAACAATTTGGTGATCGTTGGGAATTTAATTCTTTTGTTGGACTTACTGTAATTTTTTTCATGAGGAGATGTAAACAAATAATACAACATACGAAAGTTGTGTTAAAGTACTTCATCGTTGAACTATGGTTATACTAAAGGGTTGGAAATATGCTGCCTTTATTGGTGGCGTCGTAGGCACGATAGGCCTTGCAGTTTATCCAGTTATAATTTCTCCAATGATAAATGTAGACAAATATAGTAAGTATTGCATAACAAAATATGAGCATTCTGTGATCCAGGGAAAACGTCTAAAACGAGTCAAGCCTGGGGTAAAATTTGCATGTAATTAATAAATTCACAGTTATAACGGTGAATACAGTTCTTCTGTAGACGCCGTCGGTGACAGTTCGAATTTTTGAACCTCTGCGTCGGGGGGTGCGACGTCATTATGCGATATATCTGAACGTTTGGAAAGTTTCCTGGAGTTACTTTACTTTTTACTTTACTCTAATTTAGCGTAAAATGCGCCCTACTAAAGAAACTAAGCTGGATCAGCCAGAAATACAATAAATTTCGAAAAACAACGAAAAATGTGAATAAACACAACAGAGAAATCCAAACACGATAAAGCCATTAATCGAAAATCCAGTAAACTCGCCAAACAGTCAAACAGCACACACGCGAAATAACGTCGCATCCCCGACGCTGAGGTCAAGAAAATCCGAACCGTCGGTGGACAGCAGCTTGTATGATTTACTCCTGGACATTATCTGTGACTCCTCTTTACTCAGATAAAATTGTTTTAGATGACAGGTTAAAGTCAAATTTTTACAGTAACGTATTAAACCAAGATATTTGAGAAAATGTATCCAAGGCACTTGAAAGATCTTGTCATAACTCAGTTGAAGGTAGGTATGCTTAGCGAATTATGTTTTACAAGAATTTGGGGGCAGCCATCAATCAAAAGCTTGAAAGAATTTCCTTTATTAGGTATGTCATTTCCAAACGTAAGATGGTTTTAATTATTGGTACGTTTCTGAGAGAGTAAAATTATGATTTTGGGATGTATTTCTATGAAAACTGTGGACTCAAAAAAAGTTTGCAACAAAATAGTAATCACTGGTGATGTCCAAAGTAAGTTGAATAGTATGCGGTATAAAAATATATGTACACCCTAACATGTTCTAAACATGATGTCAGTTTATTTATATAGCCGCAGGAAACTGATCAGGGGGCTTATTCTAAGTTATTGATTAATTTTTCATATTTGTTAAGTTTCAAAAGCTCTCGAAAAGAATGAAATCTTCGAAAAAGGTAATTTTGTATTCTAAGTCACATTTCGTTACAGCCCTCCACAACTTCTGCAATGTTTGGGTTTTCTTTAGTGAATGCCAGATGGCAACACCACGCACATGAACTTTAATTGAATTACGAGAGTTTATACATCAATTATGAATGTTTAATCTTGTAAACATTAATAAACCAAAGCAGTAAAACCCTTAAAATGTTTTATTTGTGTTTAGTGCGGCTTAAAGATTAATATTAAATAAATTATGTATTTCAGGAAAAAGGTATGTTTTGTTTGTCAGTTGTGTCAAATTTGCTGTCATACCATTTTCTAACTCGGCTGGACATGTGTTGTATTACACATAAATATGTTGTAATTTTGTATATACTGTGTTACAATGGACTCGAATAGACACTAATAGAGAGAGGAAACAGAACTTTGGTCGTCACATGTACAAAGATTTTTCTCCATGACCATTTTGGGGTCATGGTGACTGAGCGATCAGCCCACTCGCAAACCGGGTTCAATCCCTGGCTGAGTCACTAGATTTTCGCAAGTGGGAATCTTGCCGGATGATGCTGTTAGTCGGCGGGTTTTCTCGGGTTTCTCCCGTTTCCCCCACCCCTTCATTCCAGCGCTGCTCCCTATTCACCTCAATCACCCTCATCGGCTATAAAGACCTCGCTATTAAGAGCCGCACAAATCTCTTCACTCACTCCATGACCGTTTCGCTGTTGCACAATTTACAAGCACGCTATTCCTTTTGTTATTTTTAATACCAAGATTATAAAATAAGCAATGGCCAACAAAATAGACACACATATTTCTATAGGCTGTTCATGATAAAGTGAGCACTTTTGAGACCCTAGCTACTTTTTTATTTCAGCCATTTCTTATCATTTGACCAACTTTTAAAATAAATATAGCCATGTAAGTAATAAACAGAACGTGTAGATTCCATCGCACTCGGAAATTGACGTCTAAGTCAAAATTAGATATATTTCTTGACTATTATTCTAAATGAGAGGGCTTTCAAAAGTGCTCACTTTACTGAGAATGGCCTATAGTAGCTTGTATTAATTCCAGTGTGGTATCAATTTTCTCTCAATTATTTTCGAGAGAAAATAACTTGATTGATTGTATACCCCTAAGAAATATTTACGCATTAGCGCTACCTATCAGTTAATTTCTATATTTCTCAAAGGAAATATTGAATAACTAGGTTTTTATGTTCTTGTATTTCTTTATAAACAACTGTAATTCATTAATAAATACCCTCACAATAGCCAGCCTACACTGCTGCTTACATGGTTCACAATCTAAAACAAAAAAGTTAATTAGTGTTTTTAAAAGAATTTTTCTGAAATGGATTTTCATGTTTTTGTAATGCATGAAGGCACATTTTGCCACAATTCTCTTCTTCCACAGTCACAAAAACAACCTATACCACTCATTAGCTAAGTTTTTGTAATGAAACTCTGTAACGAAAGCCCAATGGGTTTTGTTATTGTTTTGAGTTTCTTATTGAACGTAGTGACATCAAATGAACACCAGAATGCGCTTAGAATAGTTCCTTTCATTAAGAAACTAAAATTTCAGTATTAACGTATATTTTTGCAGACAGGAAACAAAATGAATTCTTCAAATAAACCCCCAGAGGCGGGGTAAGAGGTTTTCTTTGGCACGTAACTGCAAAATCTTCAGTGCTCGTGAAGGTGAAGTAAGCTAACAATGGAAGATTGGCGGAATGCAAGGGCAGGCGAAATGAGACCACACCCGAGAAAAACCCCACTTCGTTACTCACATCCACAAATCAGGGTGACCACACTGGGAATTGAAACTGGTTTACCTTGACCGTTGACTGGGGTGTAGGGGAAGGGGGGAGGCATGCAATAGTCTGCTACATCACTGTGCTGCCCCCAAAATTGATAAGAAGCAAATGTGCCACTCTACACAAATCAGATAAATGGGTGTGGTCTTCCGTGTTTACTTCGCTCGGTCAGGTTCCAGGTAGCAGGTTTGTGTCTGATATGTTCTCTGGAGCTAGTGGTGTGTTTTTTTTACATTTTCATGGTTTCTGGAATTTTTATTTACCTACACAGTGTCCACTATTTTATAGCCCCTCTCACTGTGACATTATTTAGGATGTCTACTGAATACCTAAGCATACCTACATGGATATGGGGTAGCAACTTCATTAGAGACCAAACATACTGTACCATTTTTTTACTCCAGTTTTCACAAAAGTATCTGGACAGGACAGTTGCCACGAGTCTTTTGGTCTCCTGTATCTCATCTTTAACTTTAGTGTGTATGATTGACCAGAACTTGGAAGACCATGCCACTTGCCCCCTTAATGCCTACTCAAATTATTTTGGTTTTATATATATATATATCACCACAATTTTTGAATAGCAGTACTTAAATAATGGTTTAATATAAGCAAATTCTTTGCAGTTAAAGAACAAACAATATGTAGTGTACTACAAATATGCATTAAAATATAAGGAAGTCACACGTTTTGTCCATTTATGTATATTTTTTCTGCTAATAAAGAACAAGTCTCTTCATGTTTTTTAATATTTTATTAAATAGTTTCTACTCTAACGAAGCATGTCTACTCAAAAAACATTAACCATTTATTGCTACGATTCAAGTAAAAACATTAACCTGGTATGTGACATCCTATTGGCAAAGGAGGTATGTCACGGCCCAAGTGTTTAGGTGGGTGTGAGGGCAAACATACTGGGGCGAGTTTGAACTCTTAATTGCAGTGCAGAGAACTGGCGGTGTGGCTTTCTGACTGGGCGCAAAGTTGGGGATCACAAGCACAATTTTACCTTTAGGTGGAACCCCCCTCACTGGTATACCTGGGCGACTGGTGGCCTGTGGGGCTGCTGAACCTGGCACTGGGACCTGGTGCGCATGTGGTCGTCTGGGTTGACTCGGTGAGCTGGAATCACCTAATACATGGGTTGGCTGTACCATATGAGACTTCTTTCCCCCCTTAAGTAGGCTAGCAACAAGGGGTGAGAAACTCATGTAAGAATTTGACTGGCAGTGTGAATAGTTCTGGTATGGGGGCTGGTGAAGCTGGCTTCTCGAGATGATGGATTATTTGAGCTCTCTCCCATGGACTTAGGTTGTCAAGGACAGTTTGGTTGGAGCCAAGCTCTTGTTGGTATGTAGAGATAGTAACACCCTTTTTAACCCTCTTACGAATACCACTCCGACTGGAGTAGGGTATGAGAAATAGACGCTCTAATGCCAGTCCCGCGGAGATGGAGCAGGTGACTTTCGTCCCTACTTAGGTGCACTTCCACGCGCTGTAATCGCGAGACCAAGACTGCTGCCTTATCCAGCATCCGGCACCAGAAGCATGGTGAATACTGAACATCAAGGTTCACACTGGTTAATGACCATGATATGTGGGTGAGTTCCCCAAAGGGTCAAGTCCTCCGACCCAGGAAAATACTCCCTTCCAACACCAGAAGCAAGATGAATGAGAACAACCCAGACTGATAGTCCAGCCCCAAAACGATAAGTACCTAGTGTGTGGGCTCTACCGTTCTATACATGGGTGTATACAAAGGGTGGCCGTCCAAGGTGTAGGTGTGTGTTTGACGTACGAGTTTCCTGAAGGTAAACTCACAGTTCTATGCTTAGTTCGGCAAACTGGTTTAGAATAATATTCCCGGTATCCTGCTGTCCCCTGACTGACCTGATGTTTACTGGGAAAGGTTTTAATACTATGGGAATAACATCCTAAGTGGGACAGAAAGTGTTTATTTCTGTACGAAAATAATCATGGTGGTTTGTACTACCTCCTACTCCTAAGAAAGAGTTTAAAGAAAGCTTGCTACATTAAACAGGTGAAGGCAACCTGTTTGTAAGCTAATGGGGTAGGTAGGCAAAGTGGCTATGAAAATAACTCAACTGTAACTAACGCTATGTGTATGTCCTGAACCGAACTGTGTTTAACTGTTCGACGACTCAAATGTAGGGAGCGTCTGCGAGGTGTAGACACATCTTCGAAGGCGAAGCTAGGGATCTCAAGACCTGAGCTTCGACACCAAGAGCATGGTGAAAACCAGGTGAGAGCTGATAGTTCCTTTGGCACCACAGGAGTGTGGTGAAGGAACAGGACAGACTGGTGTTCCAAGGGCTGTGACTCAGTATTTATACTCTTTCTGGCTGGCCCTTGGCCAGGTGGAGGGGGGTGGCAGTGTTAGATCCTCTGGGCATGTGACGTCACCAGCCGGCTGAAGTTCCAGATGCCGCATGCCTCTGCGATTCATACTAATAGTACCATCCCCGAGTGCTATAG
The DNA here is from genome assembly GCA_029891345.1 of Dryococelus australis. NCBI lineage: Eukaryota > Metazoa > Arthropoda > Insecta > Phasmatodea > Phasmatidae > Dryococelus > Dryococelus australis. The sequence goes on from CM057006.1 coordinate 61,682,927, forward strand.
TACTAGATGACCTGAAGCATCATCTCGATGGCTTGGCCGGTGAACAGTACAATTTATTCGGGCTGACGAGCGTGCGTCTTTTAACTTTGGGTAAACAGTACAAGTTCTTGGCATCTGGAACATTGCACTGCCAATTAAATTCTGTTGGGTGTGCGGCAGAGTGGTTCACATTCACAAGTAGAAGTCAATTTAAATAAGTACAAAAGAAGTCAGGTGTCAAACCTTACAATTTTTAGTATGCAAAAATAAGGCAACCCCCAATATTATGGAGGTAAAAATTGGAATAAACCACTGCCTTATATGGCGACCTACTCAGGGATGTGCCAGCATGTGTGTGTAAAGGAAAGGCAGTAAACACATCATACAAAATAATTTACACCACCTTCAAATTAATATTTTTCACATCCTTTGGATTATTTAGTTTCATGTTACCTCAATCCCAGTGCTCCTTGCTACCAAGTATCCTTGAACAAGTTATCATGTGATTATCATTCTTTATTTTTTTTTGCAGAAAAAATTCAGGCGGTGACACGAAAGGATATTGACCAAGAAAAAATTCAACCAGGCAGTAAGAAATTGAATAGGCATTTTAATTATAAAATAGTAAACACTCTTTATTTTCAGTGTTTATTGTTTCAAATGATTGCTTTCAGATATGAACGTGTGGTCTAATCCATTTGAGCCAAGGAAATGAATTCAAGAAGACAGTAGCACAGATTTAGTGCTGCCATACATTGTTTTTTGGCTGTGAAGAGAGAATAACTTAATTGTGACTCAATGAGTATTGTATACCACCAGTACAAGGAAGTTTGTTTTATACCTCATATTTTATTGAGCAGGAATTAGCGTTACCCATGTATAAAACATATTTTACCTATGTTTTTCAAACCATCTTTGTGAATGCATGGGGAAAAAAAAAAGTTTATGTATTGCTGGACACTAACCACAGTTTTTATAAATTTTACAATGGATAACACTGCTCATCATAAACTGATTTGCTGATCACATTTTTCAGATATAACATCCGAAATGTAGTTGTGATGTATTTGTAAGCAAGCAAAATATTGCATTAGTTTCGAATGGTGTAAATACTAGGAATAAAGTTAGATACTAAAACTGACGGAGAAAACAAGTTTCCTTTACTTCCTCGACTAAAACAAGATTTTTGTTTCAGAAAAAAATAACGCATTATTTTGTTAACTTGACAACAATTGAATAAAGTGTAGCATTAGTGACAGAGACATATTAAGTTAATTTCAAGGTACCATTGATAAATTTGACTTGTATGTGAATATGTACCAATCCTATTTCAGTCATTCAAAAATTTGCTGCATTTTTAACACATTGATATCTTGTTTGTTATTTACTTTACATTTGTACCACAGAAATAGTAAAAGTATATGTAGTTTTGATAGACAACTGCATTAAACTAGGAACTTAAAAAAAAAAAAAAAAAAAGTGGTGTAGTCGTCGGACCACTCACCTCCCATGTAGTTGAAACTGGTTCAATTCCCAGCGGGGTCGCTCTCAGATATTGTCATGTGGGAATTATGCCATGCCACTGGTTGATGGGTTTCCGCAGAGATCTCCTGTTTCTCCTGCCTTTGCATTCCGGCACTGCCCCATACTCACCTCACTTCACCCTCATCTGCTCTCAGGGCCTCTCTCTGTGTTATGAGCAACTGTTCAAAACTCTCCATTACTTTAAACATGTCATGTCGTTTCTTCCACTGTCATAAATGTTCCTATACTTCCCCCCCTCCCAATCCATCCACCACCATTAAAAAAAAAAAAAACTGGTTTTTGGGTTTTTAATTGCTTCTGTGACTGTGAAAATTTCCTGGCTGAAGCTGGGCCTGACCTTATTACCACTCTATGTGAATTTAACCAGTGGGGTAACTTACGAGTACTGCTTTACTTCACATACCACATCCGTGTAACTTTGGGATCCTGCAGATTTTTTTTGGCCTATGACTTCCAGGAAAACATCGTTAGTTCAGACCAATCTGATCCTCATAACCAACACTTCTTCCTTGCCACAGGAGAGAGTTCATTCACTGTTTTATCCCTACCGCCTCGGAATGTTTTCATCAAAACTGCAGTTCTATCAACTCTGGTTGTTGTCATATCCAGCATATGCTTCATGCTTCTGATACAAGTCTCTTAATTGTCTGTCAGTTTGTCCTCTGCATACGTGTGCACAAGGAGGGCGCTATTGCACCCCGCATTACATCATTTTGTTAGGAAAATAAAAAATGATCTAGCCAAGCTTGCATTTTCACAAGATACTCTGCATGCTTGAAACAGCCACTACATTAAAACTAAGTTTAATGTACAGACGTGTGCTGCTGCTCCCTAAATTTCTCCTTAGTTCGATTGACTTATGGAGGATCTGATTGTTCGGTGTAGAGCAGGTTCCTCCGTCCAACATGGGTTACTGAGAGTGCTGATTACCCTCCTGAGCACTAATTACAACCCTTCGACGGGTATTCTCTCCTCGTATTTGTTTCTGCCTGGCGGTTCGTGGTTTGCCCACGTTGGGGTGGTTTGGTGGGTGCCATCTAGTGGGTCATATCGGAGCAGAGGGGAATCAAACCCCAAGATGAATCGCATTGCAAACGTCTCCCGCCCAGGGAGTGCAACTTTACTCACCGAGAAGGCTGCCAATAAACGGGACGCCAGCTGTCCCATGTCGCATAGCAGTTATTAGGGACTGTGGGTGGTATCGAAGTTACATTGGAGGAGGACCGTGACCCAGCTGGTACTTCTAACTTGGACCTACTTTCACTTTCCTTTACCTACTTTCATGGTTGTCATCAAGCATTTGGTCTTGTTGGTTTCCGACTGGGAATAAAGTTAAATGGAGTGGAAACTATTCTGGTTTTAGGGGGTTAGATAATCTTTATCACCTTCCCTGCTGCTGTACGGATCATGCAAGTCTTATGTGGTTAGGTGCTCTTTACTGGGTTAGGGTTAGCTTGTTTACATTGGGTTTGGGCTTAGCCGGCTGGTAATAACTCATGTGTTCATAGCCAGGCCATGGCCAACAGATACCTAGGTATAAATCTAGTCCAGATTCACGATTGCACGCAACTACTGGCGAGATGGGACGTGGGGCGACCTCAGGTACTGGAGATGGAGGTGCGAAATCACGAGTGGAGTCCATTACTAGGGCAATATTCAATTTAAATAATTCTCGTAAAGTTCGTCACTCTCTACATCTAATTCTGTTGGGTAATCAGCCTCCTTTCCTATTCATCTGAAGCTAAGAAATATTACGGTAGTGTATTAAAAAATGTACAGCCTCTCAACACAAGATTTTATAATACAGCTAGTACTCTTTCCTTTTTCTGCCGGAGTTCAGTCCTATTGGGGAATGTCTTTTCAGACATGCCCAAGGAACTGACGGAAGAATTGGCAAGAGAGAGAGTTGTGGACAGGCAAGGGTGTACCGGACGCTCCCAGGAGTTTCGGTATGACCTTTCGGACTAAAGCCTTAAAGCCCCGTCTCCTGAGGGTTCGGCCCACTCACACCTATTTCACAGGGAGAAGTTGATACTCACTTAGTAGAATCACTTTCAGTCAAAAATGAGAGGATTAAATAAATTATGAAGTCAACCAAATAAACTTTGATGTAATATTTATTTACATCTAGGAAGACACTGGATTCTATCATACAATCTAAGTGCTTGGTTACATTAACTCAGATGAAAAATGTTAGTTACTCTGAGAAAATTCACAATTTACTTCCTGAGGGGTGGTTATCCAGAGGGGACGTCGCGACGACCTGCTACCACAGAGTCGAGGATAAGACTTGTGTAAAGGGGTGCAGGGTAAGGGCATTGAAGTTACCTCTGGAGAGTCTTCTACACATTGCAGGAGCTGCTGGATGAGCTGGTAGGCATTTCACATTCACTTCTCTCTCATTGACTACGCAGTCAGACAGCAGAAACTATTCAACATTATGCAGTTTCATGGAAAATTTTGTCAGCTAGGTATATGGTGTTTTTCGTATTCTTGTGAAGTTACTTGTTTATATCAGTGAATGCATAAGCAAAACATTATTTTTTTAAGTAAAGCAGTAGATCATAGCAAAGGTTAGTGTTATGGCTAGATGAATTTTCATGAAATTTGCATTGCGCGACAAATATTACTGTAGAAATATGCTGTAAAGATTTGGATTAATTATGTTTAGTCATTGAATTTCCTGGCAGTTGTTTTGGTTAATCGTAGTGTAAAAGTAATGTCCACCATTTGCTTGTTTGTAGTTTTGTATGAAAAATTGATTTGTGAGGTATTTATGCATTGTAATGTTACTCACAAATGTTGTTATAGATATATATAATTCTTAGGTCATTAAACAATAGTTTAGTGCACGTTGTCATATCTGGAGGAGTAAATATACAGTATTATCTAAAAGTGTAACTTTTTTACAAGTTCAGTGACTGTGAATTGCAGAATTTAATTGCAGTGGAAAAAATGTATGCATTGAACTATGCATAAACACCTTTGAGAAAATACAAAACTTGATTTATATTTTAAAAAGAAAGAGCTTGTTTATCATAAAATATGTTTGCATAGTGTTTAATTTGGTTTTCCTATCTGCAAATAATTTATTTATTTTGAATTAATTCTGTGAAGTGCATTCTGCGCCAGAGTTGTAGAAGAGAAATGTGTGTGTGTGGGAGAGAACACAAAGGATTGGAAAGGGGGAGGGGAAAAAGCAGCCAGAAACTTGACGGCTTAAGAATTTTTATTTAAAATATGGTAGTAAATGTCACTATGAAACTACACAATACCCAAGTAAAATGAGACTTACTTACAGGAAAGGGATGCATGTTCAGGCATTTATTTATATTAAAGAATGACAATCCCCAGATGCCGCAATTAGACTATGTCCAGAGCTAAATTTTTCAATCCCAGGCAAGATATAATATCTTGCGTAAAAGTAAAGGAGAAATTTATCAACCGAAGTTGGGCAAACACATTAAATCACATTTGAAACCTGCACTTACATATCACACCAAATTAATACACTTCATTGCAACCAAATTATGCTAATATAAAACCGAAACAATGTGAACGCACAATCAATATTCGTTACAAAAATGTCTGCAGTACACAGCTCGACCATAGTGCAAAGACAGGAATTCCTACACCGCCTCCTCCTGCTGTGCAGCTGTAAACACACCCCTGCCCCCTTCATCCTTCAAACTGTGGAGGAGGCGGGGCGCTCCACAGACATCCTTTTGTATTTCCTACTTTTTCTCTCTGCAGGACCCCGGTGCTGTAATGAGTAATGCATTTTGGTATTTAGTCTTTAAACGGCGGTGCATATTCTTTACCGTTAAGTTGTCGTGGTGCAGTTTCTGAAACCCCAATGCAAATTTCATAAACCAAAAAAATTCTTACCATTGCTCGCAAAATTTCAAATCCCGTACGTTTCCATCTTTTCCTTAATGCTGGTCACCCTACATTTACAAGACATTTCACACACTGTTTTAGTCACTAGGAGCAGTTTCTGTGTGAATGTAGAGAATGGAAAGCCAGGTGTGGCGAGGCAGAATGCAGAGACTGGATGCGTGCGCAGCTATCTTTGTCTCCTCGTCGAGGTCAGATAGGGACACTGCTTGGTCAGAGTGATTGCGAAGGGAGCCATGTTGCTTGCAACTGCATTAGCACATCTATCTTTTACCACCCATTTGTCATGTGTATAACGCCTGCAAAGGACCAGGTAATAATGGGCCGTTGACAATAACATTTAAATAATAAATCAGCTAATATACATGCAAGAACTGGATGAAAGTGCAGCTTGTGCTCACTCAAAGCTGATCGTAACAGCACTGTACAACAACTGTATATATTGACAACTAAGGAAATCAGCAAAATACAAGAAACCAGTTGTTATATCAATAGTGAGTACTATGTAGTATATCGCAGTTTGGGCACAGTGACCTGCATTTACTCTTTTATAAATATTGAAACAAAAAAGCAACGAATTTAGACCACCTTCCACTAAAAATCAGCAGATCACTGTTGATATTACAGACTACAAAATTATGGTTTACATAGGCTGTACAAAAGTACTTCAACAATATCCTACTATGTACTCTATAACTGTTCTAGTTCAACAAAACACTATTAATTGTATGCACTAGGAGAGGGGTCCACTCATATTATGAAATTTATAATACAGTGTTTTTAGCAATTCCTCATTCATATGAACGTATTTAGCCATAGCACAAATTTATGTGCAGATGTCACAATTATAAAAAAATTAATCAAAACCAAGTTATACATCTGTCTCTTCCACCCGAAATGCAATGCCATTTTTTTTTTTTTTTTTTTTTTATCAGTATTTTAGAATTATTTATCACATGTATACTTATTTAAGATACACAGTGTAAAATATTTTAATTCAATACAAGACAGTTTTGTGAATAATTTAACTTTCAAATGGGGCCATGGTGGTTGAGCAGTTAGATTTCTCACCTCTTACCAAGTTGAACCGGGTTCAATCCTCGGCAGAGTCGCTCCCGGATCTTTGCAAGTGGGAATTGTGCCGGACGACGCCACTGGTTAACAAGATTTCTTGAGGATATCCTGTTTCTCCCACCCTTTCACTCAGTGCTACATTTTCACCTCATTTCACCCCCTCTGCTCTCAAGACCTTGTTAATAGCCACCCAAATATCACAACTCGACTTAACTCGCTTCAAATGTTCCATGTAGAGTTGCTGTAAGTAAACAGGTAATATTACCCAAGGATTAATTGTAAGTGTTTTGTATCTTCAAATAAACATAATATTTTAAGTTGCTCAGTATGGTAAGTTTTAGGAACCAAGTTCTTATCAACTTACATCAATTTTTAAATCTTCCATTAACAAATGTATTCTCTTGTGATATAAAAGGTAGTGTGTAGGATTGTGATACAAATCCCTGTACATCACTATCCCGGATAAGAGTAGGTTTACAATAAAAATTATGCTTTAACTCAAGAATTGTACAACCCTGTAGCAGAGTCGTTGGACTACGTCCTTGCCCCAGAGGCAGGTCCACCCGAATGAGAGGATGTGCCCAGCAGAGCCGATGAGGTCAAGGGACACCACCTTGCCCCTCCCTCGGCCGGCCTCCCCAACAGACATCCCTCCAGGAGATGAGCCCAGCTGTTTATCCTCCGGTACCTGGTGGTCTGCAGATGACCACTGCCGGGGACGATACCTCAGCACCAACCAATAATTTCCACTGAGAATCCCCTTGGAGGCAGACATCCCACTTACATGGCCATATACTCAGCACATGGTCTTGAGGCAGCAGGGATGTCTGCAGATCAAGTAAGAGCAAAGTGCTCTGTTGAAAGAGACAAGAACAGCAATAAAATAGCTGCCAATCACCGGTTAAAACAGTGAGACAAGACATTAAGGTGCTGGTCATACAGGCCTGTAATATTATATTATAAAGCAGCTATAATTACCTACTAGTGAAACGAACAGTGAAACTTGTTTAATTTTATAATATTCTAGACACTCGCCAAAGTCCCGTAAGAACAGATAGTTAAACAGCCGTCACTAAGCCATATCAATTACCCTGTAAATAATAGACAAGGAAATTATGTGAGTTGAATCACACACCAAGTGCCTAAATGGGCAACTGCCCACTTAACAAACTTTTGCGTGACACTTAAGGACGCCCACCAAAGTACCGGTGACACACAAAATCTAAGACACACTAGGACTCTCACCAAAGTGCCAGTGCGACATACCAACAGGAAGAGACTTCCATTTTTGTAAATACTCACCAGTGTAAATGTAAATCCAAGACTCCTGTCAAAGGAAAATTAAATAGACCCCGCAACCCTACACTATTTTCGGCAAAGAGGTTTCAAGATGCTGTCTCCTATTTTTCCTTCGTAGGTTTGACATCTACTGGGATGGAAGTCACAGTCACCCTCGAAATAAGTACTTGGAGTTAGGTAAGATCACGTGTTTACTCCCCGAGAGGAATAGACAAGGTGGCCCGTAACTCCTGGAGCTAATTTAACAAGAGCAGAAAAAGGCTAGGTAGCTATGATAACATAAGACGGCTGGATGTTGTCTGGACCATTTGGGGGGGGGGGGGGGATGTTACAAGGATTGGATCATTGCTGAGTAGATGTGTTTGGATAGGCGCCAGCTCACAATGTGGTGAGCACGAGACTGCAAGTTCTGCCATCTGTGGAGGCCGACTCCATGTAATATTGTAGACTGAATATTACTAAATTCCTATGATGCCTGGATTAGTAGGAGCTAGGAGCTGTCGGCCTCCCCTAATATGTCGCTCACTCCCGAGGGACCATCCCACGCCTGTGTTACGTCACAATATTGATACTGGTTATGTGGGACGTTAAGCGTACCCAAGAAATAAACAATGGAATGTGATTTATTTCATCAACCCTCGTAGGAAGCACATAAGTTACAGTTCTCTTGTTACGCAGGTGCGTGCGAGCACTGAACAAAAATGACGCAAAGCCGACATGGCAACTTACAAGAAAATTAAGATCCGGCCATGCACAAACGGATTGGACTGCGGTGCAGAGATCTCCCCAGGTTATGCAAAACTATTTACGATTCCAAAATAAAGAATACACTACTTCCACTGCATGATTATGAACAAAAATGATGGAAGGTCCGGGGAGAACGCGGCAACTGTCTGTACCACGAGTACCGGGAGATGACTAAAGAACGGCTGCAGCCAAGCGCCAAACCTTCCTGCGTGACCCGATGGAAAAAAATGATAATGTAATTGAACATATCATATGAATAATGCCGTTAAAATAGTGCTAATGAACACTGAATCATACAAACACCTTCAAAGAACAAAATAAAATACCTTGCATTTAAAATACAATAATTTCTGACCACATGACTGTTGTCCTGGCTGTTCTGCAGCCATTACCCTTAACCTAGTATGTACAGGTTTTTGCTGTGTGTGTGGCTCCCACATTATGTGCACTGTCTCACATTTACTGGTGTCTGTAATTTTTACACATCTCTTTCATTGCACTATGTAAATTTGTTCTGAAAACACTTAAACATATATAAGTTGTGCCAAATTACAATTTATGTTGTGAACGGACACGTCTGTTGTTGTGCCATCATGTTGGCCATGGCAACCTGACCTGATTGGCCACTGAGGCTATGCTTCCTCTCACTATAAATATTCTTACAAATAATATTGTCTTATTTACACATATTCTCTTTCTTAAGATTTAAAAATATAACACTATGTATGGCATTACACTCGGACATGTTTGCTGTACGTAAAATATTACACCATGCCTTTGTTTACATTATGAATGCCAACATACTATAAGGAAAAAAAATTCATAACACTCTTATTTACTAATATTACGGCAAATGCATGGTGGTTTGGTGCACTACAGTGCACGAAACGGAACATACAAACATAAACAACTATAACTGTCAACGATAAACGTAATTCCCTCTTATTTAATAACTTATTATTCGCGTACTCTTTGCACACTGCACTTACCTTGTAGCATAACAATAATAAACACGTCAAACATATTTAATAACCCTTCAAAATAAAAATTACACTGAAAAGACAACATGAACACAAAAGATAAACAAACTCACGTGACATCTGATGTCAATACTATATTGAAAATTAAAAAGGCCATGAATGAAAACAAATACAAAACATGATAGGACACTGTACACATCGAAGTTGCGATGCGGCGAACGGGCTGAGAAAGGGCGACGAACATCGTACACATCAAACTGACCCTAACTAATCTATGCAGTTGTCCGGTAGTGATTATCAAAGGGGGAGGGGGGAAGACGGAGACTTCCTCGGGGGTTGCTGAGCGAAGGTCTAGAAGACTTCTGGAAGATAGTTGTGGTCCTTCGTGAGGAAGGCGGTAAGCAGAGAGCTCCAGCACACGAAGTGGTGGAGCGAGTTACGGAGTATCAACTGGCGTTTTGGAGCTCTGTGCTTACATAGACTGCCAGCTGCTGGCTCTTCAGCTGGTCAGGTATATTTGGGCTAGAACTCCTCCCTTAGCTGTACAGGCCGCATTCTCTTGGGGGAGACTGAAAGTGCAATTTTCCTTGTCTGTTGGTTGCATCACTCTCATGAGCTTAGGAGCAGCGTATTTAGGTTGTGTGTCACAATATTACAGTAACACAAAATTGTGGCAATGAAATAAATTTTACAAACAACGTACCAAACATACATTATTTACATCGGTAAATGGAGTATTTTACCACAAAATCACCCCATACTTAATAGAAAATGCACTGCAAAATGTACCAATGGCAACGATTAGGCAAGATAAATATCACACTAGATAAAAAATGGTAAAATATGTGTAATAGTAGTAATGGTTCACTTGTTTGTTTTCTAATGCTTGTGGCCAGTCAGATTTTTAAAAAGCAAACAGAAAATTATAAATAAAACAGCTATTGCTGTGTTACGTAATGCTTAAAAAGTCCATTTACGAACAATTTCTCACATCACTCTAAAAATATGATTAATATTGTAAAATCCAAGCAATGATACATTTTCATTGATCAATTTGTCCATTTTACACCAATCAAACTATAAATCTTTACTCATGCAAAAACCACCTGATTGATGTTCGTGTTTTTCAGTAATCACTACTATTGTCTGCCTACAAAGTACTTCATACCTTTGTTTTCTAATTGCGAAAATAAATTTATTTTGGAGCAAAGAAATGTAAACATATTACTTTTGCAATGCCATCATTAGAACATTGGCCAATGTGGATCAATGCACATATCTTTGGCAGAAATTTTATTATTCACGTGTTGGCTTCCATACACATCTAAGAAAACCATCTTCACCAAGATGAACATTGTTTACAAAACACTACTGGACTTCCAAGACTTTATATTTTCAACTATGCATTGAAGACTGATGTGCCTCATTTTTTCAAACTGTGGTTACATGCACGGTCCTGCACTGTGGTAGGGGAGCTAACCACCTTGCCCCCCCTTTCTCCACAGGTGGCCGGCAGCCAGGGGAATAATTGACAGATCACCTGACTGGCATCACAGCCCCTCCTCCCCCCTGCTGGAGAAGCCAACGACTTGGGAGGATGCGCAAGAATATCTGGGAATTACGACCCTCGGTGCAATGCGGCATTTCGAGGAATTTCTGGGCGATAGCCTGTGCCCTATAAATATTGCAGCAGCCCCAGGGTCAGGGGTCTGTCAGTAGTATTCTTTTGCCAAGTGCGTTAAGAGAGTAAAGTCAGGTGCGGCGAGGGACGGACGACGACGAGAAATTGCAATACGATGGCGGACGAGGTGTTTGTGGTGTGAATGGATGAGAGGGCGTGAAACCCATCGAGTGAAGGCTACTGTGCAGTAGGGCACCCTGTCAACTCTAGAATACTGCGGACTTGTGGGATCTGGACTAAACTAAGGTGGGACCGTATGAACAAGCGATACTGACTTTGTTGTAACTCTTGGAACTGTCAAATATATGCACATTTTATAAAGTATCTAGCAGTTATCCGCGTGTAAAATTCAAACCTTACATTTTTATCACATAACAGCTCAACAGATTTTGATTAAATTTGGTACGGAGGTGGACTATATTCTGTATTAGCACATAAGGTACTTTTCAACCTGGAAAAATTTACATTTCCTTAAGCAATATAAAAAAACAGACCACCAACCAGCGCCTACTCAAATGGTTGGGGGCATATTTTATATATTCCCCAAGAAATTGTACGTTTTCTGGAATGAAAAGTACCCTATGTGTTAATCCAGAATATAATCTACCCCTGGACAAATTTCATTCAAACCGTTGCGTGATTGAGTTACAAACATACAAACTTTCGCATTTATTGTATTATTACGATTCAGTAGGTTCTGATACTGTTTATTGGGAATGATTTAGTTATTTAATTTCATTAATATCTTTGAGGTAGTTAATTGTAAATTGTACTGACCGAATTTATGAATTGTAAATAGCAAGAGATATCAATTTATTGTGAGAGATGGAGACGAAAGTATTTTCGTTGTAATTACTGTGAATAGATTAAGAAATTATAATTACCTCTTAATTATTTAAACCTCCGTCCTTTAACGAACCTGGTTTGACTAACTAAAACTTTCAGAAAATTGTAAAACTACTAAGGTTTTTTTTTTGGCGGGTTACAGAGTGTTGTGTGAGAAAGTGTCATGTTTTTTGGTTTTTTATTAATTTAACATTGGTAAAATAACCAAAACATTGATTTCTCCATGTTTTGGTATGTATTCTGTATATTACGATTAGGCCGCATTATCTCCCACGAGCCAAATCGTGACAGCAATGCCAGAGGTGTGGGAACATTTTGTTTTAGACAAATATGACACCACAAACGCCTCATGTTTGTTTTATGATATGAAAAGATCACGTGGAAAATTACAGAATCAAATATTCAAGTTTGAGTTTGAGATTCAGTAATTTCAGACAAGTATTCAAGGGTGGATTCAAATTCAAGGAAAAACTGAATTTGCTCCATCCCTGCCAATTTTTACATACAATTAATACGAAAATGTGTAGCCAATCATCGTGTGAAAGGTAGAGAAGGGAGTATTTCTAACCGAAGCTGAGCAAGCATTTAAAATCACATTTTTAAATACACACCTATATAACATACCAAATTAATACATTTCATTACATTGTATGATTGCAGCGGAATCATCTACTTCAGTTTATCAGCATGCCAGTCGTCTGCCAAATACATGAAGTAAACTCGTTTAAGCAGCCGAATTACGGTATTACAGAACTGTGATGACATGTGCGCGCACATACAACATTTGTCACAAAAAGTCTACAGTTTACAACAAGGCCAGCAGAGACGGTCAGGTTCATGCCATGGTGCAAAAGAAGACAGGAATTCCTACACCCCTGCCTCCATAAACTACCGCAGTGACCACTGAATTGAGAATGTTAACCTCAGTTAGGGGAGAATTTCACTACAGTTGGGGGGACTGGTTACAACCTACATGATATGCTGAAACCAGAGAGTAAAAAGGTCTTGTCACCAGGGAAAAAAAAAAAAAAAAAAAAAAAAAAAATGGTTTTGTTTCAAAAGTTGTAGCAGTTAATCATGAGAATGCATAAAAATCCTCTCCTTGATTAAACTATGTATTCTTTTTCAGGAACGATTACTTGTGAAGAAAGGTCTTATTAACAGCATGCCAAAATCTATTTCTCACGTAATAACTATTCTTTCTTCCTGAAACTATGATAATTTAATTAAAGCTTTAAACCACTTTGAAGTCAACAGTATGTAGTATGTGATCAAAGAAAGTTTCTGCTTAGTCATATGAGAAAGAGACCTAAATCCAACATATAAGTGGAAATTTAATTGTCCTAGTGTATTTATTTTCATGAAACTGGCATGCAGAACCATTAACTGCAATTCCACTTGTATGGCATGTCAAATTTGTTTTAAATACTATTAATGAACAGATGGTAAGGAGGGGGAGGAGGATGAATTCATTTTTAATAGTCTGCAAACTTCTCCTGGATACAAAATATATTTGCAGCTGTGTAATGTTGTATACTGGGATGACCTGATGATGGCAGAACAGCAGTACAGTGGTATCTTTCCACAAAATTAGTTTAATTTGAAAACCAATGTTTTTGGATGACTATCTAATTGTCATCCTTAATTGACCATAAATGTTGACCTTACCATGCATTTAGTTTCATTAGTAAAATGGCATTCTTGGTACAGGATAATATTTTGCAAACAAGTTTGTTTTATAGTTTAACTTTATTTGTTTGAGTAATATGAATCTCAAAAGATTGTATATGAGATGTGCGTTCAGCTTCACAGAAGCCTAATTAATTACATCAACCAATGTGTGGTTGTCATTTACATTTCTTCTGTGATATGGTATTTCATGTCTTTTTCACTATAGTTATTTATGAGAGAATCAATAGACTTTTTAAAACTTTTAGTAATTGTATTCACAAGTACAAAACAAATATTGCAAAAATTAAATATCCGAACAAAATATAACAACACAAAAAATCTGAAAGACAAAGTAAGTGTCACTTTTAGCATGGCATCAAGCTTTTACATAGCGCTGTTAAAAGTTACTGCACACAATTACACATTACTGACTTCAAATGCAATATAACTTGGTATGCACTGGTAGATGTTCTTGAATATTCCACTCATACGCAGATATACACACTGTACGCACCAAATCATGTTTGGTTAGGAACACGTGAAATAGATATAAAAACTAGCTCATGCAAAATATACATAAATTAAAATTTAAAAATTACAAAACACTTTATGCAATAGTTTTCATTTTTAATGTTAAATATTAAATTGCTGTCTGTATACAAAAGTAAGTTGCTTGCAGCTATTATAATTTTATGTACATAAAGCATATTCAAATTTTATATACATATTTATATGTAGTTTCGCTCATCCAGTAATCTACTGTACTTAGCACTGTACAATATGTATAATTAATGAAATTACAAATTATTGTTACTGCATAGACCAAGTATGTTCTTGTAATTGTAACTATGTACACATAGACATATTCATACTACTAGTGTTAGTAACTACACATTAGCTTGTACAATTTAAGACTTTTCATAAAAAAAAAAAATATGAGATCTTACAACTATTCAAAAAAATTACTCAGTTCAGGAGAAATGGGAGAATGAACAAATCACCATTAAGAGAATATTGGGAGAAGTTAAGACTTAGTTCACGATGAAAAATGAGTATGTGCTAAATAGGTAGTCATGATATGGTTCATGGCCAGTGAATATGTGTTGTATGGGAAGAAACCCAGATGTGCAGATGTGTAGGAATTGTGTGCATGAGGAGTTTCAGCCAATAGGGCTATTTGAGAATAAAAGAAAAATACATAACTTCAGTTTTCTAACAACAGTTTAGATGGAGGTGAAATGAGTTTTCTGCATGCTGAGGAACAGAACTGTAATAATTTACTCACATCAGTGGTTAAGGGGTACCCTCACTTATACAACTGAATATTGAAAGACTTTTGTCCGAGATCCTAATATGAATGAAAATTCATGGCAAGAGATTAGAACCATAATGAACAATTGCCTCCTTACCTGTTCTCCCTATTTTTGTAAATCAAATTGACTATTTGTTACCCACAAATTGTGTGGTAAAAAAAACTTAACTGTAGTGAGATTTATGTTTTCATGAATATTCATTACTGTGGTTCATTGTATGCACATACAAGAGTGTTAGGCCCACTGGAAAATGCATGTGCAACCCATTTCTCATATAAAGAAAACAAGTTGTATCAATAAATTGGATACAGAAGTCATTCTGCCACATTTTAACAACATGCACAACTATTTTTCTAAAAATAAAAATATAATCTGTTTTACAATTTTAAAACTGAATTTTCCTGAAAATCTGTTCCTGAATTCTAAAACAGATTTCGCTCAACACCCGTTTAAATCAACAGTTTACACTTCACTACCTCCGTTAAGGTACACATATTAAAAATAAAAAATATATGTTATGACAACACATCTTTTCATACATTCTTGCCGTGTATGCTGTATACTCAAAAAGAGTTACTTTTAAAATGTTTATAATACAAAATGTACATTTCTTTTATTAATTTGAAAATGGGCATCAAAATACCACATAAACTAACTACAGTACAGTAAAAATTTTTGTGTAAGACTCAAAGTACCAGTGCTCATAAAATACAAAAAAAATTTGTCACAGGCAGTACAGGTAACAGACACATGAATACAAAACTCTTGGTTTTGTCACTGTATAGAGTTATACTTTTTAAGAGTTATTCTATGGCTAGGCATATTGCATTTCTTTGGTGCCTTACTTTGTACAGTATTAAAAGTCATCGTCATCACACACATCCAGGAAAACATCGAATGCTTGCCGGTTGCAGTTCCCGTCCGCACTGAACACGTACTTGTGGAAAGTTCCATCCAAACACAAAGCTGTGAAATGAATTTATAGAAATTAGTTGTTAAAGCAGATAAATAAATTCATGCAACTGTTAGCAAAGGATAGGTACAACAAAATGTCTTGACTAACCAACCTTTTCACTGATATCAGAAAGTCTTGCTGAAGGTATTTGAATTATAGAGAATATTATGACTATTGTATCATCATTTGTGATGTTCTAAGAGCAGCTTTCAAAGAGCTCAAGCTGTGTTCATAACTGTAAACAGACGTTTTCCAAATAAAATGATACCGCAGAAAGATATCTGCAAACTCCTTTGTCTCCAATAAATTTCAAAAACTGTAACATTGAACACTGCCTACTTTTTTCGAAGCACAAATTGAATGTTTGGTGGTCTCTCGCTGAACAATTGAATGATATGTCGATGAAATATTATTTTATATTGATAAACAGACATCTTCTGAATAAAATGATACCACAGAAGCATATCTGCGAACTCCCTTCTTATCGAACAATTACAAAAACTGTGACATTGGACGCTGCATACTTTATTGCACCACATTTACAAACGAAACTGAAGCTTCACTGTTTACTGCACACAAAACCTAACATTTGATGTAGAGCTGTGCCGATCTGAATCAACTTCTGCAGATTTTGCCTATGTTGACTGAATTGGTACTTCTGCCAATCTAGGAACTGCAAATAATTTTGCGCCGATTTGACAAACATAAAATGTTGCTGTACTTCTCAGTTATTCTTCAGTATAAATAATTGAAAAGTTTTGCCATTGTGAGCATTCAAAGTTTATCCATCCAGGTAATGGTGTAAGGAAGGCCTTCGCCACCAGTACACACATTTGGAAAGGAAAGTCTCAGTGGGAAAAGGTGCTCAACTTCCACTGTCTTATGATTTTTTAAACAAAGTTTGTAGTTATTGTTTCAAGCTCCACACTGCTGTTAGATAACAATTTACCAGCTTGACATTGACGAGGGTCAAGGCTTTGTTGGTGAGGGGAGAAATTCAATGAAGGATTGGTGAGGATTGCTGGGGATTGGTAAAGACTACTAAGGGCGATAGGTGAGAAGAATTGATCAGGATTGATTGCAGGCGGTCACTACTCGCATGATGAGCTTGGTTTTTATATCTGTTACTAGATGTTGATACTGTAGGAGAGCATGATAAAAAAAACTAAATGAAAATATGTGTCAAAATATGATGATTTCAAAGTTAGTACTAAAATATTTCTTGTGTGCGCCCAACACTGGGTGTGCACAATCAGTGATACGGTAAAAAAAAGGTATATTATTTGCACAAAAACTAAAAACGGATTGACATTGTAATACATTCTAAGCAGGTTGGATGCAACAGACATGAAAACACGCTGATGAAGTGGTAGAAATTTGACTCTGAAACTTGGAGGGAGGAGAGGGCGAAGGTCGAGTCGGCCCTGGCCAGATCTGCTTCAGTACAGTATATGGTGATAAGAAGTCCTACATAAATTTCTACATTTGTCTAATACACAAGTTATTTTTCTAGTAAACACAAATGATAAACTAAATGGAAGATTTCAATGGTTAAAAGTCAGGACCATATGTCATAATCAAGGATTGTGTAAGTGATGTAGTCCAAAATGACAGGTGGAGCATATGCTAATAAATCGAGGTGAAATGGCAGAGCATGAATAACAGGAATGATAGAGAATGAAAGAAAGGTTACTACAAAAAATAAAATCAAAGATAGTGTACATGGCATGACAGAGCATGAAAGAAATATGTTGTCGACAGCTCACCTGGCAGCTTAGACAAATGAAATCCCAATGGCTGACATGGAATGATAGAACATACGCAATTGGGAAACAAGGTGATGTTATATAAGATGGTGGAAGTAATGAAATCTAAGTTGGCTGACATGGTTAACAAAGCATGTATAAAATCCAAGATGGATGACATGGAACTGCTTCAGCGATCAATAATTGTCTCCACTCTCTCTGTTTTATGGAAGTCAGCTCAGCCTCACAATAAGACAATAGCCAAGCTCACAGCAAGAATGAGGGAAGGGAATAGGCAAGTATTAAAGGGGAAAAGAGATGCCATTTATTCCTTCCTTTTGCATCTGCCAGGAAAGAAAAGTTGTTTTAACAGGTTTGTAGACAAAACATGAAAACATATACTGTGTAACAATTCTAAGACCTTGTATTTTATATAGAACATGGCAATGCATAAAAAAAAAATTGCTATGGCGAATGTGTCATTATAAGGTAGTTATATAGCTCCATGTGAGCACCAAACATTTGTATGGAACGTATTCTAGCGTGAGGAACAATCCTGAAAAAGTCAATACAGTCTGACTCGATTTTACGAGTATCAGATTCAACGGGCCAGCAATTTTGCAAGGCCATTCTCAGGAACCGAAAGAAAGAAAGGGGCAGAATTGGGGGGGGGGGGGGGGGGATGTAAAAAAATTGCAATGAAAACCGATTAAATACATTTGTCAGTCCGCAGCGATAAACATATGGGTTTTAATATCACTACTATTAATCTGTACACTGCAATATGAAGAAGAAGAAGAAACAGCAGAGAAAATCTGTTAAAAATGTGGCAGTGATGTTTTGAAACAAGCGCACCACGCATGACATGTGACATCACAAAGGGATTCTGTCCTTAACCTATCCTCTCCCACTCTCCCTGCTTCCCCCTTGCCCGCACCCCGCTACAGTCTCTGTTTGCTTATCTCTCATGGCAACTGGCGATAGCAACAGTCCAGTATCGTGTACATAACAACAAGGCTGACCAACAACAGCATGCGTTACCCACCCTCCACCTTTGCTCCTTCAGCCCTTAATGTCAAGATCGCTTCACCATTTTAGTTTGTTATTGCGAGCGCAGTGTTGGCGATTTTATAAGTTTTATTTTGGCTTCTTGTTTTGGTATTCAAGTTAGGATAGCATTTGAAATTGACTATTGATTGACGATGACCTGCTAAGCCATTTTTATTGGATTGATATTTTGAGCTTTTGATTTGTTGATGACCTGTGCACATTTTTTTGCCTACAAATTAGGATTTATGATTTCGTGAAATGAGTGCAAACAAGCAAAAGTCTGAGATCAACAAAGAAGTAGAAGAAAGTAAATATTCAAAAACTGAGGTAGCCAAGGGTCAACACAAGCCGATCTGGAGAAGGCAGTTTTTGATTAGTTCGACCAACACAGAGCCAATTTTTTTGCGTTCAAGATGGGCCTGCATGAAATCCGCGGTGAAAATGAAAACGTTCCTGCAGGCTCTGTGGGTAATTGACTGCCAGTACTCCAAGGCATCCTGAGGTGTTACCAGCCCCGGGATATGTACAATGCGGACAAAACAGCAATGTTTTTCAACCTGCTGCCAGATAGGATGCTTGAGGTAAAGGAGAACACATTAAAGGGAGGGAAGAGGAAAAAGGATTACCTTACTGTCCTCCAGTACTGCAATATTGATGGCAATGTTCACAAGTTGGGTTTGTGAGTTTGACTCCCGTTGGGTTTGTGAGTTTGACTCCAGCATGGTTGCAGGAACCACAGCATCATTGTGAGGCATGTTCAAGACCATGCAAGCTATCAAACCATCATGGAACAAAATCAGCCTTGATGTCATCTGCAACTGCTTCCAACATGCCTACTTTGTTTTCGACAAAGCTACTCCAGATGTTAAAAGAGGATGTTGATGACGCTGCGGTACAAAACAAGGCAAAGAGCCCCGGCCTGGCAGCTCCGCACGTTTTGAATACATTCTGCAGTGCGATAAGGCGACATGGAAGAGGATTGTCGCAAACTGCTCCTACGAAGAGTATATTTGTGCCACAGATGAAGTGGCAGTCTGAGGGGAACATAGTGACAATTTCATACAGTTGCCCGAGAATTATGCACGAGTGCACACCGCTGTGTTTACGCTGTTTTGGTGACATACATCATGTTCTGGGTATAATTTTATTTGGAAGAAGTCTATCTATTGAAATAAATTAATATTTCATTAATAAATAGATTTTTTTTTGCAAGAAGCTATTGGAAATGAACTTTGCGCTCTCTTAAAGTAATATGGTGCCTGATGTTTCCATTTTTTTGAGACAAAAGAAGGTTGTACATACTGTTTTGAGGTGTTAATTTTATTCATAAGATGTCAGTTTATTGACATAAAATAATACTTCATTAATAGATTGTCTGATTTAAGAAGCTGCTTGAAATGGACTTCACGCTCGCTTAAAGTAACTCCGTGCCCGATGTTTACTTCTTTTTCTGTGAGAAGGGATAGCCATGTATGTATACTGTTCTGGGGTGTAATTTCATTTGTGTGACATGTCTATTAAAATAATTCAACGTTTCATTTTTTTTTAATTTGTTATTTTTGCACCAGATATTATTAAAAAATGACTTGATGCAAAAAACGTACATATAATTCACTTTTTTGGGTTCTTTGGGGATCAAAATCTGCCTGCAGCAACCGTGAGACCTTGTAAATTCGGGGTCCAACTGTACTGTCAAAGCCTAGGTTTGCAAAATCCATCTCCCAAAAAAGAAACCGAGACTAGTAACCACTACATTCTATAACAAGATACAGTGTAACCCCTGTATTACACACCCTGAATTTTACACACTTTTTTTTTGGTCCCAATGTCTGTTTTTACAGCACAAGTTTCCCTCTATTTACACTTTCCTGCATTTTGCAACTTTTTTCCCCAGTCCCTTGAAAAGAGTAAAATAGGGGTTTCACTGTAATACACTTCTACAACACATAATTATAATGCTAACTACTGTTAATTTAAAAAAAATAATTACCTATTATGGTGCTCTTTGAGCCAAAAGCACAGATGCACGCACACTCTGGAGGGACAGGGAAGTTGGCATGTGCTCGCTGCCACTCCCCAAGACTAAAACAAAAATAAAATACAGTACTGATGCGTAACGTTTACTGGCTAAGAAGATAAACTACTTCGCTTCATCTACCCACCTCACTACAAGCACATTTAACGGGATTTGGAAGTGTATCTTTTCTACCAGAGAGCCTGCAGGAATTTCCCTGGTTGCAGGGTTGTGCTTTCATCATCATCAGCCAGTCACTTAGCAAGCTTAGCCCAGCCTCCCCTTGAGAAAATGCCAACAATCTATTGCCAGCAGTCGAGTCATTGCTGCAACCCTGAGAGTGTTGAAGGGCACACCGAGAGATAGCACCATTTGTCAACAATGGCCAACCTTAGCTCTGCCTACAGACAAGTGCGCATCGAACCTCCAACTCAAAGGCCAGCGAACATAAACAGCCAACTACAATCACCATCCTCGCTCAATAGTTGCAAATGCTGTATTTGCTTGTTGTCAAGGAACCGAAACAAGAAACACAGAATATGACCAATAAAATACATAGGCGTGACTCTGCCCACGAATGAGCGGCTTAGTGATTCCAGTCAATATATTGAATTGTACATGAAACTATACTCTTTCGACCTTGCTATCAATTGATTTATGAACCGTTCTCTTGATATCAAATTTTGTTTACATTTGTACACTAAGTCAACAACATAAACACCATGCAAATAGTTTTGTTATCTGCACATATGTGAAGTAAATGAGGAATAATGCTTTATAACAAATGGAAAATTGTACAACTTAATGTTTGTAAGAGTTTTCATGGTAAAAGAAGGTCAATTAGCATTGTCGTTTTCGATACAATTAAATAAGCAATTTTGTTGATTTTTCACAAATACAGGAATTATTACATAATTTTGTGAATAAATAAGATTTCTTTGTATTTCACATTATGTTGCGGTTCACGAAAAATTCCCAGGGCCTACAGATTACCTTAGCCTACAAATTACTTTAACAACAACTTTTACAATTATTTTACTGAAAGCTTCTTTAAAAAAAAAAAAAAAAGCAGCAGTAGCAGTTTGTCATACACAAATATATTTAACTTAGGATCTCACAATGTATGTATTTTGTTTACAAGTTTTCAAAGATAATAACAACAAAACATTTTTTTTATGCAAAAAATTGTACTATGTGTCCTTACCAACTTCCAACTGAAGACTGCAGAACTAGTAAATTACGTAAATGCAAAATTAAATGTAATCTATATGTAACGTGATGCCACACTGCTGCGCAGCGCGACTGCGTACTCTATGGGCAATTTCATCCCATCAACGAGCGTTCAAGAGCTTGGGGCAAGTTTAAACAGAGTTGGTTCCATGCACTTGGACAACCACGGACACACGCATAATTAACAAGAATAATTATGAAATAGTACTGCTCGCCTGAATTCCGACTTGCGGTCGCTACCCCCTAAACTCACAATTGTTTTACCCGATGAGCCATGGACCAGTCAGTTGAGATAAAGTAGTTGGAAAGATACCCACAAGATCGCAGCACCCCTGCGCACAGTGATATCACAGATGCCGAGCCTCGGGCAGAGGAGGTAACACTGTTGTCAGCCTCAATCAAGGGCGATAAGAAAATAAGTTACGCCGCCCGCTAACAGAGATAACCTACTCCCGTGTCGAGAGGCTTGCAACCCCCACACTCCTGGGAGAGCCACAAAGAGGATGCTGGGACTATATAAGGAAGCTTCAAACTGCCATTTCCAGAGTTCGTCGGCTCACCGACCGCACTGGTCAGCGAGCTCTCCTACGCTTGGAAGGACCTCCCTCCTCTCCCAGCCTACAGCATGGGAAGGCTCTCTTTCCAGCTCCAACAGCCTGCAAGAGGCTCCTCCAACACCTACAGCTTGACAATGCTCACTCTCCAGAGGTAACCTATATCTGCACCCTGCACCCGCTACTCCAGTCATCCCTGAATCCCTGGAGGCAGGCCGTAGAAACGTCCTAGGTTTCCTCAGAAACAGTCGCTGTAAAATGTGATAGTGGATTTGTTCCGTCGCTGTAAAGTTCGATAATAACTTTCTGACATTTGAGTGGACATTTATAATCCAACCCAGCTTCGCCTTCAGCTGGATTAATTTAAGTAAAAAACATACATTCTTGGGCTGGTATTTATCGGTCTTCCCTAGTATCTTACTAAAAGTGTCAATAAAACGCTAAAACAAAAATTGTAAGTTTTTGTAACTTAATTTATTAATTTACCCTGTTTCCCCAAATACTTAAAATTAAATGGATTTCTGTGAGTGCATTTCAAATACAGTTTGGCTCAAATACCATTTAAATATTCCTCTGCAGGATTAGTGTGAATGGACCAAACCCCCTAGTGTCTCTAAGTCCGAAAGGACAAGCGCTGACATCTGGGTAAGTCCGGGACATCCATGCCTCCCTGCAGAACACATACCAACTATAGCCGTGGTTTTCCGGTAAGGCCTATGAGCGGCTGAAAAGTCACTCATCTAGGAATATTGGACGACGGTTAGGGAAGGCATGTCCCTTGTATAGTTGGTGAGCCCAGTGTGAGTAAGCATATTCTGTTCCAATCAAATAATTGTTTGTCTAGTTTGTGTTCAAATGACAAAGAAGGGAGATAGCCTTCCCAGTGCGTTACGTTGCAAAGCCTCACATGCGCTACAACGCGAGATAGATCAATCCGCTACTCGTCAAACGAATGACCCCCATCAGAATAGCATGCCCCCTTCGCTGATACCCGAGGTCACCACACCCATACCTCATCCTATCTCGCCCATGGTGATCGCTACGCTACATGAGTCCGAACTCGGCTCCGTGTTAGGAACATATTGGCAGTGGTCTTGTTACAAAGATCTCAGTTATCTGTGTACACCTCCGCCTACTCAGGTCACTAAACAGCCTACTCCGTCCCTATCTACAGACCGCCCGTGTGTAAAAACATGTACCATACGCACAGGCGCACAAGGTGATAAAGGTGGTGATCCCTCCTCCAGTTCAGACACATTGAGTTATTGCCCCACTCACAGCCTACGCTCCCATGTGTAAGCCTACTAGACCAACCCCTCTTGGGAGACTATATTGCCAACCAGTCGTAGAGTAGGGACAGCCAGATTCACCATACCTCATCCCATGCTAATCGTTCTACTGAACATTCACAACTCATCACCCTTTCAAATTAATTATTACAATTCAACCTTGGACAGCTGGCATCGAGAATTTTGTCAACCTTCACGGTGAGTAAGATCATGCTCTCTGTGAGAGAGACACGTATCTTTAAGCTCGCCCTGGTGTTCGATTTCCCTCTACCTCCCCAACGCCCTTTGGTTAAACAAAACATCGGAGGAAGTATCACATCCGATAGGAGGGAATTGGCACTTGGTAAGAATTGCAGACTAGTGGTGCTGTAGGCAACGAGAGGCAAAGAAGTAGAAGCAATATATCTATAAAAGGGTTATTGCAGAATAGCGAAGCAGCAGAGTGCATCACACGTTACTGCAGTAAAAATAAATCAAATTTCTGAAGGAAAAAATGCAGGTTCATTCACAATGGTGAACCCTGGTTATAATATATACCGTATTTTGGCAAGTATAAGCCGCACGTTTTTACAAAAAAAAAAAAAAAAAATTCTACAAAAACTGGGGTGCTGCTTATTTACGCGATATTGGCAACAAAAAAAATTTTACCCCAAAAATACATATTAAGTGTGATTATTTATAACCATGTACAGTGGAAACTTG
This sequence comes from Dryococelus australis, assembly GCA_029891345.1. NCBI lineage: Eukaryota > Metazoa > Arthropoda > Insecta > Phasmatodea > Phasmatidae > Dryococelus > Dryococelus australis. Next base: position 61,707,498 of record CM057006.1, read on the forward strand.
AACCATCTAACTTAATACGACCGAAAGTTAGTGTCCACAGAGCATTTTCTGTGGTCCCGAGACAAAATCCCCTTGTTAACAATGGTAAAATAGTCGTTTTTGCATAACTCGAAATTCAATTTTTACTACATCAATCAAACAAAGATTTCTGTGGCATTGCCAAAAATTACACGCTCCGATCATTAAACAATGAATTACTAACAAAAAAGTATAAGTACGAACTGTAGTCATCAATGCATACAAGTCAGTAGACAGGACATTATGTACACGTGCACAGATAATAATAATAAATAAATCAAATACATTTTCAACACACATTGTTTTCGCTTACATCTCACTGCCATGCATTTACTCCTATTTATGTAATTTACGACTTCCGAAATAACCTGTTGTTGATTTTGTCATGATGTCGCACTCTCGTATTTTGTCTCAGACATCATGTATTTAGAGAGCATGAAATTAAAAAAAACTGAATAAATGTAGAAATACAGTACATATGTATAAGAAATATGCACTGCAGAATTTTACTAGTCTTTAGAAATAATTGCAATGTTTACGGTGGTAGCCATGTTTGTAATAATCAACCATTTCAAGAAACAACAGTGCCATGTTTTCAAGATATTGATTCACGATGTGATGTTGCCAACAATGCTTGCAAGTTTTTTAATTGAATATTTTTTCGTGAAAATTACAAATGAAAGCGAAAGACATCTTGCTTCGTTCCCAAGCCCGCCACTGTGCCACAAGTGCACATTGATAGAAGTCATTTTGTGTAACATTGTACACATTGCAACATAATACAAATTTTCTGTCACAAAGGTTTTGTAGGGGAGAAAATAAGTCATAATTTTATTATGTTTGTACGGAATCGTGTCGTAAAAATATTTGCAAGAATACGAAAATTCTGTGTGGCCTAAATTTGAAAGATTAATTATCCCTAATTTTTCATCAAAAATTTCTGGTGTAGCTTATACACGCACGTTGCCTGCACACGCCAAAATTTTCACATCAATACATCTGAATACATGGTGAAACTAGGATTTGTGTTAAGCTGTTAAGGTTTCAACAAAAAAACCTTTCACAAATTTTTGGTGACATTCCTATACGTACTTGTCTTATACTGCACGATAGTACAAAAATATTTGGCAATCTTAAAATCACCCAACATGTTGCTATTTTAATTTACATTCACTTGTGGAATTTTTTTACAAATTAGTAGTGTTATTCTCCATCATGTATAAGTCATTACAGGAGTACATAAATCAAATGAGTTAGATATTCTTTCCCAAATTACATTAAACACAATGTTAACATCATTGAACATTAAGTTAAAAAATGTTATGATGTATCCTCAGAAAACTTTTGGCACTTGCAAGAATAATATTTAACAAAAAAATGTTTTACCTTCCTTATAATGACCATCACAGTATTTACACTGAAAACTTGTTTTAAAAAAACAGCTTTAATACAAAGTTCTCATTTTACACTGAGATGGAGAATTGGATGTTAATTTGTTTGCTAAACAAAAAATAATTTATAGCATATATTACAATGTAATGTCACATCCGCTAATCAAAAGAAATCATGCTAATGATGAGAATGTCTTGTTTTTCAAAATGCTATACCACAGAGTCAACATTTAAATTCTTTTAGATTCATTATAATCATTACAAACTCCTGTTTATTAAAACATTATTAATACAAACTGCGAAACTTCAAGTCCTTTGAGGTCTGTATTAAGGAGGTGTTTCACTGTGATATGACAATCCTATAAACTTACAATTTTCAATCAACGACAGTAGTAACAATCTGCAAATGTACAAAAATATTATCCTAAAATATAGTATTTGACTAAGTATTGTACTTACACACTTTTCCGATTAAGGCTCGTGTTTTTCAGGGCAAATATGTGGATTGTACCTTTATCACTTGAACAGCACAGAAACTCAGAATCTTGACTGAAGTTGATACTGGAAACAAACACACATTCAAAACTTTTCGCAATACCAAAAACAATGTTACGTGCACTCCGATATTTAGGCGTTAGAGTAGTCAGATCCCTGAGCATTTGTTACAAGTACCTTAGTGTAGCAAATAAAACTGTCATAGAACAGAAACACGATTATAAGTGCACATTTTAACTTTTGGGGAAAATAAATTTGAACAAAAAGTAGAAAGTGAAGTCTGAGGCTTGAACAGGGTCCTGCTAAGATATTAAATAAATTCAAATTGGTACACATGATATCTTGGAATATATATAGCCTCTGAGTCTTACGCTGGGAAATTCTGAAAATAACTGAAGAGTGAGCAGTAGCTAAAATGTGAGCCATAAGAAGCAATGATAATTTTAATCTAAAGTTTTCAGAATTTTTAAATGTACAAATTTAATGAGAGTTACAGTATCTCGTCGCATTTGATACAAAGAAATGAACTACATGTTCTAAATCTCAATTTCAATGTTGTGAAATTTGATAATAAAGACCTAATTTTGATGATGGACAATTTCTGTGACACTGCCAAAGAAATCGTGCTCAGCTGCCTCCTGTAGTAAATGTATTAGCGACTCTTTTATACTGTTCTAAAGAATACATCCAATAAGTTTTTTTTGTGATCTATCACTGGTATAACCCATACAGTGAAAAGTAAGCGCTTTTGAAAAACCCTTCATTTGAAATAATAGTCTATAAATATATTTTATTGCAGCCTTAGAAGTTAACTTCCTAGTGCGTTTTGCTTGTGTAGCAAGGCCCATCGAAGAATATGAGAGAATTGTATACCTAACCTAATGTTGCTGTTTGTGATATACTATGAAGAGTCTCCACAAAATTATTACATTTTTAACAAATTTTAGCTATTTCAGTACCTTCTGGAGATAGTATTGTTTCGAACCATGCCGAGGCATCTTAGCTGCAGACCTTATCTGCTATTCTCCTCACTCGCGATCCGAACCAGTCGAGCAGTGGAAGTGGGGAAGGGGTGATATTGCTTACAGGAGGAAGCTAACTGTCCAGTTCTTCAGAAATCACTCTGTTTAGGAACAGATGTTCTTTCTTTCTGTAAACTGCAATCTCAAACACTTGTCTATTTGTTTCATAATTAATTTTTTCTGCATTAGTAGACCCAATTACTACAATGTAAAAAAAACATTACGAACAGGGGAATCAGTACCAAATAATTTATTGAATTTTTGTTACATAATTTACACAAACACACACACACACTCTCTCTCTCTCTCTCTCTCTGTATGACATAACGGACTTCTAATTATTATTGAACATGACTGAATTAATGGTACCTCTGTCTATACATTAAAAATTTAAAAAAACACAATTTACTTGAGATTAAAATTGGGCATCACCTCTCACGAAGAAACCGGCTTCAAAACAAGATGTTCACTCCGTAATTATTTCATAAATAGCAACTATACATGTCATAATTGATCAACATTGCCTTTGCCCATATAATATTTATGTTCTTGTAAGTAATAAGCTAGGAAATAAATACGACTATTCGTCTTCAGTTTCTTAATACTAATTCAGTGAGCATTATCTGTGCAATTTATTCATACGTGTATCATCTCAAGATCTCACCAACTCATTTGGTTACTGAAAGATGAAGTAAACAAACACATTAACACAAATAATTAGATTTTTTTTTCAGAAATGATATGGCCAAATTAATACGTTGCAATATATGGGATAGAAGTAGATATGACTGTAATTCGAATAAACATGTTACGAATAGGCAGTTTATTACATCATTAATATTTTATTTCTTATACTCCAAAATTAATGCGGATGTAACTTGCATGGAGTACAGGCAAAATAATTTGTAAAAGCTATTGAGGAAGATGTTAAGATTTAAATCATTCAATTTAAAAAAAAAATTCTCACTACATGTTAATTATGCCAACAAATGTGTATACTCACATAGGTAACAGGGTTTTTCTTTGTTAACACAAGTATTGTAAAAACAATGTGACATTAACATTTAATGGCAAATTGCAGTGAAAACTCCAAGGTACACACTGTTTCCTAATTTTAGTTCATCGTTGCAAAATATTACTCATACAAATTTTTTTTTGTTTCCTTTCAAAGAAGAAACATGTAAGTTATTTGGAAAAATAATGGTATACTTGATTTATTTGGATGAGGGAAGTTTAAATACAATAGTAAATTTCAGAAATGAAAAATTTTTTAAAATTGATTTTCCTTTATAATATTACAGAAAATACACAGCAATTTTGATACGTGTTTGTAGCAGTGAACCTTTTGCTTTTTCTGAAGGTCTCTAGTTATTCGACGTTTGATAATTTTAATGGTTTTAGAAACACAGTTCTCCAAGCCCCTAATTTCTTAGTAAATAAATGTTAATTGTTAAAAGTTCAAGAAAATAACTTCTAATTAGAGTGTTAATTAATGGATTAACAATAATGCAACTCATTTTCAAAACATAATTACGATAACAGCAGTTTATTTCTGGGACTTTATCGCTGTTAAGGGAAATTTTGTGGGATAGGAGTAAACCAAGAGACAAATTAAACAAAAATGACACTTGCTTTTCCGAACAACCATGGTGTCATATTGATTAGAAACATAATAGGCCTATACTTTTTGTAATACTATAGTTTTGGTCGTAAACTGGCACGTTCAAAACAACTCGCATAGAAATATTTGGTGGATGTAAGAACTTAGAAAATGCTCTCTGCAGCTTGGTAAGCATATAGTAAACATGAAAATGAAACTTTAAAACACCACTACAGGGAACAGGGGACAGGACCCCACTACTGGGAACAGGGGATAGGAGGGTTTGGTTTCTCCCACCTGGAAGAGACAGCAATTATCTGACCCTCGTCATGGACACTTGGTGCAAAATAATACAAATGACCATTCATTCTCTTCACTTCATTGGGAAAGATCATGGTTACCCGTCAAGGTAGGCTCACTCTTAACACTGTTTAAAAAACGTATTTAATAACACATGGGCCTGACAAAAACAAAGCAATAGGGTAGACACCGAACAGTCCCATCAACATTTACAAAATTTCAACTTTTCACTATCGCAGGTATCACTTGATAAAAGCAGTTCTGAGAGTACTGTGAGACATACCAGTAAAGAGTGGCTGTGTCTGAGCCCCTGCGCAAGACAGCCAACTGCATCAGGCGACTGGTGTCCCACACGCGGATCAGAGTGCCGTTCATGGAGGCAGTGGCGACCATAGTGCCCTGTTGGTTAAGAGCCAGGCATGCCAGTTCATGCTCATGGGCCTTGATGGTGATGGGGGCGGTGGAGATTCCAGCCTCTGTGTTTGCCAAATCCTGAAAGTAACGATTACTCTGATCAATACTCTCACTTCTCCAACACCATTGCCTACATTCAAGTCACTGAAAATAAATTGTACCATCCACATTCATTCTTCACAGCTAGCATTTCTTATGTCAATGGAAATTACCTGCTGCCAAATTTGTGTAACTACATCATACTATTCAGAGAGACATTAAGTAATTTGAGAAGGGGATCGAGCTGGATACTAATTGTCATAACAGGAGGAAAGCACAACTGCGGGTTGGATCAACATATGCATAGGTTGCTGATATCTGGGGTGGTCAGATGGCTTGACCAAGTGACCACCTAATACTAGTGGTGCCAATTAGCCTCTGTCAACTAACTTAAGGGTGAGCATGAGCTCTCAGGATGATAAGCGTTCTACCAATGTGGCTGGCAGGCAAGAGCGACAAACAATATGGCTTTCAATCTCACTCGTGCAATCTGCAGTGATGTCAGGGTCACACCATACACCCATAGGGGATGGAATTGCACTTTTATTAAATAAAGGATGCAAATGCTGACCTCTTTAACCAGTTTTATTGACCGCAGTCATCACGTGGTAAAAAACACCATTCTCAGCCCAAAAATAAAACATGTTAACCTTAGTGTACAAATAATAATAATGCTGGCAGTTTGTGGTTATGCCCCTTAGAACTACACAAAGATTGAGTTCCGCACAATCTCCGCTTGCCAGGATGCCGATGATAGAAATTCCAGAGTTGGTCGGTACCACATGCCTACAAAAACGTGGCTGGCAGGGGACACCACGACTCTACCTAAAAACTAATTAAATGAGACAGCGAGTGATGAAGGTACATGTGGGGGTGATGTAGAAAGGTTCCAAGATACATTAAACAACCTGAAACTAAAACCAATCAGTTAAACAATACAATATGCAAGCTCCCATGAGACGCACATCTGTCCCTCACCGCTGCTGGCTGCTTCACCACTGCCAACATTATGGCCAGAAGGCAACCTCCCTTGGTGTCCCAGCAGTTACACAAAATCAAGGCAGCCCCCGGGCCTCAATGTAAGATAATCACAGCTCCAAACTACTACACTGGCAGAATTTCAATTTTCCAGCTACACCCTAGTTTGACACCTTGCTGCTAGGTTTACTACCAACCAGTAGAGACCGGTATTAAAGAGCACATGTGCACGTGCACACCCAGTTTCCTGCCAAATATTTTTCCATTAAATTTTATATAATTTCTGGATATTTTGTGGCCCTAGCACAGTTATCAGAGTTTGCTGCATCAATCACGAACGTCTGGTATATTTATTCTGTTATCTGCGATGTTGCAATGCTGTGAAGTGCACAGCAGATTTGTGCTCCAATCTTACACTATCTGCGCATGCACACGTCGAAGTGACATCATCCCTTATAGGAGTTTTAACCTTGGAAAGTGCACAATGCTGGATGTGCTCTTTCCTTCGTATCTGTAACATACGGAGGCGGCTCCAACGTTTGCCGCTTGGTTGCAGCAATGATTGAAGAAACGAGATTTCACCACCGCAACTTACCGCTAGATGCCAGCAGAGTTGAAAGTGCGGCATTAACACCAAACAAAATTATCACAACAAAAGTAAATAAGTCCTTGTTTATTGTGCTGAGCTGACGAGAAGTTTTAAATATTAATTCATGTAATTTATCACGTGGAAGTGCAACAGTTTTCAATAAATTAGTATGTGTACATGTGCATTTTTCTGTTTTGTTGGACACTGTACTCTGAACAAGATATGCATTTACTGAGGTATGCTGTAAGTTTATTTTCAAACTAACGCTAACGTATTTGTGTCAGGGTACTACTTGCAGTCGACACGACTGAGAGGCGTTAGTTGTTTTTCCAAGCTTGGAAATGAATTCCGTTCAATCAATTTTAGCGAACAGAAATCTGACTTTTGAGGAAAAATTATATATTAAATGTTTAGTCCCTGATCGACCACATTTAGAAATTACCACAGAAACTAAGACACAAAAACGTGTATTCAGACGTGTATTCAACAAAGACGTTTACACTAAACACAACTGGTTATGTGTGTGGGTGTGCTCAAACAAACGCGTGGGTGTGCTCAAACAAACGCTTTGTTTTGTTTTCCGTATCTGATTTTTAGTGCAGAGGTAAGTGCCTGGTCAAAGTCCACATGCTCACAAAAATGCCACAATTGAACTATCACTCCTGGGCAGTGTAAATATCAGCATGCAACTTGACAGTGCTTACAGGCAGTCAATCAGAAAACCTAATGAACACGTGGATAGAAACAGATACAGTCTTGGCAGACTAATTGATTGTGTGAAATTTTGTGGGGCGTTTGAACTGGTTTTGCGAGGGCATGACGAAAGTGGAACTTCCAAAAATCCTGGTGTATTTAAGGGCCTTGATAATTTCGTAAGTTCTATAGACACAGCAATGAAAGATCACTTGGAAAGTGCAAGTGTATTTAAAGGTACTTTGAAGACAGTACAAAATAGATTTTTTTATTTTATATTTCTGTTCTTCTCACATTCTCAGATTTGTTTTTACAATAAATACTCTTTTACGTGTCGTATGCTGTTCACACATATATTTTTTACATATTTGACGAGCTAAAACAATTATGGAGTGAATGTCTAATGCAATTACTTGCAGTTGTTTGTAGTCATTACCTCAGCAGAAATTACATGAATATATTTCATGTAAGTAACATGCATTTTATTTGTACGTAAAAATTAACGAAAATTGCATAACTTCAAAATACTAATTTTCTTTTATACAAGCGGTTTAATTTTACTCAGATGGATAGAGATTCTGAAATGGGTTTCTTTAAGAATTGCATTAAAATATGCCTGGAGTTAGGACAGAAAATTAACAAGAAAAAGATTATCATTTTCGGAGCAGTCAGTCAAGCTCGAACCTACGACCATGTGAAGGAGATGCTTGGTAACTATAAATGATTCCCACCTGTGAATATCTGAAGTGATCCCACCGAAAATTGAACCTGGTTCGTCGTAGTGAGAGGCGAGTGCTCTAGCTGCCACTGCTACCAACAGCACCCTTCCACCCTGTTGCACTGCCCTACAACTCGCCACATGATGAAGCTAGCCTAGCCAGTGAAACGTTGTGAGTGTGCAGCCACGTGAATACTGTCTCGTCCTTTGTGTAGGTGCCTCTTGACAAATACTAAGACTGTGAGTACTTGAGCTTGTCCTTTTGTGCCTATACACATGCCGTCATTCATTAGACTAGTAAATGTAGCATATTTATACATTTTTATTTCCATTTTTACATTTGAAAAATAGAGGGTCATCTTATTTTTTGCATGCAAATAATTTTGAGTTAAATGTTTTTGCTTGAGTAGTAGCATGTGATAGTCAATGTTTTCTTACAATACATTTATGTTTCATTGCAGTAAAAGGCTTTTATCAAGGTCTTTGAAACATAAGATAATGATGCTTTATACATAATTCTGAAAATATATAAAAGTGTAACTTCCTTATGTTTTAATTAGTGGCGTAGAGATTCCAATACTAATGAATAATATCAGTGAATATTGGAAATTATAGATTAATGGTAACCTGCAATTCTTTAAATTATTACTTTACAGATTACAGAGTTGCAATTGCCAAATTTTGCTACATTTCCAGGATCTCATTCATTAAAGTACTTTAAAGGCTTCAAAATGTGAAAGTTTATGGCTCTCTTGAAGTTTAGAAAACAGATATATAGTAGTTTTAGTGCCGTCACAAAGAAAAGGAACCTGCTGGGGCATGCCTGCAGCCTGCAGGCATCGAGAGTCTTGTTTTGTTTGTTCAGCCAGCAGATGATTTGTCCCTCTCTCTATCTCTCTCTCTCCCCCTCCCAACCCACTAATACCACACTGCCTGCCCAGGACCTTTTCCATACCTCTTCTTCATGCCTCTTCTATATTCAGGAAGTCCATAGTGCAAACAACCTTATCTCTAAATAAACATCATGCGCATACAAGAATATTTTTGTTGGAGATATATTTTCGTCCATGAACCCAATAAATAATACTTACTAGGTCTAGTGATAAGACATAACAGAAGAAGCAAATATGCATTACTCTTGGTAGATGCAGTTCAATGTTGTGTGGTATTAGGCTTATTTTTTGCTGCATTCAAAATATTTTGCTGATCCTATAATTTTTTGGGAAAGGATGATAGTTATCCACCCTTCAACAAAGATATTTTTAATATCTGATTACACTATGATTATTCTCTGAAAGGTTTTTACCTGTAGCACGAAACATGCTAAAGAAAAAAGGAGCAGGATGTTCCTGAAAACTTAAAGACTACTGGTCTTACTAAACAAAAACTTGCCCATTTCAGATTATGATTATCAAACTGTACATGTGTATACGAACATTGTATGATTACTTTTCATTTTGCTCAGATTGCTAATACGTATTGTATGCTTTGCTCATACTGTACCCCTAAGTGAACAGTTTTGTTAATATAAATATTCTAGAATTGCTGAACTGTCTATATTTATTATTGGCAACTTTAATAATCTATTAAACTTTAATAATCAGTAACCTAAATGGAATCTGCTGATGACTGATCTCACAGTCAATAGCAGAATCAAGAATCTTTAAAATCATATGGAAACACTACTTTTAATATATTTGAAGTATAGTGTATAATGTGTATTATTATTCACAAAGAATCTTGCCATGTTACACTTTTATTTAAGTGCCAAGATAAAATAACCCTGCTAAATTACATGTCCAGATAATTTGCGGAGAAATAAATATTTGCTGTGGACAAAATCAAGATATGGTGAGGGGGGGGGGGGGGGTGTTTGTCTTATTTTGAAGTTGTCCTATATTCAGGTAAATATGGTAAGTATAACTGCCTATTACTTATAAAAGTTTTAATAATGCTGCTAGTAATGTTTATAGAAAAAAAACTTCATTTGAAGTGACTAAGTAATACTGCTTGCTGTTACAGTTAATGTATAAAGTAATAAGGGTGGTATTCTGAATTACGAAAATGAGAGCTTTGAAATATACAAGCACACGCAGATGTAACAATAAAAGAAGAATTAAAGAAAGAACGAGATGCCCTGGTTCCTATTCAACTAAATCTGCACACACACCTAAATTTTAATTAAAGTTAATTCAAGACTATTTATTGTAATTTTAGAGTGCAATTTGCATTCACATTAAGCATATATGTGTAACTCAAAACATGCTCTTTCCAGGAGTAAAATTCATGATGGCGCCCATTATACATACCAGCTGGTCAGCATTACACAAGGGGCATTAGTAATGAACATGCTTTATAAGTAGTGATTAGTCGAATGCTACAACATTCCAGGGTATCTGAGAATCTAACCACTGGATTAAACACTGTTCTTGCAGCTCTCAAGACCTTGCTGTTAAGAACCATCCAAATCTCTTTGTTCACTCCAAAAAATATACACTAACATAGCATCTGGAAATAAACATTTTCTTACAGTCTGAATCTGGTGTTTCAGCCACCACAAACCTCTATTGCAAAATTCTACACACTACAGTGTAGAATAACAACAGCATGCAAACTGACAGTATCTTTATTCCAAAAAAAATTGTTAAGACACCAGCAGAAAGAAATAACATAGCCTTGAATACAAACCACAAGCTGAACACTGCCTTGCTTGTGCCCTGGGAACACCAACAACTGGCGTTCCGCAGCCAAAATGGGACTCACTTCGCACAGCCCCAGTAAGTTGCTGCGGGTTTCTATTGTAAACAACCTGTGGCATGGTGACGGGAAAGAGAATACGTGGATCTGATCACTCAGCACTGCGACCAATCTGTGAATAACAAATGATGTAAGGTAATAATACTTAGTCCTACTCATTTATGCACTTATCACAAGAAATATTTTAATCACAAGACTCTCAATTTATGCTAACTAAGCAAAATACCTGTGTTACTTCTATGAAACTATAAGTCAATGTAATAAAGATGAGTTAGTAGAATGTGAAGTATCCAGCTAACTTCTACAATTCCAACATTTTCAATGAGGAACTGATGTTGCTCTTACAGTCCCACACGTGATGTAGCCCATTGCTGCTCAGTCACGTATGATCATGCGTTCAGTGTACGCATCAACCAAGTCGGTCATGTACGAATGGATTGGTGAACCGCCCAGTGACTCAAATGACCCGTACAATGAACAGTAAACTTTAAAGTGATCTGTTCCCCTGAAAGCAGTGTCTCAAATACAAAAGGGAAAGTGATATCTCCCTTGTGCTCCCTATAAGTAAAGTGTAATAAGCTTCAGAGTGCTAAGCAACGTGATTCACGTAATGCTACTAACCAATGACTTCAGGCACTCTAAAATCGTAGCATATTTTTGCAGTATTTGTGTCATGTTTATTCTGTTAAGGACATATTTCATTTTCAGTTTCTGTTAATGTGTAACGTAAATGAGTTCGGCAGTTCCAGTGTCCGCCATGACACATGCCCAAACTAGAATTTTTCAGTATAATATTAAATTAATGTTTCGAGTTAATATTGTTCTCAGAGTACCTATGCGAGTGTTAAATATCTTCATCTATTTTATTGTGATTTCTTATATGTTTTACAAGCCTGTTCCGACTTATTCATAATTCATAATTTTCTGACATGTATAGCAACAAGAACTCTGGACTTTATTTAAATGATTTCTTACGCTGGAATTACTATCTTAATTCCTCCAGGCCTTGTTTAATGCTTTTGAGTGTTCTAACATGTATACTTGTACAAGTGTATGTATTTTATCATTTCCCTCATGGTGCTAGCTAGCTAATGGAGATCTCCATTAGGTAACGGGATCACTGAGCCACCATCCTTAGTTTAGACCAGCGGGCCAAGGAGAGTGCACGTGCTTCGCGTCGCAGGGGACTTCAACTTTCTTTGTATGAACACTAAGCTGCAAAAGTAGTTATTTCTACCGGAATCTTTTTGTAACTTTTGTTTCCCCCCCAGCGCTCACACTCTCATCTCCGTCAGACTCGTGACCTCTGATATTTTTACACCTTTAATTTCCATTTGTGCCTAACAGTGCTTTTCCTGTGTCGCCCTATGGCAGGCCTGATATGCCATGCCTGCTTAATTCAAGGGACACACAGTATTGTCTTGTATGTGTGATCTTGCTCACTCAATATACGCATTCAGATGAGCTCGTCTCACTTCATTATTTAGTACTTAATGTACCTTAGCGATCTGGCCCACTCCAGAAACCCCACGTGCTTAACTAATAAACATTGTAAGTATGCTAACTGAACTTTTTTTTTCTTTCTTTAACTTCTTTCGTTAACGTGTGCTGCGAGGGGATCGCCACATAGCTGTCGACCTGCTACTGCCCTGGGATACCCTCCACATGCTTACTCGTGTCATAGAAGAGCTGATGACCTGGGAAAAACTTAAAAATTCTTTACCAAAATATCGCCATGCATCAGAGTTTCTCGCAAATCCGGCGTACTCCACTCCTCACTAGCAACCAAGTAACATTAGAACATTTACCACACCATGGTGAATAGCTTCCCTGCTTTCATCTCAAAAATAATACACCAATTGCATGTTATCATGGCAATTCAGTATTAATGGAAGCTGCTCATCTGCATACACTTGCAGCACCCATGTCAAATGTGATTCTTGAGCCCTAGCAGTGAACAGGACTTTCACTATAGGCTGTTCACGGAAAAATGAAAGCCCTGCTTAAGATGTACTTTTTCCTTATTTTGTATTCCTCTACCATATATAGCATTTACATTACCATACACCTCATTACTTTATTCATGCTTCAGTAAAGTGAAAATGTGAAATTGTATGAACCTAGATGTGTTACTAATATGCCAACTTGTACTCCAAGAACACCAACTTAATATACCATAAATTTATATACTCGTACCACAACATCAATATTTAGAACAATTTCACTGAATTTGCTGCCAACTTAACTACGAGCCTGCACACCAGCGTGTACTGTATGTAGCACACATGCTAGTAGGCAGTGACTATTTTAAAGGTTATTTTAAAAAATGCTCACTGTACTACCTATAACAAATTGGAAATGCAACAATCAGCAGTATCAAACATATTATGACCTTTCCCCCTCCCTGCTCTGCATTCAGCTGGTTAGCCACTTAATGCATCCACTGTAGATGGAATCTGAACCTGGGACAAGGCAAATGAATGCCATTGGGTGGTAGGCTGGTGAGTCATATCCAAGGCAGTCCAGTTCCATCACTACGTGACGATGCTAATGTCTTTTACAGAAGAAAGACGGGTGGAGGGAATGGCATTAGGTGAATACCTGGAGAAAGCGATAGAAAGATAATGTTTAGAATTCCTACAACTCAATACCACAAAACATTCCGGAGGACCAAATACCACGTGTTGTGACTTACTGGGTCACCTTCATGAGAAGCACTGTCCTGAAGGATGTTGGGAACTACTTATTGCCAATTCAATGTATGTAGACGTCTGGCACACGTTGGTGGGAGTACCATACACACAGCCCGCCATAACATTAATAAATGTTATCAAAGACAAAGTGATGAACGACTGTATTCTGAATTTACCAAAAGGTCACTGGTAACCACTGATAGTTTAAGTACACTAATCTAACATTAAAAACACAGCACTTCAGCTACTCCACAAGAAGACAGTGGAGTTTGTGTGCGCACGTCTGCAACTCTGAAAACACCATCAGGTCCAGGGTGCATACAACCTCATGATTCTCACCAAGCACAAACAATGGGAAGGTGCTCTATCTTCACCAAAAAGCACGAGGTCTCCTGAGTTCAGTATAAGTTGTTCAGTGTGCCACTTATTTTCTGGCTGTAATTGCTGTAAATATTCACAATGCCACCAATTCCAGAACTGGCTGGCCATGACACACACCATTTTCCAACATCTGGTGAAGCAGGCTCTCATCAATCTCTGGCACAGCAACAATGGATACACCAGTGAGGAAATGGCCTGGAGTAAGAGCAGTTAGGTCTGAAAGGTCATCTGAAGTTTGGGGATTGAGTTCAGGATCACCTCAACTCTGGTGCAGAGCATAATCAATTGTTCCAGAACACAAACCTGGTCACCAATGACTCTTCTTCGATAACACTTGGCTGACTTAACTGCACTTCCCACAATCCTCCTAGGTGAGGACATGCAGAAAGTATAAAATGGAAACTTCTTGAAATCATTGAGCCAAAATATTCTAACTCAGAAGATTGGAGTAAGATCTTGATCTTGAAAATGCTGCTAAACTGTCTGGAGGCACCAACAGTTAGAGTACAAGTTAGTACAAAGTTCCTCTCATAGACACTAACATATTCAGAGCAGCCACAAAACTATCAGCAGTGAAATCTGTGGTAACTTTGGTATGGGCAGCCTTGGTAGGAAAACAAATAAAGAAAAATATATGAAACCTTCTGCAGCATAGAGCAACACAGCTTATTAAGCGGATAGAGATGGGCCATACATAGTCGACTCCTATATTAACAAATACCCGACAGGGAATGACTCTCCGGGGAGCTGGTTGACAGGTTAGTAGTGAAAACATCATACACATTTGAAAACTCTGCACCTGATCAGGGATTAAGATCACAACAGACATTGAAAAAGGTGTAGTGCAGCAGGGAGGTAATTCACATGAAAATAGTCTACAAGTGTGGACACGGTTAGGTGACTCTTAAGAAGTAAAATGGGATGCTTATATGAGTGATCTATGCCAATGCGAGTGAATCAGCCACCTGTCTTGATTGCTCCATGCTCATCCAGAAATAGAAACAATCATTGCAAGTGTAGAACAGGGTTCATATATCTTGAGCAGATACAAGTTATCTTCAAAATATTTTGTGTTGAATATATTTGCAAATGATAACTTTTGCTTGTTTCATTTTCTGGGATGATATAGCTCCACTGAAATGTTGATGCTTTGTGGCATAGAGAATGAAGCGCATTACATATGGCACAATACAGATAAGCCTCATTCAAGAAAATACTTGGTGAGTTATTGGGTAATCATGAGCTGTAACTAAAGCTGTTTGAGATGACTCAAATTCCGAGACATTGCAAATTAAATAACAATCACTTGATACTAGTCATTTTTGGAGGTAAGAATAACCAATGAGGCACATACCACCAAAGAACAAAGTTGGTGAGGGAGGACTCCACGTGACACAGTCAGTTGAGTTGTAGACTGAGGGCAAGTTTCAAGGCATGACTGGGAACCATTATTCTTGAATCAGAACACAATTTGCAAACAAATATTCTCAACTTATAAGGAGGTAAGGGTTACACTTGAATCACACCACACTTGAGTTACAGTGATAGTCAAGTACTCAGCAAGAAATGTGAGACACTAGTTGAAGCAATTTTGCCAACGCACCACAAAATTAGAGCCACGGTAAAGTAACTTGCTTCAACCAAGCTACTCGCAATAGCCATGATAAGGCTAACAGAAATGTTTGCCTTAGTGTCTACAGCTTGCAAGTACACAACGGCCGCATAGACTTGCTCCGACACATCAGCAAAACCATGCAGCTCTACACTTGTTACATCAGAACAAACAAAACCAGGAAGTTGGAAGGACTGAATCTCATAAAGACCTTCTACAAACTCATCCACTTACTTACGATGTGAAATGGTAAGGGGTCATACCAACCAAGTCCTTCAGTCCACAGACACTGCATCAAGATATTTGCCCGCACGACAATGAGGGTCAGCCAACCCATAGGGTTATAAATTCTGGCAATTTGCAACAGCACAAAGTGTTTGGTAGCCTTCCTGTTGTTGATACTTAACTTCAGGATTCCACTGCAAACTAAGGTGTTTACTAAAGGCCCAACTGTGAACTTTAGGACTCTAGGTACCATGTCCAACACATCAGGCTGATTGCAACACCACTTTCAAAGTTCAAACCCTCTGCAGTTCAACAAGCAGCTCTTAAGATGGTGGCTTCTTTGAGTGTTGATATACCAGTGACAATATTGTCAACAAACATATGATGCAGGAGGGCAGTTGCAGCTAGCAGATACTGATGGCCTTCATCAGTGGCCAACTGTTGCATTGTGCAAATTGCCAGAAATGGTGATGATGACAGAGCATAGGCCACAGTGTTCAGCTGATGTATGTGCAGAGCAAACTCATCATGTTACAAAATGAGTTGGTACTGACGATCCTTCTCATGTACCAAAATATGTTTTATTTTACATAAGCCTGATGTCACACAAGAACACTACGTAGTGGAGAGTGCAGTGGAGAGATGTGAGTGGCTTTTGTCATTGAGGTCTTGAGAGCCGATGAGGGTGAAACAAAATGAGAATTGAGCAACGCTGGAATGGAAAGGTGGGGCAAACGGGAAATCCCCGATTAAACTTGTGACATGATTTCCACATGCAACACTACTTGGTAAAGTCTGTAATATAAGTAATGCTCAGCTGAAGTTTAAGACCAGGAAGAAGACTTGTCATTTAGAGATATCCATTGTCAACCAGAACTGTCATCATAAACACCTTGAAGATTGGTGGTTGAGCTTGAAGCCTTCAAAACACAATGATGAGGAATAAAACAATCTGTTACTGCTGAACTTGATTTATGCAAGGACTGACACATAGTTATACGGTTCCACGTGATCTGATTCCACATAATCATTCATGAATCTGGCTGGAATTCCAGTCAATGGAAACACTATTCTGCAAAGGCACAAGAGCCCCCAAGAGGCAGACACGGTTCCTTAAAGGGCAAACACATTTTTTATCAACCAGAAACGTTCACAGTGACTGTATTATTGTTATTCAGCACTGACAGCAGACGAGGTTCTTCAATTTCCCAAAACTTCCTTAGGACTAAGTCAAGAGAGTCACTATGACCAACAAACCTAGAGACTATCTCAGAGCTCAAATCAGAAGAATTGGGAGAAGATTCAGGGTACTCCCGAAAAAGAAACCATCCAAGTCTAGACGCCAACAAGACAGACATGATGACCCAGCTCAGTTCTTCCACTCATACAAATCTTTGCATATATCTGCACCCAGAAGGATGTCAACTTGAGCAGGTTTATCAAAGTCAGGATCTGTCAGAGGAAGGGAACCTAATTTTGCCCCCAAAGCTGACTGCGGCAGATGGTTTGTGATTTTGGGTACAACCAGAAGATAATGAGTGAGGACCTATGAATGTTCCACAGATGACTGGACCTTGCAATTTACTGTATTCCTGAGGCACAAACCACCCTCAACAAGCCAGTAACCCTTTCAGCAACCTTTCTGCATAGGACAGAAAATCTGAGTCAATGCTGCAGAGATGAATGATGCTTGTGCAGCATTATCAAGTAAACTGTGCATTATATGGTGTTTAACACGAGTGCCACAAACCTTGTGGTTACACTCCCACAAACTTATAGTCCTGAACATAGTCAAGAATTCTGATTTGGCTGTAATTTTCCAGATAAGAAATTAGGGCTGAGACTAGAGTGGAGCATTGTTATGGTACTTGAAGTTATATTACATAAAGGAGTTAATGGAAGTGCAAGATGCCAAAATATGAGACGTGCCCAAACAAATAAATGAAGCATAGTACATTTTGACAAAAAGACAGCATTTTGGACAGCTGTATTTGTTGCTTTTAGTGGCATTGAGGTTTTTGAGTGTTCTGACTTGTAAACTTGTTTCCACACGTTGGACCCTATCAATTTTTTCAGGCTTCCTCTTGCAAAAAGTCCACCAGTTTGAAAACTTCTGGAAGAATATCTTGAGTCATGCTACACGATTTCTCAGATAGTACATGTAATCTTGAATCCAGCTTTTTCCAAAGGATGATAGAGAAGACAGGGTTGTTCTCCGTGAGGTTATATCCCAACGCTTTTAGTGCTCTAGCATTCTCTTTAAATACGTGGACGAAATTACGGATTAATTTATGATCGAAAGAACTTGCAGCATTTAGATCAAGAATTGTATTGACTAAAGAGTGGTGAGTTTTCTTTCATTTAGGTACTGTTAAAGGAGTAATTCCCAAGCAATATTCTAATTTTCACTAGTAACAGGGAAATTGGTGACAATTTACAGCATCACACTTCAAACAATTAACAAGGTACTGAAATTTCTCCACGTCTGACAAGGAATGATTATCATGTATGATGGCTTGGTACAACTGTGAGAATGATGGTCAGATGTCCTAATCGGCCAATGAATGTGGGAAGACTGAGTTTTGGTAATTTGACATTCATTGCACAAGCATAGACAGTGTGCTGAGTTTGTTCATGCTCTGCATAAAACTATGTAATCAAAGATCTGATATAACTGTCAAAAAATTGTTTTGCATTTAAGAAAAAGATGTCATAGAAATTTTTCAGCATTGGATCATTTTGCAGAAATCTTGTAGCTAAATCATTAACTGTGTTCAATTGGTTGAAGACTACACAGAGTTTGTGTCTAACTAACTGTAATATTTGCACCCACAATTAAATGAAACCTTTGATTAATGTGTGTAATTTTTGCTTCTTGAAATTAAAACACGATAAAATATGTTTGAAAACTCACTCTGGTTATTATCAAATGCATACAAAGGTGGGTATAACAGATCTACAACCAAACACGATGGAATTCACTAAGTGAAGATGAGGTTATGTGTAGGTACCACAAACAAGATGTTTGTAAGTAAAACAACAAGGTACAAGAAAATTATTTCATGAGATACAGTATCGCTAACAATAAACAAGGTGTTTAACTTCAGGTAAAAACATAATACAGCTTAAGGCACTTTGTGTTTAGGTAGTGCTGTACACAAAACAAAGGTTGGTATTCAAACGAGACACATAATAAAAACCACCTCAATGAGTAAATAAGACATGAAATACAATGTGCTGGAGAGACATGATCAGATGGCATTTTCCCATACTTACAATATGGTGGAACCAAATAACAAAGAAATGTTGGCTCACACACATGTAATAAACACAATACGCAACACCTAATTGTGATGGACACAACATTGTAAGTCAGCAATGAGAAATTGTTGCTCAACATGGATATAATCTAGTCCAGCAAGGATCGAAAAAGTGATGAGTGACGCCTGAAGACTGACAAGGTCGTCATTACGTTAAGGAGACTGGTTTTGTCGGGTGTTAGGGCAGACATATCCTTCTGCAGGAGGTTCTGAATTGTCTTAGTGTCCACGTGGTACTGGTGCACATTCAGTGTAGAGGACTGGCCTGGTAGCTTTGCGGCAGGGCACAAAATCGGGTACTGTGAGTGTGATCTTTCGCTTCAAAGTATTGACTTCAGTGGTATACCTGGGCGAAGCGTAACCTCAGATGATGGTTTGACCTGGTTCATCTCTGGTGGGCGTGAATGAGCTGCAGGTGGGTTAGAGGTCTGGTGTCCGTAGCTTGTGTGAGCTGTCGGGATTGGTTCCGCTAAAACAAGTTTGAAGCTGAGGGTTGGAACTTCCAAGGGCTGATCCGGCCTGCACCATTTGAGCTTTACTTAGGCCAGTCTTCAGTTGTCTAGCACCAGTTGCTCAGCCATTGTCCAGCCTGAATGGTCAGGGTTTGCTACTAGTGCCAGTCACTCAGAATTGACCAGATTGCTCAGCCTTCACTTCCAGCGCTAGCCACTCGGGTTCTGACACTTTACCATTGTTTAACTGTCATTTACGTTAGGGTTTACTTCCAGCACCAGCCATTCGGAAAGTTGACGTTACGTATGTCAGGGACTCTCCCAAGCTTCGTACCATGCATACCCGCTCACCCATGTAGTACAAGGATGTGTCTGCAGGTTGACCTTCCTAAGTTCTTTTTAGGACTAATCCTGAACACACCTTGCTTAGAGCTTTGTGTCAGTCCAGAGCGCAACGTCATTGTACACGTACCACACGTCTCAACAATGAAAGAGAAAATTGTTCAGTAACACGATACATCACACACAGCATTCTCCAGTTTATCACCGGTTGCCTCTACTGGTCTATATTGAACTGTACGCTAGCTTCCCGGCCAAGAATCGTGGCATTGACCAGGAGTTAGAGTGTATTCACCAAGTGTCTTTTCGTTACGGAAAATATACATGGGTTGGCTTTTACGCTTGAGTTTTTTTACCTGTAGACATACTGGAGGTGATCCAGGGAAACTTATTCAAATGAGCCAGAACACAAAGATTTACTCACATGCACTAACTTTAAACAGCTTGTTAGCTCAGTGTCTGTCGGCCTCTCCACTGCGAAGCACTACCAAGAGAGACACGATCCCTGGCTGAGAAGACTTGGTCAAGCACACACACCCATATGCAACCTTGGACAGGTGAGGTCTGAACCTCCGGCGTGTACTGTACCATTGTGGCAGACACAGGAATTAAGGTGTCCGCCAGTCTCTGGCCCGCACATGGTGCTCACACGCAAGTTGAGCACACGGAACCTGCCATATTGTTGCAGTAGTAGAAGGGTAACTCCACTTCCTGTCACCCTATTCCAAAAGAAAGGGTCTCAAGGAAAAGGTGCAGCAAATTCTCCTGGCTTCTGGCCATCAGTACAAGTTGAAGACTGGTCTGGTAGCCTTCCTATCTAGTTTAGTACACTGAGAACAGGCCCAGGCACTTAGACATCTGCAAGACCCAGTGAAGAGTAAATATTGAAATCCCCAGAGATCTGTTCACTGCCCCAAAGAAGTAAGGTCTGACACAATACCCTTGGTGGGTGATAAGAGCATCTGATCAAACCTGAACAGCCTCCTACACAACACCAGTCATTGCATATATGGTTCCTGCCATTCTGCGCCCTACCCCACGTCAATCACACCTTTCTTCGCAATGTCACCTTCACTTGCTCCTGTGACATGTCGCCCAGACGCCCACAACACAAGATCAACTTATCTGTACTAGACTTTGTGCCCTGTTAAATGGCTACCAGGCCTGTCCTGTATAACGGGAAAGCTCCCATACCCCTCAGGACTAAGTCCCCAGTTTTACAGGAGCATTTGTCTTAGCTCCTTGCCAAAAAAGGTGGATGCAGCCTACTGGTCTAGACAAGTTAGTATTTAGTATTCCCGGTACATCATACATCAAGTAGAAGGGGCAAACCGTCACCACCATTTTTCTGGCACCCAACGTAGGGCCAGACTGTCGAAGTAGAGTACAGACCCGCAAACCCAGGCCCTACCTCTATGCGCAGTCAAGTTACTTGCGCAGAATAACAACAACTCCCGAAGTTCACTGCCAGGCCACACAAAGACCCCTGCACGTTTATCAATGAATGTGAGCACGAATTCTGCATTCATGAGATCCCTGAGAAACACTGGGTTTCTTGAGCTCAGCTCAGATTACAGGGAAAGGCTCTCAATTGATGGAAAGTTTGTGCAGATTGGAAACAGCTCAGTACTCGCTTACCACAGTGCTTTGCTGGAGAAGAAGTAGTCGCCCACCTAACAACTGAATTCTACAGCCATCATCAAATGTCTGGGGATGAGGTTGAGATCTTCGTAAGGAGAAAAGTACAGATGTACCATCAAATATTTCCTGACGGGGACGAGGACGGATGTATCCGCCAAATCATACGTCCAATTGTTGCCACAGATTCGTAACATCTTACTAATACCCAAGCCTATGTCAGTAGAAGAGTTAAAGAGTTAGTCGACAGAGCACAGGAAGCTGAACGAAACTTATAGGTGCAAGCTTAGATCGAGCAGCCGAAGCCAGTAGAGCCCAGCTACCACACATAACTTCTCCCCAGCATTTTCATCCACACCACCCCAGGTTGAACTTCATGCAACATCTGCAACACTCCCTTTCTAAGACCTTGTGGAATTACTACCCTATCTGCCCACATTCCACAGCCAACTCATCCATCTTGCTTGTGTAAGGTTTGATGTTTGGCTCGCTGACTTGATTTGGCCACCCATACATAGCATAGTTTTTTACCATCCTCAGTACTTCGTCCTGTTCCATCTCCCTTGATATCTCTGCTGCCTTAATCTGCAAGTTCTGAAGGTGCTGAATTAGGAATACTGGTTGCTCTATTGTTTGTCATGAGATAATGGTAACCTTGACATCATGTCCGCATTACCCACATCCTGCCCTTTTCTATACTCAAGTGAATAGCCATATGTTGATACGAGAAGAGTCCACCACTGCAACCATGCTACTGCTAGAGGTGGACTGCCCTCTTAGATCCGAAGATGGTGGTCAAGGGCCTATGATCAATGTACAGTGTAAAGTGGTTACCATGTAGGTATTTGTGGAATTTCTGCACCACAAATACAATGCTCAAAGCTTCCTGCTGTAGCTGGCAATAACCCTGCTCTGCTTTGGACAAAGTATTCGATGCAAAGCAAATGGGCCGTTCTGTACCATCTGGCATCCAGTGTGACAACTAATGATTTGAGCGGGTCAACCTGTACTATCACTGGAGCCTGGAGAATCCATTCTTTACCATCTTCAAACAACTGCTGACACTGTAGATTCCATATCCATGGAGCTCCTTGCACCAAAAAGTTGTACAGTGGTTTCAACTTGGTCGACATACCTGGAACAAATCTGGCATAAAAATTTATCAACCCTAAATAAGCCTTTAACTGTGTGAATGTGGTTGGTGCTGGAGTTTCCTTTATAACCTCTTGTAGATCATTAGCCCTAATGCCATCCCCATTGATACCCTACCCCAGAAATTTGACCTCTCTTTCAGGAAATGGCACTTCTCTTTTCTGACCTCTACAGCACTGCTTCCAATCTTCTTGCACACTCCTCTATTGAACACCCTGTTATGAGGATATTGTCTAAATATGCCACTACCCTTGGTATGCCCTACAAAATCTGCTCTATCACAGCTTGAAAAATGCCTGGAAAACTTGACAACCCAAAAGGCATTCCGCGATATTGATACAAACCCTTGTGAGTATTTACTGTCGTCATCTCTTGTGATTCTTTTCCCACCACCAACTGCTGGTATAAGCTATCCACGATAAAATGAGCACTTTTGAAAGCCTTGCTTAAGATCTACTTGTATGCACAGTGTGTATTCTTCTGCTTTATGTAAGATAAACATTGTCATGGACATCATCACTTTAATCATGCGTTTGTCAAGTGTAACAATGAAATTATTAGAAAAGTAAATATTTTACAAATCAGCTCAATTTTACAACTCGATGCAATTCGATGCATGAGAAAAAAAAAACAGAAAGTGAAAGAAATCATTTAAGTTAACAGAAATGGTTAACTTAACACTTTTTATTCGACGTTAAGTTACGGAACTACTTTTTCAGCCATCGTTACCAACTTTACTGTGCGCATGTCACTCAGGGTGCCTATTAAAATATATGCAGGTAGGAGCAGGGACATTTTTCTAAGGTTGATTTCAAAAGTACTCACTTTATCGTGAACAGCCTTTAAGCGTTTGACAGGTCCTGCACACAAAACTGACCTGTGCCACTTTCCTGTTTATACTACTAAACGACTACTACTCATCTGCCTTACATATTTCTACGTAACCCGAAGGAGAGTAAAACCCAGCAACAGATTTTACGAGTGTTCTTAAATCGCCCATTCCCTGGAGGGCGATTTTAAACACGTGGCAAATGAGGTTGCAAAAGCCCGAAACATGTCGTCTCCCCCTCCCTCGCGTGGGGAGCCTACAAGCCTTCACCTGCCTAGGGGCAAAACCGTGCGCACCCGAATATGCACGAAGCAGAGTGCCGAGAAAGAGTGGCTACTCCCACCCCGGCCTTGCATGAGAGAGACGCCATGAAGCGACTTCACACCCTCTACCACGGCCCGGCGTTGCACCTATCCAGCAGACTATTGAAGACTGTGCACACCTGGGTCGGGAGTTATTGCTTTCTCCAGTAGCTCGCTCTAACACTTTGTGTGCTGGGGCCTTCTACTGCTCAACAGTCTTCGGCAGCCACCAGAGGCTGCTACCATTGACGTAACCAGATGTTCCTGTATCCTTTACCAGAAGTTCCATTGTCAACAACCACCAACAGCTACCAGAAGCTTCATTGTCAACGACCACCACCAGCTACCAGAAGCTCGTCTTCCTCTTCAACACCTTCCACTGTTGCTCCTCCTGGATCAACAGCCACCTCTACTTTCTGGTAGAGGCAACTACACCCACTGCTCTTAAAGTAGTGGTCCCCTTTTTATAAAGTCTTTTCTAGACACCCTTTGGATAGAGTAACTACAACCAGAGTTATTTTCATAGCCGTCAACGCCACTAATTATCTTGATTAGTTTAGGAGCAGGCTGCCTACACCTGTTTGCCGTAGGTTACCTCCATATCACACTCTGTTTGGTTAAGCGGTAGCACATGCCACTGTATTTATTATCGCTAATAAATACAGATTGATCCTTTCACTGCGGGCATCCGTTCTAGAGGCAACTAGGAATAATATCAACTGTTCGTCGTCAACCGAGACCATGTATTGATATACCAGTAAGAACCAATGAGTAGGACTGCGGAGTCCCTTCAGGAATCCGTATGTCTGACACACACACACACACACACACCATTCGACGCCGTTCTAGACCCAAGGGATAGAATGGTAGAGCTCTGGCCACGAGCAACTCATCCAATAGGAGCGGGGCAGTCATCTCAAGTTGAATCCCACCAGAGTGCTTACGGTGCTGGAGGGGATATTTGCTTAGGACTGAAGGCCTAACTCCTGTTGCGACCCTCACCCAATTGTTGCAGGAAGGAGGCCCATATGGCTCAACGCTCTAGGTTTGCGTGCCAGTGGCAGGGAACAGATTAGAGCACCGTGCCGGCAATCACTATTGAAAGTACACTTTGATAGAGACCTGTCTCTTGTTAATGACGATCTGGAAGTATCTTTAAGTGTCAACATTATCCCCATGTCTTTTGGAAAAAGGCACTACTTGCAAAGAATGGAGCACAAAGCAGCCTATACTGCCGCCAAGCGAGTGTGCATATTAGACCCACCTACTCTCAGTAGGCAAGCAGAACGGGACAGAGCTCAGACCGTCCGTCATCTGGAGAGACCTTCCTCTCCAGTATTTACTTATATCAAATTCCCTGCGCACATTCACATAGCCCGAAAATACCACCATGTTGCATGTGGTCTGATAGACGGTACTGAGATAAGATACGGGGCAGCTAACCCCGGGTTCTGGAGTCAAGAGTCTGCAGAGTGGAATTGACAGTACTGCGTTGGTCAGTACGGTACCAACATCCACCACTCTTCTGCTAGTCACCAGTTACAGCCAGCTAGCAACAACTCCATCTTCACTGACAGAAGTAACCGACAGGTCTGTTGTCTGTCCGACAGTAGAAAACTTCATACACAGTCATCAACCGACACATCCAACACAAGTCGCTAGCCATAATAAACTTTACTCAAATGTCTAGCCAGTGCTAAACCAAGAGTACATGACCTAACACAACTAAAACCACATTGACCATATCTATAGATCCAGCATGCGTCAAAACACCTGAGCATTTGCCAAGACTGCAAAAATATCAATACATGGAAGTAGCTGGCGTGCTATCTCATTCGTCGGATTTACAGTAACCTTGAAATCTGCACACAGCCTCCTCTCGCCATTTGCCTTTGATACCACCACCAGGGTGCTAGCCCAATTACTGTAGCTTAACTTTTCCAAAATCTGTTGTTGCTCCCAGTACTGTAACTCCTGCTCCACTGTCCCTTTCAATACACACGGTACCGTTCTTGTCTTGAGAAAGAATGGCAAAACTCCATCCTTGAGAGCAAAGTTGGCCCCAAAGTGTTTTATTTCCCCGAAAGCACGATTAAATATTTCCGCATACTTATGAAGTAGCCTCTTGAGCACTTTCTCCTTTACCACACCCCCCACAATATTTACTTCCTTCTGTCCCTGAACCACCGAAACTGCACTGATACTGCCCCCGTCCAACTGGATATGACCAAGCTAATCCAGTTAACATAAAGAGGGTAGCCGATGGTGACCCGGGCCATCCACCACCAGTAGTGGCAGTTGCTTTTTCTGTTCTTTGTAAAACACTTCCACCTTAATCCCCCCTTTCACAGGTAAGAAGTCCCCTCAATATGTTCGCAGTTTGATGTTGATTTCCATAACTGCTTGTCCGGCCAACTCACTCGATAGGTTTGACTTGACACCAAAATAATTGCAGATCGCGTATCTACCTGCATCACAAACAATCTACTGTCTACCATAACCGACACCTGGTAATCCACATTAGCCACAATATGCGGTTGCTGCACGACAAACAAATCCAAAATATCATTTTGGCTGTTGTTATTTCTCCCCATGTATCCCCAACCCAACTCTCCTGTTTTGTGTCCCCTTACTCCACACATGGCTGCCAACTTCTGCAAATGAAATTTCCTAGCCAATGTCCAACTTTAAAACAGTTATCACATTTATATTGTGAGTAGGGACATGTTGCTGCCATATGTTCCTTATTGCCACAACGAAACATTCCCTCTGGCACCCACTATTTCATGAAGATCCCGCTCCTTGTGGCTGTTTATTTTGTACCCACACTTTCCACTTCCTGAAACAGCTTCTGTTGTTTTTCTGCCTGTTCCAACGTTGTCGTCAAAGCGTACGCCTGCTCCAAATTATATTCAGCTTCAA
This sequence comes from Dryococelus australis, assembly GCA_029891345.1. Taxonomy (NCBI): domain Eukaryota; kingdom Metazoa; phylum Arthropoda; class Insecta; order Phasmatodea; family Phasmatidae; genus Dryococelus; species Dryococelus australis. Next base: position 61,734,377 of record CM057006.1, read on the forward strand.
TGAGTTTTGGGTGGATGTTTTGGCTGCGGAGACCACTGACAAAACTATCACACAATGCCTCTGGCGAAAATGCGCCAAAATTGCACATTTGTGCCAAATGTTTAATGGCCACCGAAAATTCCGCTATGGATTCGTTCTCTATTTGCATACACCCATGAAATTTCCACTGCTCCGCAATGACCAGCGTCTTTGGACTACAATGAGTCTTAAGTATTACGTCCAGCTCTTCAAACGACTTCTTACCTGGTTCCTCAGGGATACCAAATAGCACAAGAACACAGACACTCTTGTTTTTTCTCCTGTACAGAGTTTGCGTCAAAATAGTGCAGCAACTGCCTCAAATATAATACAATATTGTCTGAATGTTCGTCGAACTCGTCCATCCTTCTAAAGGATGAATGACATTGTCACCTCGACAAACTTCATCGCCAATGTTATGTTCCTTGCCTGGACACCATCTTTAGACTGACTCGTGCTGCCAACTTCAGTATTACAAATCCTCTATACTATACACTAAAAGAAGAAGCCTTACTGAGTACTGACAATGGTGACAAGAACAATTGCTGGCAACTAACAATTTATTTCAGATTTATATTGCTATGGTGGTGGATAAAACAACATGTGAGGGGTACAAGGTAATCAGTAATAACAAACAACATAGGCCTACTCTATATGGTCATGGTTTTCAGAGTCTAATTATTTTCCAAGCAATTCAATTGTGTGAAGCTAAAAATATAATTACTTTAACTACATATAGATAACATCAAGAAATTCATTAATAAAATACTTGTTTCTTTGTTTTTATGTTGAAGACCTTCCTCTATGGTACCTAAATTGTGATTGAAGAACACTGTAAAAAGAAACATTAGAAGTAATTACATTAATATTAATGGTTCATGAACTACTAACTGGCTAGAGGAATGACTGATACCTGGTGATATTCAGAAAATCTGCAAAAATTACAATGAAATTTAATTTTGGAACATAAATTAAGACTGTTAAAATTTGTTATTTAAAAATAATTCAATCAATAATAGTATTAACATGCACTTACTTGTCCCTTCTCAGGCGGACTGCCTTTACTGGTGTACAAAACGAAATCTCCAACACAAACTTTTTTGATATATCATCATAGACCAAGACAGTGTTGTCTGCAAACTTTGGCCTTGGTCCTCCTGCAATCATTGCCAGTAAGTTGGTGCGGTGGAGCATTTCGCAGTGTGCCACACTGCCTGTCAGCTCCAGGTCTGAAATCACAATAAAACCAACAAATATGACAAAAATACTGTACGTCTCAATATACAGTATTAATCATTTTCTTTCTATAGCTGTAAGTGCCAGAGGAGATTAGTACTGCATTATTAAAACTTTCGTAACAGGAGGTCCAGTGCACACCCGTACACCCTGTGATCATGCCTACATGGCTGACATAAATCAATCATGACGCATGGCTGAAAGTCTATAGACTATTTGCAGTTTATTCACTATTTTTTAATTGAACCTTTTAAAAATCACCCCATGTATGAGGTGCCTGGGTGTTTCCTAAGTACGTATGTCATGTAACGTGGGTGTTTTATACTTGTGTTAACATAAGAGTATCCTATTTTTGGTTAACTTAAAGAAAATAGGTGTGTTGGTATTACCTATTAAGAAATAGTTCTTATACAAAATATTTTTACACTGAGTGCCTCTTTGGTGTAATTTTCTACACTCAGTAAAGCTTTGTTTGTATGAGGTGGAGGAATATCCTGAAAGTAGAACTTTAGTAGGGCTTCATAAAAGTTGGAAGTAACCGTGAATGGACTATAAAGAGACAGCAAGCAGACCATGACAAAAGTGAGGTTATGCTCCTTGTTATACATTTCTCACAATAAGTCACCCATAATTTTCTATTTCCTGTGCACTAAATCCATGCCCAACCAGCTTTACTGGGACAAGCAGAAGATCAGATCTTAGTGTAATCAAAGCCATTCAGACATGCCTACTCCTCCTTGTCCTACCAACCACCCCTGGGTAAATAAGAACTTGGCCACTTCAACGTAGAGTGACATGGCTGTCACCAAGTTGAGTGGATTCTTTCCAGGCCCAAGACACAGTGACCTGCACTTTCCAAATGCAAGAGTTCTGAGGAGAGACAAAAACACACAGCAGAAAACTGCCAATCCATCAGGGCTGCTGAATAAATGCAGTCATCATAATCAGACCCGAGTCCTGGTACAGATTCCAAACAAAGGCCAGAGGGCAACATTTTGTTGACCTGGTGAACATGTCCATTTAACAGCTATCTCCAAGGATGCAGTATAGGTATCAATATGGCGGCTACGCACGACTGTCACAGTGGGACTACCAGTAACTTATAAGATCAATGGTGATTATGTTGGCCATAACCAACTAAAGTACATAAAACATGAACCACAAGAGTGGATGACTACCTGATACTAGCATCAGTCAACTACCCTAGCCACAACACTACGCACTATTACACTATTCTCAAAACATAAGCTGATAAGCAATATTACGATAAGCTAACAATAACGTAAGAGCACAAACAACAACAAAGAACCCATTTTACCTCAAAAATAAGCAAACAAACTTTCAGAATATTATAAGAAAACTCATAACTTACTCCCTTTTATAGTCTAAATTAACAGTGACACAGCATCACAATATGCCCAGATCAGGAGTTCCCTTAAAAAATATTTAATAATTATGTTATAAATATTTTATCATGCAAGCTGTATATAAATTTTCTGCATCAAACACGTGAAACATTAACCACCAATAGTAATGTTTTTCTTTCCTGTTTTGCTACTCCTCACACTTTTCTCAAACCTGAGCAACGAGTCAGACTGTTCCAAGCAGGTGCATCACTTGAGTGTGTTTGTAGGCAATGGACAAGGAGCAACCAGTTGTTATGATAGTGTGAACAAGCCTTAATTTGATGGTCTGCCTGAACATGCCATTACACAAGAGCTGTAATCAGGACAGCCAGTTGCCGTAAGCAGGGCTCGTATTTTACCAAACCACGGTAAGCAGGAATCCTCTCTACCAGCCAGAGAATCAGGCCATGTTGTGTGCATGTTGAGGACAATGCAGAGCAGTGACAGAGGTCTTTCTTCATGTGACCCCGGCCAAGAGAGAACTCACAAGAAGCCTGCTGTACCAACCGCCATAACTCGTACTTCATTAGCCTTCAGTTACATCACAAGGTGAAATAATTACAATATACTAACATAACAGCTTCCTTCACTGTATATCACTGTGTGTAACGCCACCATACCGGCATCGAGATGAACAATGAAGACATGCCTCTCTCTCTAGCTATGGCACCAAGGAAAAGTGATAGTGAAAATATCCTATTTCCTACCTCCATGAGACGTTGATTTGAAAACAACATTCAGAGCACAAAATTAAACAGATAACTAGTCCCAGTTCATTGATTATATATAATTTCTTATTTTTCAGTGTCAGTCAAATTAAGAAGGATTTTAGCCAGTTTAACATATAAAACTGCTTCATTACTTTATACCTTCTAGGTTTCTCTGTTTAGATTTTATCTTCAGTGGTAAATTCTCCATGCTTGCTATGCTGGCTATACAAGCTTATTATTTGAAGTGAAATAATATTCAAGCTCATTTTTAAAAAGAAATGAAATTTAATTGTCTACTAATACGCGTTCTTTACATTGGTAAACAATGGAGTCCACGCAGAGCCTGAATGAATGCTGTGTGCCTCAACAAAGACTTATTCTAGCTCACTCATGGTAGCTTCTTGCAGTTTATGTAGTGACAATGTTTCATACGTGTGCAACTGCCCTTTCAGCTCCCTCCACCCTTACTCACTGTAGTGCTAGAAAACATGCTGTATGCAGAGAATGTAGTTCTCGGCAGAGAGTTTCACTGCTTGTCAGCTGCTGCTAGCAAGCATAGTGCGAACTGTTTAGGGCAGGAACTGATTAACAGCTTCCAGCAGATTTAATGTGAACTGCTTTGCACAGGACTGCACTTGAAATCTGCTATTTAGATTCATATTCATCAATGATTGTGAGTTACAATGGATACTACACAAATATAATGTGTTTCATTTACGAAAGCCATTTTCTGACACATAGAACCACCAACTTTGTAAAGGTGTCACAACAGATTACTCCATTTGCAGTGTCTGCGATCAGCTGGTTCATAACATGTTTGTGTATGTTCACGTTGGCAAAAATTGCTGAAAATGTGCGCACCAAATAAATTACAAATTTAAGATTCCAGTCAAAAGTTGACAGAAATATCGCATTTCCAGTAACATAATCTGTTTTTAAAATTTGTTGGCATTGCTACTTTGTACTTTTAACAGTTTCAACACTCACAGATTTTTTATGAGGAGGCAGAGCTGTTCGTCTGTTGTGAGCAAGAAAATTTCAGCGGACTTTGCACGTGACCGACACAATGTTGGTTACTCCGTAGTTACTATGTTTTTATGAGAGAATGTATACATTTTGTGTTTTATTCCTTTAAACCATGTTTTATAACATGACTTACGGAAACAAATTATTATACTGAGTGCAGTGCTGTTTTTGGTGCGTTATTATTTCATTATTTTCACATGATGGCAATGGCCCGGCAACACGTGTTTTTCCATTATGTGCAGCAATGTATATTGGTGATGTGATGGAAGTTTCCTGTATGAACTGCCTACAGAATGTACACATACACATATTTACACATCCAAAAGTTTTTTAGTTGTCACTGTGCAATGTTAGGCGTATTTTCCCCTAAAATCACATTTTAAATAATGTAAATCGTCGGAATTTTAATTTCAGCAGTCTAAGGTAAGATATGCTAACTTCAAACATAGTTTACTTATTTTTTATTATATTCATTACGTGTAATTACATGAGGCCGAAGTAATTCTTTGCTTTATCCACTTTTGTGTCTAACTGCATTTAATATTTATGTATGCAGACCTATGGCTGGAATTTTTTAGATTTTATTATTTTCAGTACAATATTTGTGTTAGGATATCTTAGATTTGAAACTTTCTGTTGAAGTTTTAGCATAAATACGTTAACTGAAATGTGTGAAAATAATAAAGTCACGTATTTTTTAAAAATGTTATTCAGTTATAGTTTGTCAAATTCACGTGGATTGTCACGTCTTGAGCTTACAACATAAATAAATCTGGTTATCTATAATCACTTTGTACTATTAGAGTTATGTTTCACTTTCCTGTGGGCAAAACTTTTTTCAAAAACATTAAAGGTGCATTTTTATTGAATTTCTGCCAAGTGAACGCACCCGTAATGATTATTAAGCCGAACATAAAATAAACTAGATATGAATTTTTGGCATGATGACTATGAGAGGCCGAACTTTAAGTGTTGCCACATTTTTAAGCGTGTTCCAGCAACAGTACACCTGTAACTTATTTTAATTGTCATGATTTATAAATGAATAAAATCGTAACATTAAAATTGAACAAGATAACAAAAACAGTGCTCTGAAAAGGTAAAACTAAGATTAAAGATATAACCGGCAATTGGTATGCTAAAATTTGATTTTAATAGGAAAGCATGCTATAGATGCAAAATAAAGTATAGAAAGAAACTCGCCTCCAACCCAGTTTCCAGCCTCTTTCCACTTCTACATGTTTACCAGCAAAAGAAAAAATATATATTAAATTGTCTGTGTGTGTAAATCCCGTAAAATACTCATTAAATTAACTACGGATTTATGTAATACACTCTCTCACTGCAGTCAGTCAGTTGCAAACAAGAGTAAAGATATATATTCTGTATACCTTGTAACCAATATGTATGTGGTGGCAAATTATTGTCGTTAAAAAATATTAACTGAAATTATTTACCATATGCGTAAAACACTTCTCTATATACATTTTACTTTCAAACATTTTAATTTACTATAAAAATTTAAAAATAGTTTCTGCAAATGCACATTTTGGATTATGCAGTTTCTGCTGCAACAGAAAATAATATATTTTCTGAAACAAAGTTGACTGTACATACAACATTGCAGTCCTGCATAATGTCAACAGTTGGCATAACAAACAGCATGGCTTCCACTTGTCAGAACAGCTGAGGCAAAGGGATACATTAGCAAAACAACAACAATTACAATACCTTTTTTTTTTTTTTTTTCGAAAAACTGAATCATAAATGAAACAAAGTATATCTGGAGAAAACATATGACACATTTTTTAATGCCTCATTGTCATATGGGCCTTGCTGTAAGCAGTTGTGTCTAATCTTATTATTAAAATACAACGGAATATTACAATGCACGTCATTATTCAGGACACAAATGAAAATTAATATTTTGTTGATGTGGCCCTCACTGCTCTGCTCGGGTGGCAGACCAATGCTGCTCGTTGTGCATCAGCCCCGCACAGCAGTGCGTGTAGTACACAGTTCCCTGTACCGTTCATGCAAAACGGGTTAAGTGACCTGTTTAGTGATCCAGATGACCCGCTCGCCAATAGAGAACCAGTGTGTCTGTGATTTAAATAGTCATTTTTTGTGATCCCCTAAAAGCAAAGCCTAAAGTAAATATGGGGTATTGTTATCTCCCGTTTACTTCTCACTGCTCCATAATTAATTAAAGAGTGCCCGACCACGTGGTCTACATAGATAGTGAAAAAGACCTACATTTGGAGATGCTCTAAATTCAATGTATAATTTTTGAGAGTTGATGCTGTGTTTATTTTGTTTTAAAAAGGTATATTTCTGTTTTCAGTTTCCAATAACGTAAACAGTAAATGATCTTGGTAGTTCCGGCAGCCACCATGCCAAGTGCCCAAACTTAAATTCCTAGAGCTCTCACTAAATTAATGTTTTAATTTATTGGAGTGTAATTGAAGGGTTTTACGTATGTCAAATGTCTTGTGTAATTTTTATATTATTTTCGATTTCTTTTGCAAGCCTGTTCAGGCTTTTTCTAAGTATCATAATTATCCCTGACACGCATAGCAACAAAGATACTGAACATTTAAAATAAATAAGAATGTGTTGAAAATACTGTCCTAATTCCTCTTGAGTGTTTTGCTGCCTTGCATTGTTCTACATGTACTTTTTTTGTAAAATATGTGTTACGCCTTTTTCCCTCACGGAGCTGGCGGGAGATCTCCGCTTGGTAACGGCATCTCCATGCCATCCTCCGCAGTCTAGTTCGATGGGCCTAGGGGAGTGCACGCGTTCCGTGTCACTGGGAAACATCATCATTTTGTGTCTTATCTGTAGCAGCAATAGTAAGTGTCTTTTATCCGGAACATTTCATTTAATTCTTTTCTCCCCCATGCACACACTCTCATCTCCGTAGCCTCACGGGCCTGGCGATTTTATTGTTTTAATTGTCCACGTGCTAACCAGTGCTTTTCGCAGTGTTGGTCGATGGCGGGCCTTGTACGCTATGCCCGCTTTATTCGAGGGGCGTCATGTAATTGATTGTATATATGCTCTCTTTCAATCAATATACATAATTTCTGTGTTTCTCGTCTTAATTAATTTTAACGTTAATTTCACCTCAGGTCCTGCCCACTCCAGAGTGTAAGTCCACGTGCTCATTTATGTAATGTAAAGGCATCAGTAACTTTTTATGTACTTTATTCGTAAATGTGAGCTGCGAGAAGGATATGCCACGTGGTTGTTGACCAACTACCGCCCTGAGAGCCAGAGTCCACATGCTCACCCGTGTTATAGATGAGCTGGTGCCCTATCGGAACTTACAACTTTTCTGTGATAACTAGATTTGCATTTAGGTTTCTCTCAAACCAGGCATCCTTCCCCTCGCGCAAGCTGCCAAGCCACGTTAGTTGTCACTTGATAAACTTGGTTATTCAGACAATACAGTCACAATTTAGAATTCTGAGAAAACGGAACACAAGCAAAGCTTGTTCATGCTATTTCCCATCGCCCCACACAATACTACGATCTTAATGGCTGGATGTGACCTTGAGGCATTTAATATTATTAGAGATTCCCCTTGAAAGCTAAACTGAGTTTCATGTATACATCATCCGAATTCAAAAACAAAACAATTTCAGACTTACTACTATGGTTAAGGGAAATAATTAATAAAATATTTTTACTTGCGAAAAAGAGCTATCTACACAAAGCATTGGAATTAATTTTCCTGTTACTTTTCTGCTGCTCGCAGTACCTATCTACCCAAAATTTTAATTGTTTTAATGCACACTAGTGTTCCCCCCTTCCCCTTCAGGAATTTATATCTTGAGAAACATTTATTTTTTCAGACAGCTGAAAATGCAATAATTAATTTTACATATCCTTTGGTTGAGGTGTTTAAGTTACATAACATGAAGTTGAGAGATTTGAGCAGCTCTTAAGATGATATTTGTCTTTTTTTTATTTGGCTATCTGCGAGAGGTTTCGAAAAATGCCCCCTTAATGCAGTTGTTAGTTGTCAAATTGTTATAGTTTTCAAAATATTACACTCAAATTCCCACACAAGACTGTTATAACAGGTTCAACGTGTTGAATAAGAGTCTAAGTGCGGCATACTGCATTTGTGTTACAAGCTACGAAAGGAACAAAAACAACTTTTCCTCTACAGTTCATGGTTTAAACCATTTATTAAATGAATGTTAACAGTTTCGCTTGAATGAACAAAAATATATTTACAAGTCTGACCTCTATTTTCAAAAAAATTAAGAGTGCCAATATTAGCTCACCTGTTTATAAATTACACTCATACTGAATCAGTATGTTCTGCACACCATACAGATTGCATTACATGATATTTGATAGGAAAAAATATCTAGTAGCAAAGCCTAGTATGCTGCAGAATTTGGGAAATTAAGACTTTTGAGTGTTATATTTTGAAAAATATAATGATTTGACAACTAATAACCACATTAAGGAGGTACTTTTCAAAACCTCTTTCAGATAACCAACCTTAAAAAAATGTGATGTAACGCCTAAACGAGGTCTTGAGAGCCAATGGGGGTAAAATGAAGCGATAACGGAGTAGTGCTGGAATGCAAGGGTGTAGGAAACGGGTGAGCCCCAAGAAACCCCGCCAACCAATGGCATCATATGGCATGATTCCCACTTGTGAAAATTCAGTGTGACCCGGCCGGGGATTGAACCCAGTTTACCTAGGTGGGAGGCGAGCAGTCTTAACCACTCTGCCACCGTGGCCCCTACATAATATGAAGTTTGAATACTTAGGGAGTGAAAAATATGGCTGCAAGTAAAAAATTATACAATTCTTGTCCATGTCTCCTGCCCAGAGTGTACCATTAAGTATCCAGTATGTCTGACGTACATTTCAAAGTTTCTGACATTCTTAAAAACTGAAAACTAGCCTAGGCATAAAGACTGAAAAAACATTATTTTCCTGTTTCACTACAAAAATTCTTGCAATATTGGGTGTTCCTATTCTAAAACAGTGTGCTGTGCAACTATAAAGTAGTACCTTTAAACTTTGTTCTTTGGGTTACAAATGTACTATAAAGAGAAATGATGTGTTAAGTGCAGGCAGCATCATAAAAACAAACCAGTAAATCAAGCATGTGAAAGATAAAAGGTATGCATGGGCCTAAAATTGCACTATTTATGACCATTACATTTATGCAAATAAGTGTAACTTGTGGCTTCCAGCATCCATCAACTTCTCCTACTTATTTAAGGACTTTTGTGTGGTTTCATTACAATTTTCATGAGTAGGTAAGATCACAAAGGCACTCCACCACACATTCAAAATTATTAGAGAGTGACCGTCCGTAATTTATAATGGACACTAACCCAGAGGTCTGTTGCTCTGCAAGTAAATTTCTTTACTGCAAGTGTTTTTAATTTCCTACATTTTTCATGCCTGAAGTGAACAAATACTGCTAATTGGGTTTCAAAAAGACACCATACCAGCACAAATGTTTTGTGAGAAATTACAAATTCAGAAGTGAATACAAGTAACTCCTTTTAAGTCAACAAACTACACAGTAAAAAGATTACATTTTTTTTTTTTATTGCAGGAGTTACAAACATCATAAAAGTTGCTTTAGTGGTGCTAGAAGAAGAAGACTTTTGGGCACTACATAGAAATATAATGTTCTACAGCAGCCACCATCTATGTAATATTTTTAAAAAACAATGCATTTGACTATAAACTAACTTACCGAAATGAGCTTTCTCCACCAGAGGATCCACATTGTAGATACGAATTCCGCTTTCCATGCAACATGAGAAACATCCTGCAATAAGAAATAATGCAGTAACTATACACGAATATTTCAAAATCAACAAGAGCCAAAAGATTAATCACTGTTGCAAATTATTACCATAGAGAAGAACTACACTTTGTTGGGTGTACTTGTAGAGTGTTGTATTTTTTTTAGTACTGTATTTAAATACTTGTGATAATAAGTGTGTGAAAAAAGTGACGAATATAAAAGATATTTTGTTTTAGAGAAATATACAATTTTAATGAGATAAAGGTAACTTATGAACCGTGGTGATATTTCTCTTTGCTCGCTAACTATAGACTATGTGTATACAACATATAGCGTGAGAAATATTTCCTTCTTTAATAAGAATTAACGTTTTCAGCGGAGAAGGTGTTGGGTTTGAATCCGACGATAGTACTTTCAGAGCTTATAGGTAACACATTACCATTCCAAACAACATAGGACACTTTAACATCAACCTTAAAGACAAGACAAAGAACACTACACATTTATTATAATTTGTATGAACAAATAAATCATAGGAGAAAAATATAACTACTAACAGAATTACACAAATATGTACTCGATTCTCAAAAAAATAGTGATTTTATCTAAAAAAAAAATTTGAATGATGCAGTAAAGAAAATATTATTCCAGAAATTGCCTCATAATTTAACTGAGAAAATTTCTGAATTTTTAATATCTCAGTGAATGCTGTCATGAAAAGAAGATTAATGAAAATTATCAGAATTTCCAAAGAAAATTATTTTCCAGATCACCTCAATAAAACTGCTCAGGATAATAAAATTAATTAGGTGAAAATAAAAGTTCTTCTTTCACTTGCATGATTATCACAAATAGTTTAAAATTTGGTAAAACTGTTTTTGCATGGCTAAAGCTTTGAGAATCTATACTGCTGGCTTCTGGTACTGTCCGATAAAACTTAACAGCCCTTTTATGAAAAATAGTTAGAGAAATTTGATAAGATTGCAAAATTCAAAAAATTATTCCAATATAAGTATTTCCCAATAAACATTCAAAACTAAGCACATGGAAAACATTCCTTATTACGTAACCTTAAGATCTTCTTTACCCAACAAAGCCCATACTCATATGCTAGGTTTGAAGTAGAGACGACACCAACTCAAATTCAGCATTTAAATAACTAAAAGCCAGCATTTTGAGCTTCTTGTTATACATGCCTCACTCAGTTAACACAGACGAGCCTCTCTGTACACTTCCCTAGCTTACGATGGGCAGTCATCACTAAATTAATCTCAAATATTAATAAGAGCAAAAATACAAATGACTGCACTACATAGCTGTTGATTTAGAGTCCCCAGGATTCACACAGGGCTGCTATCACAATGGATGGTATCTAAGATAAACTCATTTCCTGATACGAAATTCCCGTAAATTAAACAGTCTTTAAACTCATTCCACACTGGCAAGGCTGTGGTGATAACATACATACTTCATGCAGGGAGAAAACTAAATTAAAATGTAATTTCACAAATGACACAAGTCCATTCGAACGTAGAAATTAATTAGTACAAATGTCAAAATTAATAAATACTAAAATCATTAAAAATAAAATAAAATTAGAATTTTGATGTGATGTTCTGAAAATACATTTCTAACAAATTCTCAGGGTAGGCTGTAAACATTTACTTTTAAAATTGTAAACAATAATCCAGCTCAAAAATAAACTAACAAAATAAATAAATTCTAATTGCTGGTATCTCTACAGCACCTGAAAAAGTAACCAAATACTAAATGCTAGTACGAAACTGGATAGCAAAACTTCCCTCACCTTTGCCGATCACAATTTTCAAAGAATTTAATGTAGTGCCCAAATTACTGTTCTAAAAACTTTCTCAAGACATTCTTTAAGATAATTATCAAAATCAAAATCTTTTTATTAGTTTTCCTCCTTATACACAATGTAGGTATAGTTAATTTTGGTGCCAAAAATACCTGGTTAAAGAAGGAATGTTTACTATGATAAATAATAAATTTAAGAAGACTGTCACAAACAACCTATCTATTCCATGACAATGCCAATTATATAATATCAATGACACGCCCACCTCGAACATTGGTGGTTTCAAAACTAACTATCTAAAATATATGGTTAAAGCTCTTGTAACTGGTTGATATCATTCAATCAGGTTGTGCCTTGTAATCTGGCAGACATAAACCACATAGTACAAGATAATTTTGATTTTCTATTATATACTTTAATACTGCTTTCAATTTATAAACTATTATATTTTTATTTACAATAGTTGCTGCCAACTGATTTCATGCATGTCCTATTAATAGCTGCTGCCCTCCACAAAAATTAGTGACATACGTTAACTTATATGTAAACGTCCAGAATTAATTGTGATCCCTCTACGTTATCTCTCAACAGAGAAGTTCTCAATAAAAACATCACAGACAACAAAGACTATATAGTAATATCTCAATAAACTCCCTTTTTTGACTGACTGTAATGTTAATGGCATGTTCTCAATTATAACTACACATTCTCAAAGGAAAAGGGCTGTAAAGTACCATTTTCATATTTGCCCATCTGATATTTCCATGTTTGGTTTGTCAGAACACATGTACCAAAAGATTTTCACACAATAATAATTTTCATTTTACATATTGCTCAAGTTTAGAGACACAAGAAACTTGTAAGCATTTTTAAAGCCAAAGTATCTTCTAAAACACTGTAGCATCCTGATCCTTCTAAGATCGGACAATTCATTTTTAACTCTGCTTGACCTTTGGAGACCAATCCTAAAGGTTCAGTCTGTAGTATTTCTCCAACCTGTCTGCCACTCATATTCTTGGATCAAAAGTGTTGGTTAGTGGTCTGGCATCATGATCTTTACCACCGAGGGCTGAACCAGTAGGGCAATCAAATAAGAACAGAATATCTTTTCATTCCAATTCAGTGAGGGAAGTCTCAGAAAAGGGATACAGTGATTCTGTCCCGGAATAATCAGAAGAGGCCGCGTGCCTTTGCAAAGTCATCATCCAGGAGTGATGCAGGATTGAACCTGGTTTGTGCCCTTTGCTGAAGAAGCAGCCACCTCACCTGAGTGCACTGCATCTGTTACTCCAGGTATGCTCACCACCAGTCTGCATGCACCTCCTCCCTGTTGACAGACTGGAGGCAAGCTTGACAAAGCTCCTCCCAGGTTCTACAGGATGAGTGCTGGCAATCCGGCATACGAGGAGGAAAGTTCTTACTGCTGCAACGCTGGCGCCGTCATCATGCTACTTGCTGGTCATGCGCCTCAGTCCAGCGGTTGTCACTCAATACCCTCCCTCTTTTCCCTCTCCTTGACCTGGGGCAAGCTTTTATATGCTATTGCAAAGCTGACTTAAATTACTTCTGATCATCTCCTCCATGGTAACACTTAAATTGTTTGCTATGCTGTGATATGCATTGTGCTCGATGATTTATCAACATGATATTGTAATACCATTGATTTACTATGTTAAACTCAATATTACAAATGTGGTACTGCTTCTAGAACGATGCCGGAGCTTGTCAACGGTGAGTCACTGCAGTGGATTTAATATAATAATGTATTGGTTTAGGTAGATTTTGGTAATTGTGTGGCATAGACTTTCAGGTTTGGGCTTGCAGTATTTTTGTGTTTGTCAAAATTTGGTTTCAGCCAGCCATTTTAAATTCCTTTTAGACTAACGTAATGCTTGGATACTGCTTGGTTCATATTGTTTGGTGTCACCTTGGCTTGTGTTTACAACCGTAGTAATCCAGGTCAAATGAGTCTACACTACTGCAGTGCCTTGTTCGTTGGTGCTAGGAATTTTTTCAAACGTTAATGAATGTGGTACATGTTTTCCTTTTAAATTAACAGAGCTTTGTTAGAGCTTCAGTCTACATTGACAATCCTCATTTTTAATTCAGCTTTTTAAATTCTTTTTAACGTGTTTATTTTAGCTGTCAGGGGCCTTGATTGGGTACAATGTATCGCCCCCTGATGCAATGTAATACTCCAGTTTAGCAACAAAAATTCTAGTCTATTGAACTATTTGGGTATTTGGGCCCGAGTAAATTATGGTTGAGTGGAGTACAAATTGAAATTCATTAATCAAGTAAATGAACAGCTGGCTTTATAGTGTGATGTTGATTGGTTTATGTAAAGTTTTAAATTGTTTGATTCAGGTCCTAAATATATTACTTAACTGTGATAAAGCATTGGCATGATGTTACAGAACTTAATATTGTAAATGTGGTTTCATGATATATTTTATGTGGACTATGCATGTCCAGAATTGTTACTTAATGCACTTTAATTTCTTTGAAGTTGTTAACGTATGCTAAGATTATCTACATATGTAATATTGAGCTATTGTTTGTAGCTGAGATTCAAGATACTATAATGCATTAATTGTTTAATAAACCATTTGCTTTCATTACGTGTTTTAGTGCAGCGCATTTAGGTTTTAACCTGGACAAAATTATTAACAAAACGAAATCTTTTGAAATGCATTTGGCACCATCCCCTCATTTTCTGAAAATTCTCAAAGTTTCTCACTTCAGCAAAATCTGCCATCTCGGAAAAAACCCCGGCCAAAGCAGGCTTTTACTCAAAAATTTATATCTCCACAACGGAAAACTCGTAGAAAGGCCCAACTTGTGCCATTATTTTCTATTTTGATAGTTATACACAGAAAAATATTTTCTTTTACCTTCCAACAAGATAAACATATTGATAAACTCATTTTTGTGGCGAAAACATGGTTCTTCAAAACAAAAAAAAAAAATCAACTTTATAATCTTACAGTTGTGCTATGCAAACTGTGTTGAGCTGCAAACTGTAATTACCATAATAAATAAAATAAGTTATTATCTGAAGTCATCTACATTTAAACAATGAGATGACTAACCAAATTTCATTTTCGCACTAAAATAAATTGAAATACATTTTACTAATTACATTTCACACAGAAATGCTGTAAAAATAAACATTTTCCTCAATACAAATTTTACAGTACCACAACAAAGTGTACACACAAAGAAAATTATCTGTTTCATGGGTAAAGTGCAGGATCATCGTTCGAATTCTGTATATCACTGATACCATTATCTTCCTCTATCTGCGACAAGCGATTTATGCATTCGAAGCCAGAGCAGTAGCCCACACATATTAGTACACTTCAAACAGTTTCTTAAACATTCAAAGGTTCAGCGGTCACAACCAGTTTTGCAGATGCACAATACCAAGCATAACAGATTTTGTGGCGCCAGTTCTAACAATGTTGGTATCAGGGAGTATTGGCCATTTTCAAACTTCCAACCCCAAACAGTAGTCTCCATCGCCCAGTGTTTCCATTCTTGTACCTGATGGAAAACACAAAATGAACGCTGTTTAGTAGCTTCATGTGTTAGAGGTAAGACTGACATTATAAAGGTACCATCAATTTTTTGCTTATCTACAGTTTTAAGGTACAGCTGGTAGCGTAGCTTATTTATATTTTCTGAAGGTTTCCCACCATAAATAACTCACATAAATGCTCCTCCAGCTTCAGCGACCTCTTGCGGGAAGAAGAGTTGTCACTGAAAACAGCCACCTTATTCCTCAATGATTCGTCACGTTCCAGTTTTACAAATGGCAGTGATTTACCTTTGCCATGCAGAGACGAAGTGGTATTGCACCCAGTAAAGGCATGTATAAACAACATGTACTACTCCATTGAACCCAACACCACTTGAAGTTGTGTTATGTTGAACACTTTCCTGGTTCTTTTGCATTTACTAGGTATTAACATATACATATTTTATTCATATTGTGCAACAAGTAGTCCAAGTAAATCAGTCTCTTCTTCTATAAATATTGATGTTTATTCCAAGCTTACCATTTGACACTGCATTCAAAACAAGTAAGGTATCAGCATCTGCCTCAGCTTGGAGAACATGAACTCCTGATTTCCGTAGATGTGTTGAAAGTAAAGATATGAGTTGTGTTTTATTGCTAACATTAGAAAAAAGCATATCTGAAAGCAACACCGTGAAAGAGTTTATCATCACAAGTACTTCAGAAGAGCACCCACGTCGAAAACGTTCATGGTCTTTAGTTGAAGGTTTCCCATATCCATCGAACACAACAGTCACATCAGATTATATATATATCTGCTAGTTACGTAAGAAACATATTTACTCACTATTTTTCCATGTTTCATGGCGTTGCCCAAGAACATAAATGCAACAAATATTCACCATCTATAACATATGCAATGTTCTCTGATTCGTTTGGCAAATCAGAACTTGGTTTGGGGTGGTTTTCAAGAACAGGCAATAATGCAGGTTTACCAGAGTCTTTTTTCATATTGCAGTTTTCAAACAGAACTGGTGGCCAAGCAGAAAGTTCGTAACGGAGGTTTTCTGCGAGCTCTTCATCTGATCACACCACGCACAACATGCGATGGAAAAGCTGAGTTGAATTAACTTCAACAAAATGTTCTCTGACCTGGATACCTTTGGCGGCTTTCGAAAGTGTTGTCACAACATCTTTTCTCTTCAAATTTATGACACTGAATGGCTTTTCAACCATTGCTTTCATTGCGCTGATTCCTGCATCTTTTGCAGAATCACAGTTTACTGCTGATGATGCTATCAAGCCATTAGTAACATAAACCAATGAAGGCGATCCTGTTTGGAATGGGTTGTGAAACTTCAACCAATCTTGCAATCCGAGTGCGCCATTCTTATCTCTTGTCTTGCGTGACGCTCTGAGTTCCACATGTTGATAGGTTGTAGCAGACTATATTCCGGCCACCTTTTCAAGTGCAGCAACCACTTTAACAGTTGCAAGCATAGCCTTGATCCATTTAGACAAATTGGGGCTTGATAAAACTCTTCCATGTGTTAGTCCTTGTGTGGACTTTATTGAACGCATTAAATATTGTTCAATTATCATGTCAGTCCAGGTTCCAGACCAAAACTTGTCACTTCTCCTTATTGTAAAATGTGATTGCCAGACAAATTGTTCCAACTCTTCTGTAGGTAAAGAGTTGCATAAGCTAAGTATTCGTTGTAAGTAAATATGTGCCATTTTGGCATAGTTCAAGTGTCCAGAAGCTTGGAAATAAGGAAGCATACTTTGGACACATAATAGGTGCAGGGTCCAGTCTCCAACACACTCAGCTCTAACATACAAAAGAACAATTTCTACCATTTCAATGTATTGAGCCCATAGCTTAGCAGTGCGACTTGCAACTGACAACTCTTCAATCTCCGAATCAATGAGTTGAATAACCGTCTATACAGCTCTACATTCAGTAACATGTTCAGGGAGTAGACTGCCCTCCAATATGTCACAAAAAATATCTTCCCGGATGTGTATACTGTTTTGTTCTGTACACATTTTAAATAATATTCTTAATAATGCTTCTTGAGTCAGAATATGAGCTCTCATAGCCCTGGAGTACTGCCTACCGCTAAGCATATGAACCACAGTGTTCTTTGCGTATATGGTATTCCACATATCTTCAGGTCAGCAACCACCCATGATTTTGCCTATTGCTCCAAGGAAGGGCATTAGAAGATGAAATTCTCCAATTCTAATTTCAACACATGACAAAACACTATCAGGAGGTGCTGCCAACAGAATATCAAACGCCTTGTTACAAAATAGTTGATCAAAAGTAACAAATACATTTTTTACTGAAGATTTTCACTTTCTTTGGCAGCATACACCAAAACAGTGTATATGGTAGACTGATTGTTTGGGTCATAATTTATGAAAGTTAGTAATACTAACGCAGACTTGTCATGAGATAAATGTTTGTGCACAGCCTCCATGAAACTATTCCAACTAGGTTTACTTACAGTTGAAGAGTCTGATGTAAATACTACAGCCCAGAGCACATCTAAAAGTTTCGTGTTTTGGACACTTTCAGGTTCCAACTGTACACTTAAATTAGTTAGAACAGTTGCTGTAATTTGAGAAAGTCTGACAACAGATGACTGCTTATACCAAACCATTGGTAAGTAGGCTAATGATCCTACTGCAGACATAGCTGTTGCAGGTATATTTCTGGGAACTGGATTTTGGTTTTTACAGTGTAGAATGTGGAGTGACAGTTTGTACACCACCCATTATATGAAACGAACCATAACTATCAAGAGTTTGTATATCATAATCAGCATTATCAAATATGTACTGAACATATGTCAGTTTTTCAATACATGTTGATGAGCTCAATGTAGCAGAAGCCTCGTACTTCAATGTCTCTTTATAAGTGCTGTAGACATCCAAATTCTGTAAAATGTCTATTAACAACTTTGATCCTAATTGTCTATGCACAATCCTATTTCTTTCATCTGTTTGATCATTTTCCTTTTCTTCATATCATTTTACCATTAATATTTTAACTTTGTGCCCAGAGAAACAAACAACATAACTACGTCCCGGTATTTCTGTAAATACAACAGAATCGCTGTAAAACTTTTAATTTTCTTTTCAAGTGTTATTAAGAATAAGGATTAGTTGTTGAATCCAATTGTTTCATAACATCCGTCAAGCCCACTGAAGGAAAACTTACATTCCTCGTTTTCTTCTATGCAATCACACAATTTTATAAACTATTTGTTAATACCATTATGAATGGGGCAACCTGCACATTTGCTAACCGTTCCTGGGATTTTTAAGTCAGGGTGTAAAAAATACTAATGAAAATTGCAATGGCAACGCCCTTCGGCTGCCACTATGTCTATAACCCCACTTAATCGTACGGTTACTCCCCTACCCAGTCATCATCCCTCACAATATCATGCAATCTTATTGTTTCTAATATTCATAATGTCCTAACTTTACTAATGTTTTGATTCAGGTTTTTTGAGTGAAAGGTAGCAATCTCTCCACAAAATAAACAATTATTCTTGAAATTAAAACTGTCTTGACCTTAGTGATATGGCTGCACATTGTGTAGTTTCATCTTTCTTCACTGGCGGATGCAGAGTATAGTTATTCCAGCACTGTTCATGGACGTACAACACTTCACTTTCAACACGTTTGTAAACATTGTCTTCTTTGATACGGCTATATTCTTTAATTTCTTCAATACCTTTATATCTCCATCACCTCCACAGCAAATTACACATTCGATCAATGGCAAAAATTAATTACGATCACATCTGAAATAATAGTAGTTACCCGACGTACATAATGTGACTACCAAAGGCCAACAATGCGGCAAGCAAGTCGCGGCAGGGGACTGAGTTATTACCGTCTAAACCCTCCGTCGCCTGCCTACCTGTTTCGACAATGTTCCACTTCACCCTAAACTTCCCAATACAACTTCATACTTCACGCAAAACATCACGTACACGAAATACAGTTATTATTATTACTAATATTAAGGCATGTAAATTTCTTTTTACACACAGCAAATTATAAGTCTTTCACTTAAAAGCACTGAACTACTACTTACTGTATTTTTATTTTATAATTAATTTAAGTTTTTACAATTCAACGACGTATTTTGAAAAGTACATTACAATTTATTTCATGAATTATCTATCAAATACATAGTCTTTATTACTAAGAAATATAACTCCCACATGCAGAAATGAGTAATGATTCAAATGTTATGTATTCAAATGATACATCAATAGATGAAAAAACCACTCCTAAAGTACACATAATTTACAATATTATCTCATTTTTCAATTAAAATAAAAACCTTAATATTAGGAAAGACAGAGTAAATTTAAATTATATTGAAAATAAGTTGAATTCAAAGTCCGGCCGGCTACCGGAGCTGCGGCGCACCCGGGGTGACGGCTGACACAAAAAGATGCATGTTTATTGCTTGTTTTGGCAGTTCGTTTTTCATGTACGTACAAAAGTAATACATGAATCTGGTACGCTTTTAACAGCTCTACAACTTTTGTTTTAGAAGAAAACTTGTAAAACAATAGCAAAACTGCAAGATTATAAAGTTTTTTTTTTTGTTTTGAAGAACCAGGTTTTCACCAAAAAAAAACGAGTTTATCAATATGTTTATCTTGTTGGAAGGTAAAAAAATATTTTTGTTCATGTATAACAGTCAAAATAGAAGAGAATGGCACAAGTTGGGCCTTTCTACAAGTTTTCATTTTGGAGATATAAATTTTTGAGTAAAAGCCTGCTTTGGCAGATGTTTTTCCAAGATGGCGGATTTTTGCTGAAGTGGGGAAACTCTGGGAATTTTCAGAAAATGGCGAGGGGACGGTGCCCAACACATTCCAAAATGTTTTGTTTTGTTAATAATTTTGCCCAGGTTAAGCACATTTTTTGTTTAATTGCAATGCACTATTTGTATTGCTTGTGCTATGGCACACTGCTAGAAAGAACTATTACCATGGGTGCTGTTTATTCAATGGATGTTCCTGGCCACCACTTCCATGGTATACTCAATATACGGAGAACGCCTACCATCCTATCCTTAAAACAGTGTAATGATTGTGCCTGGTACTTCAGCTCACGTCTATCTGCTACTCCTGGCTGGACCTAGCAACTTACTACTGTGTCTTCCTTCTCTTGGGTGCACCAAGGGAAAGACCTTACAGGATGAACAGAAAGAGAGACTCCCCAACCCTAGCAACTCACCCTGCTTATTTAGGCAGCTTGTGGGAGGACTCTCAGGGTGTCTGTGGAACCAATCCTTTGCCAATCGCAGCTAGCAGGAGGGCTATCACGGCTCATATCCGCTTCCTGTCGCAGGCCAAGATCACCATATCCCCTCAGCACTGATGCATGAGGGGACAGCGACTACTATTACCATATTCCTTTATGGGCTTAGACCATTTCACAAGTGTTACACCTGGTTGCACCATCATGGTTCGAAACTCGATCCGAGATCGGATCTAAGATTGACACAGAAAAATGCTGCACCATTCGAGTTCAGAACTGGACATCGAGATAAAGTTAATTTCGAACCGAGATCAGCAGCCATCGTCGACAAATGTAGTTTGAAAATATGACAACAGATAGAACTGAATATTATTCAGTAAAATTTGTACAACAAAATTCACTTAAAACAGATAAAACATCGCACATCTAGTACTATCTATAGTGAAAAATATATCTACTTCCATGACGTTATATATTACGAACCAATAGCAAAATTCGTCTCATACTAAATCTCAACCCCTCACTTTGAAACCAAGATCGACGAATCAGAGATCCAGAGTCATGAAATTTCGTTGGTGCAACACTTTTACGTTGAAATCAAGATCAAACTGGATCATGGTTCGGAAATATGATCATTCAATCTCAGATTGGGGAAGATGTTAGTGTAACCGGGGATTATAGTGGTTCTCATCGGCCCATAAAAATGGTAAAGTAGTTTCAAACACACACAACAACCAATAATGAAATAAAATTTTCTGAAGTGCACAGCATTCATTCAGACTCCAACACAAAACCTATCTGACCTTACCTTATTACAATAAACATTACAGATTATTACAAAATTACCTCATATACACACAATTAATATTATATTGTAGCTTCATAAATTTCTCAGCATAGCTTAACAATTAGGCATACCATTAATTTTTTTTCATGTCCCATAAGTAAAAAAAAAAAACCATATTAAAATTTTTCCATTAAACAGTTTTTATTGTGTAATAAACACACTGATTTTGCATTCCCATCATAACTTTCTTTGCACCCTCCGAAGAACTGTAACATTTCCCTTTTATTACTTCTCACACCCTGGAAATTCCAGTCTCTTACTCTCGTCACATCTGGCCACCTAACAAATGTCTGAACAATGCCCGGAATACTTTTTTTCTTATTTTTCCGAACTGAGGGAGTCCACTGACGCTTGACAAACATTATTTGGTTCTGCCGCCCAAGGCACTCAGCCCTGTTATAAAGAACGGGCCTATGGTCTTCTAGCATTCTGTTGCTTCACCCTTTCGTCAATAGAAACCAACTGACCCTCCCCTCAGCCTCAAAGACTGTCTTACCGCTGCGCTGTACTCTTTTCTGCTCGCATAGATGCCACCCTTCGAAAGCCCAGCTGAGCACATGATGTACCCATTGTTTCGACTTAATTACCCTCCTACCCTTCACATGACTAGCTGTTCTTCTTATCTCTGCTTTTGCCCCTACTCTGTCTACTTTGTCTTCAAGTCAATGAATTATTAATTGTGCCTTATTTACTTTTGTCCATAACAGTTCATACGCTACAGCCTCTTTTCCTACCATGCACGTGGCTACTTGTGAATCCACCATCTCTGTAACAAGATTTAGTTTTGTTTGCAGTTATTCGCCTCTAACTTCCCACACCACACCTCCTCTTTCTCCATGCCTGTGACCTTAGATATCCACTTTCTCTCACAACAATGTACATCTCATAGCAACTCAGCTCTGCCATTAGGCTCACCTCTTACTACTCCTACTGTACGCACTTTATCGTCTGTCCCAGTAGCTTACCCCTTAGTCAAATACACTAATTTCTGACCTGATTCTTCTTCCATTAGCTAAATTCGTGTTTGCGAGACTACAATTCGAATTAATTCACTTGTGTGCCTTAAACACCTAGAACTGACTGCTTAGCGCAGACTGCAGAAAAGATACTCCAGTTCACTCTAGGTTGATTGTCTCGAGCAATGAAGGTTTCCCAAACATCTGTATTCTCGCTTACCTTGAATCTATTTTCCTCAAAGTCCTTATTAGGTATGTTCTAGCATGCAAGGTGACCAGATATGTGTGCACTATACTACAAATACACTACTGATGTGTACTATTCTTATCACCCTGTCCATGTTTCTGCTGCTGCTCTGGCCATGATAAAAACAGCTTGTCGGTGTTGACAACGTATAAGAAGCTGTAGATCTGTCTCTATCAGTGAGGATGCTTAGCTGAACATTGCGCAGCCAGACGTGAAGCTGTTGTGACTCCATGTTACCTTCTGCTGCCGCAGCTGATATACCCTTGCACTGCAGTGGTTTCCTATTGCCTGCAGCTGATGTGATATTCGACCCTCACTACCCAAGGTATTGTTATTGACTTTTCTGCCATCTCCTTGGTGATGTCCGCACACTCATCTCAGCACGCATGGGAAGATATGACGTAGTTTATAAAGTTTGTTTCCAGCACAATCTGTTTCCCGTAGATAAGAGCGAGATTTCATTCATGGTGCATGGTTACAAAGCTCTTGGATGTCAATATTGTCTATTAATTATTGCAATGTCTAGTATTTGGAAGTACTGTGCCCCTGCTAGCTCATACATTTGAATAGTCAATAACAGGCAATAGTTTATTTTTTATTTTTTAACTGTTCTGTATTGGCTCATTACAACAAACCCACGGAACATGACAGGATATGCTGAAATCTTAAATTACACTTTTGCTAATTATCTACGGCCCCAATTTGCGATAGCCACTCACTTCTCGATGGTGTACTGTGCCGTTGTCCACTCTATCGTCGCAACAAATATTTAATTGACCTAACATGTAATACTGCAGCCCTCAGGCTCCTCGGAGACACCCGCACTACTATATTCAGTGCATACTGCAAAAATTTCATCTACGCTGCTAACAAAAAAACCTCCAAACCCCTCTTTAGAACAGAAATATTGCCTCCCCCTCTCCAGGGCAAAGCAAAGCGCCCTCCTTACATTACATAACTTACTTGTTCAGTGCTCTGCTAATGTTACATCGGCCTGCTAGTACTCAATATGGCTTTGTTGCCATCTAATTTAAGTTACAATAAAAATGCTAATGTTCTATTAAACCATACTGTTTACACTTAAATAATGTATTTCCTGTTAATTAGGCCCATTAGAACTATTTTGTAAAATCCCTCCACAGCAGCTGGCTGGGAGCAACAAGAGAGGAGGTGCAGACATGTGTGCAGCAAGAATTGTTTGATAAGAGTTTCTCGATAAATATGAGAATCTTATAATTTAAACCCTTAATACAATATGAAAAATAATGCAATATTCTGACAGATAGTGAAATGACAATTAAAAAGATACCAAACAAGCACTTAAAATGGATGTTATAAATTAAGTTACCTGCCATACATTTAAATTAAAGGTATTAAATCAAAGTAAGGTCATCACACGTTATTCAACAATTACAAGCTCAATTTAATAGCAAATGCTGTTAAAATTTGTGGAACTGTTCTGCTACACTTTAGGCCTACCTTTCAACAATCTCACAGGGAGAAATTGGACCAGAAGATCTGACAAACCTTGCTGGCCACAGTCCCATCAAGATGACACAATTAGGGGAACATAATAATTTGAGCCATCTTCATATTGGAGGCGTGATACATCACACCATCCTGTTGCAAGTAACAGGTAGTGAGTTCCTTATTATCCCGTTGCTTCATACAACTGATAGTTGTCATGACCTTCTACAGGATTAAAACTCAAATGTTGATTTTTCACGTGCGACTTCACGCATGGAATGCCACAAAGTGATGTTATGTGATATCTTTTGTTGACTATGGTTTGTATGTTTTGAGTGCATAAAATGTTATGACGTGTGACAATGCTTAGACAATGAAATATTACCCTTTTAACCACAGAACACTTTCTTATTGTAGTTGGGTACTTTGCCTATTTTAATACACTGAGTGACAAGTTTATGGAGACAACTTCATCTGCCAAACACACAATCAATAGAGCTATGCAACTGGTGTGAGTCCCTATTTTCACACCAGGACTTGGGACATGACCATTGTGAAATAGCTTTAAAAGAATGTGGATTCAGTGAAATAAGATTCAGATGTGTAAACAATAAAAAATCTTCAGAATGGTTTCAAGTGTGTTTCCATTGTGATTGGTTTCAGCATTTGTATTCAACATTACGGTAAACTTGTGGGCGATCTCTATACCTTTTCGCCTGACACACAAAGTGTAATGGGGACAAGATACTGTCAAATAACACTGAATAATCTGAAACTCCTGAGTAATATTTTATTATTCAGAATTCCTTTTAAAAGTCATGTTTCACAACACACTGCAATGTATTTCATTCAAACAAGCCTGTCACCTGTACTGCACAGACATTCTAAATGCACTGTTCAAAACGGATTGTAATTTAAAATCAACTGTTTTATGCCATTTTGTCTGCGGTAGAGAAAAATGTTCATGAGTCTCTCTCAAGGGCTCACTAATGGGTGATAAAAATATACCTGTTTGCAGTTACATTACTACAAATATTTTGCTTATTTTCAGTAATTAATGTGCATGGTATTTCAAAATGTCTTGGTATTGTTTTACATATACAACAACCATAAATTTTATTTATAACAAAACATGTGACACTGCAATGATCAAGTGACCTATAACTTGTATCCTTAAGACCTGGATACCTGCCAGAGTCTTTCTGTAACAGACATTTTGGGGTGGCTTTGACTTTTCAACTTGATAATTAAATTTATGGCCCAGACTCTTCTTCAATATGTCTGGCCTACATGACACCTCGTTAACATTAAGTGGCAACACATTTTACACTTCTTCACAAATATTTTCCTAACATTTCGCTTGTTTGAAGACGGCCCTTCCTTGGCACGTCCTACAGTCTTAAAGCCATTACTCCGAGAGACTGTTTTCGATAAAGTCAAGAACGAACTCTCCGAACTTTGGCGCTGATCACAGACAGAGCTTCAAAAAGCATATCCCTGAGATTAAGATACACAGGCTCGCATACAAAATTACGCTGCTCTGATCAGCTGATTAGGTCCAACGACCTACAAAACTACAACATGAATGCCATCATGGACGTCACACACTCCCTTCTCTATGATTCACAAACATCGTTAAAATATGCATGCACTGATCAACAGGCAAATAAAAGTAAAATTACAATTTTGTTTACATACAACTAATGAGAGAAAAAAAAATTTTCTTTTGCTTCAACACAACTCAACATCAGAGTACATGTTAGAATTTTGCCGTGTATGAAATTTAAAATTAATTTCTGCCTTCGTATGACATTTTAACATGGGGGGTGAAATAGAAAAGTAACAAAAATAATAAACATTGTAACATTCGTAACACTTCCCACATAAATCATCATAACATTAGCACCTAATCACAACTGTGCTCCTACCTATATACTAGCATACACTATCATTTACAAACATAAAAAGAGGATAATTAAGCACTGAAATGAATAAAATACACATTGTATCACCTTGAAAACATAAATAAATGAAAAATAAGCAATAACAAAGCTTTTAAAAAATCTTGTAAACACATATAAACACAAACATAGAATACCTAAATATTATTGTGACACAAAATAAACATTCGGTAGCATCTCCAGATGCTACATATATTTACTTTTTTAAATTACAGGAAATACATTAAGATGTTATATAATTTTGAGATACAACAAATAAGTTAGGCATAATTATGAAAGAAAGCAATCAAATTCACTGAAATAATGTTGCTAACAATGAAAACTACTTGTCAAATGTTGTTCTGACCATAACGAATAGCAAATTCCCACATGGATGAAGCCAGTTGCAGCACATGCAGCATCTCACAATCACAACTTCCGACTTCTTATAACAGTGCATAACTGCGACACTGGGAACTGGCCCACCAAATCCAGACAGACACCCGACTTAAAAATTAGATAATCCCTCCGCCATATTTCAAATTTCCTGCCTCACCCTAGTTCGCCTCCTGGCCACTAGGTTCACAGTTTCCCAACCACCGCTCAACAGACAGCAGTGTGCCATCGCTCGCCACCTGACGCGGCTGGCCTAAGACACAAAATGTGGCGCAACCGTGCATCCGCATGGAAAACGTGTTCGCCTGACTGTTATTTGTGTGTGTCTATCCACGAGTACAGCCCTGTCAGTAGGTACTTCTTGCATTCTGTCTACTTTTCATAGAGAAATTATTATAAAACAAATCTACGAAAACAAATTTTTGCAACAAATAAGTGTTTTAATTATTTACATGGTCAAACAGAGATGGTTCACAGGTAAACATTAAAGTGCTCCACATGCTAAATAGCATTCGGAGCATAACTTACAAAAGTTTCATCAAATATTTCAACACTGCCATAACTGTAAATTTAAATGCTAATTCAATTACCTTGGCTCAATAATGGTTACCAGTTGCATAAAAATTGTGTCAGATAAAGTGGAAAACGTTAGTACCCATGTGGGAATTACTCAGGATGGATTACCCGAAAAGTATTATTTTCACACTTTTTCCATTACTTATAGTAAACATCATTAAAGTAAGCCATTGAATATAATTCAGTAAACACAATACTTCAGGACAGAAATTACATTTAATGAAAACATGAACTTTAAAAATTTTTTCTTATAATTTAAAAATACTGGCTGGTTAATACTTGGGGCTACCGTTCATTTACCTTGCTAAGTACTGTATTATTTTTTTCAAAGAGCTTTGCTTTCTTTTGTGCGTTTTTTTTTCTTCTCACAACTGTACTGTGGGATCACACTTCTTACAACTGTATAACCCTACCAATCAAGTAGCTATGAGACCTCACGTTAGGAGAACCCTCGTAACAGAGTAGATTTAAATTAGATTTATTCCAGCTCTATTTTTGCTCCCCAGTTCAGTAATAACAGCACTTTATGCCTCAAGATACATAACCTGAATGACAGACTTCTTACACAAAGAATGTTCATAACATTGCAACTATACCTAATGGCAGACACAATATATAATCTGATCAGAAAGAACATTTATAAAATGTTAGTACAAAAAAAACATGTATTGCTGATTTTATTCTACTAACATAGGCTACGTAAATAATAAAATTAACACTCTGTCTAAGAAGTCGTTTAATTTGACAGAATAACCAGTATACAATGTTTGTTTCTAATGTTTTTTTTTTAAATAGAATTAAACAATGATTCTACAGAATAGTAGAACATTCTCTCGGAAAAATAAAGAAGAACATGAGATATCTGGTCAATAAATGGAATTAGAAGGTAGAAAATAAACGAAATAAATTTATAATAAAAAAAACCAGTCAGAAACAAGTATTCACAAAAAAAACATTCAGTGGAAGAAGCACAGCCAAACATATAACAGCTATTTGGTCAGGAAACAAAACTGAGAACATAGAAAATAACGTTTACTTTTAATATAACACGCGATTCTTTGTTTACAAGAGACAACACCAACCTTGATCTTGATTGAACCTCAAATTTATTACTCCTTTCCCACTTGCCATATCTACAAGTAATGCTATGTATTGTCAAGCATGGTAGAATTTGTTTGCTTCCAACAACACACTTTATATTATTCAGGTATCAACAAAGAAACCCGAGGCGACAAGCTGTACAACAATATTACACAACACTACGTCTTCAAGTCTTTTACCACAACAACAATTCGTAAACAATGACCGGAAACTACATCCACAAACAGCTGATTTATCATGGTCAAATTTTCTACTGACCAATCAAAACAAAAGCAATTTCAGACAACATTAAATCTATGTCCACTAACTATTAGCATTATGTTTTATAAATTAAAGTTTTAAGTATTAAAGTAAAGTATTTCAATCAAAAAAATATAACTGATGAACACAAAAGAGACAAATAGTAACCATGACAACATACAGAGCAGGGTTCCGTTAATCGATTGCACGAGAACGTTGTTCCGTAATTTTCAACGAGCTCATCAGTGTACATTGTCATGGCATTTGCTGACGAAATATAACGAACAAATATTCATTATAAAATAGCGAAAATACTTGTTCACATCAAGACACAATGTTGCCTTCGACCTACAGACTCCCATATCACATGAATGTTCATTAATACATTTATATGGAAATACAGATTTGTACTAAAAATCTGTTTGAAAGTATTATTATCACGTCTAGTAAAATTCTGCTTTCAGAGAAGGCGTTTGATTGACACAGAAATTCGAAAGGCCTTGCTATAGCCACCATCGTGCGAGACGAAACGAAGACTTGCAGGTTTGGTAAATGTTCGAATACAACTATGCCATAAACACTGCAAAAAAAACTCGAAATTAATGATAGAAAACATATACATTAGCTGTTTTTTTTTTTTTTTTTTTTTTTTAACGAAACGCATTGTAAAGACTTGTGATGTAGTTATAAAAACTTTATAAAACTACAAAAACCCTTATAAAATTCAATACCGTAAAGTATTTCAAATAATTCAAAAATACATATGTAGCTCGTTCGAGTATAATGCTGTGTTAAGTAGTATATTTGGGTCATCTTTTTTGAGTTTGTAACACTGATTTCAGTAGGGGAATTTTTTACACACAGGAATGTGTTCACTCGTTTACATATTTATCATTCCAGTGCATTAGTGCTCATTTCTCGAGATGGTTGTCTGATAGGGTTAGTGGGGGGTCGGTGCTGCCCTACTCTGCCCTGGTACCATGCACTATGATACACTATCCGACGCATGATGTGCCAGACGGGCTTGGGAAGGGCAGGACGCTGTCCTATATTAAATAATACCCCCAGCCCCAAACCCTTATGGAGACTGTCTGCATACAGTCGCCCCATGCACCGCATAGGTGTGGCGCCAGCCCACTGCATCTCGGTCACAGAATTATGTTCCCTTGTTGCTGGTGCCGTGCTCTCTGGTACTTCTGCTGCTGTCATGTGGTTGGCCAGCTTCCTGGCGAAACGTGGTGGTCTCACAGCAGGCTAGGCATGCCCGTGCACATGTCTTGTGTAGCTGCTTTGAATGACAGGGTGGTGAACTGGCTGCATTGTTGTACTCACCATCACCACTAGCTTTGCTGGTTGACTTCCGGCTGGCAGCGACCTGGGCTGGTGGATGAAGAGGGGAGTGATCACCCTGCAATGTCCTCGCCTGTGTCATTGACATCTCTATTCCACTTGCTCCATCCTGGTGCATCACTGTTTCGCCCACAGTGCACGAACCGGTGGGGCTTCCCGGCACCATTGACTGTTCAGTACTGTACCCCTCATTGTCACCTGGTGCTTACGATATGCAAGGGAAGTGGTCACAACTTTCCACACGTATGGTGGACATCACGGCACAAACAGTGCACTTAGCCTCTTGCTCTGATTGCATAGGTTGTGGTGAAGCAACTGCTGTGATGGTGCTGGTGCCATTTGGCACCATTGTGCCCTTGGCGGCACTCTCGGAGCAGTTAGCCCTTAAAGGCATCGATAGGTCAGGCATCTCTGGCTCAAAGTTAAAGTGCAAGCCCAGCACAAAAGTCTTTCTGGGTGACATGTAGACTTGCTGGCCTGGGTGCAGGTTGGGTGGTAACAGCTTGCTGGCTGGAAGCCACTGTTGTACATAGAGGCGCTATTGAATTCGGACATCTTCTCTGCCCCTAACCCTCCACTCATGCAGTGTACCACTAACAGCTGAGAAAAATGCTGCCAACTGCCTGTGGGCAATCGAACTCGCCGGGCAGCATGAGGTTGTGGCCTAGCAGCATTCATAGGTGTCTTGCTGGTGGCAGCATTGACTGTGGCGGAGTATGAAGAGAGAGGTGAGCAGTTGATCAGCCCAGCTGGTATTTTTATCACTAACACATAACTGTAGTTATGCCTTGAGTTCTTGGTTTCGGTGCTCGGTTTAGTTGGTTCATGGGTGATAAATTGATATTTTTAAGTGTCGTACGGCCCAGCTCGTACTCAGTTCCCACCACATTTTGCCTGTAAACTGTGGCCTGTTGTCAGTCAGTAATGTTTGTGGATATCTCCAGTGGTAAAAGAACTTCTCTCTCTCTCTCTCTCTCTCTCTCTCTCTCTCTCTCTCTCTCTCTCTCTCTCTCTCTCAAACACGTCTGCTTTATTGCCTGCGTGCATTTGTACGGGATACGCTTCAACCCACCATGAAAAGTTATCTGTTACTACCATTATGAAGTATTTCCCTTTTGCCATCCTTGGCTATGGAACCAACAAGTCTAGTGTAACAATCTCAAAACGCTCATGTAGCACATATGGTTGTTATTGTTGGAGCCCATGAGCTCGGCAGGCCTTGAAGTGATTACATTGCACCATTGCACACATTTGTGAACACATTGCCAGATGTTGTTAGTTAGTTTGGGCCAATAGAAATGATCGCACATGGTTCGTACAATCTATTCTACACCCATGTGTCCTGCAAACTTGCTATATTGCACATAGTACCAAACCTGCTTCCATGAAGCATGTGGTACAAACATATTCCAGCTGTCTCATGTGGTTGGTAAACACAGCACTACACGCCCATGTACCACTCACCAGCATTTCGGAGCATGTTGGTCACATTGCTCGTAGTGATTATGCATGACACCACAAGTTTGTTGCTCCCACACAATGTAATTCATTAAAAAATGCACTGTGCTGTCACTGCTGTCAGAATGAATGTTATTAGTACTCACCTCTGTTGTTACATCCTATGGGTTGGTGGATGGCAGGCTATCTTCCCACTATGTACATCCTGCACCCCAATGCTCATACAAGGTGAGCAAGATAAGGTGTCTGCTACCTGGTTTTCGCTGCCAGGGATGTGCTCCGTGATGAAAACGTAAGTGAAGAGTGAAGAGAGTGAAGATATTTAGGCAGCTGTTGAAATCGAGCTCTTGATAGGAAATTATTATATTTGTGAATACTTCACACAAACCATCCCAGACACACCTACAATGCTATTCTCATAATGTCTTTCATTATCAGTTGGAATGCCAGGTCAGTCAACCATAAACATCCAGAAATCACACATATCATCGATACATAGCAACATATTATCTTTGGCATCGCTGAAACATAGCTCAAATCACTTCATACATTCACCATCCCAAGATACAAATGCTATTGTTCGGACAGAGTTAATAAGCCCTGTGGAGGTGTCCTGATCCTTATCCGCGATGGCATAACATACTATCCCAAATCCATCGCACCACTCACAGGACTTGAAGCCCAAGCGACCCGAATCACTAGCTTTCATCCAGCCTTCACTTTCGTATTAACCTATATTCCTCCACATGGCCCCTTTCTTACATCCAACATATCACAACTTGCCAAACTGGACTCCAATATAACAATAGCAGGAGATTTCAACAGCCGACATACGAGCTGGGGCTGTCACATCTCCACCTTTCGAGGCAGAGTATTGCTCACATCTGCAAGAAATGCCTACCTGAACATTGCAGCTCCCTCTTCACCCACTTAATGTCACCCTGTTCCACTTTTCAACCATCTATCATCAACTTCTATTCAACTTCATCCATAATTCCACTGTCACATATCAATGCACTCACTCGCCTGGATTCAGACCACCTTCCCGTAACAGTACATCTTAGCTATATGCAGTGCCACCTTCGCTCTGCGTTCGCCCCATTCATCTTCTACAAAGCAAATTGAAAACAGTTCAAAACCCCACTCGACAGTAAAATTGACCTCGCCAAAACCCAGAACTCCAGAGGAACTGGATATAGCCGTGCACTCATTCACTAATCACATCCTTACTTCAGCAGACACTTCCATTCCACACCATCATCCATGCCTAAATGGCACCCCTTTTCCTCATTCACTCCGCACACTCGTTCGCCAACGTGACCGCGCCCACATTCGTTGGCAACGAACGCGTCAGGCAGCTGATCTTGAATACGACCATTTGGTCCACCACACATCTAATTGGGAAATTTACACTTGGCTAGCATGTCAACAACAAAGGAAAATCCAATCGCTTTCACTTACCAACAACACATAATGGCAATTCATTCGCTAATTCCGAGGCACACCACGACTCATCCCTCCCCTCTTACATGCTAGTACCACACGGGAGTCCCCAACCGTTAAAGCCACTGCTTTAGCCGCTCACTTTGCAGACACTTTTCACATTTCTATTCCACCTCCCGGTCACATCGGTCACGAACTCTCTTCACTCATGTTCGAACCTACTACCATTTCAACTCCCGACTGCAAATTTCTCACATCTCCATGAGAAGTTAACATCGCTATCTCCAAAATCAGACACTCGGTATCACAGGGTGCCAACAATGTTGCAGCAAGGCTTGTTCAATCCCTCCCTCGAAAAGCTATTTATTCACATTACGGATCTCATCAACGCCATTCTCATCATGTGTCACTACCCATCCAGCTGGAAACATCCCATCATTGTTCCGATTCCCAAACATGGTGCCAAACCTGAACAAGTCACTTTATATTGTCCAATTGTACTACAATCAGATCTTCCCAAAATCGCAGAGCGCATCATACTGACTAGACTCACACATTCCATTGATCAACTCCACGTACTTTCTGAGACGCAATGTGGAATTCGTAAAAAACACTCTGCACTTCATGCCATCGTGTTTGCTGTTGACCAGATCACCCCTGGTTTCAATAACAAGAACATTCCATTTTCATGTTGCTAGATTTAGCCAAAGCTTTCGATTCAGCTCATCATGCTGCACTAGTAGTAGGGTATAGTTCCTTCTGGCAAAGGATTCCAGGGTACTGGAGCCAGAAGTCGGCCGCCATCTCGAAAATTTCCCTTTTTCCCCAAAATTTCCCTTCTTTCTATCAAATTCGTATGTTTTAAACCAAAAATGTCCTAAAATGTCTCTGTTTTCCATAACAATTTCTCTTTTTTCCCCTAAAAATGGTAGAACCCCTCATGTGCAAAAACAAGGCCCGAAATCCTATTTCAGTCAATTTATGGGACTTCTTTAATACTTGTTGACTATCATTCCAACATATATTTACATGATCTATCATTCAACATTTGTATTTTCACAAGAAAAGCTGTAACCCTAAAAATAAAAATAAAAAATTTAAAAATGTAAGTATTAAGTGTTATATATCACCGGGCTCATCTTCTCAGGGCGCATACGATCATGATGTCATATAGATTATGTAACACAATTTCAGGACCACTATTTTGGATTTAAGAGGTATGCCACTACCTGCTGCCCGGCACCTCTTCCCACACTGCTCCCAAGTCTTTGAGCGTGTATAGACAAGCTCGTGAGGCACTTGGCTGACCGGCCTTGTAAAATCAATCATACATCTAGGAATCGATGCATTAAAAAAATTCTCACTTAGGTACAGGATTCTAACCCACGACATCACAGGTAGGAGTCCTGCATGATAACCACCCACCTACAGAGCGACCATGGACAGCATTGCTGAATGTATTATACTACCCACCAAAGAAAAATAGGATGATATTCCGTCGTATTAATGTATTTATATATTTTTTCAGTCAATGCCCATGTA
Source organism: Dryococelus australis (assembly GCA_029891345.1). Classification (NCBI taxonomy): domain Eukaryota; kingdom Metazoa; phylum Arthropoda; class Insecta; order Phasmatodea; family Phasmatidae; genus Dryococelus; species Dryococelus australis. The sequence goes on from CM057006.1 coordinate 61,768,774, forward strand.
GTTTATGAACACTATATTTTAGACCAGTTTTTGTTCAATTTATTTCAAGCTAAGCAATTCATTATAAGTTCTTGTTACTTTATCAGTCGGGTCTAAATCAGATGTGCTTATGATCACATTAATTGTTTCTAATATATTCGTCTTAAATAATTATGTAGCAGTCTGCGTTGTTTTCGCAAGTTGGCTCATAAACAAGCCATAGGGGTATATGTACAAGAATTAATGCAGGCGAATGAAATTGAGTTTGGAAGTAATATTTCCGATCTTCTATCTTCAAGACTAAAAACCACAACATATAGAAGGTTATGTAGGAATAACTATCCTACTCGAATTTTAATAAATGTATGTGTATGTGAATAAACTAGGTACCATCATATTCTCTTATATCAACACCAGCGAGAAATCAATAAAAGACTTGTTCATTGAATATATATATATAATATACACAGACATACTTCAGACAACAAACAAAAAAAATTGAATCCTTATATTCTCCACCTCATTCACGTAGCATCTTTGCAACAGTGTGCTCACTTTTCACGTAATTAATATAATCTACTTAGGCCTATATGCAGCTCAAGACAGTCTACACAAGCAAGCGTCCAACAGAACCCTTGGCCAGATATTCTTCTTCATGGCAAAGTTTTTTTTTCAAGATCTCTCCAGACCCTGGGATATTATCAACATTGTACAGTGTTTGAGTCTCAGTCTTGAAAGCTCGGCGACTGATAGCTTCATCCAATGGCTGAGGCTTTTCATAGGTACACACCAACCAAATATTATATTTTATGGAACTTTCTCCAACTTCTTCTGTTAATTGATTTATTATCCTTTGCTTGATGTGGTCCAGGTATGTACAAATGTCTTTCATACCTAAATATTATTTTCAATTACATAATCCTTTAAAGTGCCCTTGAATGCTGATTGTTTCAGGTAAAATCCATTCGATGTGGTTTCGTCAACAGTTAGTACAAATCGTTTCTTAGCTGCTGAAAAGTGGCCTTTACAGTTCTTGTTATGTTTTTTTAGCATATCGCTGTTTTTGAACAGACACTTGCACTTGATGCATCACTGTGTAGCACAGGAAGGCCCCTTCGCACAAGTAGTTCTTTCATGTTTCCTAACACCATCGTTTTGGCAAATATCTTGTCATAGTAAGAGCAATGAAGTCTTGGCGATGTCGTCGATGGCAGCACTGCTGTAGGAGACCCGCCCGAAAAGGTCGATGATGCTGTTGTCACCATGCCTGAAGAAGTCGATGTCACTGCTGGTACATCTAGCAAAGAAGTCGATGGCACTGCAGGTACCGCTCCCGAAGAAGTCTTTGGCACAGCCGTATATCCCATTAGCTCCGGAATGACCAAAGACATCACAGATACTGAATATGATGACTGTAGAAGCTAGCTGAGACGATCCATCTTTTACGGCAGCTGTTTTGAAAATAAGCCCATCAGTTGGCCTCCCTACTGCTTATAATATACTAGTATGCAAGCCCTATGCCATCGTATTGACTTTGAACCAATCGTATTACACCATTAATACACTGTTCAGGCAGCCAATCACCGAGCTGTCACATGATTGCAGATGGTCAATCACATGCAGGTTTTGAAACATTGCATGAGTAAGTCAGTCTCTGACTCCAGAATGACTCACATTGTCTCCAAAATGACCCCTAAACTGTCCAAATGTGGTTCTGTGATGTTGTGGTACTAATTGCGGAGCATGCGGAGCTAATTGCAGAGCATGCAGAGCTAACTGCGGAGCATGTTGAGCTAACTGTGGAGCATACAGATCTAACTGCGGAGCATGCAGAACTAACTGCGGAATGTGCGGAGATAACTGCGTAGCATGTGGAGCTAACTGCGGATCATGTGGAGCTAACTGCGGAGCAAACTGCTGATTGTGTAAAGCTAGCTGTAGAGCTAACTGCAGAGTATGCAGAGCTAACTGTGGAACATGTGGAGCTAACTGTGGATCGAACTGCAGAGCATGTGGAGCTAATTGTGGAGCTAACTGCAGAGCTAACTGTGGAACTAACTGTGGAGCATATGGAGCTAATTGAGGTGCTGCAGTGCTAAGTGCATTGCTACTTGTGATTGTAGTGCTAATTGCAGTGGTAAGTGTGGTGGTGGCGTGTGTGTGTGTCTGTGTGGGTCACACGTGAAAAGAAATTCCATGTATTTTAAAATAAAATTATGTAGTCCTATATCCACAAGCTGAAATGCAGACATTTTGTTTAATAATCTTGCTTTAGAAAAAGTATGTATCCAGGCCCCTCGATATATTTAATCGCTTCCTGAGTAAACTGTATTTTACAATTTACAGTAGAAGTGCCAGAACTACAGCAGACTCCCACCATGCTTCCCAATAGATCGTCGTCATGTAAAAAGGACCCTTTGTGTGGACCACCCTCTCAAGCTGATGAGCATTACGAACATAGGTGATAACCCAATCGCAGAATCGATACTGGCGACAACCAGTTAGCGATGATACAGGTTCATGGCTCAATGATCGTCGAGGTCAAAAAGGCAGGCCTTTGTATTCGCAATTCATCTTTGCGATATGGAAGCACTCTGAGAAAACCCAAATACTCATTCGCCCCAGAAGAAAATACTCAGGTACTTACATAACAATATGTTTTTTTTAATATGCCTGTAGGCATATGTATATATCTAAATATAGAAAATTAAATTAATTTTATAGTTTATATATTTATATACCTATACATAATTATGTAAAAATTAAATTGAAAATAATTTTATATTTATATACTTATATGTACATTAATGTATGTATAAATAAAATTGAAAATAATTTTATATTTACATATTGATATACCTATACATAATTATGTATAACTTATATTGAAAATGAATTTATATTTTCATACTTATATATAGATATTAAACTAATTTTATGTTCCCATAATTTATATGCGCATACTTATAGAGGAGCAGGTGGATATATGGGTCCCTACTTTGTTTTTTCATCGTAACATTTGAAATTTATCTTTAATTAATGTGAAAATTCCAGACAACACACATTAGAATGTTGTCCATGTAATGTCGATGGAATTCGAAATACATTTTTATAAAATAAACATATAAATACTTTTATAAAATGTAATGGCACGTTGCTAAAAATAAAACCTGTGCAGGTAATATGACCCCTTTGTTTAGAAATATGGATTCACTAAACAAAACGAAAAAATCACTCTTATTGAAACAAAGTTGAGTAATATATTTCAAAGCACATTGACAGTACATTTTAAGTTCTTACTCAAGTGAAAAAATTAATTAAAGTTCAATTTAAAAGTAAGTTGTAAGTTTAAGTTGAAAGTGAAAAATATAATAAAAGAACATGTTCATATTTACTTGTAAAAATCACAAATGTATGCATCTGTCTCACACCCAGCACATTCATTGTAAGCCCAGAGTTCACAATTCATACATTGTACCCACAATTCCCCTCTCCGATTTTTCTGAAAAAAAAAACACTATCACAGAAAATACAAACGGCATCATCACTGTCAGGGCGAGGAACACCTATTTCGATTTCTGGAAGAGATTCTTCTGAATCAATGTTGAACTCTTCATCCGATTCTTCAGCTAGGAAACTGAGCTTTCTTTGTATTATTTTTTTCGACTTATTTTGCCTTTTGTCTTGTTTCACTGATGTCTGTTCATCTTCCCTTAAAACATTTCTTTGCAGATCCAATATCATATTTCCTTTTTCTCTTCTTTTCCATGCCTTCTTTTTTAATTTCTTTTTCTATCTTTTTCCTCTCCGATTCTTCTAAACGACGTTTATAAAGGGATAATGTTATTGCTGCAACTTCCGAAGACTTGAGTCCTTTGTTTTTCAGCTTTATATTTGGTTGTGGAATTGGCCAAATATCTTTTGGTGATACATGATTGGAAGTCTTCACCGAGGAGGATCCCGAGGGACCAACGGCATCTTCCAAGTCCTTTTCGCATGGTTTCAGATCTCTAACTGGTGCACTAGGTTTGGTGATATTGTGTGTAGTGGAGTTAGCATGCTGAAGAAATGTCAGTGGTTGTCTTAGCAGTTAATTCCTGCCCTGGTTTTCACCAATGCTACGTAGGATATCAATCACTTCCGTTTCAACTTCAGAAGCAACAAAATATTTGTTATTGAAAATCTGTTGGTTACAAAGATAGATCCCGGTAGCCTTGAACCCATTTATGGCCTTTTCTCCAATTTGACACTTCAGATATGCATTGCCTAGAGGTTGTGCTATGTCGTATGGTCCGAGAGGTTTGATATTATGTAGCAACCACTGTCTAATGTTTTCACTGTAATATTGTTTCAGTGGCCCCATGAAGGTCTTTTCCAAAGGTTGCATATGGTGGGTCGTGTGTGAAGGAAGACTTAAAACTGTTACATGGTTTCTGCGGGCGTTATCTACAACATCAATGTTTTTAGTGTGGGTGCTATGTCCGTCAAGAATAAGCAATAAAGGATCTTCTGCTGTCGGCTTTGTTTTTGCTATAAAGTGATCAAGCCATTCCGTAAAGAGATTGCCTTGGATCCGACCCAAAGGGTGGCATTTTCTAATTCAGCCATTAATGTCTCAGTCATATTTTTCCGTGAGAAAATCAACATTGGCGAAACAAATGTGCTGCCTGCACTCATATAACATACGATAGTAACTAATGACCCCCTCTCGGTAGCAGTTAATGCTCCGACCTGTCATTTACCTCTGAGGCCGACGACTCGCAGGACTTTGTTCTGGACAACTGAAATGTCGGTTTCGTCAACATTAACAATTCTGTCTTGTGGATATTTATGTTTCTGTAACACAACTTCAAGTATGTCAAAAAAAAACATTTACTGCTTCCCTATTAAATCCATTGGCACGAGAAAAGGATGTGGCGGATGGTTTCAATATTGACAACCTATCTTTGTGACGGGCCATAAAATGATCAAGCCAGGCTAGGCCAGCAACCTCACCACCGGAAAATGAATGTGGAATCTTATTTCTTTCACATTACTGATAAACTGATAAGCTAGACACCGAACATCTTTTCTCGTTAGACCATGAAACTTTGACTCCATGACTAGTAAATAATGTACAAATTCTAGCTCCATTTCGAGTGACATGATTGTCTTTCGCCCCAATTTTCTATTGACTACTTCGTCAATCGGCAAATAAAGACGACAGAGTTTTTGCGAAGTTGAACGAGGCACACTAAATGTTTTTGAAGCTCTTTTTAACCCCATTTCATTGTCTTTCAATGGCTGTATTGCATTGATCATATCTTGTTTATTCCATAACTTTCGTTTTGACGACTTCTTTTGTTGCACAAGGACTTTGTGAGGCATCTGAAAATTACGATATTATTTACAATCTAATTATATCAAGCCGAACACTAGCTTCTGTAATATGGGCCCCTTTTCCCAGGGACTCAAATTACCAGCATCAGAAGGGGCCCATAATTCCACCCTCGTCATATTCGTAAACACGATTTTTCGCACAGTTAAATAAAGTCATTATTCATTATGTTTATATAGTAATATCATCCTTGCAACCTAACCTATATGGAGCTACAATAATAATTAGCAGTTGTGGATGCGTAATTGAATTAATGGAAATAATAAATGTGAAACATGTACATTTCAAAGTTTTCTCAGGAGCGACATGCAAAAACACTCAACAAATCTTTCACAATTAGAGTAACTACCCCAGCGTGCTAGACACACAATTTTACCAACTACTTGTAACAGTTAATGCTTCAACATCTAGAATGCGTGACCTGCTTTATTAGAAAACGAAGGGGCCCATATTACCTACAGGGCCCATATATCCACCTTCTCCTTTGTATATACATTAAAATTAATTTTGTATTCCCATATTTATATGTACAGTAAATAATTATATAGGTTCCATACATGTGTACATGATTATAATTATAAATTCAAATTGAAAATAATTATATATTTACATAATTATTTACCTATACATAATTATATATAGTCCTATCACATATATAATAGGACTTGCGTGAATTCATCAGGAGAGAACGATTATATGGATTTTCTCAGGGTACTCCCATACCACGAAGATGAACTGCGAATACGAAGGCCTACCATTTTGACATCGACGATCATGAAGTCATGAACCTGCATCATCGCTAACTGATTGTCACCAATGTCGATTCTGCGATTGGGTTATCGCCTAAGTTCAACATGCCTGTCAGCTTGAGAGGGCGGTCCATACGAAGAGTCATTTTAACACGACGACGATCAATTGGGAATCATGGTAGGAGCCTGCTGTAGCTCTGAACACTTTTATTGCAAGATGTAAATACAGTTAACCCAGGAAGCGATTAAATATACCAAGGGACCTGGATATATGCTTTTTTAAAGCAATATTATTAAATAAAATGTTCCATTTCAGCTTGTGGAGATAGGAGTATATAATTTTATTTTAAAATACATGGATTTTTTTAAATTGCTACCCACACATAAACACACATACCACTCTTATAACTGCACTTAACACTACAATCACAATCAGCACTGCACTTAGCACTGCAGCACCTCTGTTAGCACCTCAGTTAGCACCTCAATTAGCTCCGCAGTTAGCTTTGCAGTTATCTCCGCAGTTAGCTCTACAGTTATCTCCGCAGTTAGCTCCACAGTTAGCTCCACATGCTCTGCAGTTAGCTCCGCACTCTGCGAGTTAGCTCTGCATTTAGCTCCGCAGTTAGCTCCATACTCTCTGCAGTTAGCTCCTCATGCTCCGCAATTACCTACCCATGCTCCGCAATTACCTCCCAATGCTCCGCAATTAGCACCGCAGCAACGCAATTAGCACCGCATGCTCCAGTGTTAGCACTGCAATTAGCACTACATCACCACAGCACTGCATTTGGGCCATTTAGGGGTTATTTTGGAGTCAATATGAGTCATTTTGGGGACATGGACTGACTTACTTATGCGATGTTTCAATACCAGCATGTGATTGGCCCCCTGCAATCACGTTACAGCTCGGTGATTGGCTGTCCGAACAATGTATTAATGGTTTAATACGATTGGTTCAAAGTCAATATGACATAGGGTTTGCATACTCGTATATTATAAGCAGTAGGGAGGCCAACTGAGAGGCTTAGTTTGACTATGGCTGCTGTGAAAGGTAGACCATTTCGGCTAGATCCTACAGTCATCATATTCAGTATCTGTGATGTCTTCGGTGATTCCAGAGCTCATGGGATCTACGGCCGTGCCATGGACTCTACCTGCAGTGCCATCGACTTCTACAGACGTGACACAGAGAGCACCGCCGACTTCTTTAGGGGTGGTACCAACAGTTCCATCGACTTCTTCGGGAGAGGTACCAGCAATGTCATCGACTTCTTCAGGCATGGTGCCGACAGTATCATCTACCTTTTCGAGTGAGTCTCCTACAGAAGTGCTGCCAACGACGACTTCACCAAGGCTTCATTGCTCTTACTATGACAAGATATTTGCCAAAACGATGATACAAGGAAACAGGAAAGAGCTACTTGTGTGAAGGGGCCTTCCTTTGCTACACGGCGATGCATCAAGTGCAAGTGTATGTTCAAAAACGGCGATAAGCTAAAAAATCATAACAAGAACTGTAAAGGCCGATTTTCAGCAGCTAAGAAACGACCTGTACTAGCTGTTGACGAAACCACATCGAATGGATTTTACCTGAAACAATCAGCATTCAAGGGCACTTTAAAGGATTATGTAATTGAAAATAATATTTAGGTATGAAAGACATTTGTACATACCTGGACCACATCAAGCAAAGGATAATAAATCAATTAACAGAAGAAGTTGGAGAAAGTTCCATAAAATATAATATTTGGTTGGTGTGTACCTATGAAAAGCCTCAGCCATTGGATGAAGCCATCAGTCGTCGAGCTTTCAAGACTGCGAATCAAGCACTGTACAATATTGATAGTATTGCAGGGTCTGTATAGGCCTTGAGAGAAAAACTTTGCTGTGAAGGAGAAGAATATATGGCCAAAGGTTCTGGTTGGACTCTTGCTAGTGTAGACTACCCTGAGCTGCGTATATGTGTATTATATTCATTACATGAATAATGAGCATGCTGTTGTAATAGATGCTATGTGAATGAGGTGGAGTATGTAAGGTTTCAGTTTTTTATTGTTTGTAGTCTGAAGTATGTGAATATATAAAAATTCTAGGAAAAATGTTTTTTTTTTTTTAATTTCTCGCTGGTGTTGTATCCTGCCTGACCTATAGAGCATATTATGGTTCTTGGTTTATTCACATACACATACACTTATTAAAATCCAAGTAGGATAGTTATTCCTACAAAACCTTCGATATAGTGAATAATTAACAATATGTAGTTTTTAGTCTTGAAGATAGGAGATCGGAAATTTTACTTCCAAACTCATATTATATTCGCCTACCTTAATACTTGTTCATATTTGGCTTGTTTATGAGCCGACGTGTGAAAAAAATGCTTACTGATTCATAATTATTTTTAACGAATACATTATAAGCAATCAATGTGGCCATAGGCCCACATGATTCAGACCCGACAAAAAGTAATGAGAACTTATAATGCAGTACTTACCTTGAAATAAATTAAACAAAAAACAGGTCTAAGATGTAGTGTAAATAAGCTACATGTGCACTGACTGAAAAAAATATATAAATACATTAATACGACGGAAAGCCATCCCCATTTTCTTTGGTGGGTAGTATACTACATTCAGCATTGCTGTCCATGGTCGCTCTGTAGGTGGGTGGTTATCATGCAGGACTCCTACACGTGATGTCATAGGTTATAATCCTGTACCTACGTGAGAATTTGTTTTAATGCATCGATTCCTAAATGTATGATTGATTTGACAAGGCCGGTCAGCCAAGTGCCTCACGAGCTTGTCTATACACGCTCAAAGACTTAGGAGCAGTGTGGGAAGAGGTACCGGCAGATAGTGGCATACCTCTTAAATCCAAAATAGTGGTCCTGAAATTGTGTTACATAATCTATATGACATCATGATCGTATGCGCCCTGAAAAGACGAGTCCGGTGATCTATAACACTTAATACTTACATCTTTAAAAACCTTTATAATTTTTTTTCGAATTCTTAGGGTTACAGTTTTTTTTGTGAAGATACAAGGTGAAATTATATATGAAAATACAAGATGGAATGATAGTCTACAAGTATTAAAGAAGACCCAGAAATTGACTGAAATTGGATTTTGGGGCTTGTTTTTGCACATGAGAATCTTCTACCATTTTAAGAGAAAAACAATAATTTTTAAGGGGAAAAGGGAATTTTTTAGGGAAAAGGGAAATTTTAAGGCACTTTTGGGCTAAAACGTACGATTTTGAGGGGGAAAAGGGTAATTCTGAGGAAAAAAAGGGAAATTTCCGAGATGGCGGCCGGCTCTGGGCTCCTGAATTCTGGTATCCTGTTGCAGAAGGAACTATGCCCTCCTACTAGCACTACTTCACAAATTACGTCATTTCAACATTTATGAACTCCTCTTTACCATTATTCACAGTTTCCTGTCCAACCGCGCATTTTGTGTCCGAGTGTCTGATACTCAGTCTCGTCACTTTTTCATCCAAGCAGGAGTGCCTCAAGGCGCATTACTCAGCCCCACACTGTTCTCCATATATGTTGATGACATTCCCACCATTCCAGACGTCACAGTGCTCCAATATGGGGACAACACTGCCAGTTTAGTTTCCGGAGAAGATGCCCAAACCTTATCAGCCAGAACTCAAAGTGCACTTCGCATGCTATCTCTGGGGTGTCCTACCCAACCCCAACAAAACAGCAGCCATGTTCTTCACTAAAAGAAGACATAGACGCACTCTGCCACCCACTCTTTTCGGTCACATTCTCTCCTGGACCCCTCTGCTCGCTACTTGAGGTCCATCTTGACAGCACACTAACCTGGCACCACCACATTCACACATTTATCAGCAAATGAAAAACAGCTCTCAGAATCCTTCGTCCTCTTCTCACCACATCATGTGTCATTTTCCAGAACAGACACGAATTCACCTCTGGTGAGCCCTCATATTACCACTTCTCTGTGCATCCACCATCTGGGCACACGTTCATCCATCCACATGCAGGTCTCTATCATCCGCATACAATGAGGGCTTAAGCATCATCCTTGGCTGGCCACGATACACACCCGTCAGACTTCTGTATCGCCTGGGCAGCGTAGAGCCGCCAACCCACCTGATCCAATGCCACGCCAAGAAATTCTACTGCAAGGTGAGAAACCACCCAAACGTAACCATCTTCAGCATCACATCCTACGATCCTAGCATCCAGCATCCGCACCGCAGACTCCTGGACTTCCTCGACTTTCTCCTCCCTCCTGACCCACCCTAACAACGAAATGTGCCAACAGCTGACCCTTGAGCGTGTGAAGTGCGGGAGTGGTAACGCATAGGTACACCTCGAGTGCAGGTTATTGTCATTTCGTTTCCTTCCAAATTCAGTGATCCATCCTTTCATAAATTCAGTGTTCCAGCCTTTCCTTTTCAGCATTCCCTTTTAATTCTCCTGTCTTTCTATAATGTAATTTTGGTACCTTTGTAAATATTAAGCTATTCCTCATCCTTTCAGCCTTGTAAATATGTACCTCTTGTAAATAATTCCCTGTAAATGTCTTTTTTATTTCTCATTGTACATATCATATCTGCATGTATATTGTTTATTCTTTTCCCTGCATGTACATAGTCTTTAAATTACTTAGTTTAAGTTCACCCAAATGTAAATATGTAAATAGATTTTAGATATTAAGTCCCCCTATTGTAAATATGTAAATAATTGTATTGTAATTGCTGATCACCCCTTTTATTGGTGTACAACAGGTTTTTCCTATTGTGTTATTCCTGTTAACTATAGTTAGAATAAGTTACAATTAATTAGTTTATGTCCTGGTAATTAGTTTTAAGAATTTCAATGTTGGCTCGAAAGAGCACTCGCTGGAGCGAGCATATTAATGTTGGCTCGAAGAAGCACTCGCTGGAGCGAGCATATTAATGTTGGCTCGAAAGAGCACTCTCTGGAGCGAGCATATTAATGTTGGCTCGAAAGAGCACTCGCTGGAGCGAGCATATTAATAATGTAAGGCTAGTACACCTAATGTATTAATTTTTTTGGATGAACTGATTTAATAGAATTAGGAAGAAAAAAAAACTACCAATACTAACTCACATAGATTGACATGAAAATGTTCAGTGACGGAAAAATTACCACGGAAATTGACTAATGTAACCTCATATATATATTAACTTGTATATAAATATTTTTAAATCAACACTGGTAAAGCAATCATCACCACTGTTACATTTGTGCATTTTTTATTTATATATATGTATATATGTATATTTATGTGTCACAGTAACAGTTGTCACAGATACTTGAAAATATCGGGTTAGCTCATCCCTAAAGATGTGAGAAAGAGGAACAAGGAACCACAGTCTTTATTAGAGGGCGAAGATATTCAAGGAGGGCGGGGGGAAGGCGGGACCTGAGGAGGTAGGTGCCCTTGACAGGAGCCCCGAGGATATATTAGCTGCTCCAGCGGCTGGCTGGCAAGGTGCATGTGGTGCGGCAGGTATTTTCGACTGGTTTCTTTGCTCTGTGAGTCACCTGTGCTCTCTCTCCCGCACGTCTCTATAGTGACTCACTCAACTCGCACGTTGCCGCACATGAGATGCGATGCCCTCTACTCTCTTTCCGACCGCCTTTTGTCTTCTCCGGCCACTACCGCAGGGTCGCCGAGTTAATCAGGCTATCGTTTTGCCTAACTTGACAATACTCAACAAAAAATATATTTTGATTGGTGCTCAATACGGAGTTTCACCAATGTAAGTGATTGTGTCAGTATCTGCTGTTTGGAATAATTAGAAGAAACAGTACAAACATTAGCGCATTGTAATTTCTTTACTATTACTTTATTGTAGTGCTTGATGGGGTTTGTGAGGATTTCTTGATCTAAATTTGCCTTAAATAATTCTTCCAGAAAAAAAATTCATTTCAGCACAACAAGTTACCAAGGTAATCTCAGGACTACGCGGATCCAGCGAATTACTAACGAACAACAACTATAAAGTTTTCTGCTGACACAAACGTTTGTACATTACAGTTGAGTCAGGGACTGCAATGAAGAAGTTGTTACTCACTGATGTCATTGCGAATTAATTGTCCTCTTTCTTCAAATAAATTATATTGAAACGGAACGAATATACTATCTTCTCATCCCACTTATTTATTGCCACTCATTTTATATAACAACGTACTTCCCAAAAGCAAGCCAAAAACTTTGTTGGTTCAATTAATGTACCTACACTGTAAAATATAATGGGAAAATTACTTGACAAGTGAAAAGTAATATTCGCAAACTTGTGGGGGAGAAACAGTTTTCCTTACAGGTAAGGTAAAATTACCGCACTCTAGAGTAAAATTCACGTACGTGGTAGTGGAAAATCCCATACATGGATGGGAAAATTACCTTACGACGAGTGCACCACTTCAGCATTCGCAATAAATAAGTGGCGGGACGGGCAGAAGAAACAATTCTTTAACACGCTAAATATTCAACAATACTTTCAGGCTGTCATTGTGGTGTAGTGGCTAGAGCATCGGCGTTTGATGATAACGGACCATAGTTCGCTCCTACTCCCCAGTAAATATCGAGGATTTTAGTGTTGAGGTTTCAGTTACAATTCGTTAATAAAGAACATACGTAACAAATTAACAATACTAATACCCCGGGATATTTTTTAATACAATCTTATTGTACAATATAGTTAATTTTCCCTAACTTTTATGGGATATTCTCCCCACTTTTGTCAGGTACTTTTTCCTTACGAGAAGGGGAATAGTACTTTACTTGTTATGTAAATTTACTCTGCATTTAAGGGGTAATTTTACCTTACATGAAAGGGAATTTTATCTCAGTTTTTTACAGTTCACAATTCTCATAGAACATGCTACACTCCCAGCGAGGAGCGCAGCCTGGGCTTGGTCTGCTTGCAAACTATCGCGGACAAAACAGTGATCTGAACGTTTAAAAGTTGAATAAACTGCCTCTTGATGCTATTAAAAATAGCATGGGACATGTGTGGGAGTAAAAGCGCCGTTGCAGTATTTAAACGGCAGGAAATACTAAAGGGGCCTACAACCCTGAATGGCAGTGTTACAAAATGTTTTATTTTCAAGCTCTCGCTTAAATTACATGTACTGTCGCGCACATGACTGCCTATTAATATTGTATGCATTCGGGAAAATGTTAGGCATGTGAATCTGTGTTATGCCCCCTATTGTGAGCCCGTGCACTGAATTTCACCAAACTCGAATCTTAGCAACGACACCAAATTCTACAATTTTCGACCAAGGCCGAAGCTTATTTTGAAAATGATGGGCATTTAGAATTTTGGACACTATGTCATATTTCAGGAAATGTTAACCCGATTTGATCCAAAACTAGTAAGTTGGTAGTTCACAATTTCATCAACCGCAAAATAACGGTGTCCTCTGAAAAAAAAAAAATGAAGGTCTTACTTTATATCTCAGAGAATCGCTTAACCTATTTCCACTAAATTTGGCATACACATGGTGCTATAATAAGTCGCCATAAGAGTAAATAATCCATTAGATCAGGCACTTATTTTTAAAAATGCGGCCATATTAATATATAAGTTTAGAACGCGATATCTACCAAGCCATGTGGCCGATTGCAATCATACTTAGTACGACAGCAGTAGCCCTACTTACCTACCGCGGACATTAACGTAATGATTCACAGTCGCTTTAATCCGCCATTTTATAAAACAGTGCACTTGAAAAATAAACTACTTAACCTAGTAGACCACCATTAAATTTGTCATGTATGGAGTGCTACCAAAAGCGACCATAAACCTATACCATTTTATTAGATTATACATACACTTTACGTTGGCATCCTGTGTATATTTATATTTAATTCAACAAAATTTGGCATACTTGTAGTACATAGGTGATTATTAAATTAATGTATTAGTATCATATTGTCTGCAAATTTTTAGCGCCATCAATAATTCTAACGTTACATACCAATATTACTATTATAAACAGAAAGAACTGAGACGTTTTATATAGATATTTATTTTCAGTCCCTCATCACAATTTGTGTTACATATCATATATCAGGAACAATTGAACCGATTAATTAAACCCATATAAATTCAATTTGAACTATAAAGCTTACACTAATTGACATCAAAACTAGTGTGCCATAACGAACGATAGCACTTTAAACTTAAATGGCATACTTCACTAATTATTCAATAAATTTCCAACAATTTTTTGCAAGCAATCCGTATAATAAAAATCAAACTAACATATTTTATGATGTAGCCTCTTATTTTCGAATACATTACCGGGGCAGGTAACATTCAAAATTTAAAATATCTACAGCTACGGTCTAGCCTCTGTTTCTTTGCCAAATTGCTACACCAAAACGAGAATTCTGAGTGGCGCAATGTCACCCCTGCAGGTGCAAAGTGTCCCCAGTTTACAGTCCCTCTAAGCTATTTACTTTGTTCCGTTAAGCCAGTTCAACTGAAACTTTGTGTGCTCTGGTACCTACTGTGTGTACAAAATTTACTTGGTAATAACATCAATCGTCCGTCATTTTGGAAAGTACTGCAACGAAAGATTAATTTATGCCGATGCAGTTGTCCCCTTACCAGTTCTTCGTTAATTCTTTTAGTTTAGTTTTTGAAAACACTACAACTTTCAGATTTATCACGAAAACTTTTCTTACACATCTTCAGTTAAGGCCATTCGGAGTGTAAGTATTTTTTATTTCAAATTTGAATAGTGTGTACTCAAACAAATAAATTAGTGTGATTAAAAATATTTTGTAAAGTTTGTTTTTGAAACAAAGCAGTGTCAGTTTCACAATTTCACCAACTTGAAAGAAGATTTTAAGCTTGTTTTGTAACTGTGTTTTTTTTTTAATATGCACACTATTTAATAAAAAAAAATCTACTTTCCTTGCTCTGATATTAATGAAATTACCTCAGATTAAATTTTGTACAAAATTTATAAGATTTCGAAGAATTAAATTACACACTAATTTAGTCGGTACGGCCATGGAAAAACGTAATTTGTTAGCTAGCTTATTAATAAAAGCAAATAGAACATTTTGTCATATTACCTTTGTTACTTTACGCAGAAATGTTATTTTGCTACAACAATGTTTTTTCACTGACAGAAGCTAAGGCATCAAAACTCGTTTTCTCGGCAGGTAGTGTACGATGCAGCTGCTCGACTCATTCCTGCGCAACTCCCCGAGCTCAAAGCCGCTTGCAGAAACCTCTCTTCACTTACACGATTTGCTCTCTCCAGAGACCATAGCATTATTATTTTGCTGTTTAGGAAAACAGGTTAAAGTAGCTATTGCAGTGTCTCTTTACAACCTGATATTCCTTTCCAAAATTACTACGCTATTATTTATAGTTCAGTTAAACACAGAGAATGAAGTTATATTCCATGATAAGGCTCGCTGCAAATAAATATGCTTTACACTATGACTAGTGCATATGGTAATTAACAGTCTTTAATTTGTAAACAAAAATCGGTAACATAGGAAAGATTAATGGTTAGCGCTGTCTTTCAATTAAAAAATTATGCACAATACAAAAAAACTTTTTTTTCGTTCAACAGTATCACTGACCTCATGTCCATCTGTGTTCAGTATTCGCTTTGATAAAATATATTAAAATGACATATTTAGCTAAGGCGATAAAGTTTGTAAGTACTTAAGGTGTAATAAAAATACATATGATGCGAAATTCAAGCTATAGCGATAGTTTAACTCCTGGAGAAATGTTACTAGGCCTACTTTAATCAATTCTAGCGTATAGATTAAATTGTTTAAATATATATTTTTTTTAAAGATTTTAAGTATTGTGAGGTGAAACGACAGAACTACTGGTGCGCCCTAGGGAATATATTAGACAGGGACAGATGTATTTATTATATTTTCCCGGTTTTCACCTGTACTGTCAGTATTCCCCACTAGCAGCGACTCTCAGGTTAAAGTTTAGAGTGTAATTTGAGAGGCCGGAGGAAAATTAATTTGAATGAATCCAGCAGTGTGCACGTGTAACGACGTCCCCCAAGACACCACTTCTTACGTGCCACCTGTTAAATATAGCCGCTAAATGATCATTATATAATTTAATTAGTTTCGTCATACTTACTCAAAACCAGGTCACCTTCGTACCAGAAGACAATCTCACACCAAAATAAACGTGAGAATAAGCTTTTGAGTTAGTAGCACTCTCACTAGTCACAAAATATGACCAGTGATGTTCTATTTGACAGAAAATTTGGAGAAAACAAGAAAACGCTCCTAAAATTAACAATAAACCCTTTTAAAATTAAAGTTAAAGAAAAAACATATCACTGACATGATAAACCCTCACCACAATTGCAGACAAGACATGCATTATTCAATACACACACAAGACAACAGAAGACAATACACATACATGAAGTCTCTTGAATAGGAACCAACATAATTATTTTAACTTAATTCTAACAAGACGTTCACTGGGATACAAAATTAATCTGGCAACGAGGCTGGGTATTTATATGAAGAAAACTTGATATTAGAATACTTGTTAATAACATGGAAATTTATCAATAACTAGTGTAAGAAATAAACAGGACCTTCCGAAAATATTACGTATTTCTCCTAAACACAGCATCCAAACGATAAGCTTTGAAATTTTGATGTATGCTGGCGAGGGTCATGAATTTCTATAACTTGGTTTAAATTATTCTGTAGTGAAAATGGATTGCTAATTGTTCTAGCTCGGTAGAGCTACACACTTCTGAATTTCTCAGACCTCTAGGTATGTCTCTTAAGCCTTTCCCTCGTTCTTGCAAGATAGGCCGTAGCTACTTCTTTTTAAAGTTAGGTGTAACGGCAAAATTTAACATGTTACTAAATTTAAAATTTCTAAAAGGAAATTGTATTCAATAGTCCCAGGTAAACGTCGTACTTATTTTGAGGACAAGATACTTGTTGCCTCATTTCCTGGAATCGAACCTGTTTACTGGCGTGCATCGTAGCTGAAATGGTGCTGGCGACGTTCTAAGCCGAAGATCACTCAAATTCTGACCAGCCTAGCGCTACGTTGCTGTATGTCGAATGTTCAGATACTAACATGGACAGTCACAATCACGTACTTTGTCCTCAATAGCTGTTAGGAAAAACTCACAAAAAATAGCTTAACGAAGACAAGCTATGTTAAAACAATGCCTTTCTTATTCACAATGTCATAAGGAATCTTTTTTCTTTTTTTTTTTCAGTAAATTTGTTCATAGTTACCATATTTGACCTCTATGTTCCATGTCAACCAGCAGACATTAAAAATGTTCCTGCTAAGAGAATTGTCAACTATATTCCAAAATATGTTATTAACTTTACAATAGAATTCTACTGCACTGGAATCAAATATGAATGCAAATTAAAATAAATAACATGTGAGTTCATACACATATAACATCAGCAAGAAGTGTATAATTATTTTACATTTTTATGCAATAAAATACTGGGGCTTTCTATTACTCTTTTACTAGAAATTTAAAAGGAAATATCAACATGTCTTTACTACATCACCCTCTTCCAAAGATAAACAAACAAGACTCGGCATTATGGCAAGTTTTAAATGACAATAATTGTGGTTTCTAGCACCACAGTATCGTAGCATTAACTGCAGAAAAAAGTATTAAATCTATTAAGACTAATTTTGTAAACGGAATTGGGTAATTTGTGTCAAAAACATTAATTAACCCCGCGAGAGTTTGTAAAGATGTTCAATAATTATTATTTAATAAGTTTATATATACCACGTAATTGATGTAATGCTTCTGTTTTGCTAAGATATTCAAGTAATAAATAGACTTTAAAATCGCTTTCGTAATTATCCTCTACAGAATGAATAGGGAATACGTAGAATTCTCGCTGTCGAAATTTTTGAAACCAAACACAAGCGAAGATTTAGTTGTGACGAAACTGTCAGTACATAAAGCAATTCTTTGTAAAATTTAAATTTATTCGAAAAGAAGCAATTCATATTCCGTTAAAAAAATAATATAAAAAAACCTGTCAGCTGCTTGTAATATACACGTGCTCAAAGATTTTATTTCTATCTAACATGTATTAGTACGGTCGCCAATCGCACGCACACTATACAATGTTTCAAAGGAAAGTTAACATTCGAAATTGCGGAAATATTAACAAAACGCCATGAAGTCTTACAGGTGGAGCCTACATATAACTAAAGGCTGTTCGCGGTAAAGTGAGCACTTTTGAAATCAACCTCGGAAAAAAGTCACTGCCCCTGCCCGCATTTACTTTAACGGGCTCACTGAGTGGCACGCGCCCAGTGAAGTTGGTGATAATCGATGGAAAACAGTTCCATGTCTTAATCTCAAATAAATAGGATTAGGTAGCCATTTGTGATCGTTCAACTCATTTCGTTCGCTTTCTGTTTTTTTTTTTTTTTTTTTTTGTGCATGGAAGTGTAAAAATGACCAGATCTGTGGTGCGGGAGGTTCTGGGTTTGAATCCCGGGTAAGGCATGGTAGTTAATTTGAATTAGGTTATAAGTTAGTCTGTAAGCCGTCTCCTGCTAAGTTTTCAAGCACAAAGCCGGGGGGCCTAAAAAGCCCTTTACAATACGACACCTGACCGACGCATGAAGTGATCAAACCCATGGCTATGTTCATTTTACATAAAGCGGAGGAATGCACAACGTGCATACAAGTAGATATATGCAGGACATTTCAGAATTGCTCATTTTACCGTGAACAGCCTATAAGCAATGTTACACAACACTCACTTTAGCAGCTGGCGCAATAGGACATACAGTGAAGGAAGACCCTGGCAGACGGGGCGCCGCCCATAAGGGCAGCACTGATCGATCAAGTTTGCCTTCGCCGGCCGGGCTGGCAACTGACGTGCATTTCTTGAAGATTTTATATGTGTTTTTTCAATTCTGAAACACAGGGTATTTTTTATAAAAGTATTTTTATCCAACTTTCTTTCTATGACGATTTTTTTTTTTTAATAATAGCAGTACATTTATTGCATCATGAGAATAATCTGCTATTATAAAAATGAAAATTATGATCTATTTTGATTTATGATTTGGATGTGCATTAGCATGTAATATTTATGTATTTATTTGTAGTATGAGATCTTTCTGCTTATGATGATGGTATTGTTCAGCGTGAACTAGGACATGGCAATAAAGCCATGAAAATGTGCTAGTTTTATTATTGTGCTTATTAATAATATTTAAATGATTTAATTGCTGTAAATAATTATGAAACAGACAAATCAAGTTTAACATGAAAACATGAGTTAATATTATTAAAATGTAGTTTAACTTAATATTTATTGGCAATATATAAATGAGATTTGGAAAACCTCTGATTTATAGTTATTCATTTGTTTTTCAAGTACAGAAAGTGCTGTACACATCTATTTAACTTATTTTCTCCGTGCTCAGTTGTCTAACAAATATTGTTTGCAATACCGTAATGATATCGGTAATGATAACACATTTCCTTTTAGTAATGTTTCCACTAATAATGCACTTGGTAACTATTAAAATAATGTGATTTTTTTCGTATATGACTTCTGTTTAGTTTCAATTTCCATTTATTTAAAAAAAAAACATTTCATATATATATATATATATATATATATATATATATATATATATATATATATATATATATATATATATATATATATATATATATATATAATGCTATTTTCTATATGTTCTTCAGTTTTGAAACATTGTATATCGCATCCTTCAATGTATTTTTCTCGCACTTTCTTTGTACGATGATTTTTTTTTTTTTTTGCTATAGTAGCAACATTGATTTCATCATGAGAATATTCAGGTACTTTAAAAAATATAAAAAATAAATTAATGAAAATAATGATCTATTTTAATTTTAGGAGTTTGATGTACAATAACACACAAAATGTACAGTTATGTTGCTTCTATTTGTAGTGGGGTTCTTTATGGTTATGGTAAATTGTAACTCTACGGCCAACAAAATTTTACTACCGCAAGTATACATGAGCTGGTTTTAGTAGCTCTGCTGCGTCACTATGCGGTAATTATTTTGTGACGTTTTTAACATAGAATAAAGGACTGTTGGGAAAACCAATGCAGTACTTTTTTCTGAGTCAATATATAACGTATAGTGTAACTAAGGAAGTATTTTTTAATTAGTGGTTCAAAACAGACAGCTGTCATTCAGGAAGCTGTGGTAAATTATGCCGTTCGTGTTACAAGAGTCGTTTGAGCGCATCGTTAATGTAAAGTTCGCCAATTTAATATGCCAAAAACAAAAATAGCACTTTTAACTATACAAATTAACCACGCATACATCCACGCACGTTTCGTCTTGGGCGGAGCATTTATTCGAATGTCATGTCGTAATACAGTAATGGCATCACGGGGACAACAGATACTGGCCGGGAAAGAGAGAGAGGGGCGGGGGGGGGGGGAAGGAAGTGGCACTCGCCATGTCCAGCCATATTTTGTTCTACCGTTGCAAAAACCGAGGTTTAAATTGCTTTCAACTCTGACTTTACAATTTTATTGTGTATTTGGTGGTTTCGTCAACGTAAAGGAAATGTAAAGCCAAATGTTAAAGTTTTCTATTGTGTAAGAAGCTTAACTCGGGTGTAGATGATTGTGAGGGGGAAAAAAAGGGGGGGGGGGTAAGCTAGCAGTTTTAATAATGATGCGCACCCTTCTCACAAAAGTTTAATTGTCATCCGGTTCCTGTGTTCACGGAAAGCCACTGAGTGGACAGGCGACACTTCCACTTTATGATCCGAGGCATTGTTTCAAGCATCAAATGTAATTTCCAGTAGTTTAGCAATTTTTTCGTAATTTCACCACTTACACCGCGGAGGCGTGGTTTTCATATCTTTCTTTGAAATCCGCGGGAAATTTGGCGTTATTATTGCCTGTGTAGTTGTGGATGTGACGACAATGTTTTCGACTGCTCGTTCACGTTCACTTGTCAAGATGGCGAGTGAGGAAAATGAAGAAAAGTGTAAACAAATCCTTAACAACCCCCCCCCCCCCGGCTCTAACCCCTCTCACCACTCCAAATTTTGACACACAATCACCACCACTGTATCTTAAGAACTATCCAACCGAGATTAATGATAGCTCTGGTACATTATTCCTTCTGTTTGGAAATATTTTAAAGGAAATGTGATCATGGTGATTAAGTCTCTCAATACTTCATCAAAATTATTTCCATCCAGCAGAGGAAAGTAGATTAATAAATAATTATTATATTTGTAAGTACTAGGAAAGTATGCTTATGAGATTACATTCCTGTCTGTGTGCCTAGGTGTCAGTGTGTCTCCCCCCCCCCCCCCGACCGGTTAACCGGTAACCCGAATTTCGTCAAACTCTGCACACGTGTAGTACTTAGTAAGGACACCCGAATCTTAAAGTTTTCGACCTCACCGGGTGTTTAGTTTCAAAATGGCTGCTGTATTAACATTTTGGGTTCTACTGTATGTCGTATCTCGGGAAATATTTACGCAATTTAAACGAAATTATGTATGCTGACACTGAATCGTGTAAGCATTACATTTAGAAACATGTATTGTTATCGGTAGCAATCTCGGAAGATAACACCACATTAGAAATATAAAGCTCTTACGTTATTTTTAGAAAACTACTCAATCGATTCCCACCAAATTTTGCACACAATTAATGCCACAATAAGCCATGTAAAAGTAGATGTTTCAAAGGGGCCTGGCATTTTTAAAATGGCGCCTATGTAAATAAATTATATTAGTTTATTTTGAAACAATTTAATAAAAACAAAACTGAAGTTTGTATGCTGTTAGCATCCATAAGAAGCATCAAATTACGTATTAGAGTATCATTTGACTAATTTTTTTGTAAAATAATTCCAAGTGAGAAAATAGAACATTTATGCCCAATTTCGGGAGCCAGTTAACTATTTCCCACCAGATTTTACATTCAAGTAGTGCTACAGTAGGCCACGTAAACTTGCATGATTTAAGCGGTTTTCACAATAGAGCGTTGCGACGTGTCGCGTCGAGCATCAGCCAATCAGAACCTTGACGTTAGCGTCGAGCGTCGAGAACATTTCGCGAAAACGAACATTGGTTTTGAGGCTCATCGCCAGCAGCGTCGGGGAATAAGAAGAACATTTCTGTACCTCATAATAAACTGGCGAGAAACTTAGATAAAGAAATTAAAACATACATAAACGGTTAGCACATATATTAATTGGAGTCCAAATTTATATCAATTTTACCTACCTTTAGGAAGACGAAATTATGTTTTCCGATGCCTGAAGAGTTGTTCATGTTCTACATCATTATTTTGAATTTTAATACAATACTATTATTAAAGAAAAGTGTACATCACTAAAAAATTACAATTGTACTAACTAAATGGGAAGAAACTTCACTGCATTTAGTTAATTTTTAACATTTCATTACAAGCTTCCTTGCAGGATAACAGATGGCAGCACGGTCTGTGTCGCCGGCGGCAGGCGTCAGAACGTCGCTCTATTGTGAAGACTCTAGTAACGCTCGTCGCTGGCGGCGAGCGTCGGACGCGACGCGCTGCATCGCGTCGCTCTATTGTGAAAACCTATTAAAGCGACTCACATACCAACTTATTTTCAACATGACAGACCTGCAAATATTTCAGGTTAGCAAACCCTCTCTACCAGAACATTAGACTGATCACAACCGAAGCTGATACTCGCAATCCTGCCTCCGTAATGCAATTGGTTTCATGCCAATTACGGTACGAGTAGTTCTGGGTTCGAGTCACGGGTAAAGCACATGTGTGTTTCTAATTGTCTCTCTATTGTTGCACATGCTTCTGGCTCCGTCTCCAACGATATCCCTGTCAACAAGACGCCAGCGGCTACCTACCATTTGAGCTTTTAAGAACTTCATCAAAATTATTAGTATCCATGTAGAGAAAAGTACGCTCATAAGTGATGCCAGTAAAATAATGTTTTTCTCTTGTAGATGAACAATGTTTAGAATTTGTGTTACCGGTATTTATTACCTAGGTCAACTTCCACACATCCCCACTCACATCTTGTACACGCCCCTGAATAAAAGGTATCTTTGAAAATAACACGTTTAAATTCAAACCACAACATCTACGGAATAATATAAACAAAAAATGCTAGTAACTATTTTTTAAAAAGGTCGTCTAGCGTTTTAAAATTTAAATTGAAGTTAAACAAAACAACGTAGGGAGTCCGCGACTGTTCTTACCTGCGTACCTTACAAGATGCATGCGTCTAAGGCGAACTGAACTGGCGCGCCATGCGGGAAACGAAATGAAACACTCTTGGCAACTTTTACTACTCAGTTGATAATCTCCCATTGTCAATGTAGTTTGGCACGCGTGTACTAACAAGAAAGCACTAGCGGCGGCCACGTAAAGATTGTTCACGATAAAGTGAGCACTCTTTAAATCAACCTTAGAAAAAAGTCACTGCCCCTGCCTGCTTAAATTTTAACTGGCGCACTGAGTGACATGCACCCGGGAAAGTTGGTAACGATGGAGGGAAAGTTGTTCCATATCTTAACGGCGATTAAAATGTGTTAGGTGACTATTTATAATGATTTAAATTATTTCTTTCGCTTGCTGTTTTTGTTTCTAATATATCGAAGCGTAAAAATGAGCAGATTTGTGAAATTTTCCTTTTCTAACAATTTCATAGTTTCACTTGACCGTTGACCGACGCACAAATAAAGTGATGAGACCAAAGGCAACATTAATTTTAAATAAGGCGGAATAATACACAACGTTCATACAAGCAGATCTCAATCAGGGCTTTCAAAAGTGTTCATTAATAACTTGAGAAATGAAATACTTCAATTAAATAAGGTGTTTAGTAAAAGAGAAATAATCATACCACGCCATTATGAATAAAGAAAAACAAACTAATCAATAATTTTTATTTAAAATAAAATTATTTAATTGAAACTTTTTGGTTATGTCTGGTCAATCAGATGAAATTATAATCTGCAAGTAGGTTCGAAAAACAACGAATCTACCACCATTCGAACAGAACATGATTTATGGGAATTAATAAAAGAAAAAGAAAAACGAAAACTAAGATATTTAAATGCTGCTGACAGCAATTTTAAATAAAAGTAATGTGCAGTTAAACTGTCCCAAAATAAGTGCCTTCCTGTTAAGTGCTTATTATTTTTCTTGTATGCAACGAGCTCCATTAAGATTTCTTTCCCACACCTAAAATCTTTTGGTAATTCCTTTTTAGAAAAAATGAAGGTTCTCCAGTAAAATAATTAAGACTTTCGCTTAATAAATAATCATTTACTCTGGAGTAAAAATAATCAAAGTCAATTATGCTCCTACCAGTAGCTCAGTAGGATCGAGCTGGGCCACTGGGCTTCTTGGCAATTTAGCAATTTAAAATGCAACATAATCTTTATCTGAAGTGAGATCCTTGATACGAATACTCTGGAGCATCTTAATACTGCAGGAAAAGGTAACTGGCTGAAGTCCATTAACCATAATACAGACGGCGTAACCTTACTTATCATTCGCTGTACTGACCTCCATGATGGCTTCCTTATGTGATGGGTCTTCAGCGACAGCGACCACTAATCAGTTAAGCTAGGCGTGCTTAACTTTAGCCCTCTTCTAAACGCGACTAAGTCAGCTCTAGAATAAACTCACTCCTGGGGACTAACTAAGCTGACTAGCTTAGGTCGATGCGGATTTTCACTGGCCGAAAGACAGAAGGTAAGGTGAAAACAAGCTTCGTCGAAAAAAAAAAAAAAAAAAAACAGAATAATCCAGAAAACTCAGATTTGCGTTTCTGCAACCAGCGACAGTATACTGCACGTTTCATCTTGTCAGTCTCCTTGAGTTCGTGAACTACGGAGAGACGGTATGCAAGGAGCTTGGTTTTTTTTTTTTTTTTTTTTTTTTTTTTTTTTTTTTTTTTTTTTTTTTTTTTTTTTTTTTTTTTTTTCCACGATGATGTGCTTTTTGACAATCCGGTTTCCTGAGTACGTCGCCGCAGTGCAGACTTGTTTGGAGAAGCCAGCAGTTGTCGGAGTCTTACATCCTCGACAGTTCCCCGAGAATAAATCTTTGAACGACAACCATTTCATTCGTCCAATAAAGTCTCCTTGGTTTCAAGTTTCTACGCATGGTAAGCAATGCTTACCCTATACATATAAGAAATGTTTGACTCTTTATAGTTTTCGCTAAACACATTTAATTCTGAGTTTCTCGTTTCCGATTCTAGAAACAGAGTTTTCGTAACTCCCGTACTGTACACGCATAGTGCTGCTATCTAGTATTTATTTCCACATGTGGGAGCGACTAGCGATGAATCTAACTCGCAATCAATTAACACGCCACATGCCTGACCGCGTTCCTTCGGCAGGGTAAGCAGTCGTTATGTTTACGTCCTCGAGTCCTACATTTTCCCTTGGAAAGTGGATGTAGGTGCTCGGGAAAACGGGAGTTTTCCTATCATTTGTAATTCTCTCAAAATAACACTCAGTTCATTTATTATAACACTCATTTCGTTTCCGTTTTTAGAACTAATGTTAGGTATTATAAAATGGTTAAATACACGTGGAGAGTAAGCAAATTTGGAAGTTGCGTTTGTTAGTAGAAATTATTTACCCTGTAAAAAAACCTCACTACACGCCACTGCCAGGGTCCAAATGGTGGACTTAACTCGGTGTAAGTCTGCTTTCAAACTTTCCCTAGAACATCTGTTGGCGTGCCTTGATCTAATCTGTTTTCTAGTACGTTTGAACAAGGAAGGCACGTTGCTCCACTGTACACAGAGATACTTATTCCCTATTTTCTTATAAATTTCACTTACACTGTCACCACGCACAATTACACACTCACTTCCGGCTACGAGGTACAACAGTTGCCTACCGATATACGCACCACTGAGGACTGACTGGCTTAACCCTGGCGGCCACGATGTACATCAACTGCAGGCATAAAAAGTAAAGTAAGGCTGTATTATGCGAACGAGCTCTCCTAGAAACAATAAAGTACTCAAGAGCACCACGCGCAAAACAAGCTTGGTCCCCATATAAATTTGAACCCACATGCGTTCACTGGCCTCAGGTGAGAAATGTTACAATCATTCTAGAGGACGTCCTTCAAAAACAGGGCGTATATTGCTGCAGTTAAGCGGAGTGGAAGAAAATATGGTCATACAGCATTAAGAAATGCTCACATATTTAATGCCAATTTAACTTGATGGCTCCAAACAATTATGGGCCAAGGATTGAGGGATTCGCATCGGCCCATACACTACTATTTAGAGAGTTAAACATCCTATACCTCGGGAAAGAGGCTATATCTGTGAGATAAACATACCCAGGAAAGTGAGCATCGACCATACAGAGCTGCAGATCTTAAATGCGATATCTGCAGTTCTCTAGGAATGAACATCTGTAAATGGTAAGGGCGTAGCAGCTATTCCAATAGTACTTTCCAAACAGTACTGTGCGTGACATCCAATTCAAATGCTGCTGCTCAGGTGATTATCGTAGGCTGCTCGGGAACGAGATCAAGCACTGCTTCTTCGAAGTTGGGAGTCTGTGCAGTTCTTGTTCCTTACCTGTAGTGCAATTATGGTGGAAGTTGCCCCATTTTCCATAGCCATTTGAAAAGTCTTTAAAATATGGTAAGAGTTGAATGTCTATCATGGATATGTGCCCCGATACAACCCTTCTGCTTCCCTCCGGTTTCCATTTGCTTGGTCGTAAACAAACAACCTACCTGCAAGTTCCACCACCAAGTACTCCATTTTACTCATACTGGTCTAGTACACGCATTAACAAATAGACAATGGCTGCATTCTAAACACTCGTAACTCAGTACTAACCACGTCAAAATTGCACATCACGTTATTTAGTTACACATTAGCAGGGTTGCATAAACCATGTATCCTATAACATGTGAACAAATGTTTAGTTTTGTTTATTTTATTATGTCCAGTAGATATTTTGAGAGTACAAATCTGTACACATATACCACATGCTTCAATATTGTAGGTACACCCTGCAGGAGCATGTAAAGGACAATGTAATAATAAAAAGTCCTAAAAAACATAGGTCCGAAAACCAATCATTTCCGAGATATGACGTACGCACATTTGCACTCATTGCATTATTACAACATTGTTCATTCCTTATGTTCCAGGTACCAGAGGTACCAGAGTTTTTGGCCCACCTATCGCAAGAGTGGCCTAAGTTGCATTTGGTGCAAGAGTGGGCTAAGTGTCTAATGAGCATATGCAAATGAGATTAAAGAATGGTCTGATGTATTAATCAAATCGATTAATTATATTAATAGACTAATTAAATTCATTAATCGATTAATAAAATCATTCTTTGATTAGATTTTAATATCAATTTTTGTTTATTGCTGTGTAAAATGGGTTAAGTGTCATAAGGGTGATATTGGCGGAGCAACATCGATGTGTCCTCTGTGGCATTCTGGAGCCGATGACCAGAGGAGTGGGTTGTAATTGTTTATATAGGTGTTAATGTTGGTGAAAGTGTGGTACAAGGGACATTTTATATATATATTTTTCTTGTTTGTGGTTGATATGCAGAGCAGGCTACACAGCCAGGTAGCTCTCTGGAGGCATACTGAGGATTAAAATAAATGTTTTCGGCGAAGTAAATATTTTTTAATGAAAAGAGACGTTCAAATTAGTTACCAAACAACTTACTTTAATCATTAACCAGAAGACTTGAAACAAATTCATTAAACCGACTTTAATCATGGGATTACAGAATGAAACGATTTTCCTTAGCAAAGTAACTGATCTCAACTTTAATTACGTAATATTAAATCGACAGAACCAAGTTAATATAAAATTACAACTCACCACTATCATTCCAGACCCCCCTGATAAAAATCCCCTCCTAACACATATATAAATACGTACTTCGCCCTCATTGGCTCTCAATACCAATATTCTAAACATGCATCTAAATACAGGTTAAACCAGATGAACTGATTGATTATTCTAACATACCCCAAGATTGTGGAGCTAAGTGGTGCTATGTGAGGTCCTATGTGAAGTGCTATGTGAGGTGCTATGTGAGCAGCTATGTGAGGTGCTATGTGAGGTGCTGTGTCAAGTGCTATGTGAGGTGCTGTGTGTAATTCTATGTGAGGTGCTATGTGAGGTGCTAATTGTGGAGCCTATGGAGCACGTGGAGCAGATTGCGGAGCCAATTGCGCAGCAAGGTGTGGAGCATGATGGAGCAGGTGGTATAGTCTGTTGAACAGATTGTGGAGCTAGTGTAGTGCTAGTGGTAAGTCTTAAGTGTTAAGTTTTAACTGCGGATTTGTATGTGATGGGGAATGTGGGGAAGAGGAAGTATAGACTTAGTCTTGCGAACTTTTTATAATGTCTTTTTAAAGTGTTGTTGAAAAATCCATTTCAGCACATATTTGAAAAATAATATCTCTTCAAAGCAAATATCAATGTGTTGATTCACAGTCATAGTAAAATCATAAGTTTTTATCGAGTGAATGTTATAAAATTTAATTATTTTCAAAAAACATCCTTAATAGTAAATTCACAAACATTTAAACAACTTTTCACAAACCTTTAAATAAACTATTACAAATATTCACTGGTTTACAACTAATAACTAATATTTACAACTTCACAAACATCTACTAAAATTTTACCAAAAATATCCCTTAATATTATACTTACATCTCAATACTAAAACATATATATATATATATATATATATATATATATATATATATATATATATATATATATTCACACAACATTTAAAATTATTATTATTTGCAAATAGCAAAATCTGAAAACCATACAAATTTACATGAAACTAGGCTTTAGGGTGGCGTCCATTGCAATGCTATGTTTGGCATCCACTATGTTTGGTGTCCATTATGACATATCTGGGTTAAAATTTGGGGCGCAGCCCACACACAACACATTCGATGCCCCCCCCCCCCCACACACACACATAAAAGTAGCACTCTGTAGATTCTTATACAATTTTGTCCCACACTGCGAAGAGTAATTCCTGGGTGACATAAAGGACAACAGGGGTTATCCGATCGATGTTGTAGAATAACAGCCCTGCAGTTAGGGCAAAGCAGTAGCTTTGAAGAAATATGTGGGAACAATATCTTGAGTGATGCTTATGCAGTAGGTTTGAAGACATCTGTGATGCAGATTGCGATGCGGAGCAGGTTGTGGTGTTGGCTGTGGAGCTGACAGTGTTGGTGGCAGACATGTTTTTTTATGTGATAGTGAAACTAAAGTGCTTGGGGAAGAAAAATTTATAGTGGGATCTTATAGTACCCCCAGGGTAAAGTCGATACTCCATCCGGTTCAATGAAGCGCTTATCGTCTAAACCCGACAACACTACTTTGGTCATGCATTCGGTGTAACCCTCATGACCATTCGAATGGAACTGGTATTGGGTCGCCAGAACCCTGCTGCAGTTATCGAGGCAATCTTGATAATCCTCATAATGGAGGGATTGCAGCACATTAGGTTTTACACCCTTCGCCTAACGTATACACTGCTCATTCAAAACAATGTATGCATAAAGCTTAGGACGTAAACCTACAAATTGTTTGATAATGTGGCCAGCAGATTCATCCTTCAACACTTTGGTACGGCCTTTGTTCTCATGTGAGAATCCTTGCATGTTATCGAGCACATAGTTAGATGTATCAAACTGTGTCTCTAAATCTGGGGTAATTACTTCGTAAACATCTCTACAGGCAATTTCATAGATCAATGGATTGGTATCGCAATATAAAAGGTGCAAGTGTGCCGGAGGAAATTTGTGACACATGTACTGGTAACAAAATTTGTAAAGGGTTAATTTTGAAAGATCATGAATGGCAACACAAGTGTACAAAGACTTGTTAAATGTAACAGAGCTCTTTGACATTTCGATAATGACAAGATTATCATCGATGATCTATCGTGCCTGGAATGTAGGATGCCCAATCAATTCTGCTACTCCATATATAGTGTCATACCTGGTAAAGACTCTTATGCCCCTTTCCCGGCAGATATTCTACAAATATTCCATATATTTCATTATTAATTAGTTTAAAAAACGAATTCTCAAAGTCGTTCGCAGTCTGGACACATTTCTCAATATTAGACTCGATGTACAGAGTCATCCAAACCTTCTGCTCAAAGCGCAAAATGCGCTGAACAGAGTCAAGTGTGGCTCCATACATCAAGTACTGCCTTAGTGTTTCCCATGAATAACATAATTCTTTGGTGGCATGAGTGTCAAAATAAGTTTTTCATGTCAGCCGTTAGGAGGTATGCCATTTATTGGAGCGAAATTCAGATCTGATAACACAACGTCACATTTATCTGGACACAACAAATCCACTCCCACGAAAAAGCATGTGTTCCCATCAATCATCGTGTTTGTAAACTCCCATGATGAAAACACATCAGCCTCGACCCACTCTAAATTGCCAAGAGGAAGCTTTCTCTTCATAGTATGGCTGTACAGGACATTTACATCAAAATAGCAGATATAATTCGATGCCACACTGGCATCGTATTCTTCACCCATGTAAATATTATTGGCTTCCACACGCCTTCTAAAAACCTGTGTAATGCTGCCCCTAACCCCACGTTCAACAAAAAGGTACTTATCAGGGTCGGTCAACAGTTCTAGCCGCACAACTGTCATCGACAATAAACCATCCCATGCAAGAGACAGACCTGTGATGTACATGGTGGGGTCAAGACTGTAATGAGCAAAACATATGGTCCTGAAATTTTCAAAAATGACTGCCAGCAAACAAGTGTCCACTCATAAATACTGAATGGTGTACTACAGCATGTTTATGCAGTAGAACACATCTCATGCAGCTTGGGGTGGGCATAATCCTCATCGCTAATACCTTTGCATTTCATGACATTATGAAATGCGTCCTTTGGTGGGAGTGACATGCACATCAAACTGTCTTCGTACTTATCAAAGTCATAAGGAAACACTCCCTTAATTTTTGTCAATTCAAATTGGGTGTTGTCTGGAATCATTGAGCAGGTGATACTCAATTGTGCAGTTTTCAAATTACCTGTCGAAGTTTCCAGCGAGGCGCTAATGAACTGAAAAGAATCAATAAAATGTAACTTGAAATGTAGCAATTTTCCTTTTGAGCCAATCCCATTGGGAATATGTTTGGTGATGGACTTGGTATTCTTCAAGCATCAATCCAATCATCTTTATTTTACCTGGGTTTTCAAATACCACAGTTCCATCAGGTTTTGTTACATGGCACTCAGCCAATGGCTTTTTGAGAAAGTGAGCATCAAAGTTTTGCAGGTTATGAAAGACAGCATCAAGTAGTTTCTTGGGCAGTCTGAAGTTCAATATATAACATTTATGAGCCGCCAACCTAGCTTCACCAGCATGGGTTTTTGGCTGCATTGGACCAGTCACGCTGTATATTCTTTCAACCCGCTTTGTAAATTCAACCGATTTATCTACTAACTGGTTCATACCATCATCGTCCACAAACTCAAAGTAGTTATATAATGCTGGATTGTACAAACAAACCAACAAAATGCTACAAGCATATGGAACATGTTGGTTGATGGATATTTGTATTACTCATATTATCATTGGGGAGGCAAGTGGGCAAGGGTTTCAAATATGACGCTGTGTCGCAATAGGCGATGAAACTCAATCTTTGCTGTTTGCTGTAACCCTGAAATTGCAAGTATTTGTCGTCCCCAATAGGGAAAGTCTTGCAAAAAACTTCATGTTGTTGACAGAGATCATAATGTTTTGCGATTTTCTCCTCACTACTAAAGTATTGGAGACAATGATCGCCTATGTATGTTTTCCTTAACTGGCTGTTAAGCAGCCTTGACAAATCCTTAATGGAAACAAAATGCAAATGTGCATCATTACCACAATCACAAATGACCAATACATTTATGTGACATGCATGTTATACAGGAGAAATATGCATTGGTACGATAACCCCTTGATTATCGAAAGTTTCTTCAATATTATTACTATTTTTGTCTACTCCAGAGTACACATTGATAGAAATACAATTGTTCTCATCGCATTTTCGAATATTCTGTAACACTACAGGAAACGACAGACCTTCAGTAACCAAAACCTCATAAGGATTTGGATATGAAGCCATTCTCTTGGAATTACATGTGGTAGGAAATAAAGCTGATATAACAGCATAATTAAAGCACAGTCCCTCAGGACACTACACACTATTGCAGGCTCTCTTATTGGCAATGAACTCTGTAAGTATAGTATGAGCAGTACCAATGGTGAATGTCTAAACTGCAATATGTCATCATCCATATTCAGAATTAGAAGACTCCAGCCACTATCACAAGCACTAAACTTCAAGCCTGTTTATGAGATAAGGTTTAATTATCTCATCGCAGATTTCGCCCATATCGGTTGAATGCAGGATGGTAAGTGATTTACTTTGAAAGTAAAATGTCTGTATAACCCCTTCCTCAGTTAAAAAGGATTTCAAGAATTTAACTGCTAGGCTGACACTAAGTGTCATTAGCCGTGGTGATGCCATTTCTAGCTCAAACAAAGAGACCCTACACCGTGTGAAAAATCATTCAAATCTGCATCAGATTCTACTTGATCATTAACTGCATGTGCATCAGTCAGCCTACATGCGAATGGCATGGCGAATAGCTGATATCTCAAGTCAGGCAGTGAAGATTCCACTTAGAGGAATTAGAAAATGAATTGTTTTTGGTTTCCATAAACGAAGTCTCTCTAATAGATTCAAAAATTGGCTGTGAGATGGACGAACCGCTATTCGAATCACTTGAATTTTCAGTGTCAGATAGAAACAAGTCGTCTAACAGGAGATCTACTTTTCCATGTTTGGGGGAAACAATCGTTCTCCGATCTGTTGCAGCTGACTGTCTTTCAGTATGTGAATCAGTGATCGAATCAATCAAGAATAGATCATCCAACAAGAGATTGAAACAACGATGTTTATGTGAAATGACAACATCCTGACAGTTTGTACTAGGTGTTCTTTTTGTTTTGGACTAAGATTCAGACTCTGTGTCATTGATGAAAAGATTGTCCAACAAACAAGCAAAATTTTGACGTGTTCCTTCATTCATTGTGGCACGATAGAAATTTTGTTTCCCAATACAATAATTCCAGCACCACAAAAAATATAAAGGCCTTCATAGTACTGAAAAGAGGGGGGAAACATTATTATAATGTCTCAAAACGAAGTTGTGTTGTACCTGAAATAAATGTTTATTTAGGATAGAAACACAAAATGTTTTATTATAAATAGAGGGAATGATGACGTAGTAAACATTAATTTAAATTTTTTAAATGGCTGTTTTAATTGGGGTTTTTATAACAAAATATTCGATGTTTGAAAACAAGTGATCTGTGTGTTTACAACACATTTAATACTATTAGCCTTGAATTGAATTTAAGCAATTTTGTTTTGACTATCAAAAATGATTTGTTTAAGACAAAACTTTAAATATTAATTTTAAAAATTAAATTATTTGATACTGTGAAAACATTTTATAAATTAGCAAAATGTATGTTTACCACAAAAAAAAATGTTTTCAGCAAGGAGAATTAATCTGTTACACTCAAAAATTAAACATTTACTTAAAAATTACTTAAATATTTTAAAAACTTATAATATTCTATACTTTTACAACTAAATAACATACTTAAAATCTAATTTCAAATACCCAACCTATTTTCAAACATTCCACAATTGTTAGAAGTATTAAGGTCCAGTCATTCATCATCATACATTCATCTGTCTCCAATCAACTAATTCAGAATATAGACATGGGCAGGGCTATGTGCCCTCCGAATATGCTAGGTGCATCCGACTTAGTTCCCAAATCTTTTTCTATGTTTCATAATTCACTCCCAAGCAATCTTCTACCCAGACTGTCTTAAAACTAACTAAATTGTAATAACTTTCCCCTCACTCATACTCGCAGTCACACACCTACCCACTAAATATTTTTCTCATAGTACTTGGTATTATATTCTAGATGGTATTAACATACTCTTGTGAGTATTTAACAGTGTAGAGAAGGTCTGGATTCATGATATTATCATGGCATTCTGTCCATTGTGAAAACAATGGCAGTCATTCAGTAGCTCCTTCTCAACCCCATTAACAAACTCTCAAATATACACCAAGAACCAACCTAGAATCACTTACAGCACCTTTCCCCTTGCTCATATTCGCAGTCATACACCTACTCACTAAGTATTTTTCTCAGAGTACTTGGTATTATATTCTAGATGGTATTAACATATTTTTGTGGTTATTTAACAGCATAGAGAGGGCCTGAATTCGTGATACAGTCTCTGCCTTATGTCCATTATAAAGATAATGGTGGTCATTCAGTATCTCCTTCTCAACTCCACTAAATAACTCTCAAATATATATCAATAACCCACCTAGAATCACTTACAACATCTTTCCTCTCACTCATACTCGCAGTCATGTACCTACTTTAAAAATGAAAAATCTTAAAACTACTTAAAATTAAATTATATTCCCAAACCACCCCAACACACATCAAAACATTTTAATTGTTAGAGTTTCTCAACGTCCATTCATCCACCATACAGCCATCCTTCACCAAACAATGCATTCACAACTAGCTTGGGAGCTAAATCTATGCTCCTTCCAAGCATGCAGCGCACAAGTGGCTTAGGTCTTCCCTTTATTAGCTGTTCCATAATTCATACTCACAACAATAACCAAAAACCACAGTTGAAATATCTTAAAATTACTTAAAATTAAATTATATGCCCAATACACCATTCACACATCAAAACATTAAATTTGTTGGAGTTACTCAAGGTCCATTCATCCATCATACAGTCATCCTTCACCATTCAACTCATTCTGAGCAGAGAATAGGACAGGTCTTTGCACCCTCCAGACACTCTGTGCATAGCCAGGCATAGTTTTCTCTTTTCTGTTTATCACTCCATACTTTACACATCAGTTATAACCAAAACCCACCCTTAAGCATCTTAAAACTACTTAAAATGATATGCTCAAACCACCTCATCACACATGCACACATTTCCTCTAAGTGACAGTTGTGCCTACAACTTTAAAATAAGGTAGAATATTCCATGGTCTCTGATTACTCTTTTTAATGTGCCCTACCCCCATAGGGGCTATTGAAATATTTTGTGTATAAATAGTTAACAGACGGCCTCTGAAGACCAGACATGGACAGCTTGGGGTCTTTAGTTGAACTAAGTATTTGAACACGCTACTAAAATGTTATAAATAAATAGAGTCATGGCCCATCTGGCCTGAAAAAAAATTTGTGATGTTGTAAATGTAGGTGTCTTAGATCATGGTACAGATTAGTATAAATTTATGCATTGCCTACAAATTGGCATTTTAAAAATTGTGGATTTGTAGTATTTGCCAGAAATAATTATTGAGAAACGAAATCATGCAAAGAAGAAACAGTTTTACCCAAGATGTTTTTAGTCACGGTCTATGTTCAACCATTTTATGGTTCATTTGTGTACATTTTTGGACTTATACCAATATAAATGTCAAGCTACTTTGTTGAGAATGATCTTTTTAATGTTTCTATCTATATGCCAGTTAATTTTGCAAAAGTTTTATTGCCTGTAGTTTGAATGGTGTATTTATGAGGTTAAAGTTGGTATGTGTCGTGGCACACATTTTTATATATTTGACTTAAGTAACTTTAAAAATAGTCCACATTAAACCTTGATGGTATTGTATGTGTCATAGCACACACACACATATATGTGTATATATAACTTTAGTAACTTTAAAAATAGTCCATGTTGAAACTTGATTGTATTAAAATAAGCCAAGTGTCGTGGTGCACTTATATGGAAAGTTGTGATTGTAATTTTTCCCATGTGGGACACAATAAAATAACTTGAAAGAATTCCAAGATGGCATGTGATGTGGTGCACACACACACACACACACACACACACACATATATATATATATATATATATATATATATATATATATATATATATATATATATATATATATATATATATATATATTTGACTTGAGTAACTTTAAAAATAGTACATGTAGAAACTTGATGGTATTTAAGTTAGCCACGTGTCATGATGCACTTATATTGAAAGTTATGATTGTAAATTTTTTCATTTGGACACAATAAATTTTTTTTTAAGAATTCCAAGTTAGTATGTGTGGTGACACACTCACACACATACACACATATATTTATTAATTTGACTTTAGTTACTTTAAAAATAGTCCACGTTAAAAATTGAGGAGATTAAAAATCAGCCATGTGTTGTGGTGCATGTCTATATGTGAATTTTCTGTTGTAATTTTGTACATAATGTAAGTTTCAAAAGTTGGCATGTGTTTTGTGATGCACATATACCTGAATCTATAAGTTTTAGCTTAGGTCGGGTTCTTTTGAGCTTAAAGTTGCCCATGTGTTGTAGTAATGTAAGAAATTGTAGTAAAAATATTTTTGCATGTTTTTAGTATTTTGTATGAAGGAAATGTGAACTATGTTTGCACACATTTTGGAATAATTAAAAATAATAATCCAAATTCAGTGTTCTTTTTTCTGTTTTTTTGGTAATTGTAGATTGTTTGGAAAAACTTTGAAGTTGGATTGAAAAAGGTTTTAAAAATACACAGTTTTCCTGATTGAATGATTGGGGACTGTAATGCCCCTTTGCAACGTCCTTGAAATAAGGCTGTCGCAACACAAATCAATTCATTTAAACACAGGTTGTTAAAAAAGTACAAGACACATTTTAGAGGTATCGAAACTATAATCAATATTTTTAAGAAACAAAAATAGTTAGCAAAATTTACACAAGGTGATCCATAAATATTTTAACACAATATGATACACAAATATTTTAACGCAATGGGATACATTGCACAAGTAAGTATAGGATGTTCCACAAATATTTTATCACAAGATATAAGATATTTGCAGTTTCAGTAAACAAAGTTTTCAGACATTTTCGTAAAATTGGATCCAAATACCCTTCTTCAAGTCTGCTTTCGAAGAGAGAATGTTGCTTATGCCCTGGTTTTATCCTGTCTGTTTGAATAGATACTTCTTTGTATCCAGGGGATTGTAACACAACACTTTGAACCAAGGGGGGGAAAGTTTCGACATAGTGTGAATGTATGTCGTCAATAATAGATGACAGTGGTATTTTTGCAGTCACATAAAACACAGTACATTTGGTCGCATCACTGCATTGAATTAATTCATGGCTTTTTTCATCTCCCAGTGGGAAATAAATAACTTTAAAATGGAACATACTGTCACAAGACTCAGTGAATTCCCAGAGAGTTCCACTACACCATAACATTAGACTTGCCAGGTGTCATGCTAATGTAAGGACTTCCAGGATGAAAGAACACCATGTTATACATTTGCTATCCAACACCCAACTGAGAACAATTAGCAAGGAACAATATATGTATATTGATCAATTCAATCTCTAACTTTGCAATTTAAACATGTTTGAGGACATAACTTTAATTTTGCTAATTTTATTGCTCGATGCATATAACATTTTGATGAGTCAGACCTAGTATGAGCCAGGTAACCAAACTTGATTTTGTGATAATGATATAAAGCGTGGAGATTATTATTACATGTTTGGATATCTGATAGGGTAAAATATTGTATGTATTATGAATGAGATATTTCTAACCTTTTCTACCTCACAAAATGTTGTTACAATGCTCTCGCCCTTAAGCTTACATTTCCTAGCTACTATATGCAGTCTGTACTGGTTTACATGACATTTATAACTATTGCAGTTGGTTAAACTGGAATCATATCAAGTTGGTTTAATATGTGGTATCCAAGATTGAGAGAAATATATACTTTTGAATTTAATGTCTGACTCACACATTTCCTTAACAACAAAATGAGAATATGCTAAGCTATAAGTTACAGAATACAGACCTTTATTAATAAACACATAATTTTATTTAAGTGACAATATTCTTCACATGCATATATGTTTCACATGGAAGAAAAAACTAATCCTCCTTGTTCAAAAATAAAGTTGTGGATGTCCCCATTGCAGGCCTCCTTTCAATGTATTGTAGTTCCCTGATGAGGTCTGGTGAGTTGGTAGGCAATTACCCCTTTGCTGTGCTCTTCTTCCGATTATTTGTTAAGGCTGGCTCAACATCAAAAATTCAAATGTCGATGGTAAGTCCCTGTGGGGCAGATATACCTTTGCCAAAGCGAATGCCGAGACTGGAATCAAAAGAGTAGCACCAATGTTCGATATTGTTACAAACTTGAACTTGTAAAAACAGCCATAAGGCTTAAAGAATATTCTTTGGTACCCTAATTGCAGGACTTTGTATGCGACTGTAGGGTTGAAGATGCTAGCTAAAACAGACACTTTAATATAAAATGCCATCCTTTAATCCTGTTAGATTAAATTATCTTGCTTTGGAAAAAAAGCATTGCCACATGCCACAAGGAGACTTTCATTCTTTGTCACCTATGTATGTAACATGTTCCTTGTTGTCACATTGTTCACTCCACACTGTAGGTATATAACAGAAATATTCCTACTGCATTAAGTTTTCAATCTTCTTGTAGGATGTGAATTTTGTTAAGAATTTATAAAAGGCTTCAAATGCTAGTTGACCATCATTGCAAGGCAGCGTACTGTCAGGCCACATATTATACAAATGACAAAATCTTCGCCCACAACAAACATAAAACACTTTAAAAGTTTCTGTCGGACTACTTAATGAGAAACGCCAATGTTCTTCTCCATTACACATTTGAATTTCTAGTGCACCATCTTCTTCATGTCTAAACTACATTCTCCTGTAAACTGGAGTAGTACTGGCATATTGAAGTGTTGAGTCGAACCTCTCCTCGTAACTGATGTGTTGCTGCTGTATGTTTGTTCCTTTATATATTTTCCAAAGAATAAATATTTTCCACAATTTGCTGGAAGTTTACCACCGAGTAGATCTAAACATATTCCTGAAATTTTCCTAATTTCAGCTTGATTAAATCAAATTTACAAACACAAATGTTACTTGCAAAACCTCACATCCTCACATACCACATTGTGATATTTTAATGCTGCTACTCCCTTCCAATTGCATGGTGTGTTGCTTGTTACTACATGTTTCTGTCCACATGGCAGGTCTGTCATAAAACTCTCTATTAAGTTTATATTTAATTTGTCAAAATCCTGGTTCCTTGATTATTTCTTCATAGGGCAATTCACTGTTGGGTCGCATGTTAAAAAGCAGACAATCATCTTGTTCATAACACAATACTCATTCTGTGTATATATTTCCTGCGAAACTTTGTGCAAAGTTCCAATGTTCATCTCCGTTGGACATCTGGAATTGGGAGTATATGTTCTTTAGAGACTTGAAAAAAACTCTCTTTTAACCTGGAGTAACACTCTCGTATGTCTGCTCTGGATTGAATGTTTCCATTTGAAAGTTTTTATGTAAGTCTGAACCTGTAACAAACCAATTTTCTAAATTATTATCTTTACACATAGGTAGGATGCTGGTGCAAATATTCTCTTAGAGTTTCACTATTGCATTGTGAACAAAACATTTTTTTATCACAATTATTAGTGTTATATCATTTTACTACCGAATTAATGCTTGAATATTCATGATATCGTCTAATATTTACAATTTCTGTATTAGTCAGAATTTTTAAAACTTCCTTCTATGATTTTCCAAGCACTATATAGGTTCGTCTTCGAGAAGTGCATCGTTCATATACTGTGAAAGGCTTTTGTAATCTATATCGCCAGAGTCCCATTTCAAACCATGTACTTCATACGTTTAATGTCGAAAAGTCATTTTCAATTCCTGATTTAAAGCAGACCAAGATTTCGGAACTTTGAAAGATAACACTTTTGTTTCATTATTGTCAAATGCATATGAAATTGCAAGTTCTTTAATTATAAAATACTTGTCTTTATAATTTTCGAAACCTTCTGCATAGCATATCATGATTGTAAATTACAATTTCAATCCCTTTTACATCAGAGTTTTAACAAGTCTAATTTCGTTTACAAAAGTTCAGTTGTGGCTTCCGAATCAACTTCATCAATACCAGAATTGTATCTTGGTAAAAGGGGATGATTAACAAGTTCCATTACGTTTTGCCACCTTCGCATTACATAATCTCTTGTCAGATGGACTGTGCTTGGTTGATTGAAGAAAAGTGTTGTGTCATCTGGACAATCTTCATCACAAGGCAAATACGAGACTATGTCCTCATTGCCTCTTAAATCCTCTGAGAGGAATGGATATGCATGTTGAATTTCGTGTCCTGCAAAAGTTAGTATATCTGCTGTAGATAGCAGGGAGAAGTTCATAACATCTAAACTTAAAAGCATCTTGCTTTGTCCATATGCTAAAATGGTGTTAAACACTCTGACACATTCTCATCACAGTTTCCACAGCAGTGACCATTATGCATATTACCTGCTGTTGAAGCTTGTAGACTGATGAATGTTTCAGAGAAGTCTGTTGATGTAAACCTCTCAAAATTGGCTGTAGTACATCTTAGTGGAATCTGTTGATTGGTGTAACCTGTCAGTGATACACTCCCAACACGATCTGACTTCCAAAATCGCTGACTTAAGACTGAGAGAAATATTAATTTATTCCTTCTTATATATTATATATTTAAAAATGGCCACAGTTTTACTTGAATTTTGCTTGAAATAGGGCTGTTCGGAATTTTATTGAAATATTTCTGATTTTGGCATTTTAAAACTCATTCCAGTCTGAAGTCATAGTATTAAAACATAAATATATACATATTTGTCCAAAACATACACATTTTTGAAATATTTGGGTGGTAGGAAATGTAAAATAAACTTATTGAAAACAGAGTTTGTGTTTTGAAGAAAAATATATATGTTCGTTAGCTTCCGAAAATCTTATCTGGGTTTAAAAATGGTATCCTAATTTGATAATTTAAACTTTTAAATGCTACATTTCGTTAATATTCGCTCAAATATATACATTTGATAAAAATGTTAGTTGGTCGAATTTGTAAAGTAAACTTATTAGATACAGTTTACGAAGATTGGTTTAAAACGTATAATTTTGTAAAGAAAACTGTATTTCAGAATATATATTTATGTACGTTTAAAATGTTTATCAAATCGTGTTAGCTAGTTTGACAGAAAAAATGTTTAAAGAAGGTGTAAATGGATTTTTCAAATATTTAGTTTTGATCATTGAACAACATTATATTTCCATCACTATTTGGAAATTTCTCAAAATGGTTTGTTTGGGTGAGAGTTTCCTGGACTTAAAATTTTTTTTTACTGAATAAATGGGCTTTGCTGGAGATGTGAAGGTGAAATTTTCCTCACCGGGGTAGGCTTGGGCCAGCAGGTGTTCTGTAACTTTGCTGGCTGGGAGAGTTGGTCCCCATGGCCAACAAAGCTACCTGGCCGCCGGTGTGACTCCCCCGCCTTTCTCAATGTGAGAGATTGCACTCGACTCTTTGTCAGTGCTGGGAGACCACTGCAGAGTAGGTGTGAGGGTGGTCCGCACAGGCTTTGTTGAGTGCGTGGTGGTGTGAAGTTGAGCGACACTCAGCGCTATCGAGTGTGTGGCCAGGCAGATGAGGTATGAGGGAGAGAGAGAGAGAGGAGCGTGTCGATTTGAGCGCTCGCCTTCGGGGAGAGTTGGAAATGTTCAGAACACTGCCTGGACCCACGAGGAGGGAGGTCTCCGCCAGCCCCCACAATCAATCTCTCCTCAGGGAGCCAGCCTTCACAAGTCCGCCTCCTACCCGGGCTAACCCTATGTCACATGAATGGACAGACCAAAGCCTTCCCCGAATGAGCGGGAACATCTCGCATCTACACTGTTTAGGTCGTCTGGTTCGCTAAACTCTCGTTCATAACTGAATACAACAGGGTTGTTTACACAATGATTGTGGAACATTATGCACCTCTAACATATATAGGGCTGTATATTATTAAGTTTTATGAAAACACGCCATGTAGTTTGTGTTAAATGTAATTATGTATCACGATAAAAATTCATACGTCTATTTAAACTTGTTGTTCATAACATAGCTTTGTATATGGGACTTGGCATAATCAATGTCGCGGGAGCGAGTCTAGTATTCTCCTCGCACAACATATCAGTAGTATTTTTTTTTTCAACTGTGTTGTCCTGACATATTAATTTACAAACTTTTCTTGAATGAGGGTTTTACTAAATCATTTTATGCCGTAGGTTATTCAGAGCGGATAACTAAATCTTCGCCGTGAATAAAAGGCTTTTATACTATACAGTATACTTAACAAAATGAAGTATATTTATAAAGAAAGGAAACATGTTTTACTGAACAATTATAACTTTTAGCAGGAACTTATTAAATAAAAATACATTATGTTTGGGTTTTTGTATTTGTGTTTTGAATATTGGTCTTGAGAACCAATGAGGGTGAAGTACGTATTTATATTCGTGTTGGAAGAGGATTTTTGTCATGGAATGGGGTCTGGAATGATGATGAGTTGTAATTTTATATTAGCTGTACATTTGTTTATTGAATTCAGTTACTTTTTTGTGGATATTAATATAAATCACATTATTAAAGTTGGTTAATTGAATTTGTTTCAAGTCTTTTGGATAATGATTATAGTAATTTGTTACTTCACCGAAAACATTTATTTTAATCCTCAGTATGCCTCCAGAGAGTGACCTGGCCATGTAGCCCGCTCTGCATATCAGTCACAAACCAGAAAAATATATAAAATGACCTTTATAACACTCTCTCACCAACATCAACTCCTATATAAGCAATTACAACCGACTCCTCTGGCCAGTCGACTCTAGGACGTCACAAAGGACACATCGATGCTGCTCCGCCAATATCACCCGTATGACAATTATCCCTTTCAATACCAATAATTTTTTTAGTTCGATATCAAAAAAATTAATTAAAGAATTTTTTACTAACAGATTAATTGAATTAATTAATTTAATAAATTCAATAATCTACCTAATTAATCAATCAAATAACTCTTTAATCTCATTTGCATATGCTAATTAGGCACTTGTGCCACTCTTGCGCCAAATGCGACTCAGGCCACTTTTGCACTAAGTGAATTAGAACATACATGGTCCCTCTACTTACCAGCCCTCACATTGAATATCAACAGCGATGTACACTCGTAACAGAACTTTGAGCGGTTGCCATGGCTCCACACACATTTCCTAACGATGATATGGTCGACATACATCTCCCGTATGGACGTGCTTAGGGCAACGCTCGGGAGGCGGCGCGATTGATCGTACCCACGAAGCAATACCTCGCGAATGATGGTACCTCGTGAGAACTCGGCTGCCTGGCTGCAGTCTTCTGTGAGACAATGCTCTGTGGTA
Source organism: Dryococelus australis (assembly GCA_029891345.1). Taxonomy (NCBI): domain Eukaryota; kingdom Metazoa; phylum Arthropoda; class Insecta; order Phasmatodea; family Phasmatidae; genus Dryococelus; species Dryococelus australis. The sequence continues at coordinate 61,812,420 of CM057006.1, forward strand.
CGATCAATCGTGCCGCGCCCCGTGCTTTGCCATTAGCACGTCCATGCGTGAAATGGGTCTCGACCATCTCTTCATTAGAAAATGTGTGTGGCGCCATGACAACTGCTACGAGTGCACAGCGCTGTTGGTATTCAATGTGAAGGCTGTTACCTGGAAAATAACACATGAACGATGTCGTAATATTGCAATGATTGCACATGTGCGTACGTCATATCTCGGAAACGATTGGTTTTCGGACCTTTGTTTATTAGAACACATCCCTGCAGGTTGTACCTATAATATGCGCTATTTATACATCGTCTCCGCAATCACCATCGTCTGTACAAAGGAAGGAAATGGAAAACAGGCGCACGTAGAAAACAAGATAGAGGCACACAGGAAACAGAGGCACGCAGTTCACTTGCCTTGTATTATGCAATTATGTTCTTAATAATACCTCTGGATTAAATATTGCCAAATAGAATAAAACAACTGCACATTTGTAGCAAATTGTGTAGTGTTCTGTGTTCTTAGATAGAATTTATGACGTAAATATTCGTCAGAAAAATAAGAAAATTTGCACATAACATTTTTTTTACTTTTTTTGCTTAAAGTTTTGTATTTGAAAAATATAAAGTTTGTAAATATTCAGGTAAGTTGTTAAAAAGCTGGCTTGAAAAGTAAGAAGTCTTATAACTTTCGATTGAGTCGTTTCCGGAATGTGTTTCCTTATCTCATACTGGTGTTTTTGTATTCATACATTATCCCTGAAAGTTTGTAACATTACTCTCGGAGTCATTCGTCATTCTGTAGTATACGACTTGATTACACAGATATATATATATATATATATATATATGCCTATGCATTCTAAATGTTAGTAAACACAATGAATTCCAGTATGGTACAAAATTTAAAAAAAATTGCGGCCTAATTTTTTTATAAAGGTGACCATACAAATCATCAAAAAAATTGCACGACTCGTTTTGGAAATACGCAGTTGAAAATAGCTTACTTTTGTAATGATAATATAGTCAATTTTCTCCTCCTGATCCTAAAATGTTATATTGTTTTTGTTTTCGAAAATTTGTGTACAAACAGTTTACGCAAATAACAGACTGCTGCAAATAAAATCCAAAAATGTTTGTATTACCTACCTTGAATTTAGCTAATATTGCATATGTCATTGTATTTAAAATAAATATTACTCTAAGTTCAGAACAGGTATAAATAAATTATATCACACAGGTTGATTATTTATAATACGTGTATATTATTATAATATAAATTTCTAGCAACTTTTAAATTATTATATTAGTTAAACCCCACGATTGCATCGAGTTATCTGTTTTTTAAATTAATTAGACGGAAAACGCCTAAATTAAACAATTGAATGGTCAAATATTTTGGCCTTCTTATTAATAATCATTTAAACTGGATGGTTCATGTCAATTTTATAGAAAGAAACTTATCATCCCTCTGTTATTTGTTATGGAAGTTGAGGGATGTAACTGACAGTAATGATCTTAAGATGGCTTATAATGTTTATTTACACTCTGTAATGGCATATAAAATTGGAAAGAAGGTGGAAAAAAATGTATAGCTATTGGTAATGTTAAGACTTTTTGTAATGAATATGTGTATTGGTTGTTTATGAAAGGAAATGTAAATGTAAAAAATTGTAATGTGCATAAAACAAAAAATTTAAATAATTTATGAAGTGTCGTTCATAGTACAAAAAAAAGAGAAGAAAGTAGGTTTATCATATATGAATATACATGTTTTAAATAAATTACCAGATGAGCTCAAAAATGGCAACACAATAAACTTAAAGATGTAAATGGTCTTGCAAAACCTTATTTTTTGTATTCTCTTAAGGACGTAATGGACTAGAAAGTAAAGACGTAAATTGATTTTATAATTTTTATAAGTAGCGTATGTATTATATTAAATTATAAAAATATTGAAAATACAAAACTTCAAATGTGTAGGAAAGGGATGCTATTATAATAATACCACTTTGAGCTGCAACCAATATAGCGTCTATCCTCATTTCACGAAAGAAATATCTCAAAAAATGTATCGCCAAAGAAGTGCAGGCAAATGTAATTCAAATGCAATTTTCAAAAATTAAAAATTCATGCGACAAATTTTAGTGGTTTTTACCCGCAGTCGTATTTATATTTTAGATATCACATATTTGTTATGTAGTTACTTATATATATATATATATATATATATATATATATATATATATATATATATATATATATATCGAACTGGATGCGATAAATGTCCTTGAGCTTTATGTTACACCTGTAGCGGCGAAAACTGTTCTCAAGTTCGTCGGCCTGGATGCTTTCTGCCCCAAGACGAATGATGTCATCGGTAGAAGGAGGGAGAAAAACGAAGATGTGGAATTAAAAAGAATCTTGTTTTTTACCCGAGTCCTCCCGAAGACCGTTCTCCCGCCTCTCGGCCGTACCTGAGGAATGTACTCGTCGATCCCGAAGGCAGCCGATTGCTGCCGAGATCGACCGAAGTCGCCGTTCGCGTTGCGTACGGTTCATCAGTTCGTCTCGGAGACTCGCAGTGTCGTAGTAGTGTAGCAGCGGCGCGTTTCGTGTTGCGAGCAACTTCCGTCGCGAGTTGCTTTGTTTATAGTCGTTGGCAGTAATATTCTGGGTCACAGTTCATTGGCGTGGCGCGTCGTGTGATACGTGAGTTCTGTACACGGGACACGTGTGTTCTATTCTCCGTAGTAAAGTGGGCACGGCTGTGTGTAGTGACATTATCTCCCGCTTTTTGGCGAAGTGTTCGGCTGGCTAGTTCGTTCGTGGCTCGCTGCCGGCACACGGGTTCGTAACGACACGAACAACCAAACATAAATTTGATCCTGTCTGTGCGTGAACTGTCGAGGTTACTACGCAGAAAGCCCACGTCGGGATCGTGGAGTCTGTGGGCGTGTGCGAAGTGTTTTGAAACTTGAGATACGTAAACGACCTTGGGACGTCTGAACCGGCCATCAGTCCACAGCAAAAAATGTCACTTGTAAGTACCACATTTCACATTCCTCCCTTGTGGAGGAACAGTCTCAAGGTTTCAAACTTTTTGTCAATAAACTTAGGACAGTAATAGCAAGAGGTCGCACTGGAACGTAGTATCATTATTTCTTGGGTGGAAAATTAATTTCTGCTCAAATACATTTGTAATTATTTAATGTAAGGTAGCTTCTTTACATGTGATTACTGATGTCTACCAGTATTTTGCTTAATTTTTATTACAGTATATAGTCCAAGGTTTACAACCATGGTTTTAAATTTGTTTTAAACATGTTCTATTTCTTCCAACCATTTGTAAGCTTTAGCACGCGAGATTAGTTGCATAGTTTTTAAACTAAAGCAATGTTGTTTGTAATAGATTGTTGTAGTTCTAAGGAAATAATTTTGAATGCTTAACAGTCCATCTGCGTTGGGACAAAATAATTAACAAATCCTAATCAGGAATGTAACTACGTAAAATGAGGTAAACAGTCGTACAAGTTTAAGGGCGCGTTTACACGGTGATGGTAGTTATCACGAAAGTGTGTTAAAGTAACTGCCGCGATAGGTTGTGTTTACACACGATTGAGACATGCTGTGATAGTTAACCTCAAAAGTGACATGTCCGACAACATTTGTGTAAATACATTGATAGGCGCTACATTAATACTGAATCATTTTGTCAAGAGGTTGGTTTTTTTGTTGGGATAGTTAAATATCGTGACAGGATATTGACGTGTAAACATATATTGTTCCTGTGGTTTATTATATGACAAATATGCTGTCAATACTGCAGTGTCATACCTATATGATAATATATGTCCTGTCATAACGCCACATAGTGTGAGAAGAGCCACAAATATTGACAGAATCCAAATAATTCTGCAATGTTGCTGTCAAGTGAACACGTACAAATTTGTGACCCGTGCTATCACGATAGTTGCATGTTCTGTCACGACAGTTACTATAACTATCTAGCTCTAGCTGATATCGCGATGGTGCGACAGCAACTATCATGCATTTTACACAGCGATAGTATCTGAGAGTAGCTCTTGCGATATAAACTATCGACGATTACTATCGTCGTGTAAACGCGCCCCAATGTAGTGTGTTAACATTTTTGATAGTTTAATAAACTGCTATAGCCGACTCATAGGCCTACATATGTACTTTATGGAAGGAAGCAACATAAATATGTGAGAGCAGTTCATGGATTTAAATCAATTTTCTTGACTATATGACTTTTGATGGAAGTCTATAGCCTATACATGGCCACAAGTTTTAAATCAAGCAAACTCAGTGAAAACAATTTGTTTAAGGACATATTTAAGTTTTCCAATGAGTTTACCAATAAACTTAAAAGATTTGTAGTTGTGTAATGAGATAGGCCTACTGAGTTGGTCTACCTTTATCTGTAATTAATTTTACTTTCTTGTACTGTAAAAAACGTTCTTAGGTAACACTAATTACAAACCGAATTATTAAACTCGGGTGTGTATTCTTAATGCTATGTATTCGGGAAACATGTGTAGCAGAAAAAAACTTCCGCAAAATCAAACATGCTTCAATTTGGCAATAAAATAAAAATCAGAGTATTTATTAACACAAAAAGTGAGTAAATATATTGTCACGATTTTTATAAAATTTGTGCATCGTAATCAGATTGATATTTCACTTTTTTTTAATGTTGGCAGTGCAAAATTTTGTCTCCAATGTATAATCAGCTCGATTCAAACTTTAATCAAGCTTGTCATACCAAAAACTTTTTGTTTGTTTTATTGCGTCCATAAGATCTTGTTTCAGTACATAGCTGTACAAAGATATTGGACAAGTCAAATTTCAGTATACAAAGTTTATACACAGGACATTGTAAACACACACACACACACACACACACACACACACACATATATATATATATATATATATATATATATATATATATATATATATATATATATATATATATATATATGATAAAATTTTTACTTTAATTTTTTTATTTTTGTAGTTTAGATATTCGTCGATATAAAATGCACATTCAATTAAAAAAATTTTCAGCTGTTTTGGTTAGAGAAGCGAATTTCTTGAAGGTGGTGTGATAATTCATTGGAAAGTAGGCTACCAAGGTAGTACGGGCCTTTCTGAAGCCATGTAGCAAGCTTGCTGTGCAAACTAGCAAGCTTGAGACATGCTTTAATCAAGTTAGACTTAAAAAGTCAAGCTTTTTAGTACGTTTGATTACTCTTGCTGTAAACTTGCCTTGGCAAGCGACAAGTATAGTCCAAGCTACCTGCAAGCTTGATAATTAGCAAGTATGTCAGTTGCAGTCATGAGAAATTTGGCGTTAATCATACATGTGACAAGCTCGCAGAGCTGCTGCGAGCTGGCGTGTTCTCTTGGATCGTTTGCGTTATAGTGAGTGAAGAGATTTTGGCGGCTCTTACCAGCGAGGTCTTGAGAGCCGACGAGGGTGATTGAAGTGAATATGGGGCGGTGCGGAAATGAAGGGGCGAGGGATACGGGAGATCCCCGAGAAAATCCGCCGACCAACGGCATCGTTCGGCACGATTCCCACTTGCGAAAATCCGGTGACCCGGCCCGGGGATTGAACCCGGCTAGCTGTGTTGGGAGGAGAGCGTGGTAATCGCTCAGCCACCGTGGTCCCTTGTGAGGCACTAGTAACTTTTTCTTTCCAGTCGTTTTCGTCCTTTGACATTTTAAAATTAATATTGTCAAGTAAGTGATAAGCACAGTGTGTATAATCCACCGCAACAGAACCTTAAAATTCTAATGTTGAAATAAAAGAAATATGTATTGACTATTTTTCCACATGAGAGGGCCTTCAAAAGTGCGCATTTTGCCGTGAATAACCTATAGTAGGGTGTACAGTAGTTATTGACACCCGGCGATAGTTTATCAGTGACGTACGAGGTGACGTTTCTTGTTTGCGAAACCAGTGTGCTAGTTTCCTGTCGTGGACGAAGTTCTTTCGATTTCCCTCGCCAGCTACACTCTCGTACCCAGTGGGACGGAACGCGATTTTTCACAACCAAAAAAAAATGCAATTTTCAACTCCCCTCCGCCTTTATTTTAATTTTTTTTTCTAGAAAAGTCATAACACTTAATAGCTCTTCGAAAGGAGCGATTTGAGACGAAGCTTACGCCCAGAAAAACACTGAGGACAGTTATGAAGATAGAGAACTACAATTTTTAAGTAATATTAGTGCTTAGAGAATTTTTAAATACTTTGGAAAATCATATTTTCATGGATCTCCAACCAGAATAATTCCGTACAACCAACCATAAACTTGAAGTAGTACTTCTACATCAATAAACAGAAAAAGGTACACACCCAAACCTGGTTATTCTTCGCACCTACTCCATAAAAATTACACTTAACGTCTATATAAGCTAATATTATGCACCTATTTGATACATGTTATTTCCTTTCCTAACAATTTCCTAATCAGTTTTCGGTGTGCATCATAGCACCACTGCTTAAACTGAAATAAGTAAATTAAGCTAACAGGAGATTGTAAGTGGTGTTTTCATGTAAATTTTTTTTAAAATTTATTTTAGTTACTTGCAGGAGTTCGAACAGATCATTTGCGTTCCGTCAATGGGGTATACTTTAACAAGTTTTGTTATTAAATTCATATTACTTATGCGAATATTGAATTCGCTTGAAACCAAGTATTTGCACATTTGGGGCTGACAGTCTAAAAGTTAACATTATTATTTTTCCATTATTTAAAGAGGTTTTTGATGTTTTTTTTAAGTGGTTAATGTTATCCCCTGTATGGGACAGCTTTGACCACTCTTTATAAACACCAATGATTAAGGTGTTTATGGTCAATGTGTCCACATCAGGAGGTTTCATCGACAGTCCCAATAACAAAAATTATATAGTAAAATTTACTAGAGACACTAATGTTTTGTCAACAGTAATATTTTAAGTTTTTTCACCTAAAATATACTTAATAAAATAAACATTCCAAGACGTCCTGCCACATTTAATTTTTGGTCAAAGTTAACCAAATCATTAATTAAACTATCCTCATTTGCCTGTAAGCTTACAAGAAGTGCCGATTTTTGTGGACACTAGTTGTGGAAAACTGCAAAAATAATTTACTTGAATTTTTGTATGGAAATTTTTGCTTAACTCTTCTGAAAATTAAATATGCTAACATACGCTCATGAGAACAGAAACAAAATTTCTTCAAAAATGTGTGCCTGTGACATTACAATCTCAGCCTAACTTTTGACATACACTATCCAACATAAAGTGTTAAGTATATATTTGTATGTAAAAGTGGTACATTTTGTTTTTGCGTCACTTAGGCGGCTCGATATACTACATCAAGAATCCAGCAGCTTGCACGATGCGTGCAAATTTACAGCATTCCGACACCTGTTAGGTGCGGAGGCCAAGGTGGCTGAGCGGTTAGCCTGCTCGCCTCCCATCAAGGCGAACCAGGTTCAATCCCCGGCCGGGTCATTCCTGGATTTTCGCAGGTGGGATTCGTGCTGGACGATGCCGCTAGTCAGCGGGTTTTCTCGGGATCTCCCGTTTCCCCCGCCCTTTCATTCCGGCGCTGCTTTATTCTCACATATCACCCTCATCGGCTCTCAAGACCTCGTTAAGTCGCCCAAATCTCTTCTCACTCACTGAGGTGCGTCAACTGCAAGCATTGTTTATTTATACGAATCTAGTTTTCTGCCCGCGGCTTCGCCCGCGAGTAGGTACTACACTAGGCAAATTCCTTTACCGGAAAACCTATTTTTCTACTACATTAGTTATTCTGTCCTCCGATGCTAGGGTAACCATTTGATAGGTGAGCTGATTCTGGACATTGAGTAAAGATATACACTTGAACGGCAATGTGATAGGAGAAAGTCTGGCCATTTTTATGTTAGTTCTTGGGATGATTCAGAGGAGCGCTAGTGTTCTCGACTGGGATTTTGTTATTTGTTGAATAGTGTTTGTTGGGACAGGACAGTTTTGAATGTAAATCGTGGACCAGAATTCATTTGCCAAACACTGTGCCATTGTGTAATTTTTTTAAAGTATACATTGCCTTCACTATTATGTGTTTAATATTAAGGGAGGTACGTGGTGTTGAAAATTGAATTTTGATATGCATAATTGTAAATATTTCAGGAAGTACTTGAGATTGAGCGAACCAAATCGAAATTGTGTTTCACAAATCGGAGATCGTAAATATGTGTAAATCTGGTTGGTCAACTCATCCCCGTTCATTGTGTTAGTAGGGATAGTGGTCCTCTTTTCGCAGGGAACTTTGGAACACTAGGCGATAAATAAAAAGTCGGGGAATATTATGACCCACCATGGCTTAATGAAGACTGAAGGCCCTCTTGTCCGAACTCGCACATCTGGAAGGATGTGCATACAATATTCGCTTATCAAAGATATTTGTAGATGTAACAAGGGCGCTAATGTTTGCCAGCTGGCACAGTTCCGCGTTAGCATGCGATATGTTTAGATCGATATTCTGTTTCACACACGGACTTTTCCGCCTGCCCTGGGCAGTGAGAAGCGCAACTCGTTAGCCTAGCTACGAGTTTCCATACGTGAATTATACAGCGGCGGTGTTTGAACTTAAGACGAGACTCGTAACTTTGTATCGGGTGGTTAGTAACGACACTGAGGTTGGGCGTCGGCTCCCAAAACCCATATCATGCAATATAAGTTTCACAGTCCTCATGTTGAATGTTTTTGCTACAATGTTGCACGCCAGTCGCTGAAACGAGTCTTGATAGCCGACGCCAGCCACGTTCACGTAGAGTCTTTTGACGGCCGCCCTGCCGTTGTACGCTAAGATAGATGTTTTACAGGAAGACTGTAAGCAAGATACAAATGGCTGAATGGAAAATTCAGAATTCATTTGTATTGCCAAAATACTGCGATTCGTCTCACGAGCGCGTTGAGAGTAATTTAAATTGCGATAACCTGCCATCTTCACTGTGCTGGCAGCTCTACGAGCTCTTTTTTGTTTATGTGCGAACTCTTACTAGGCGGATGTTGAGCTTTAACTCTCAGAGGGCGCTGTGTGTAATTTGTTGTAGGAGTTCGTCCAGTCCAGTTTTTGCGGCACATTGTATGTGTAAATGTATATATGTACATAGAAGTATGTACGTATGTATATTTTTGGTTTTGTTGTTTGAGTGCTCCTGAACAGAGACAAGGCCTTGGTATGAAAACACTAGACTTTCAGGAATGAGAAAGGAATCGGCGAGTGCCTGTATTACCATCCCAGCATACGTGTGGAGTGATTTCGGAAAACCCTGGGAAACCGAATCAGGATGGCCGCATAAGAATTTGAACGCGGGTCCTCTCGAATGAGAGTGCAGTGTTTTACTTGTACAACACCTTGCAGTACATTTGCCTTAAACAGGCGCGCATATAATGCGTATTCATTGATAGAGGCTATTCACGGTAAAATGAGCACTTTTGAAAGCCCTGCTTCAGATATGCTTTATGCACGTCGTGTATTCTTCCACCTTATGTAATATTAACATTGTCGTGTGCCTCATCACTATTCATGTGTCGGCCAAGTGAAACTGTGAAATTATTAGAGAAGTAAATATTTTACAAATCTGTCCTTTTTTTTACGCCTGAGCGTTGAGTTGTTTTGTTTCCGTCATGTTCGTTGCTGGAGAAGGTGGAGTTGATGTTTGCGATCAATTGCACGAATTGGAATTGAGCTTTATTGAATTTTCAAATGCTGATTGCCTAAGAATAGATGGTACAAGAGTTATTGATATCGGCGACAATGCCTTTTTAGAATAAAAATAATATGTACTATTAGCATTTTAACAAACGATTGTGCAGTTAACAGAGTAGCCAACCTTTGTATTCTCTACCACCAGTTGTTACACGTATTTTGTTCCATGTTACCGGTTGTAAATACAGCATTTAATTATGACATTTTTACCAAATTGTTATTAGTAATAACTAGAACGTCTGTCTGAAAATTGAATTAATTATGTTTAAGAGTTGTATGGTTAGCAGCAAATCCTACCTAATAGCCCAGACATAGAGGAAAATAAGTGCCAACCAAAATAGCATTGATCTTCTTCTCTTTATCTTAATTGCTGTGTGGGAACAGCGACTGTTTCGGCAACGCTGGGTCAGTTTCCGTAGCAGGCCGCCCGCTCGGAACGTGCCGCGACAGCGCTGTGATCACGGCCGCCACGTGCAAGGTCGCGAGATGCACGACTTGGCAGCGACGCAAACTCGTCCATCCACTGCCGCGCGCTGGCCGGGTATCTGCGAGCTCTGGCGGCGTCACACGTCAGGCAGACGTCGCCGGAGGCCATAAGGCACAGCTCGTTGGTTGGGGGCGCAACAGAGACAACAGCCTACCTATAGTCTGTTCGCGGTTAGATGAGCACTTTTGAAAGATCTGCTTGTATACATGTAGTGTGTTCTTCCGATTTACGTAAAATTAACATTGCCACGGGCCTCATCACCTTATTTATACGCCGGGCAAGTGAAACTGTGACATAATTGGAAAATTAAATATTGTACAAATCTGCTCATTTTTACACTTAGATGAATTAGAAAAATACAGAAAACGAGATAAATAATTGAAGTTATAACAAATGGTTACATAACACTTTTTGTTCGATGTTAATATATGCTATTACTTTCCCCTCCATCATTACCAACTTACTGGACTCATGTCACTCATTGCGCCCATTAAAACATATACAGGTAGGGGCAGTGACTTTCCTAAGGTTGATTTCAAAAGTGCTCACTTCATCATGAACAGCCGTTTCCATATTATGTAAAGAATAACAAAGTTCTTGGAGACCCCTTTTTCTTCTAAGCCCCTCCAAAGCAATTCACTACTGTCGGAGAAAACAGAGAACACCACTGTCTCTGATTTCACCTGTAACACTACATAGATTTACTGTTATTTACTATACCATGGGGCCGCAGTGGTGTAGTGGTTAGATAACTCTCCTCCCACATACATGGGTGAACTGGGTTCGATTTCCTGCGGAGTCACTCTCGGGTGTTCGCATGTGGGAATTGTGCCGGACGATGCCGCTGGTCGGCGGGTTTTCTCGAGGAGCCCCCCCCCCCCCCCTCTTTCACCCTCTCTAATTGCGGTGCTGCTTCATACTCCTCTCGCGTCAGCCTTATCGGCTCTCAAGACCTCGATGTTGAGAACCGTCCATATCTTTTCGCTCGCTCGTTCTAATGACCTCTGTCGACGAGACGTAATCCCTACTACCTTCCTACAGTGGCTCAAAAAAGTTTTCATCTTGCTAGTCACATTATATTATTGTACATACTATATGCGAAACAAAGAACCTACTACCAGTATTGGTTGTTCAAAGGTTGTTTTACAAGTTTTTGTTCTAAATTATTAATATTTGCTAATATGTTTTGTTGTTTACAATGAGATTACGGACTTTATAAGGCATGTATATTTTGACGTCGAAGAAGTATTCGTCTCAGCAACATAGTGCCATGCCTCACTCTCAGCAGAAGCCTTTTATGTGATGTGCGAGGGAAGAAGCCAATTTGTTTTCATCGGTGAAACATTTTATGGCATTCTTGATGTGAAATGAGACGAAAAACTGGGGAAACAGCTAAAAGAATAAAAAAGAAAAATTTCAATAAGGAGATTCTAGAAGCGAAAATCATTCAAAGCTATAGTAAGAATTATAAACTCGACCATGAGTACGGTTATGAACACCATGCGTATACAGGTTTCATGAAACTAGAATGTATTACAACAAAACAACCAATTGGTCGTTTGTCTAGTCTAACGCAAATAGAACAACACAATATAGTGAGGTAAGATAAAGTACACCCGAAACTGAGTGCTCGGAAGATTACAGCTGATGTTGAACGGGAATTATAGGAAATCATGTCATAGCACAAACGATACGAAATGTGTTTCATGAAGTGGGATATAATGACCGAATAGCCAAAAGAATAACTTATATCACCCAGGCGAACCTGCAAAAGTGACTTTCTCCTGACAGGAGACAGGAAAATGATAGCTATGGATATTGGACGAAAGGTCGTACTTACAGATGAAATTAAATTCAACCTTTTCAAGTCAGATAGTGAGTAATAGTTTGGTGGAGAAGAAATTGTGAACTAGACACACGAGTTCTCACAGATATAACGAAATATGGTTTGGTTCTATATGTGTTCGGAGGTGTAGGTGAGCTGAGTTTCATCGACAGTTCCATCGATCACAAACTCTACATTAACATTCTGAAGTCTCACCGTCTCTAAGCGTGTCAACGATATGTGCCTTACTGGGAACTATGTCTTCACCCAGATAACAATCCTAAACATAAAACTGTAAACAAAAAACTGTGGTTGCTATACAACACGCCACACTGGAAGGCAACGTCTCCACAATCGCCTGACATAGCTCATTGAGCATTTGTGGCATACTAGGAGAAGAATAAGAATTGTATATCATTTCGAAGAAAAATAATTTCAAGAAGGCATTAGAAGAATGGAATAATATACCAGTAAAAACAACCGAAAACTAAGTAAAATTAATCCTACAATGTTTACGAAAGTTACAGGAAATCAGAAAGGAGGACCCGCCAGCTATTAAGGTTTAAAGAGACGATCGCTAGAAATGTCTTTGTGTGTTCCAGACAAATACTTGTTTGCGGCGAAATTATGCGTGTACTTTCTTTCTGTTCATGCATTATTGTTCCTACAGAAGAAAAATATAGTTATGTTACATATGTTTTGCAGCTATGTCACAGTAAATGTAGTGTTGATGCGCCTACAATACTGTGCTATTTTATATAACATATATATCCGTAAACATAGTGTATGGGAAGCCGACTGATTTTTTTAACCACTGTGCATACCTTCTGGTATTTCCATTTATCTTGACTACTGAGGTGAAGAATACATAGATTGAAATTTTTGTAAGAAAGTATAACTATTTACATAAGGATATATTCGTCTCAGGGAGAGGCGTTTACTTATACGGGGGAAACATGTAGTGAAGATTGTACTGGTTTAGTGAAATTGGGCAGTAAACCAGCAAAAACTGCTCCACCGGAATGACCGACAGTCCGCTAGCTATGAAAACGACTGGATTTCACAGATTAAACTGTATTTTCCAGGAGTTCCGCAGCTACGACACATGTTCTCCAACCCCCCCCCCGTCATCCATATACTCTTTATTTGGTAGCACCTTAATTGTGAAACTTCTGTAGTATTAACTGATTAATCGCAAGGTGACAAAGTGTAAAATATGCCCATTGGAAAACACTACAAACACCAGAAGGATAATCTGGTTGTATGTCTACACGTTTCTTCAATTATAATTCTGAAGAAGTCGGAGATGATGGTCTTTCCAGCATGGTGTGAGAGAATGCTGTATTGCAATCATTTTGAATCTTCACTGGCCTGTTATTAAGACACGGCGAAGGAGCGACGCAATTACAGTAATTCTTTGCGTTATTCAAGCTTTTTTTTTTTAGCTAGAAACAATTAGGTCCGTAATCGTCTGTTTTCTCGTGACACCAGTTATCTTTTTTTTCCCTACTCCTTACTGCCATGCCATGATGGGGCATAAGTACGATTATATATTAGAAATTTGCTTGGTTCTCCGTACGACCATTTAATATATTTATTCAATGGTACGACGGGGCCATGAATAAACTACAGTCGCACCAAAAAGTATTGGCACACCCGCATTGTAGAGGCTGGTTATGGAGATAATTGCATATTTCTGTAACGAAACCTGCAATTACGGATTTACAGAACACAACAAAAAAACATTGCTGTACATATTTCCCGTCCATAATAAATAAATCCACTATAACAAACAGAAGCCTATGTTCTGAACAACAAAAACGTATTGGCAAAGAGAACGGTCGGTTACTTTGCATATCAGCCATGGCGTGTTTACGACCCCATCTAATGCAATAAGCACAGGATGTTGTACACTAATCTGATGCAGTATTATGTGGCAGTATATTCTGAAACAGAAGGAACATTCGTGTGTTAACGTGATAGAGCAATGTTGCTCAAATCTCGTGGAAAAGAAATCGCAAGATTGGAGACGAACTTTCTGTCAGCTATACTACGGTAAAGGCAGTCATTAACAAATAAAAGGAGATTGTTGATACAGAAAATAAGCGTTGATTGGGCGTTCAGGTACCTATACTTACCACCCAAGAGGGTAGAAGAATCGTCAACACGAAGGTGAGTGCTCAGATTGTATGTAATATTTTCAGTTGGGCTAACGTTCATGGCAGATCTTCCAGAAAGAATCCGTATACACTTCCATAGTAATTGAGGCATTCTGCACTTACGTCATTTCTTCCACTGGAATTGTAGTCGTTTTTAGCACGAAATGAAACACATCCGCAGCTAGCGGAGAAAATCATAGGAAATCTTGCAGTTTGCCGAAGAATACATCAAGCCAATAGTTTTAAAACACTGTCATGTTTTCGAAGCTCACTTTTTCGGGATCCGAAAGAAAGGAGGTGTGCTGCAGTCAAGCCTGTAACGGTTCAGAGATGTATGGCGACTTCTGGAGTTGGAAATCTAGCTGCAATAGTGCAATCCAAAAGTGCAGTGGTCTATGTGAAATACGTCGAATTGTTGCGTGGTAATTCACACGGTAGTGTTTAGAAAATAGGACTTGATGTGGTTTCCAGCGTGACAATGACCCGAAACACCGCCATGAAAACCTGGCAGTGGTCGCCGTACAGAGCTCCACGAATGTCTCTTACGCCACCACTAAGTCCGTCCCGATTCGAATTCGATCGACCATATGTGGGCGCATCTCGACGCACAAATAAAATAAACAACGTTCGTCCAAAAAAAATTTAGAGTACTCCTGTAGGAACTATCTAAAATCACCCTAGCTGTAGCACATAATTTAATCAACAGCATGCTACGGCGTCTGCAAACAGTTATAAATACTAATGGTATGCTCACTAGGGAAGGGCGCTGGTGTGTGTGTGCCAATACAATGCGCATAACAGACTTTATTGTATCTACATGTTTGTTACGGTCGACAAGCTGTCAGTATATGCATTCAGCAATTACAGGTGATGTTTACCGAAATATATGTCTTTCTTCGTAACCATCCCCTAAAATGTGTGCCAGTACTTGATGGGGCGACTGTATGTGATACATCACTACCTTGTTTCTCCTGATCTGGACGGCGTGTATTCTATATTTCAAACCGTGGAAAACCACTGATTCGCAGTGAAATTCGACTACTCGAATCAGTCAAAATGACTCCACTTGTGATCAGTGGAAAACCACTGGCTGTTTCGGTGAAATAGTTATCACTTATTCAGTAAGTGACAGCGAATTACGTACGGCGAATTAAATGTTTTCATTGGATATAGCCAAACCATTACGATTGTCACTGTTAAAAAGAAAAAAAAACTCACTGTGTCGAGGATTTGAACCCACAGTCTTACTTCTAGACCGGTTCCTTACCAATCGCGCTACCTAGCCAACGTTGACTGCGAAGGGGAAAACATATGTGGTATAGTCTTCATAGAAAATACGTAGCTTTAAACTGTATGCCCTTTCTTTTAGTTTTTATTTAGTATAACTAGTAACATTGGGACTGTTCAAACAAACAGGAAGTATGAATGCTTTCGCTTCACTACATTTAATGCAGTTTAAATCTGAAAACCTAGCGCTAATGGTGATAGAGACTGAATGTTCATGTAGCCGCATAAAATAGTATATTATAACAGATGAAACTCGCATGAAAAAACATTTTTTATTGGCTTTATTTTTTTATGCTTTGTTATTTAATTTGATACACGTTATTTGTCATTTGATACACGTTGTTTAACTGATCCATCAGCCGAGGTACGAATAGTTTAAAAACGAGTTAAATTGTTGTTTAAACAGTGGTAAATGCCACTGAATCAATAAGTAGAGGAAAACTGGCACTTTTCACTATTTCATCAGTTAAATTGCCTGAAGTGAATAAGTTAGGCGCTCTTAACTGATTTAAACGGTGAAATCAGGTATATTAGAAACCAATACTGGACAGCTCTAGTCTTATAGAAATAGTATAGGCGAGTATGCGGAAAAAAACCTAGTGGCAAGTGGTGTTACTTTTATTATAATTTCAGAAATAATACAAAATTCATAATAACGATCATTTGTTAGAAAATATTTTCCACGTTTTAAACATTTGATATGTTGTGAATTTTCGTCGTCTAATTTTTGGCCATTTTTAAATAAACTTTTTCATTGAATAAATAAAGTTTCTTCTTTATATCCACCATGTTGGTATTGTAACTTTACTAAAGTCTGTTCACAATAAAGTGAGCACTTTAGAAATTAACTTTATAAAATTGTCACTGCCCGTGCATGCACATATTTTAATTGGCGTACTGAGTTACATTCGCCCAGTAAAGTTGGTAACGATGGATGGAAAGTAGTTGCGTAGCTTACCGTCGAATAAAAAGTGTTAGGTAACCATTTGCGATAACTAAACATTATTATTGTTATTATTTAATTTTTTTTTTTTAATGCATTGAAGTGTTAAACAAAGCAGATTTGTAAAGTGTTTACTTACTTGATAATTTCAGTTTCTTTTGACCGACGCATGAATTGAGTGATGAGGCCCATAGCAATGTTAATTTTACATAAAGCGGAGGAATACACAACGTTCATACAAGTAGATCTTAAGCAGGGCTTTCAAAAGTGCTTATTTCACCATGAACAGCCTATATCATTGGAATGTACTATTAAACAGAGGTGCTGATGTCTGTTGGCTGGAGGTGATAACACCGCCGCATTTCATTGCAGAAATCTTTAAGCTGTCCGGTATTTGTCTGTAGTGTATTTGGTGAAATTCTCACCGATTCAGATTTAGTGTTAGATCTCCACCGGCCCGATGGCTCGGGTCAGGAGGGACGGGCTCGTGAGGGCAGAGTCACACTCGATATATAGGCTGTTCACGGTGGAATAATAGTCAATAAATATATTTTATTGTAGTCTTAGACCTGAACTTCCGAGTGCGGTGGAATCTACACACTGTATTAATTACTTATATGGCAATATTTGTTTTAAAAAAATGGTTAAAGGACAAAAAAATGACTGAAATTAAAAAAGTAAGAAGGGCCTCAAAAGTGTTCATTTTACCGTGAACAGCACATAAAAGCAGTTTGGCAAATCGCCATAAGATGTTCACTACTGAAATCAACCTTTGAGAAATGTTGCCGCCTGCTCTACACGAATGCACACGGATTGGCATGCACCTAGTAGAGCCGCTAACGTCTGAAGGTAAAAATCACGTGTTCACGCTTGGTAATTTGTGAACGTTCATAAACACCAAAATTATTCCTTTTGCTCTTTTCAAATGCGCAAATATGTAGGAATTAGCACACTTGTATTGTGTTGACTTTTCTAATAGTTTGATGCTTTCACTTGACTGACGCCAATGGCAACGATAATGTTAGACACGGTGGAAAAATTCTCAATGTGCATACAACTAGATCTTGAGCAAGGTTCAGTTTTGCAGTGAATAGGCTATAAATGAATGACATAACTCGTACTCGATTAAGGCTGTGAGATAGTGGATAAGGGATTAATATTACTAAGTGCTCAATCTCATCAGCCATGTCGAATCTTATGGCCCATAACGATCTTTTCGATGACACGTTCACATTTTACGAAATCCATTCACATGTAGTCGCCAAAATTTATCCACGCATTTTCGCGTAGTTGTGAAACGGCGAGATTCTAGTGATAATGTAAAAATGGCGCTGCACTAATTACGTCATATAAGTGAGGGAAAAAATTGAACTTATATTAACGAGAGGCGAGGCAAGTTTCCCTGAACAACTGAAAAAAAGCTAAAAGATCCCACTCAGTGGCCGATCCCTTACAGCATACATTTTCTAAACAATAATACAACGAATAACATAAATACAACAGTAAGGCAATGGTGGCAGCTGAGCTCCGTGACAAGCTTCCACTTCTGCTCTGTCTCCAGGGAACTATCTAAAAACAACCCCCCCCCCCCCAGGACGACTTGCAATGGATTAGTTCCGTCCACAGTATTCTTTTGTATTGAGTGTAACCTTACTGTAGGTGCGGCTAACACTGCTGGAAACTGATGGCAACCTCAGGTTGAGTGAGTTTGCTCGGCGAGGCGTTAAAGCCGAACTGTAGTTGGGCCACGGTCTATTGAACACTCCGTTACGTTACAATCTCCTTGTACGTAGGTCTTGAATGTTTGGCACTTCGAAATTGTTGGGGGAACAGAAGTATGTTGCTAAATTGTGTTTTGAAATGGAACTGTTGCTGCTAACATTTCTATTTTTATTAGTTTATTGTATCCATACCATAGGATGTTCATAGTTAACTGACCACTGAAGCCAACCTTTCAAAATGTCGCTGTCCTTGTCTACGTGCATATATCTTAACTGTCACACTGTGACTGGCATGCGTCCATTTAAGTTGGTGACGGCGGATGGAAAGTAGTTCCGTGTCATGACGTTGAATTAAAATTGTTCTGTGGTAAACGTTTGTGAATAGGGAAATGATTTATTTTGCTTTCTGTGTTTTTAACGCATATAATTAAGAATTGGCAACTTTGTAAAATACTTATTTTTCTAATAATTTCATAGTTTCATTGGATAGACGTACGAATGAAGCAATCGGGCCCATGGTAGTGCTAATTTTATACATGGTGGAAGAATACACAATGGGCATACAAGATCATCTTAAGCTGGGTTTTCAAGAGGGCTCAGTTTAAGTTAAATGCCTGTAAAACGGCAAATACTGGCGCACAATTCTCTTATCTACTTATGCATTAAAATAATTGCAACTTGGAATATATTCTTTTACAGAATACGAAACTTAGTGTGTTAAAAATTCTTGCAAGAGTTGTTTTTTTAATTATTTGAAAGGCTTATTTCTTGGAGGTTTTGAAGTAACTGATTACACCTAAATAGTTGGCTTGCGGTGTACGAAAGCCATTATTGAAGCATTTTCGAATTGACAAGGGGGATTTGTATACCTTTTCTAACGAATTACGCCTGATTTTTTTTTTTTTTTTTAAAGATATAAACACAAGTGAAGAGTAAATATATGTATATTTGTATACGAGTGCTGATTCAGAAGTCATGGCATCTATTGTTTATCTCCATAAAATGATCCAACACAGTAAATACATTATGTAGAGATGAAAGTGTAAAAGTACGCTTTAAAGGTGACACCACATGGGGTTAATGGTAAACAAACTGGAGAATAAATCAATTGAACGGTGATTTCAAGCAGCCATGTTTGTCATTCTTCCTTGCCGGACATTCCTGCAACCATACCCCCATGTGGTGTCACCTTTAAAACATACTTGTAGTACACTTTCACATGTACATAGTACATCTCCTGCATTGGATCATTTTCGGTAGATAATAGTTGCCACGTCTTCTGAATCTGCCTTCGTGTATGTTTATATATATATATATATATATATATATATATATATATATATATATATATATATATATATATATATATATATATATACCTTACAAAGGTGAGGTTTTGAAATGGGGCGTGCTCAAATTCTATTTTGCCAAATATTATTCTTAAAGCTCTTTTTTTCGCACACGAAACATTTTTAGTTGAAGTACACCAAAACATATGTGGTGGAATGGATATGCGAAGTAAAGTTTTACAGCTGAGTTCTGAAAATGTGTGCAGTACTGCATATGGCAAAACAAGCTGAACCAAGTTTAGGCAAAATATGCCCAACATGAGACTTGCAATTTGTTTACCACTAACCCAAGAAGTTTTATTTTTTATATGCCGCTACATTGACCTAGTATACTAATCGAAAAACACTCGTGAGGTCATACCATGCAAAATGGCACTGGACAAATATAACTTCGTATGACAATTAACCAAACTAATATACGCTTTTGAAATGAGGTTTTTTTGCATAAATTGAGCGTGGTCTGCGGTCCGCCCGTCATTGGGAATGGAAATGTCCGGCCTGCACGGCCATGCACGCGCGCGGGTACTTGTTTTGAGTTTCTTAAGCGGGTCAGAGTTAACCGTTACTTGGAGAGGAGCACGCGCCCGGTTATTGCACCTTGGGGTTCCGTGCCCGCCTCCGGACCGAGAACTCTCCTCCTGTCCTCTTCCTTTTCTCTTTCTGGTACCTGCAACTTCTCCTCTCCCCGTGACAACACGAGAAGTTTTCCTCGTTCGCCGTAGGCTCCGCAATTCGCCGGAGCTGTACTTGTACACTTGTTTTGTTTTCGTTATGTTCGTTGCTGGAGAAGATGGCGTTGATGTTTAAAACCAATTGTAGGGACTGGAATAATTGAGATTTATTGAATTTTAAAATGCTGATTACCTAAGAATAAATGGTAACAAGAGTTATTGATGTCAGCGACAATGCCCTTTTTAAAACAAATAAATATGTACAATAGCAGTTTAATAAACGATTAAACAGTTAACAGTAGCCAACCTATGTATTCTCTACCATCACTTGTTTAACACATATTTAGTTCCATGTTACCATTTGTAAATACAGCATTTAATTATAACATTTTTACCAAATTGTTATTAGCATTAACTAAACCGTCTGTCTGAAAAGTGAAATAATTGTGTTCAAGAGTTGTACGGTTGGCAGCAAATTCTACCAAATAGCTCTAACATCAAGGGGTGGCTATGTGCTATACAGTGCAGTGTGAACAAGTGAGCGCGGAGTTAGACGGTTGTTTTCCGGTAAAAAAGTCACGTGACCAACATTAGTCAAAAACATTGTATCGGCCTATCTTTCACGTGCATTTTGATGAGTATTAGAATCAACATAAATTAATATACAACCTTTTTGACCTAAACGATAATATACGTAAATAGTAAGTGTGTTTGTATCAGATAACTAGATATAAATTTCGCCATTAAATATGTAAAGTTATCAATTATTTACATTTAAATGGAAGTATTGTATACGGTGTTTTTATTGATTTGCTTCCCATTCCCTATATATTTGCCTTGGATATATTCCAGGAAATAATTTTCTGACGACTATAGGAGCTTTTCAAAGTTATGATAAAACTTTAACCGTACTAAAATGGAATATAATACGCTATTGAAGTCGTCTGCGAGTGTGTTACAAGTGAAGCAGCTATGCGGGAGAGAGACAACTTTTCTTTGCATTGCAATCGAACAGCCTTGCGAGTGCTATGTAAACTCGCGTGTTCTGAATTTTCTCTAAATTTGTGTTATTTTTGCGTTTATGAAATGTAAATTTGGCATGTAAACACGCCTTAAAACTATAATCTATATATTTTATTTATTCGGTGACCAACGAAAACTAATATTAATGAATAAAAATGCGCACGAGCCGGGCCATGCGATTGCAATGTTTAGTGTATCCGTATATACCATGGATACATTCATAAAAGATATCGCACAATTATGGAGTGCGTAGGGATATTTCTATCTGCTTAAGTTTGTAAATTAACAATTGCAGTGTGTTTAATTTTTGCAAGTGCTTTTGCGCTTACTAACGTGCCGTGAACTTAAGGTCTAACCTGCAAGTTGCGGACTATTTAGAGCTAGAGGCACTTTTGTAAAACTGCAGATACGTATTTTTCAAAATGCCGATTTGCTATTTCAGTGTAGAAGTTTGTGGAATTCATTTGTTAGTAATGGCAAATCATCTCGTAAACCAATACAAAGCTACACCTTGTAAAAACTCCACTTTTACAATTTTTTTTTCTCCCCATGTCAGCAGAGTTGCAATGACAAACAATAAATCAGCTGTTCATCAACACAAGAATATAGGCCTACAACAAAATCAGTTCTCATATTTTTAATAGCTACTGAAAGTAGCCTTAATGATTTGCAATTTCCATGGTTTATTGAACTCACTCCGTGCAATTTCTGGGCCCATGCAATTTCTGGGGTGACTCAATAAAGACAATTTGACCAATTCTTTCCTTGTATTCCCTTCATTGTGTTCTGTGTTTACCGTTCTCTAATGAACCTGCTGTCGACAAAATTTTAAGTTAAATAAAGTTTACTTGTGCGTTTAGATGGTTATGTATTTAACGGTAGGCTGTAATCATTACAGTGAATTACATGTTTATACATTTTATCATTTTCCAAAGGTGGTCAAAATAAAAAAACTTAGATAAAGCTGACCTTTTCCTATAACTACACCATCTGCAAAATAGAAAAACATTGCGTGATTTTCTTTAAACTCTATTACACCCTTCTTAATGATTTTTCAAATTCTAATTTCGAGGGAAACTAATTGGACATAAGCTTATTCTAATATTGATGACGAATCATGAATATTTAGATGAAAATGTTAACTTTTTTAGAAGCCTACTTGAAAATGAAAAATGGGATGATGTTTACAGTACAACCACAAACAAAATTTTCTAATACCACCACAAACAACATTTCCGAAACAACCACGAACAACCTCTCCAGAACAAACATCATTTACATATTAACTGAACCAAACATTGTCTGGAACAGTTTTATTAATACATTTCTTTGTCATTTTAATCACGCCTTTCCACTCAAATCTGTAAAGTGTAGCAGTAGCTCGAAGATAACATGGATTAGTAAAGGTCTGACAGTCTCAGGACATAGTTTAAAAACAATCCGTCAAATGCTAAGAACTCAGGGCAAAAACAAAAATGATACTGTAAGCAATACGAAAAATTATATAACAAGTTACTTGGAGTAGCAAAGCATAAATACAATGGGGAAAAAATAGCCTCCTCCTCAAATAAAATAAAAGCAATGTGGAACATTATTAATAATTAATTGAAACCTTATGTTAACCTTTCCTTGAAAGTTGATGGTATCAAAATCGAAAATAGCAAGGAAATATCTAATAGTTTTAATGACTATCTCACAAAAATCCTGCTAAAATTGCAAAATCAACACAGAGCTACAAATATTAGTCCTGCACACACAACCCAAAGACCTAACACTTGGAATTATAACACACTGTTTTTCACACCTATCTCTGAAGAAATCATAAATATAGTTAAATATTTCAAAATTAAAGGTTCCCGTGGAACAAATGAGGTACCTATCACTCTGCAAAAAAAAAGTGTTCTTATTTAATAAAACGGCCGTTGACTTACATAGGGGATTTTTCCTGGCAGACTAAAATATGCAAAAGTAGTACCAATACATAAAAAAAGGGACAAGGCATTGATGGATAACTATAGGCCTATTGCTATTCTTACGCCCTTAAAAATTTTTTTAGAAAATTTGATAGCAAATAGATTGACACAATTCTTAATAAGAAACAATGTTATTTCATTGCATCAGTATGGCTTTGTAGAGGGCAGACCCACAGAACAAGCTATTTACAGTATTACTGAAAAAATATTAACTTATTTTAATAAAAGACAATTCTCAACGGGTATATTCGCAGATCTTTCAAAAGCTTTTGATTGTGTCGACCACAATATTTTATTGAAAGAGCTTTAACAGTGTGGAGTAAGAGGTGTAACCAATAATATGTTTAAATCATATCTTGAAGACAGAAAACAGATCACCCCCATATAATATTATGACAAAAATCACATTACAGATGTTATGTCCAATACCAGAACTATTCGAGTAGAAGTGCCACAGGAATAAATACTGGGAGCAATTTTATTCTTAATATTTATTAATGATTTTACAGAAGAAATAACCAACGGCTCAGCTATAATGTTTGCGGCTGACACAAAACGTTATGGTAACTAGTTCAAATAACGCTGTTCTTGAAGAAAATATAAAACATACAGTGACTGAGATGTCCAGTTGGTTTCAGTAGCTATAATAAATTAATACCTATTAAATGTAAACAAATATGTGCTCATGAATTTCATTCAAAGAAATGAACATACAATGCAGGCTGAAAGATGTACAACAATAGTTACAGACGGTAAATAGTACTTAATTTCTAGGGTTCATTGTAGACAGTAATTTAACATGGAATGAACATATTGGTAGTGTCTGTAAAAAATTGAGTTCAATGTGTTTTGCGGTACATACCTTATAAAAGATTTGTAAAAATAATACAATACTTGCATACTATTTCTCAAATATTCAGTCCATAATGAATTATGGAATCATGTTTTGGGGTAAATCGACAAAATGGAAAAAGGCTTTTAGATTACAGAAGAACGTAGTGACATTAATAAGTAATAAGATGCCATTCTACGCCACTATTTATAAATAACAAAATTCTCACTCTTCCATGTATGTATATGTACCGTAGTATTCTACCATTACTACACCAGACAAGCTAATCATCTTCACCTATTCTCCTACAGAACCTCAACGTTTACATCAAATCCATACTGTGCTGGAGCAAAACTAATAAATAACCTACCCAGTCATTTGAAGTAAATTAATAGTCGACAGAAATTAAAAAGAGCTGTTAAATTATACTTTTTAAATAAGGCCTTCTGTTCCGTAGAAGAATACTTATATAAAGATAAATTTATATAACGCAGGACAAGACTGATATGAGACTTCATGTAATACCTTGTGTTTCAATCCAATGCACACTGTACATATTTATACTTTAATATCTATCTGTACATGAATTGTAACAACTTGTACTGTAACCAAATGTAGTTTTAACATGTTTGTACAGCTGCTAGAATTAATAAGTGTGTAAATTATATTATTTATCTGTTATATAGTTGATGTTAATGTAATTGTGTGCAAATATCCATATTGCATAAAAAAATAAAAAATAATAATAATTGACAAGTCCTTTCCAAAGTGTAGTGGATGCATATGGGATACAAAAAAAAAGTGTGCTTCGTGAAACAGGGAATACTCTAGCCGCTATACCACCATGGCCTTCATCATCTTAAGACGGTAGGAGTCGAGAGAGGTTTGGTGGTTTGTAACGACCAAGGTGTTGAGAGCCAGTGAGGGTGAAATATGGCAGATATGGAGCAGCACTAAAATGCAAGGGTGGGGGAAAACCTCGAGAAAACATGCCAGCCAGCAGCATCAATCAGCACAATTATTATAAGTGAAGATCTGCGAGTTACCTCACAGGGAAACCAACATGGATCACATTGGTGGAAGGCAAGCGCCCTACCACTATGCCCACTGCAATCCCTCCCCTTCATCTTGGGAAGGGACGAGAGGAACTTGATTTCTTAAGCGATAATGCTTTTCTTAGAGGAGTGTTTGTTAAGTTTCTGCAGCGTGGTTGGTAGGTAACAACAAAGAAATTTTGTCATAAGTGTGTTTGTGGACTACTTTGGCAGTGGTTAGTACATGTGAGCTTGTTATCGATATCATTGCGGTGCATGCGTCTTTCAACTAATGTATCCTAATCTAATTATACTACCCAAAGTAACCTAAAATGCTGGCGAATAGGTTTTCATACATTTTAACCTAGCCATAGAGTGGTTCCTTTATTATCCCTAAAAGTGTATTTATTGAAATTGTATTTTTCTCTCCCAATGTGGAATTTAACACGTCGGGCTGAATTAAAAGTGTTGTGGCTACTGACTGACTAAGCCCTTGGTACTAAATTGCACTTTCGGAGAATGATGTAACAATTTTTGTAAATATAGGAAATAAAATTATCCAGAAATGTCTCCTGTCCGTCTCCCCCTTTTTTTTTCTGAAAAGTCTCTAAAATGCTTGATTCTCCAGTGCCTACAATTCAGTAAAAATATTAATTTCTGCGTTTTAGTTATGTAACAAGGGTAACTTAACCCTGCCCAACATTGTAGATGCAACAAACAAAATTGTACCCTACAATAAGGGATAAATAAGTATGAAACTTTATCATAACAGTGAACTAATGTAATGTAAAGAGAGGGAATAACTAAAACGGGATTTGTATTTATTTACCAGAAACCATTTACTATATTGACGTTAAATATGTACAAAGAAGATGAAGTCGTATTGGAAACATACCTCTCGAGTCATTGTCAGTGTTAGGAATTTAAATATAAATGCCAGCAAATAATTATTTATTCGTGGCTCAGGAACATGTGAACTTTGCCTTCCAAAAATTCAGCTAGGCTGCTGGTCGCTGTTTTGTTGCACTCATTACTGATACGCAACCTGCAATTCATTGCACGATGACGGTAGCAGGCTTGTTATACTTTATTTAATCATTTATTCAAAAAATAGTTTTCCACAAATCCTGATAATGAGCACTATTAAAACACGTGCTTTTTGTCGTTCGTAACCCAATACTGGTCCGCGGTACATACACACACGATCTGTAGTTTTATGAGGAAATTATTTTATTGCACAACTAACACAAGCCAATAAAATACTAGTAAAGTGTCACACGTTAATTGTAATATATATTTATTCATTCATCATCTTCTTTGTTCAACACGAAATACTTCGAATGTAACCTTTCTCTCAACGTTATTCTAGTGTAAACACGATGTTTTGGGTTTTTTAGGGTTACTGTCATGATGGCGGCTAGAGTCCATAGTAAAACCATCTGTCTCCAGCGGCTTAACCTACGTCACAACATGCCATCTCCTGTGTAACCTAACTCCATGCTAACACAGAGGAAAATAACGACCTACCAAAATAGCATTGCGCTTAGTCGCTTTATCTTACTTGATTAGTGCGCAGGACGAGAAGCCAGCTGTGAGATGAAGGCAGGGCCGATGACGTTCTCATACAACGCCGAGCAGACAGGGCAGATTATACCAACGACCAATCAGGGCGCTTCTCGTCACTTCGGCATGATCCGCGTTGTCTGCACTGATAAAGTGGGCCGGTCTCATCTTTACGGCGCGTGGACTATGTCGATATTACCCACAATTCAGTGCGTGGTGACAAGGCGAGTAAAATGGCGATCATCTTCTACATGACACGTGCACGATTAATACAAATCGTGCCTTAAAGAATAGTGGTGCAGATGTAATACCTTGCATTTCCAAATCACTTAGTGATAAGTATTAGCAAAAAATAAAAAATCTAATAACTTGATGCGTGTGTTACTGATATTCCACAATATAAGTGTAATGGTATATTAAATCTCTTTTCTGATGCGTGTACGTTTTTCATCGTGAATAATACCAAAGAAAGCTATCATTGTATAGATGGGATCAGTTTCGTGAACATTTATCCTAGTATAAAAGTGCTTTAAAAAAGTAAAGATTTGTACTACAACCTTTGCAATTAACTAACGTGTTAAATATTTGTATGGTTAAAGCCGCGTAAGTTATATTTTAAATTAATTTATTACTTTTAGCCCAATATTTTTTTTGCAGCGTAACGAGTAATTCGCGAAATTTAACTGCCTCAAAATTTCATTAGAAATCGTATCTGTAGAATTTCATTGCCCTAAATATTTATCAGGGTTTTAATGTGTGTCTTAAGTAATAAAGTGGGGGCGCACGAATTCATTGCGTTGTCCCTTTGGTGTAATTTTCTGCACGTAGTTAACGTTTGTTTACATCAGGCGGAGGAATATCCTAAAAGTAGAACTTTAGCAGGGCTTCAGAAAAATTGCAAGTAATCGATAATGGATTATAATCCGTGGTTACAGAGTGTCTCCACACTAAAAGCATAACCATAAGACAAAACTGTTTATATGCAATTGCTCCTGTAAATGAAGTATTTCTAGAGGCCTTTTATTACTGCAAACAGATGGGTAGAAAAACTGCGGCCAGTCATCGTGCGTCGTTCTACCCTGCAACCCAGATCGTGCTCACGTGAAATAATTTATTTTATAACCGTGTAAGTATTACAAACATAATGCAATCCAGAAGTCTGTGCGCCAGGTAGACTGGCTGCTTGAGAGAGAACGAGACATCAACTCCAAATACGTAAATTGAATCGCACAGATTTTTGGAAGCAAAAATAGAAAGTGTAAAAAAGGACAATACTTGAATATTGTTTTTGCCAGCTTTTCTATCAACTATTTTGCCACATTTGAGTGTTTATTTCGCATATTATCGTGCGTCGTAATAACGCATACAACATAAACGTGTCAGAAATAGCTCGGCAGAAACAAGTCACTGGTAAAATATTTGCTCAGATAACTATTAAAACCAAAAGTCTAGGATTACCCTTACATGGTTTATTTTCTGTATTGACTTCCATAAAGTTGTAAAATATGATTAAACTTTATTGTGTTCATTAGTCACTCTCTCTCTTAAGAGTGTTGAAAAGAAATTTTTTTTTTCTTTCTGGTTTTAAGAATATTTTATAGTTTCATGACTTGATATCTAGGATAATTTGATTTAAAAAAATACCAAATAATTTGAAAAATAGCGTTCTTTGTATTTTTTAAAAGCGTAGATATGAGACTTTCAGCTTGAAACATAGATTCGTACAAATTTTAAAAAGTTATTTGAACACAAAATTTGATAGAGCTAAAGAGTTTTAAGTTTCAGAAATGGCACGTAACAATTACTTTGAAATGCGACACTTTGTTCACCTATGGTATCGTTTTAACTTTTAGCTTCTTTGACTGTAGTTTATTTTATCTCTACAGTAAAAATTGAAATACGGACAAATTGCCTAAGAAATTTTCAAGAATTATTCATAACATTATAATTACGTGAACAATTATTTTGAGCTATATTCTGTTGTGATACTTAGTATCATTTTATGTGATACGTAGTATCATTTTGAGAAATCATTTTCTTATAGTGTCATACATTTTTCAGTGTATTTGTTATATCAGAACGAAAAAGGATTGGATTAAATTCAAAAGGGCCTATTAACGTCCCGCGGTGTTATGCCTGAAGGCTTATCAGGGGACGGCTTACAAATTAACTTACGACCTAACTTGAACTAACACCCATGCCTTACCTGGAACTCGAACCCAGAACCTCCCAGATCGGCGGCGTACCAACCGACTGCCCGACGTGAGGCTGCCAACGATAAAAAGGATGCCGTAGGTCTATGATAAATTTGAAGAAAATACTTCTATCCTTTTGAACGTCCTTAATTAAATAAGATGCATAAATTCATTTTTTTTTTTCGAAATGGCAGAAAAAGCCACATTTTATAGTTGAAAATCTGTACGACTATTGACGAGATATGATTAAACAGCGCTCTTAGTGCGTGCGAATTGTTGGCTCCGAGATATCAATACACAACAAAGTAAATATAAAAGAATATATTAAATTACGTGAAATTATAAGGTGCTGATGTCGACGAAAGACGGAGAGATAGTCCCTACGTAGCTCCAAAAGCTCTCGTCCAGAACCCAGAAATGGGCATAATATATACAACACACACATTAAGACATATGAAATGGAGATTCGAGGCTGTCATATAGTCCATCACAGTACGCACACATGTTACGTAATTGTCATAAGAAACACACTATAGGCTGCACACGCCGAAATAGTTTGATATGGGGGGGGGGGGGGGTAATTCTTTTTAACGCGACTAATGTAAGAGTATTATGGCATGCATTTAAGCTTTTAAAGCTTATAAGGGCATCAGTTGCTAATTTAAAATTTTGGAAGACAAAGTGCTACGTACGAAATTAGTCTTAATATGATTCAGTGACGTAGGCACGGATAATGTACCCATGTGTTAATGATATGGTGAAGACTGAGGCGCTTATTTATTAATTTCACAATCATGCCGTGGACACCAAATCCAGCCACTAGACTAAGTGTATGGCATCTGTCTAAAACATGATAAAATAAAAATTAGCCCGAAAATATCACAAATACAGCACAGTTAATATAAGTGGAAGCAAGACATTATACCACTACTGTCAGACAACAAAATAGTTTCACAAAATACAAGTAATACACAAATAATACACGAATCACGTTATCAGGGTTTACTGCTATGGTGGTCCTGATTATAAATTTTACAGAAGTGTGGTCAAAATCAAGCCAAGCAAGAAGCAATTGTTTCGCACTTCGGTAAATGACCACACCTCTACGAATTTTAGTTGAAACAAATTAAGTTTTTTGTGTGACCTAATAAAACGTACGTTATGGTTGTTATAGGCTGTTCACGGTAAAGTGAGCACTTTTTAAGGCCCTCCCAAAAGGCATTAATCACTAATAAATATATATTATTGCAGCCTCAGGCATTAAATTTTGAGGGTGGTGAAATATATACATTGTGTTTATTGGCCCAATTGCAATTTTTATATTAAAAAGCAGCAGGAAGATGGAAATTGGGTGAAAATAAAAATTAAGAAGGGCCTTAAAAAGTGCTCACTTTACCGTGAATAGCCTATAACGACAATTAGTTTGTAATGCTAGGCATTGTCTTTCATAACACGGGTTCAGACAGGATATCTTACTTAGATTTTTGCTTATGTAAATTGTAAGGTAAACATGCTGTGGGCTCTAAGTACGTACATCCACATATGCAGTTGCAGGTTGCGAAACATACGCAGAGCGTTGGGGTTTTCCATGTGAAAGTCTACTTTTATATCATAATTGACTTTCTCTTCTTTTCAGTATGGTGGCGTGATATCTGCTTTATTTTATTATAAAGGTCGGCATAACATTTATGTGTGAAAAATTTGTGGTGTAGCCTGCTGAAAAGTTTAATCAGAATTTATCGAAACAATATTCATTTGTGGGGAAAAAAATAATATTGTAATAGTTGGGTGGAAATACCTTATGTATGAGGGACACCTGTTTTATATAGGCATAATAATGAGCGCATGTGTACGTAATTATTTTATCAATTGTCAGTGGTCATACATTAGTGTGGTGAGGAAATTCCTGTAGTTCATAGTATCGGGTGGTCGCTGTCTGCAGAGGACAGTAGGTACGTTACCATTGTACGTGCTCGGTAAAGTGAAGTCGAAAATGTATTCTTAAGGGGAATGGTGCACGAAAATCATATATTTCTATAATTTTTTATCACAATTTATTTTAAAGAGGTTTTTCCGAAATTTTTTGTTCGACAAGACGTAAATATAAATTTTGAACACCTTATTAATCGGTTAAAAATTCTCTGCGTTCGTTATTCTCGAAGCTCTAATTGAATATAAGAAAAACATATTAATTTTCTTTCTTCCATCAGTGCTACGAGAATGATGAAGGCAGTGAAAATTTAACAATGTAAATATGTGTTGGAAATTATTATTTAAGTCTTGTCGAGCCAGCAATTTCGATAAACTTTTGGAAAACGACTTATATCGAAAATCGTGTAAATATACTGCTTTCATCCACCATTCGCCTTAAACCTCCAAAATGTAATATATACGCCATGCGATGGATTCGGTGCTGTAATTGCGATCTCCCCGCACTGATGCACGACTTTCCCGGCTTCACACCCAGGTTAGGACACACGGCCGTCCGTGCTGCAGATTTTTATGTCAGGTTGGTCATTATAACCCTAACCCAGTCCCGCGTTATCAGCTTTCCGGCAGATACGGGACAGTTCGTAAGTTCATTCAAATTGGACGTTATTAGTGCGCTGCAGAAATCTTAGATCTGTTACCCAGCGTCCAATGACTGACATTAGTACATTCTTGGGGTATTTTTTTGATGAACGAAGGAGAAAAAGATTTATTTACTTTGTGTGGGTGCTACACTGTGCATAATAAGAAATTATAAAAAACAGTTTTAAAAATATTTTGAATCTGCTGTTGAACACAAACTAAAAATCAACTTCCCAAACACTACACTATCCTGTCTGTCGGATTTTCAAATTTACTGCAGAGTTGAGTGACGCATGCACATTTTTTGTTTTTCATTTTGTTGGAGATGTTTCCGTCTGTTAAAGCTGATTTGTTATATTTATCTGTATAAACAAAATTATGCGTTAGTGGCTTAAATAACTTAACTAATTGCCAAACTATCCATTTTACGTATACAGTGGAGTAACAGCACTTCTCGTAGCGTCCATTGTCGGTATTCGGAATACCATGTAATGGGGAGAGGTTCCTCATTTGACACTTAACAGATATCATTTAATCTTTTTGACATCGCAGTTCGCTTGTCCATACATCAACTACATTTTCCTGTAAAAATAAATCAATGTCCTGGCGACGATCTTCTGCCACAGAAGGTTGGTAAAATTTTCGCTATGAATTATAGTGTTGGATAAAAAGAAAGGGACGAAGGGTTCCACTAGAAGTGCTCTCATTTCTTCCCTGCATTCTTTCTAAAGCTTCTCCTACATACTTCTTAAAAGATTTAGGGATATTACTTGAACTCTCTTCTCTGTTTCATATAACTTTAGTAAACTTTGGCAGTTCTCGAAAAGTAGTACGGCCACAATGCATCCCTCCGCCACAGCTGTTCTGCCTGTGAGTAAAACTGTTTGTAAACAAACTGTATTAATGTAATGATACGCAGTGAATGACTGGTTGCAATTCCCGCCTGTTTTAATTTTGTTATAACCAAGTAATATACTAATTAGTGTTGTGTTTGTTTTATTGGTGGGGCGGGGAACTCTAGTTTATCGTCTTTCGTGAGACGGGATTGTTTTTTGGTTCTTCTTATGAGTAGCAGCTTGAACTGCCCACTGTTCTGATAATGCAGTGGAAAATTTAATGAAATAATTGGAAAGTTGTAACTTCATCGAAAGAAGAAAACACGATAAATGTGTGTCCGTACTGATGCGAGAAATACACATCAAACAATACTAGTGAAGTTAAACTCGCACATAAAAATAGTTTTATTTTTTATATAAAGAACTACACCAAAAATGGCGTTTATTTAGACCACCTGTAGTTCAAAACTCCCGGCAAGAACAAACTGCGATGAATATGTCGTCCACAACGATGTGAGAAATGCACAATGTAAACATTTTCAGGAAATTTAACTTCACGTATAAAAGTCGTTGAATTTTCTATAAAATGAACTAGGGTATTAAAAAAAGGCCACGTACATTTCAAAATATATTCTAGCAACAGTTTCGAAAAACGTTATTCATACAAACTTATTCATCGTAATTCCATATAAATGACGAGTGTTAGATAATTACTTCACTAAAATCGCTTTTGTCGGCCACTGACAGGAAATAATTTATTTTCTGCCATTAATAAAACACTTGAGATGTTTGTTGAAATAAACAAATTTAATCTTCAGAACGTTAATACGTTGTCACCTCAGTCGCACCCCCAAATGGCGGACCAAAGTACACAAGCAACCAAGCAACCTTTTTACGAAACGGCAGACACGATATTCTCATTTCACTGAGAAGACTTCTTAAAAGGCACCTACGACGAACTGCATTTAATGAAATTTGTAAATTAAAAAAATGCACTGCAGATATAATATTCTAACACCCCCTGCAAGGCATTTTTGTATATTGATCAATCATGACGAAAGAGGGCTGTGTTGCGGCATTTGCCAGATGGAAACGTTTCACATAATCGTAATGTATGCACACTTTTCCATTAAATTTCAAAAAAGTTTTAAAGCCCATACTATATAGCAGAAAAGAAAATTGTACATAATTCCAAAACCATGATTTAAACAATAAATGTTGTATTTACCATTAAAGATATACGTTATCATTTATAATGCCGAGTGCCTACTATTTTTCTTCACAACAATGCAAAGATCAACATAACATACATTCTGCAACAACCATCAGCTAACACACAGCTTTGCAAATGAGGGCGTTTACTCTTTACATACTGTGTAGCGTGATCACAATGTGTCTCAAAATGTGCGGATATTGTCTGAAACGCAGTATGCATCAATAATAATAATATAATGATGATAATGATAATAATAATACTGGTATTCGCAAGAGTAGAAGGTTCAGAGTTGTCTGCTATGGTAAAGTTTTATAACGGTATGGAGCGTTCATGTTTGAAAGCATATGTATGCGGTGTAGGTGAGCGGAATTTCCTCAATATATGGTGCTGACTTAGAATTTCTAAATGAAACTCAGTTCGTGGTGCATAAATTAGAACTATTGGGGATCATTCGTCAGCTGGTGGCTTTCTCGTGACGCTTAAGTTTTTTTTAATTTCAGTTTTATACGCAGCAAAACGCTTGCATTAAACATTTTTCTCGTAAGCCTTCTTTGTAAACAAATAATGCAAAAAAATACCTATATAATTTCACGGAAACGTTTTGTGAATTCATGAGAAGTTCCCCTAATTTCGCGGAAATTCAATTATTCAAGCAAACTTAATGTCCTTAATTTCAGTAAGATTTCTGGATAATTTTTACCTGCACTTTCCGTATTTTCATGAAAAATTTTTCTAACAGTTTACCAAACCCATCCAAGCAGGATCATGGAGCAATAATTCAGGTTTCAGTGGCTGTCCAGTGGAGAGTCGTAAGCGAATGGCCTCAACGTGAACGTTGGGGGCAAATGCGTGTTGAAGACAATTGTTATAGTCTGTCCGTCAAACGAGTGATTTTTTTTGACAGTTCTACGTCTTATGTACTACAGTTATTTTCATAGAAAAATATTTTCTGCTGGTATACCGAGCAGGTTGTGATAGTCAGCTGAGTGTGTTTGTGTAAACATCATCATCATCCTTGGCGCCAAGGCGAGACACCGCGCACTGTAGCCATGTAAACAACTGTCAGAACTGCCAAGAAAAGTGCACTCGTTCGCGGGACAGACCATACTGATCAGTGCCACCGCCATTTTACATCACTGGGACGCTACTCCCTCAGCGCGGGGGTAGATCGGTCCCTTGTGAGGGACCTTGGCCACCCAGTTGGTTATCAATTAGTTTGCGGAGGCGAGGAGAAGCTAACCCCCTCCCCCCTCCTCACCCATCAAAATTACTTCAAGCTGCAATGCAACATTATTGTACAGGATTCCCAGGGTAGCGCCTGGGAGCTGTTTCCATAACTGATTTTTACTCTCTTTTTCCCTGCCTGTACGGGATAAAAGAGAGTGGTGAAGTTAATTGATTTTATCAGCGCGGAATTTTAAAGTTCAGGACTTGTGAAGTACTGTCACGAGCTCCCTGTGAGAGAGCTAGCGACAGTTTGGTATAAAAAGCGGAGGTTAATAGACAAATGAAGTTAAATATTCGATAAAAGTAGCTTTCCCATGACTGGAGTGGCAAGGGTTTATATAATTAAATTAAATTAATCAAATTAAATTAATTAAATATATATTGAAGTGGTGAATTTAAGATTCGCGAAAATTTAAATCAGTGTTATTGGTTCAGTTTTTGTAATTACTTCATATGTCATATGTTATATTCAATTAAATAATCTAATTGGTGTGTGATTGCATGTCCGAATGTACCGTGACGAGCGTCTAAAAGTTAGGTAAAGCATGTTAACTCGGGGAAGTCCGAGAGCGATATGGCTGGCGCGATGCTAGCGCCAACCAGTCCTGCGACAAGGTAGTTGTTTGTCCCGGACCGATCGGAAAACTCCGGCCAGTTTCGGGGCCATTTTTCTGTGAAATCGGGCTGTATTATTGCGTTTAATTTCGCTCGTCATAGTGAGTAATGTAAATGTTAAGTGTTTCGGAGTCGCTCCAGTTCAGAGTAGGGGAATTTGGCATATACGGGTCTAGTTGACAGGCTAGGGGGCCGCAAATGACGCCATGGCTTCGAGAAGTAGCCAGGTTCTCATGTTTTTCAGTGGTGTTGCGGAGTTTTTGTATGTAGGGGTGGAAATGAGCCATGAGCGAGGCGAAGTCGCATGCTCTAAGGAATTCCATGAGTTCATGGAAATCCTGCATTACGTTTCGCATCTCTCCCGGCGAATTTCGCTGGCGAGGGCGGGACTGCGGTTGTGTGTTTGGCATCGCAGGGGTGTCAAGATACTGATCAGTGGCGAATGTCGAGGTGCGGTCAAGAGGGAAATGAGGATTTGTCGCGTCCCGGCCAGGCGCGCAGAGTCGTGACCGATAGCCTGCCTGCGGACGTTGACAGCGCGATCAAGACGGATCGTTGACGAAGCATTCGTGATCTGGCAACGAGTTCGACATTTCCGTCGGCGCTGTGCAGAATATTTGTCTTCCATGACGTCGAGCACCGGCTGGCAAGTGACGGGCATCCCACGTGGCAAGGGCTCGTCTACCTGCGTGGAGCTGTTCGAGACAGAGAAGCGTGTCAGCGACGAGTTGAGGTCACTGGCCTCGAAAACAATTTGTTATAGGCTGTTCACCATAAAGTGAGCACTTCTGAACTCAACCTTAAAAAAAAAGTCACTGTTTCTACCTGCATATATTTTAACATGCGCACTGAGTGACATGCTCCCAGTAAAGTTGGTAACGATGGAGAGAAAGTAGTTCCATGTCTCAACGTCGCGTAAAAAATGTTCGGTAACCATTTGTAATATCTTGAAGTATTTATTTCTCCTTCCGTTTTTTACACGCATCTACATGTAAAAATTTGCGAATTTGTAAAATATTAACTTTTCTAATAATTTCACACTTTTAATTGGCCGACGCATTGATAAAGTGATGAGGCCCATGTCAATGTTAATGTTACATAAGGCGGAATTATACACAATGTGGATACATGTAGATCTTAAGCAGGGCTTTCAAAAGTATATATATATATATATATATATATATATATATATATATATATATATATAATATATATATATATCAAATATGCAGTCATGTAAACACTAGGCATTCGAAGTTTTTGCATGACTGCATATCGAAATCACAATTTTAGTATTTTAGAAATGTACAAATAAAGGAAACCATCATTTTACGTTCAGAAATGAGATAATTCACGCCGAAAGAAGATGCCAAGTGCTACTTGAAGACTTGTATAAAATTGTAAAATTAAAAGTTTTTGCAGCTTCAAAAAATTCCCGAAAAATAAGGAAATTCTTGCATTATGTTTGATTTGTACCCCTATTTTTTGATAAGTCACTTTTGATAAACATACCTTAAAATAAATTAAGACAAGATCTTATTGTTTCCCTTTTTATCTTTTCAATTTTCGGCGAACAGTTTGGTTTATTTAATTTGTACATTAAAAAATTGTAACATTTTGACTTTGACGTGTAGTTTTGCAGAAACCACGTGATCTAAGAAAAAAGTATCATCAGAGGAAACGGTAGTCGCAGGTGTAATGACTACAACGTGTGAGGCGCTGCATCGCCGCTAAACGCAAAGCTCGGGTGGCGTGCTGCGATATCGTCGTACTGCGTCTACGAGTCTATAGGACGGTCATTCTATCATGTTATTGATGGGATGTCTCCATAAAAGTTAAATGCAGGGCTACTGAGTATTTTTTGTACGTGTATTACGTGTATAGCATGTTCACCGTAAAATGAGCACTTTTGAAAGCTTGTATACACGTTGTGTATTCTTCCGCCTTATGTAAAATTAACATTGCCATGGGCCTCATCACTTTATTCATGCGGCGGCCTCATCACTTTATTCATGCGGCGGCCAAATGAAACTGTGAATTTTTTAAGAAAGTAAATACTTTTCCAATCTGCTCATTTTTACTCTTCTATGTATTAAAAAAAAACAGAGAGCAAATGAAGTAGTTTCAAGTTATCACAAAAGGTTGCCTAACAATTTTTATTCGACGTTAAGATATGGAACTACTTTCCATCCACTGTTACCAACTTTACTGGGCGCATGTCACTCAGTGCGGCCGTTAAAATGTAAGCAGGTAGAGGCAGCAACTTTTTTTGTAAGGTTGATTTCAAAAGTGCTCACTTCATCGTGAACAGCCTTTAATATTTTTTCCATCCCTCCCCCCCCCCCCCCCACTTTTCCCGTTTTATTAAGATCATGGCCCCCGTCGTCTTGTAGCATTTTCTATCTATCCATGGATAAGTTTGAACTTCTGCTGAGTGCGTGTTTACGCTGCCAATGCTGGTTTTCAAATCTCCGTCCCTTCTTGCAGACTTAGCAGTTGATAAACTGGAGGGCCACGGTGGCTGAGCGGATTTAATCTTCGGCCGGGTCTCCGAATTTTCGCAAGTGGAAATCGTGCCGAACGATGCCGTTGGTTCTGCGATTTTTCTCGGGGATCTCCCGTTTCTCCTGCCCCTTCATTCCGGCTTCGCTCCATGTTTACTTCAATCACCCTCATCGGCTCTCAAGACCTCGCTGTTAAGAGCCGCCCAAATCTCTTCACTCAATTGGTAAACTGTAAAAAAAAATTGTAGTTTTACACTAAATATATGTGGCAGCAGTGTATCTCCACTGACATCGGTACAATTTTACATCCACATATGTCATTGTCTTTACGTCTAAGTAAATTTATCCTACATATTAGTAAAACATACTCCAGAATGTAATGTAAGTTCACACACACACACACACACACACACACACACACACACACACACACACACACACACACACACACACACACACACACCCAGAGTCATTGTAAAATTACACTATCAAAGATGTACAACAATGCTTATATTGGATGTTCATATGACGAGCATGTAACAGTTGAAATACGTAACTTAAGGTTTTAATACAATGAGTGGGTGTATTTTTACACATACTTCAAAATGTGTAAATTAACACCAACATTGTGATTATTAAGCCATACATTCATGTATTTTTACCAGAAACGTGTAGTAATCTGTGGATTATTAGGAATATTTGTGAAAAACTACCCGTACTGAATTTGTTTTTACAAATTACACATACAAAAACGAAACATTACCAACAATTTGTATCCATAAATTTACACTTATTTTTTTTACAGTGTAACATAGTGGTAGTCATGGCCTCAATCGAACCATGGCTGCCCAATCCCTTTCCGCCGCGATACATGCCTTCTCGCGTGACTTCCCTTCCTCGTGGGCATGTGGAACTTAGGCCTGAGACGCCTCTAAGGCCCCGTAACCTATGTTGGAGGCATATACTTGATAAAGGCTGTTAACGATAAAGTGAGCACTTTTGAAATGAACCTTCGAAAAAAGTCACTTCCCATGCATGCATACATTTTAATAGGCGCACCGAGTGACATTCGCCCAGCAAAGTTGGTAACGATGGGTGGAAAGTAGTTCCATATCCTAACGTCGAATAAAAAGTGTTAGGTAACCAACTGTGATAATTTAAGTTATTTTCTCGCTTTCTGTTTGTTTTAATACAAGAAGGTTAGAAGATTTGTAAAATATTCACATTCCTAATCATTTTACAGTTTCACTTGACCGATGCATGAATAAAGGGACGAGACCCATGTAAATGCCAATTTTACATGAGGCGAAGAATACACAGAATGTATAAAAGTACAAATTGAGCAGGGTTTTCAAAAGTGCTCGTTTTACCGTGAACAGCCTATACTCAGATAAGTGTAAGTTATGAACTAAATTCGCCTCAGCGTGCAGAACTTTGACCCGCGAGAGCATTGAGAACCAACAATTCCTGCGGCGCATATTATAAGGAAACGAAATTTTGCACGACCGCTATGGACCGGGAAGGGGAAGCGTTGTCGCCATTCGATGGTAGCACACTGCTCTCCCAAACCAAAGAAATTCTAGTTGTAGCAGTCGGCCGGAAAGGCGGCGTTGACTGCATTCTGCGAAATGGAAAGATCAATCTGACCGGAGTTGAAAGAACCCGAACGCCAAGATCAGTGTCCGGTGGTACACCCGAACTCTCGGCAACTTACGTACGTGTGTAGGAAACGAGAGACCCGGCTTGCTGTTTTCGGTTTCGCCGTTCTCAGAGACGATGCGTTGTTCGCGTGTCCCCAGGCGCTCGTCGACCATCCTGCCTGCGGCCGGGATTTGTCAACCTTTGACTCGCGTCCTTTCTGGCCTACGAAAGAAATTCTTGAAGAGACACCGTCGAAGACGTAATTGGACGCCGTTGGAAACTGGTCCAAGCAAAAACTTGGCGCGGTAGTGATTCAACGCATTCCCCGACAGTTTGATTCCTGCCTGGGCTTCGTGGGTGACTTCTATTGAGAAATATTGTATCCTTCCAAAACGCGTGAAATGAGGATGGAGCGTATAACTTTTAGGCTTACAAAGCATGTGTAATGAAAAAAACACTGGAATTATTAGAGAAACGCACACACATTACGCGAGTTCTTACAATTAGCCTATGCGTACAAAAAAAAAAAAAAAAAAAGGGCGAGTCTTTTAAGACCATGTCACATTGTCATATTTTCCCGTCGAAAGTTCGTCGGATAAAATTGGATGGTTCTTAAGTCACCGAAACGTCATTATCGCCGCAATGTTTGTCTATAAAAGCTGGATGGCTCTAGTATCCATCAAACATTTTCAATATCGCACACGTTCTAAAATGTATTTATTTGACGGGCCGAGACAATCAAAATCGCGCACGACAAAAACGATCGTCCCCGATAACGAAACTTTAAAAGATTGCTAATGTATGAAATAGAAGCTCTCTGAGTATAAATGCTATTTGAAGTGTTACTGCGCAATAATATTCAGAACTCGGAGGCATTACATTTCATTTTCCTGAACATATTTTTGATAAATAGAATTTAAATTTAGTTAAGAAGTGAAAATAAATCTCAACATTTGTTGAACTACACGGGAACAATAGCAATATCTCAGTTGATATTCCCAGTAAAAAAAAGTTTCACAGCGTGACACGTTTTCAAATACATTCAAGATTTTATCAAATTTGTTTTAGTAGAAAAATTCGACGGTCGACTTTCGTTTCCATATACCATTGTCAAATATATTTGAATGCAAAATTTTTGGAATAATGTAGTTATTTCTAATAAGTGATATTGTAATAAAATGAATAATTTTAATAACATATTTATGAAGGATCTGATTTGTTATAGTCTCATAAAGCTTAAATGTTATTGCAAAATTATTTTATTAATTTAAAGTTTTTAAGCTTGCTTTTTTTATTTTATTGTATTGTCATATTGCTAATAAGTGTGGGTTGTTACTGATTGTTTTATGTATAACTAGCAGCCCGCCATCGCTTCGGTCAGGTTTTACAGACTACCTGTGACTGCCCGCGACTACATGCGACTACCTGCAACTATTTGCGAATTTATAATATTAATATTCACTTGGTTTTTCTCTACCCACTGGGTCACTGCGTCCCCACTTGAATCGTTCTAGCCACTGGGGCCTCATTTCATATATCTCCATCTACTTAGTAACTACTGCCCAATGGGAATAGTTCTAACCACTGGGCCACTGTGGCTCTTGTGAAGGAAACGACAGCCCATAGACAAAAAAGGAAGGAGTAATCACGGAGCTATTGTTTTAGAAATGCTTTTTTTATGCATTAATCGTTTTTTGTACCTATGTAAATTCCTGATAACCATAATATCTTTAGAACCGTTTGAGATATCACTATGTAACAGAGACTAAGTTAGTCCGGGGGTTATTATCTATAGACTGTGTACATTTCATGCAATACGTTCAGTGGTTTTAAGTTAAATCCAGTCGTACAGATAGACACGAAACAATTATATATATATATATATGGCTTAGTCATGTAGGAATGTAAGGAGTATCCTACCATATAAGGAGACGATCTCTTTCTGTCCGTCTTTAATACTTCTAAGTACCTTGAAACTCAACAAAAGTTCCTCAAATTTTGCAGAGCGAATCTTCAGGGTCTAATACAGGTCCAGTTCGAATTTCAGGAAGATCAGATTACGCAATTATGACTTTTGACCCTAAAAATTAATTTTTTAATTATTTTTTCGTATGAAAATTTTGTATTAATGCACAGATTATTGCATAGAGATATGAAGGTAATAGAATTTTTTTTTTACTCTAAATGTCTCGCTTCAGTGTTGAGTCGATTTCATAGAACTGTATCAAGTGGGTCCGCAGTTGCCAAGTGGCTAGAGCGATTCCAAGTGGGGCCTTAGTGGCTCGGTGGATAAAGCGATTCCAAGTGGGGCCTTAGTGGCTCGGTGGATAAAGCGATTCCAAGTGGGGCCGCAGTGGCTTAGTGGATAGAACTATATACAATGTTAAGTTAATTTCACTTTTTTTTTTTTTCAGTCTTTCTATGATAACAAAAATTTGTAACATTGTAAATATTCTAGGCACGTGACCATACTGAAAACATGGTCACGGGCTAACCCCTAGTAAATAAATAAATGGAAGTGTGATGGGGGCTTCAGCAGAGATAACCGAGTCACGTGGTTGGCATTCACACGAGGTTGGTAACCCGGAACCAGCTCCTCGCATCAGCCCGCTCCACTCGGCGTGCGACAGGTCCAGTTCCTCGAACGAAGAGGAAAGTGGTCGGGTCCAGGCTCGGCCGCCAGGATGTCTTCCTAAAAGCTCGCATCTCTGGGGTCCGCATTCATTTCGAGTCCCCTCCAGCAAACTCGGCGTCTCTCCGCGCCCGTTTAAGGGCAACGAGGTTTTTCTTCCACGGAACGTGCGCGGATCGCCTTTTGTTTTTTTTTTCGCAAGAGAACTTTCTCGGGCGCGCGCGGATGAAAGCAAGCTGTTGCCCCCGTGTGTAAGTCGTCCCACCACAACAAGAGCTGAATTATTATTGCGTCGGCGAGAAGCGAGCGAAAGTGGCGCGTCTGCCTCGTCGCAACTTTATTAATAGAAAGTCTCTACATCGACTTACAAAACTAACCGGAATATCGCCACATTATTTGTAATCTTATTCAATTTAAAAAGTTTTTTTTTTAGACAAAATGTGTAAAACTTTTGTTTTTGTAGCGTAACACGTTATTTATTATTTGAAATCACAGTTGCTTACCACAATATACATAAATACAGGTATGGGCTGTTCACGATAAAGTGAGCACTTTTCAAATCAACCTTAGAAAATAATTACTGCTCCAACCTGCATATGTTCTAATGGGAGCCATGAATGACATGCGCCCAGTAAAGTTGGTGACGATGGAGAAAATGTAGTTCCATGTCTTAATGTCGAATAAGAAATGTTATGTAACCATTCGTGATAATTAAAATTATTTATTTCGCTTTCTGTTTTTTTTTTATGCATCTAAGTGTAAAAAAATACCAGATTTATAACATATTTACTTTTCTAATAATTCCACATTTTCACCTGACCGAAGCATGAACAAAGTGATGAGGCCCATGGCAATATTAGTTTTTCGTAAGGTGGAACGGGTATACAGATAGATTTTAAGTAGGGCTTTCAAAAGTACTCCTTTTACGGTGAACAACCTATACCACTGTCTGAAATTAGTAACAAAAATTAAAACAATAAAAATATGAAATACTTGGTAAAACGTATTCGCGAGACATGCGTACAAAACACACACCACACACACACACACACACACACTCTCTCTCTCTCTCTTTCTCTCTCTCTCTCTCTCTCTCTCTCTCTCTCTCTCTCTCGCGCGCGCGCACATTACACTGAAGCTGAATAAATGGATACTTAAGTTTTTTTTTTCGACTTTTTGTAAACTAACTCCACTCATAATAACATGAAAAGGAATGATAGTATATATATAGAAGGGTAAGCTAAGATGATGACTCGTAGAAAGAGTAAAGTATTTAATTTCTATCTCCACCAGTTATAAAATTGTTTAATAGAAAATTAGATATGAGACTAAAGAAAGAAGGGATGATAAGGAAAGTTAATTAGGTTAGAGAGCGA
The DNA here is from genome assembly GCA_029891345.1 of Dryococelus australis. Taxonomy (NCBI): domain Eukaryota; kingdom Metazoa; phylum Arthropoda; class Insecta; order Phasmatodea; family Phasmatidae; genus Dryococelus; species Dryococelus australis. The sequence continues at coordinate 61,855,869 of CM057006.1, forward strand.
GCGTGATAAAGAAGGAACGCCCAATCTCACACTCAGGCCTCGCCGCACCTGATCTAGCAGCTAACCTCTCCCCTTGACAATCGCCGACTGCCCCGATGACAATCCTCGCAGCCCAGTCCACTCTTCATGCCTCTACGTGCGTGGATTGACGTAATGCATTGTGATTGGTCCCCGTTGTGCACTAGAGGCGGAGTCTGCTTGTAGTTTATGATTATCCAGGAATGTCCTCATGTTTGCTGGACCTACATTTTCTGATGAGCTTTGCGCAATGCGCAAACAGTTTATTCATTCCTCTCCGGCTCGCTGTTATGGTTGCTTAGTTTACCAAACTCGCCTGTGGCCTCCTTCACAGGTATTTTTTTCGACAGGTGGTGCACAACGGGGCCGTGTATAACATGCTGTAGAGGTTCCCAAAACTTGGTTTACGGTGGACCGAAACAATATCGTTATTCCTTGAAGAGACAGCCCAAACGTCTACCCATAAAGAGGTAATCGCATGAAATAAAACATGTGACATACATCTAAATATATGTCCGTGGTCTCTCAAGGTGTACACCGCATATCCCAACGAAATGAAATACCCTGGAAACACACAAGTCCGCCAAAGTGATAAGAAAAATAATCAGTCCTCTTTCAATTCACTGATCAGGTAATTTTTTTTTTTTACAGAAATCGCTAACTTTTTGACTTGTCACAAATATGAAATTTTTGGCTTCGAGGCGATGTTGTGAAAAGAGGGGCCGCGGTGGTGTAGTGGCTAGATTGCCCGCCTCCCACCAAGGCGAACCTGGTTTTCGATTCCTAGCGGGGCCCCCCACCCCCCTCAGATTTTCACACGTGGGAGTTGTTCCGGACGATGCCGCTGTTCGGCGGATTTCCTCCTTGATCTCCAGTTTTCCCCGCTCTTGCATTCCGGCGCTGCTTGTTTCTTCACTCACTCGTGAACTCGCCGTGACTGGGGAGAGGATCGCGATGTTGGCAGGTGTGCGCCGACGCCCAGGGCGGCTGCAGTTGGAACACGTGCACTTTGAAAGTTTCCGCGTGAAAGTGCGGCGCGGTAGGGCGCGCTTTCCCGCGTCCGTCTGGTCGGGGGCAGTGCGCTGCGCTGCGCTGCGCTCCGCTCCTGAGTGGCCGTAACGATGACCTCGGCCGCCAAGGTCGCGCCCCGTGGGGTTATTCCGGGAGAGTGCCCACGCTAGGCGCGGCCGGAGGGAGGACCTGGCTGGCTGGCTGGCTGGCATCCTCCCAGATTCGTCGACCCGTCGCCGCCGCCGTCCCCGCTCCGGAAGTGGCTGTCGCGAGGTGTGCTGTTCACGGTAAAATGAGCACTCTTGAAACCCTGCTTAAGATCTACTTGTGTCTCCGCCTTGCGTAAAATTAACATTACAATGAGCCTCATCCCTTTATTCATGCGTCGGTCAAGCGAAACTGTGAAATTATATCAAAAGTAAACATTTAATAAACTTGCTAATTTTTATACGCGGATAAAAAAAAAACGTAAAAAAAAATAATTTCAGTTTTCACAAAGGGTTAACTAACGCTTTTTATTCGACGTTAAGATATGGAACTATTTTCCACCCTATCGTTACCAATGTTTCTGGGCGTATGTCACTCAGTGTGCCCGTTTAAATATATGCAGGCAGGAGCGGTGACTTTTTCTAAGGTTGATTTCAAAAGTGCTCACTTTATCGTGAACAGCCTTTACACGTCTTCCGATTACGCCCCGAGGCTCACGAATATAGTCCATTCGCGGGTATTTCCAACTTTTCTGAAGCCCTGCTGAAGTTCTACTTCCAGGATATTCCTCCACCTCTTGCAAACAAAGCTTAAACAGGTCTGAAAAATTACATCAAAGGGACAACGCAACCGCATTCCTGCGCACTCACGTCAATAATATTCTGCATAAGAATCATACTAAAGGCTGTTTCCGATAAAGTGAGCACTTTTGAGATCAACCTTAGGAAAAAGTCACGTCTCCTACCTGCATAAATTTTAATTGGCGCAATGAGCGACATGTGCGTCCAGTAAAGTTGGTAGCGGTGGCGGGGAAAGTAGTTCCATATATTAACGTCGAACAAAAAGTGTTAGGTAACCATTTGTGATAACTTAAATTATTTCTCTCGCTTTCTGTATTCTTTAATGCATGGCAATGGCAATGTTAATATTACAAAAGGCGGAAGAACACACAATGTGCACACAAGTAGGTCCTAAGCAGGGCTTTCAAAAGTGCTTATTTTGCCGTGAACAGCCTATAGCCATTACCAACGCACGTATTTTCTCTGTGTGTCTATTAATATTAATTTCAAATTGAATAATTTATTTTATAATTAAAATGTAGGTAACATTTCAATATAATAGAACATAAGGTACTTTTATGTTAACAAAGTCGTTGTGATTAAATTTCCTTGTAAATTCAATAGCCTTTTGTCTGTAAAGCCAGACTACTAGTGGCGGCCAATCTTCTGAACGAATATCAACTGTATCTGCGTGTCGAGGAAGAGAAAGTAATTCCTAGGAATAATGACTGAAAATTTGAGGCCACGTTATAGCCGATAACTTTCCCTGATGCTGTTGAAAGTGGTACTAAAATAAGCGACCATTAGGAAGTGGCACACACCTCATATCTGATCGTAAGTTTAATGGTACAACACAGAGCATTATAACCAACTGAAACGTGCATTAAAATAAAATTATATTCTTCTTGAAAGGTAGGACTATATAAAATACTATTTACATTCCCAAACACGCGATGATAATTTTAAGAAAAATAAATGATAATTATTCGTTTACGTGGCCGGTGCACGAATAATGTGATTAAGTTTCATGGCAATTATAATTTTACGTATGTTGGAAGAATACACTATGTGTAGGCGATTCACGGTAAAGTTAGCACTTTTTAAGTTCCTGCAGGATTTTTATTTTCATCAGATTTCTATATTTCTGTCACTTCTTAGTAGAAACGTTGCCATGTGACTAATAAACACAGTGCATACATTTCACCACTCCCAAAAGTTAACGTCGAGAGCTGCAATGTAATATAATTATTATTGGTTAATGGCCGTTGAGAGGGCCTTAAAAAGTGCTCACTTTACCGTGAACAGCCTATACACACAAGTTTCGTGCGCGCTCTCTCTCTCTCTCAATAAATCCCAGCAAATATACCAACTTTTTTTAGTTGCCACATCACACCTGTGCTGCTCTTGTGGGTAACGCAGTTTCGTTATTGTGCTCGTCTTTGCTCCCTCTTCCAGGATACTCCGTTCACGGTTACCGCACACTTTCCTAAAGCCCTGCTGAAGTTCTTCCAGGATATTCCTCTGCCTCATGCAAACAAATTTTAACAGAGTCTAGAAAATTACACCAGAGGGACATCGCACCGTGTACGTGCGCACTTACTTTAATAATATTTCGAATAAGAATTATTTCCCACCAGGTATTGACAACGCACCTATTTTCTCCCTATTTTATTCATATTAATTATAAATTGAATATTACAAATATGTTGAAAAAATATATAAGTAAAAGGCCAATTGAACCAAAAATAAGGTACTTTATGTTAACAGAAGTATAAAATGCTTTTGATACGGGACAGGCATGTTAACAACCAAACACGTCATATAGGGGGTGATTTTTCAAAGGTTTGATTAAAAAAAAGTGTGAAGAAACCGTGATTAGACTATAATTGTAATCCCGGTTTAGGGGATTTCATAATAAGATAGTTATGAAAAATCAGTTTTTTTTTTTGCATGTTATAAACTTGCCTCAATAAATAATTGGTCTAGTAAGACAAATCTTCCTCTGATAAAATAATGAAGTTGACTACATCATACTCGTATAATTAGTGAAAACGACTAAAATCTGGGGGCCACGGTGGCTGAGTTATTAGACGGCTCACCTCCCACCAAGGCGATCCGGGTTCAATCCCCAGCCGGGCCACCCCGGATTTTCGCATGTGGCAATCGTGCCGGACGATGCCGTTGGTCTCCGGGTTTTCGCGGGTATCTCCTGTTTCCCCGCCCTTTCATTTCGGTGCAGCTCAATCACCCTCATCGTCTCTCAAGACCTCGATGTCAAGAGCCATCCAAATCTCTTCACTTACTGAAACCTGTATGTTTACAAATTCCTTGCGCATTTTAGCAGGAAGGAAAAAATACGGAGTTGTATTTGCAGGTGGGTTCGTTTGTTTACTTCGTCTGCACAGTCTCTATCCAAGTGTTGCAGCCACTGAATAACGTGCGAGGACTGTGGGTGCAGTGAGTGCATGTGTACGACTGGGTTTTCAATTAAAACCGCCTATTGAGCACAAAGAACCGCGTATTCTGTAGTCGTGGTTCGTAGCTCACGTGATAAATTTTAATTCCAGCTAAATTAACACACGCGATAAGCATGTCCTCTTTCTAACTAACTTCGGGTAACACAATCCAGCTTTTAACATCACTCTTCCAGGCTTACGTTTTCCGGCAGAATTCTTCGTATCGTAAAATAAATTTATAAAATAAATGTATAAACATCCTCACATACTTGCTATTTTTATATATGTAACAGGCCCACTCCTTACAACTGTAAATACCATATTCCTGCTAACAACTTGACATGTCCGAAGTAGTTGCTGTCACAAAATTTCTAATCATGATATACAATATTGCTATTTGTGATAGTAAGGAATACAACACACACGGCCTGCTAAGTTCTGTTGTGAACCAGCTCACTTTACTCAGTTTTGATGTCTTCTGTATACATCATAATACTTAAAGAGTTAGTAGTCCTAATTTTTTTGTTCCTTTGTTGGCGCGGTTATGCATCTCTCAGTAAATAAATATTCTAGGAATACGTATTTTTTTTCCATAGAAGGTAAAGATCAATTACCTAAGGCCGTAATTTTTTTTTTCATTTATCGCATTAAGTTTATTAAAGAGTGAAAGATTGTGATAATAATAAAAGAATCGCATTTTGTGAGCATTCCTGCGCAATTTCCTTCAGAGGTAGAAAAATAGTACAACTATATGAACTGTAACAATTCCTCTCTATCTAGAAATTAAGTGGGCTATACCAAGTTCGTTAAGGGATGGGGTTCTTAATCAAATAAAATAATTAATAATCGTTTTCTAATTTTATTTACATTAGCTACAACCAAAATCCTCTCGACTCAATGTTCACAATAAATTGGTATCACCTACTTTCAAAAATTATGACTTATATTTAATACAATTTATAATTACCACAAAGCAATCAATTAGATTAAATAATTTAAGTTCCAATAGACATTGCATCTACCTATTCAATTATTTTATAAATAATGCGTCCATATTTCACTGTTCGAATATTTACAATATAATCCATATTACACTTAATTCAGTCCCACCTCAGTTCATTCCATGTCCCGCCAGTCCGCAATGTTCTAGAGTCCTGTGAGCGCCCTCACGCACAGTAGGCTTCACTCGTCGGTTTCACACCCTCTCGCCCATTCAAGCCACGAACACCTCACTCGCTGTCGTCCCGCAATCTCCTGTCGTCGTCCACACTTCACTTCGCTCGCGCACACTCGGCCAGACGGCCTCCCTCAAAGACTGCCGGCCGCCGGGCCGCGGCAGTATATAAAGCGTCGTAGAATTGTATGTAACTCGGAATTGTATGTAACTCGCGCGCTGCGCCGAGGAGGGCTGTGGCGCCGGCTAGTCTTACCAGAATATTCTTGCGTCGTCGCTAAATTGATCGGAATCTCCGGCAGGCGAGAGGGTGTCTGTGACGCCAGCAAGTCTCGCCGCTGTGAGTATTCACGGGCTTCCCAGAAACAGGCCAACCGGCCGCGAGCGAATCGTTCCAGGAAGAGGGGAGGATCAATGTGAGTCACCTTCCACGGCGCCTGACAGACAGCCTCTCGGCACCAGCTGCGGCGCATAACAGAACGTATTTTAATCTGTGGGATTTCTTAGCGTGTATTGAATTCTCACTTTTATAGGCTATTCACGGTAAAGTGAGCACTTGTGAAAGCCCTACTTGAGATCTACTTGTTTGCACGTTGTGTATTCTTCCGTTTTAAGGTTAATATTGCCATAGGCCTCATCACTTTATTCATGCGTCGGTCAAATGAAAGTATGAAATTATTAGAAAAGTAAATATTTAAAAAATCTGCTAATTTTTTCACTTCGATGCATTTAAAAAAACAGCGCGAAAAAAACAATTCAAGTTATCACAAATGGTTACCTAACACTTTTTATTACACGTTAAGATATGGAACTTCTTTCCCCTGCATCGTTACCAACTCTACTGGGCGCATGTCTCCCAGTGCGCCGGTTAAAGTATGTGCAGGCAGGGTCAGTGGCATTTTTCTAAGGTTGATTTCAAAAGCATTCAATTTATCGTGAACAACCTTTATACTCGCGTAGCCATTTACTTTGCACAGCAGTACGTAACGACTTAACTCTTATTCATGTCACAATATTGATTTTGACCAATTTTGGCAGAATAATATTTTTAAGTAGTTATGGGGCGTAGTTCCCTCGTTTTGCATGCACAGCAATGTAAATTCGATAGCCAGTTGTGTAATAGGCTACTTTCGGAATTTTATTTAAAAAATATATAATCAAACTACAGAATTCAATAACCCACAAGGTCAAAGAAGCTAGGGAGCGATACGGGCGACAGGTTATACGCACTTCTAGAACCTTATCGCTCCTACACACAAGACGTACAGTTTTTTCCTTCATAACGCTGTAATGTACAAATTAGATCTGTAACATAGAAGTTTTATTGCACGCGATGAAAGCGCACAGATTAAACTACGCCCGTATCTTTGTACTTTTCTCTTGCCGCTTAAGGAAACTGTTTTTAAAATGCGATATTTGACCATTTTCAAGATTTTTTTCTTCTTCAAGAACAGGCTTAATATGACAAAAAAAAAAAAAAAAAAAAAAAGGCCACAGATTTGTTTTTTTTTTTTTTTTTTTTTTTTTTTTTCCTGAGAAAAGTCATATTTCCAGATATTTTATTTACCGAGATACGTGTTTGCGCGCAAACAAAGATTTCACAGAAAACGTTTCAGTACGTAGGACTCTTAATGTTTCTGCGTGATGGGAAATACATTACACCGTGGATTCGGTCGAGACAGTGGTTCGGCGCGAGCTGGAAGCCGCAGAGCGGAGCTTCCTCCGCGGATGCGAATATCCGCTCTACTATAACTGCGGCTGCAGACCGCATTGCAGCGCGAATGGCGTGTGATACTACTGCTATAGGCTGTTCGCGGTTTATTCACTCTCTTTGAATCAAGCCTTTGGAAAATCACCTCGTGCATGACGTGTTTAGTTATATGCTATTCCCGTAAAGTGAGCACTTTTTAAGGCCCTCTCAGCAGGCCTTAACTACTAATAAATATGTTTTATTGCAGCCTCGGACGTTGACTTTTGAGAGTGATTACATACACACACTGTGTTTATTAGTCACATGGCAATGTTTACATTAAAAAGCGGCGGAAAGATGAAAATTGAGCAGGGCCTTAAAAAGTGCTCACTTTATCGTGAATAGCCTACATTTTAAAAATATACCTGCATGCATCACAAGCGTTTTATACCTACTTCTGTTAACATGAAACTATCTAATTTTTCCTTAAATTAAAATTATACCGATATTTTATCTATAAATTATAATAATTCATTTAAATTAAATATGAAGAAAAACATTGAGAATGTGTGTGTTGGTTGCGCCTAGTGAGAAATAGTTCTCATGCAAAATGTCATTACAACTGAGTGCGCATGAATTCGGTGCGTTGTCCCTCTGGTGTATTTTTCTAGACATAAATGAGCTTAGTTTGCACGAGGTGGAGGAATATCCTGGAATTAGAACTTCAGCAGGGCTTCAGAAAAGTGTGAAGTAACAGTGATTGAATGATAGTCTACTCACGGTTACTCAACACTTTCGTGAAGTGTGACCTGCTGGAGTTCTACTGTCAAGATATTCCTCCGCTTCATGCAAACAAAACTTAACCCGGTATAGGAAATTACACCAAAGGGACAGCGCACTGCATTCTTGCGCAGTCAGTTTCATAGCATTTTGTACGAGAACTATTTCTCAATGGCTGTTCGCGATAAAGTGAGCACTTTCGAAATCAACCGTAGAAAAAAGTAACTGTCCCCACCTGGATATACTTTAACGGATATAGTGAGTGACATGCGCCCAGTAAAGTTGGTAACGATGAATGGGAAGTAATTCCATATCTTAACGTCGAATAAAAAGTGTTAGGTAACTAGTTATGACGACTTCAGTTATTTATTTCGCTTTTTTTTTTAATGAATCCTAGGATTAAAATGAAAAAATTTGTAAAATATTTACTTTCATAATATCAGAGTTTCAATTTATTGACGCATGAATAAAGTGACGAGGCTGAGGACAACGTTAATTTTACAAAGGCGAAAGAATACACAACGTGCATACAAGTAGATCTTAAGCAGGGCTTTCAAAGGTGCTCATTTTACCGTGAATAGCCTATACTAGGCATTACTAACACACATTTTCTTCCTGTTTTTATTCATATTAACGAAATAATATAACTTGTTGATAAAACATATAAAGTTCAATTTAACTAAAAATAAAATACTTCTGTGTTAATACAAGTATCGTAACGCTTGTAATACACGCAGACATATTTAGGAAACAACCAAGCTCGTCGTACTAAACGGTGATTTTTCAAATGTTCGCTTCAAAAAAGTGCGAAGCAACTGTGAATAGACTGAGGCATAATTATAGTTCATTTTCGTCGTATTACGTTCGCAGTGTTGTGTGCTGACAGATGTTCGATCTGAAGCACAGTTTCATGGTACAAGGTGAGACGATACTTCACTTGTTTGTCTTACCTTCCGAAGTACGAAGGCAATGCGACAACATAACACCCAGTCTTGTATCCGGTAAGGAACAGTTCTCTACACGTGAAGATTACTTAGCGAAACGGGAATTGACCCAATCATAAGAAATTACGTCTCACATTGATTCACCATTTCAATTTCGCGGCTGCCGGCTTGGTATGCAGGGCCGTTAATAATATATATTGTTATAGGCTGTTCACGGTAAAGTGAGCACTTTTGAACCCCTTGTTACTTCTTCATTTCAGCACTATTTTAACCTTTAACTACCTTTTTAAATAAATATTGCCCTGTAAGTAATAAATACAGTGTGTAGATCCACCGCACCCGAAAGTTAACTTCTAAGGCTACAATAAAATATATTTATTTACCATTATTCGAAATGAGAGGACTTTCAAAAGTGTCCTCTTTACCGTGAATAGCGTATACTTGCGGCAGCAACCCTGCAGCCCCTCTCCCGTCCCTGACCCTAATGGGCGGCCTTGTGTGTCACGTACGTGCAGGTAATTAGTGGCGTCGGGCAGGATGTGTGAGCTATGAGCAGAGACCGCAGTGCAGCTCCGCCATCAGTGTGGACCAGTAGGTTGCGCGTGTACAGCAGCGAAGCCTTTCCGTGCTGTCGCTCGCGTGCGGGATGCTGGCGAGTTCATCTGGACCAGCAGAGTTCGCGCATCTTCTCAGCCCAACTCGTTCAAGTAGTCTCGTCTTCAACCAGCTGACGTCCGGTAAATCTTAACGTTTACGGCCCCCCCCCCCCCAAATTCAACTAGGCGCCACCGCAAGAGGTTTTTAAACTATAGGCTGTTCACGGTAAAGCGAGCCCTTTTTGAAGCCCTCTCTTTTAGACTAACACTCCGTAAATATAATTTATTGTAGTCTTAGACGTTAACTTTTAGTGTAGTAAATTATATACACTGCGTTTATTACTCACATGGTAATATATAATTTAAAAAGTGGTGAAAGGAATAAAAATAAGGTTGAAAGAAAAAAAAAAGAAGTAGGGCCTCAGAAGTGCTCACTTTACCATAAACAGTTTATACAGGCCGTTCACGGTAAAATTAGCACCTTTTAAAGCCCTTCAAAATTCTTCTTCTAAGCCAATTTTTATTTTGAAGCCATTTTTTTATATCAGCATTATCACGTAACTAATAAATATGGTGTATACTTTCACCACTCTCAAGAGTTAATGTTTGAGACTGCAATAAAACATATTTGTTAGTTGTTAATGCCTGTTGGGAGGGCCTTTAAAAGTGCGCACTTTATCGTGAACAGCCTATACCAACTTTTGTGATCGATAGGAAAGAAGACAAACTGACATGTTAGTACTCTTGGACTCAAGAAGATTGTGATGAGAGAACGCGTGCCGTTTATTCTGTACTTTGTGCGACCTCGCGCTAGTTAAGTCTTGCCATGTTTTACGGTCAAATGAATCGTGTTATAAGATGCACACGCAATTTGGTTAGGATTTAATTTGCCTGACGATGGCGTTAATTCTGCGATGTTCCGTTATGAAATCGAATACCCCTTCACATTCGTCCGTTTTTTTTTTTTTTTCTTCCCATTCAACCTTCGAGAGTAGAAGCAGCAAGCGGTAATTGCCTTCTTGTTTGACCAGCGAAGCGACGAAAGTGAAAAATAGTTGCGATTGAGTAACAACTGGCTAACCGTACATGTTGCGTTGTGTAGGTCAGGTAGAGGAATTTGAGTGGGCGATTGGAAATATGGAAGGGGAGAGGGGTAGGCAAACGTGGGAGGCGACACAGGCTTGAACCTCGGGCAAGAACTTCTCGTATCCCCGCAAACACTGAACCGACTGTTGTGCAGTATTTCAGTTGGCAGCACGCGTTTGTGGGATTCTCAGCGATGACGTCACTTATACCGTAGTGTGGTGTCACGTACGTCTGCGTGTTAGTTAAGAATATGCCTTCCAATAAATGCACCTAGAAGAGGAGAGAAAAATTAAAACTATAGTTGTTTAAGAATTCACTGCCGCATGCACTTATTCTTTGTCCCTTCACCGACCTAAATTCCCCGCAAAGTCTCTTGACCCCTTCGTGACGTAGTGTGCGATCTTGAATTCGAACATACTGGCTACTTTCTCTGCCATTGCAACATCAAGCGCACACCTAAAATACATTATTAATCAATTAATTACACATGCTTTTCTCTGGTTTCATAGTTAATATTATATATTATTTATAAAATAATATTATATATAAAATATAATATAATATAATATATAAAAATAATATAATATAACACAAATAAGTCTGTAGCAACTGACCTGAAGACGCGATGTTGCCGATGAGAATTTGCTTTAAACAGCTGATTATGGGGGGGGGGGGGAAACCTCTTAGGACACGTGAAGGTGATATCGTTCATGTTTTGGTTGAAGGGGATATTCAAGGGTGCATACGTCCCCTTGGCTTGAGCTCTACCAGTGACACACTGATGACCTGACTTCACTTTGAAGTTCACGAAGCGAGCTAGCGACACTTGGTAGACCTACGTGAATTCGAACACATGGTAGCATTCGGGCGTGAAATGTTGATTCTATACCCTGAAGGCGTTCGCTCACCTGAAATTGTTTTTCGCTTTTGATGCTCAGAAGCGTAAAGTGATGTGAGCGACACTTATACGCCCATCAAGTGCCCCTACGCGCAAGGCTTTGGACTCGGCGTGTACCGTTCTCATTATTCTGCACGTACGTACGGGACATTGTATTGGTGGAAAGTTTGTAACAGAGTTGAATACCGGCTCCTGCCGTAGTTTCGCTCGATTCCCGGCAGAAATTTTCAGATATAGCGCTCTGAAAATGCAGTGTTTCACGATACTGGAGCGCTCCAAGATACTAGCATGCGTGATGTCTTGAAAGTACCTCGTCTCGGGTACGATTTATTTTCGTACTGGTAGAAGAAAGCCTGTGGGGCGTATCAGAGTTCACGATGGATGAAGTTCTTAAAAGAACTTAATTCAATAATTATATTTACTCTCAATGCTACAAACAGTAAAACGTCTGCTGTCTACCATTCTGAGTGTCCTATTATCTCTTAGTAATTTAATATTATACTCAATAAGAATAATATCAATATGTCAATTAGTCTTTATCACATTCTTTACTTTTGCTATTGTCCCGTAAACCGCCCCAATTATTTCCACAACTTTAGTTAGAACGTCTGTTCCCATCGTCCCGAATGTCTTTTCAGTCACACATCCAGTCCACAGTCCCGCAGATCAGTCCCACTCTTCACTGCACACAAGTTCGCCGATGCACTCTCGCAGATCGCTGCAGCGGCCCCTCGCAGCTCCAGAATCGCCCAACTGTCGCTTAAGGTCGCACGAGACTCCAAACTCTCGGCTCTTAATCACTCTCTCCTCAGAGTGGTATGTATGCATGAGTTAAGTGCCGTCTAGAACGTTCTCGGCGATTCAAGTTGTTCTGGTAAAGGTAATGTTGATTACGACGGCTTTCCTGCGCGATAAATGAATAAATATAAGCTCCTTAGGGTCAACGAGGCGCGAGCTGCGATAAGTTTATCGGCGTGTGCGGCGGTGTCCTTTTTGATAGGCCTCTCGCTTGCGCGGGATTGCGAAGCAGCTAGCGCGCAACAGTACGTAAACAATACTGGGTAGACGTTTAATGATTTCATAAAACGAAAAAAAAAACACGTTTTTCAAACACGCTGAAATCCGCTCCGCCTTAACCGGAGACATGCCGTAGTGTATCAGTAAAGCCAGCGATACTTCACCACACTGTCCACTCCGTATAGTTTGAGGAACTTTCTCGTAGTGCTCCCTGCCTTCCAATTGAATATAAAATGGCTTCGTCTTGCAGTGCCAGATTTACTAGTGCACTCACAGCGGCACCACGCCTTCGTCTAGAGATTAATATTCCGTTCGTAAGTAGGCCTACACATCTCTGAGAAATATTTTTAACGGTTTTTATTTTCCTTTTTAATGGAGGTTTGCACGTAGCTGGAAATTGCACCATACGTGTCGTTCCATATGGAGAGAAAGGAACAGGACATATTAAAATGGGAACAGAACGTATTAAAATGGCACCGGTACCCAACTGGAGTCGATAACTAGTCTTAGGTACTAGAATTTAAATAAATTTGGAAAATAGTAGAAACATAAAATTTGTCGTGTTATATAAATTAAAAACAAGTTAAATTTTAAAATTACACATGTTGTATTATGATTAAAAAATGTCAAAAGTTAAAATACCTCCACCCTTGAAACTTCACCCACCAGCCTCTCCGGAGACCGAGGGTCCAACGGTTGTCTTTTTTGTGAGGTGTCCGTCGTGTGTTTGACGTTTGTGTCTGTGTTGTAGTGGTGTCAGTTTAATGTTTTTTGAGTAGGTGTTGTTCCTTTAGTTTATTTGTTCTTGTGTGTATCTGTTGGTAATATTGATGGCTTTGTGAGTCGGACGACATCAATATACGAGATTGTTGTTGTTTACAATGATACGTGATGTGTTGTTAGTGAGGGCTCAAGAGGAAGATTTAGTAATACGTGGAGAGAGAGAGAGAGAGAGAGAGAGAGAGAGAGAGAGAAAAATTACAGAGCATTTCTTTATGTTAAGCGAGAAATAAAATATAATTAGTTGACAAGTGTCAAAAAATTTCTGCACAGCTGCCGCCACCTATACGTCTCTAAGAAAATGTTTTGTTCCAAATCTACCACGTTAGTGTATACGCGTTTAGAAAAAGTACGAACGTTAATTTGTTTCTTCCCCCATCCATCCCCTGTAGCTTCTCCACGTGTAAAGAGTGAAGTGCGAGTGCAGCGCAGCAGTGCACAATATCGCTTACCGACGCACAACATTTCCATATTCACAGCCTGATATGTTCTATTTGCGGTTTCTTCACAATTTTTAAACCTTTGAAAAAACACGCCACATACGATGCGTTTGGTTGTTTACTATGTCTCGCGTATCACAAGCATTTTATTCCTCTGTTAACATAAAAGTACCTAATTTTTGGTAAAACTTAACTCCTACTTATATTTAATCTATATAAAATACATTATTTCACTTTTAATTAATATAAATAAAGACAGAGAAATTAGGTATGTTGATAATAGCCTAGTAAGAAATAGCTCTTATGCAATATACTCTTATTATTACACTGATTGCGCACGAATGGGGTGCGTTGCCCTTCTGGTATAATTTCCTAAGCATTTTTAGTATGAAGCGGAGGAATATCCTGGAAGTAGAACTTAAGCTAGGCGTCAGAAAAGTTATATATGGTCAATTTTTTATGCGACGTGTAGGTCAAAAACTTCCGTTAGTGTTTAGAAGTTTTCTGAATTATTTTTCCAGAGGTAGCAATGAATATGTGGCTGAATGCACGAGGACTGTAACTCTCTATAGAGCAATGCCGTTCCCACTTCCGGCGTGACGTTTCGCAAAAAACCAAACGATAACACTTTGTTTGACCCATGCGTCATCAACTGTTCCACAAGACATTTCCGAGAAGTTGTGATATAAGTTTTGAGGAGTAACCAGTTATTTTTGATAGACTTTCCATGGCGACTTCATGGTTTGCCCTTAACATACAGCCGAATGATGGTATCGGCTTGAAGTGTCTGTTACTAGTCTGAAGTTATGGAATATATCGTCTATGTTTTGAGGATTAAATCGTCGGAGTAGTTGCCGAAGACTACGAGAGTCAGATGTCACATATGATGAAACAGTGACCTGCTAATGAAGTCTCCCAGTCTGTCAATTGTAGCGTTTCGAACTCTTGAAATATTTACTGTACGTTGTTTATTTAATGAGAACTAGTAATCATATAGATTAAATTGTATACAGTAAAGAGTAAGAGTCTATAATATCTACGACGTTTTGTACATTTTTGAAACTATTGCAGACGTGCCCAATCACAATGTGCTTGCACCCGTGTGTCCACTCACACTAGAACGTTACCCCTTCAGAGTAGTTGCCAATTTTGAACTTGCACTGATAATTACGCCAACCTCATGTAGGCTACTAGTTCTTTGTAAACTTGACGCGCATGGCAAGGCCTTGAGTGCGCGAAGTCCCGGAGAAAAAAAAAAGTTGAACTTTGGAACGGAAATATTTGATACACCTACCTTGCCTACAACTGCAAACGCAGCGTCTCCTAATGCGACCCGGTATGTTACAGCTTGTTTTACGAAGGTCGGCTTATGATGGATATTTTCCGGCTTTATTCTTCGGCTGTGCAGTGGAACGCAACTTTGAAACATATGGCGTCGACAAGCGTTGTGGCAACCACAGTTTCGTTAACTGTGTCTTCGTACATCTAATATAAGCTCACAGTTTTTTTTTTTTTTTTTGGATCTACAACTTAGTCAAGACTTTAAGTCTGCCCATTAATATATTGCATTATGCGCTAGTTAAATAATTATTCTTTGTCAGACTGTAAACTAAAATGTAATAGGTTTTAGAAAGTACCATTTCGACACTAGACAAATTATACAAATTTCATCATAGCAATTACTATTTTATTAAATGTCTACCCCCAATACTGAACATTGGGGAGAAATTTCCACAATGCTGTCTCGGGATAAGTTCTGTGAGAACACCGCTGGGATTCTATCTCGTTACTGTTCTTTATCGTGCATTCGTCTAATACATAGGTGTAATTAAATGGTAGAAATATTATGCAAGTTTCGTCATAGTTTTACAGCGTGAGCAAAATACCCACCACAATATCACCGAAGTGCTTCAAGATTCTCCGATAGAAAGTAGTTACCAGTTTGTTCTGCATACGGATGTAAAATATTTGGTAGTGCGGACATGATTTTACTTTTTTTTTTTTTTTTTTTTCAAGACCGTAATTGTAATTATTTAAAAGTAATTTTTTTTTCTGTTCTCTGATAACTAAACCACAAAACAGAATAAATTAGATTTGTTTCTAACAGTTAAAACAGTAAAAAAGCTCAACTAAACTTGGGCCAAAGTATCAAATTCCTTGTAAATAATTTTCTGGAAATGGCAATTCGAGAAAACAATTCGCCGTGAAACGCCGTATTAAAGTAACAGTGTAAATTGTTTTATAGCTATCACTATGTTAGGTGGCGCTATGGTGAACATGGCGGGCAGGGGCGTATCCAGTAGAAGGGGAGTTGGGCTGAGGGGGCTGCAGTCCCCCCTCCCCGAAATGACACACATTTTTAAAACTCTATTATAAAAATGTCAATCATTATATTTATATATTTGTTACTATCCACATGACACATTTTTCTAACACTCTATATTAAAATGGAAATCATGATATATATATATATAATTAACCACACATATGATTACATCTTATACATCAAAACTTCGTTTTCTGAATAAACTGGAGGAAAAAATAGTCAAGTACATAGTTTTAAAAAATGTGAGCGAGTTTGCATAAGTAGTTTCTATCCTCCTTTCCTTTTCTATCCTTCCACTGTGACTTGTGAACTATGTACTACTGACAATACTAAATACTTATCAGCCCCCCCCCCCCTCCCGTAAAAAAATTCTGGATACACCCCTGCTGGAAGGAAAGACTCATGCTAATGATTCATAGAGCTGATTTGACTATAAGAATATAAGCTTAATGCTGTAAAAGTTTTTGAACGAAATTTGACGCCTCATGATCACATGAATAAGTCAATGCATGTAGGAAAATACAGGAACGGGAGATTTTGTTATTTTACTGCCGCCCCTTCTCCTTTCAAGTACACGCCTTCTTGTTGAAATCAATGTAATGCATTTTTAAGATGAAACCTTACTGTTTACGGCAGTATAATAACTTCGGAGCTTTACGAATCGTATTCAAGTAGAAACTGATGAATTAATTATCGCCAGACAAATTTTAACCCTACTACTAGAAATCTCCTTTTGGGACTGACCAAAAAAAAACTGTTGGGGTCATCAGACGACCGTATGGGTTTTGCGAGGTGTTGACTCGTTACGTAACTTAACGTCATTGCTGCAGATGTTCAATAAATGCCTCGCGCGACCTCTGATGAGATCCGTGTGGGAACCTACTGAGCGCCTCTGTCCAAGTGGCACAAGGCTGCGCGCGTGTCGCAAGTTCTATTAGCTTCACCCGTGTTTTCGTGGCTTCAGGTGGAACACAGTTAGTTGCCTTGCGTAGTCCAGGGGCGCCGCCTCGTGGGCCGTGATCACTGTCTCGTGGCGAGGAAGAAGAATGTGCGCATCCAGCAGCGCATAAATCAATCCCGGAGTTAGTCACGGCGATGAATGGCTGTCTCGTCCTTACAAATATCAAAACCACGTAACTTAACCCCGTGATTGGCACATTTGCTTTTTAGCTGTTCACGGTAAAGTGAGCACTTTTGGGGCCCTAGTTACGTTTTCCTTTCAGCCATTTTTAATCCTTTAACCACCTTTCAAAATAAATATCGGCGTGTAAGTAATAAACACAGTGTGTATTTCCACCGCTCTCGGAAGTTATAACGTCTAATGTTAAAATGAAATATATATATATTTAAAAGTGCTCACTTTACCGCGAATAGCCTTTATAGGCTGTTCGCGGTCAACTGGGCACTTTTGAAAGCCATGATTACCATCGACTTTTATCCTCGTGTAGTAGTATCCTTCTGCGATATGTACTATTAACATTCCCATGGCACTGTCTCACTGTATTCACGAGTCATTTAGGGGAACAGTTGACTTTATTTTTAAATGAATTTTATATTTCTTCAACGCTATAACATCACTACCCTGGACTGGCCACCGTGAACTCCGTAAAGCACCTATGGGATCATCTGAAAGTGCACGTTAACTCGTTCCATAAACGCGTATCCGAAGACTGGTTAGGAGTATGCCAAGACGCTATGCTACAGTGGTAGTAGGAGCAGTGACTTTTTTCTAAGGTTAATTTCAAAAGTGCTCACTTTATCGTGAACAGTTTTTGCCGTATTGTTTTCCGGGTGTTCAAAAACTCGTTTCTTTTTTTACACATTATTACGTCAATTTATCGACGAGAGGCACCTTTACAGATGATGTTTTAGTTTTCAGTTTTCGGAAGCCTTGAGAAGTTTGTATATCCTTAGCTTTATCAGAGTGGTGCCGAATACATACAACACATCCATGCAAAGTCTTGACACATTTTTTTTTTTTTTTTTTTTTTTTAGTAGCGTGTTTTTTCTCTGTTTTTATTCGTATCAATATTATAACTTGTATTAAAGTATAAGTAAAAGTCCCATTTAACCAAAGCGAAGATATTTTATGTTAACACGAGTATAAAACGCTTGTGTACGTGGGGTAGGAAACGAGCAGATACGCGTCATACATGGAAAGTTTTTTTGCAAAGATTGTGAAGAAAACTGCGAATAGAAAATACCTACTTTAGTCGCGTCGCGGAATGTTCTACATTTGGCTGTATTTCCAGAAGTCGTCGTGGACGGGCATGCGAAGTTGACACGCGCACAGGTGTTGTCACCCATTGACTATAGACTTGTTCACGGTAAAGTGAGCACTTTTTAAGGCCCTCCCAAAAGCCATTAACGCCTAATAAATATAATTTATTGCAGTCTCAGATGTTAACTATTGAGAGTGATGAAATGTATACACTGTGTTTATTAGTCATATTGCAATGTTTACATTAAAAAGTGGCGAAAAGGTAGAAATTAATTGAAAGGAAAAATTTAGCAGGGCCTTAAAAAGTGCTCACTTTACCGTGAATGGCCTATACAAGATCATGTAGACCGATATTCGCCTTGTACGCATACGCCCAACATTGACGTGCCTATCGCTTACACGTTTGTCATACAAAGGCTGTAATCAGTCTTGGAAAAAATACTCTGCTCCAACCTGCATATATTTTAACGGGCGCATTGTTTGACATGCGCCCAGTAAAGTTGGTAGCGATGGAGGGAAAGTAGTTCCATATCATAACGTCGAATAAAAACTGTTAGATAACCATTTGTGATAACTTAAATTATTCCTATCGCTTTCTGTTTTTTAATGCTTCGAAGTGTAAAAATTAGCACATTTTAAAAATATTTACTTTTCTAATAACTTTACAGTTCCACTTGACCGACGCAAGAAGAAAGCGATGAGGTCCATGGCAATGACAGTTTTATATAAGGTGGAAGAACACACAACGTGCATACAAGTAAATCTTAGGCAGGGCTTTCAAAAGTGCTCATTGTACCGTCAACTGTCTATACTCACGTGTTCTTTTACATTTGAGTTTTCAACGTACCGGTCCTATCGTTTCAATGAAATACTTAGACTAACAATTGCATCAAAATTAGGTTAGAGGGAGTGTATAACCACTCCAAAACAGTATTCTAACGTGAAATCCTACCCACGTTGTTTTTGACAGTGCTACAGTGCAACTTGCATGAGCACTCTACCCCATAACGACGAGGCGTGCGGTTGGTTGGAGTGGAATAACGGATGAGATTGAGGATGAGGGAGGAAACAGGATCACCCCGAGAAATCCACCACATCATGTCTGTATTCGTCGCCGCCCCTCTGGTGTGAACCGAGCTGTCGCGGACCTTGTGTTAGGGTGGGTTTGCGTATAGCAGGAAAAACAAACACTCAAGAAACTTACAGCCAACTATTTATGTCCTCCTGCCACGTATGTGCCAAGTGACTTTCACCTGTTGAATACTGTGTTCACTTCGCTTTGTTTAGTGAACACTTGTTTATGTAACTGGTAAATAAACACCACTTAATAACTATTGGCAAAATAAATACAGACACTTTAATTTAATAGTGTAGTGTTTCATGAATATCAGTCTATTTTATACTTTGTTTTTATATATGTTATATATAGGGACACCAGAATTTCGCGAAAAGATTTCCGCACATGCTAGATTTCAATACCCTACGATCGTACCAGCAGTTGTGTTTTGCTTATTGGTGGCGTGAAGAAGACATTTTCTTAGTCGACTGGCCAATCAGAATTAAGTTACTCCGATACTGTACGCCTCTGATTCGTGGGCAGGCACCTAAGACTCTTAGTACCTAGATCACTCAATCACAAAAGTGGATCTGAGCTATGAAATACAACTAACTGGTCGTGAGATCTTTTCGTGTTATGTGGGAGCCCCTAGTTATACAATAATAAATGTTACCATATGCCATTCACAGTAAAGTGAGTACTTCTGGAAGCCCTCTCATTTGGAACAATAATCAATAAATATATTTTATTTTAGCTTTATACGTAAACTTCCTAGTGCGGTAGAATGTACACACTTGGCTTGTTACATACACGGCAATATTTATTTAAAAAGGGGGCTAAAGGATTAAATAATGGTTGCAAGAAAAACGTAACTAGGGCTTCAAAAGTGCTCACATTACCACGAACAGCCTGAAGACAAGTGACACACGTGTTAGGGATATTCGAACATTTGAAATTACCCCCCCCCCCCCCCTTCTCATTTTTCCCAAAAAAAAAAACACATTAATCTGGATCACCTTTAAACTTGCATGTTTATTTTGCTGTGAAAAGCGCAATGTTTTCTCAAACGTAAAATCACTTCGGTCTGTATAAAAAACCCACCATTATTAAGTCAGATTGTTTCTAAACGAAATGCTGAAATGAAAGCTCTGGTTGTGTGCCCTTCTGTGTCTATAATTCCATTTTTTTTTTTTTTTGTTTTCCCCACAGACTGTTGAAACGTATTTCTTAGAACATACAGTGTGAAGTAACTGCTGACAAGATATAAGTTGGTATAAAAGTGCAGAGTTTTGTTTTTTCATGAAGTTCCGCTTCGACGGCGAAAAATAGGACGTTAGGTTCTTTGAAATTAAGAACCGTGCAGTTTCTAGGCCTAATAAAGAGGGCATATTCATCTAAAGAGGACTTTGGTTAACCTAACAATAGTGCCGTTATTCTGTATGCAGTGCAGGAGCAGAGGATTTTATGAAGTGGTGACACTGGATCTTTTAACACACACTCAGTAAAATCTCTCGGTGATAAGGCTTCAAGGAAAAAAAAAAAAAATTAGGTAGGAATACTGTATATGAATTTGACCAGCTTTTACGTGAAATTTCTATGTAAAGTTAAATAGGAAATTCTAAATCTACATTATATGATCTGGATAAAAACAATTGAACTAATACTTAGGCCTTATATTTGTAATTTTTATATCCCTTTATTGGTCACGTAAACGAACTTATGTACTGTATACACGAAATGATTCAAAATACCATTATAATTGTGCATTGTCATTGCTGTTTAATGGTATTCATGCTAGTTATTTATTATGATAAATTAAATTTGCTATTTATGTCGCGTAATGTTCTATTATTGTAAAGTGTGAAGTTTCCATACTATTCTGTTAAATGCATAACATCACGGGAGAGCCAAACATGGATGGTATATCTTAACGAAACATCCTGCAATCATTTATATATTTTAAACCTAGTTATGGATATACATGTCCTTTACAGAGCTCATGGCAGAGCATTATAGCTCTTGGCGAATGTTAAATAAGTGCCACAGTCACCAGTAATAAAACACTATGTTTTCTGATGCCATTCAAGCATGCTTGCAGTGCACCGCCAGCCGGTTTGTTTACATGTAGCGATAATAGCCGTACTTTGGCGCAAGATACACACATATCGTTAACCACTCATTTTACGAGATAAAAGCACCGAGATAATTTAGTGCTGTTATGTCGCTAATGAATACACTAAAGAAAAAATCACCCAGAAATTAACAAATAACGCATACTATTTTTTAAATTCTATTCTTGGAGCATCGAACTTGCTTCAGCAACGAGGCATTTGGGCAGTCGACATCTTAGGTCTCTCGTGTAATCCGTTGAACTTTCTGGCCAACTTAACTGTTGTGAAAGGACGCAGGTGTTTATCGTAATGATAATGAAACAAAAAGCCCGTTTCGGTGGCAGTCAATATGTATATTACACTTTCAATATGGAACGTTTGAACTACCTTTCCTGTTTCGCTTACAAATTAGTATGATCGTTGTTTTCGTTACAGGGTAAATAATTTAGGAGTTATTTTTAAAAATGTTCACATAATGTGTTTAAATCGCCGCATGTGCACTTATTGTAATACTTGCCATATGAGTGATGTATTGCGAATTCTTACTCACAATTGCGACTAATTTTTAATAAAAAAAATTTACTTCTGTTTATGAATGTTTTTACCAAATATTTGTATGTTTGAAACATGCCCGGGAAGCAGCGTTCCGTATATTTTTCACATAAAAGGTACCATATCTGGACCACTTATAATATTTTAGATTTAGTATAGGGACTCGCAGTTACCTAGCGTTTCCTGGGTCCCAACAGCTACTCTATTTTTTTTTTCTAAATTAGGGCAGTTAAGTTTACTAGTATTATGGTTTTGGTAAACAAATTAAGTGCGTTTTGTAGTTAATTTATTTATTTATTTATATTTACTGTGCCAGGAATAGGGCTTGCGTAGTTCCACGCTTATCGCTGTGAAAACGGCAAAGCCACCACTTGATCACAGATTATTTTAGTCCTATTTATATTACTTTTGGTAATAAATTAGTTTACCCTGCTGCGTTGGAGTAGTTTTGGCGACTGACGAATGGTGTTTTCAAATGCACATAAACACTTTTGGAGTCTGCCACCGTAGCTAAAAATGGCATTTTCAGGCTGCTATGTCCCAAAATATACTAACAGGATACATGGGAAACGAGGAAAGACGACTGCATTGAGTTTTGTCAAAGACTTTATATAAATAACATAATAAGGTCGTAACTTGAAGCAGCTCCAAGGTTGCACCGCACAATTTTGGGAATGGATTGGGGGGGGGGGGGGGGGGGGACCGCAAATATAGAATTCATCACACAAGCTAAAAATGTATAATGGTTGTATTAATTGCATCTTATGTTGCGTAATACAGATCTAGTTATTTAACAGTTGCCTGCATAATAAAAGGGTTAGGACATTAGCATTGTAGTAGTATCACTGACATTGAATCTTACAGGCTTATGATATAAAAATTGTCTCACCTGGAGCTACTTGTTTGACAGAAACATTGCACGCTAGTTCAATGTCTTGGGCGAATGGCGATACCGCACCAAAACGCGTGCCGGCCGTGATATGGTATAAGCTGTTCACGGTAAAGTGAGCACTTTTTAAGACCCTTAGAAATTTTTTCTTTCATACAATTTCCATCTTCCTGCTTTTTAATATAAACATTGCAATGTGACCAATAAACACAGCGTATACATTTCACCACCATCAAAATTTAACGTCTGAGGCTGCAATACAATTTATTTATTAGCGGCTAATGCCTGTTGTGTGGGCCTTATAAAGTGCTCACTTTATCGTGAACAGCCTATAGGTACCTGATTGTGTTACTAATGTGTCATTTCGTACTCTGTTAATATATAATAAAAATATACCAACTGGATTTGCTTTAAATTTTAACATTAAGCTCGCAATACATATTTAAAACTTAGAACTGCTATACTTAATTCGCTGCCAACTTTGAGCTGCATACCAACGCATGTAGATAGAGGGCAGTGATTTTTTTTCCAAAGGTTGATCTTAGAAGTGCTTACTTATCGCGAACTGCCTATATTAACGCTTGGCCGCTTGTCTGGATGCACTTCTATGGAAGATTTGGCCATGATGCTGGCCATTTTCGTAATTCGTCGTGTGCAATTTTCGATGGACGGTTTCTTACAATGTTGAAATTTTAGCCAATCAAGGAGGGTGGTAGTCTTTTTGTTTACTTTATTTGAGGAAGAGCGTAAAACTATTAAATATAAATAAAAAATAACGAAAATGTCTACCGATTCTATTGTGCAAAAATTAAGGTAAATAATAGTGTTTATTTAACATAAAAGCTCCAGCTCTAACAACAAAACTGTGAATTAACACATAATACTGAAGTCGTGAGAGAAGATTGTTCCTGCATCACACCTACACAAGTCAAATCAATAAGAATGTACTTGTCTGTACTTGCGCGGCAATAACTATCGTCTCATAGGTTATTTCAAAGAACCCTCCATAACTGCTTTCATATGCAAGCTCTGGTAGCAGGTCTCATGGGAGATCCCGCCTGAGCTTGTACAGAAAATTTTATCGTGGCATACGGGCTCAAGTGTTGAGGGAACAGAATAAGCCAGTTAGCCTACTTCGTGACGTCAGCATATTGTCACACGGAGAGCAGGGCTGTGCGCGGATTGGCCGCGGTGACCCCGAGATCCGCGTTTGTTGGTCCTCATTGCGGTGAGCTCTGAAAGTTCGCTATCGGCACAGTGCAGTTGTGTGTGTAATAAGCAGATGTGTTTTCTGAAGTGATCACATACTTGCCAAAATTTAATTAACAAAACGCGATTGTTTGGTGAAGCACGGTTAACGGAAGATTTTATGAAAATCTTAGCCTAAAATTTTACACACCGTTGATTTCTGTGAAAACTGTTGGGTTCTCGAAAAGAAAGAAAAAAATGTGTGAAGTACTTTGCTATGTTGACCAAATAAATCACTTAGTGAAATGGGGATATTGTAATTTATTGGATATGCACGTATGCATGTCTGTATTCGATTTAGGGCTAAAAAGATATTCTTACATAGTAGTAATTCTTTTTACCGAGAATACGAGTATTACTAAAAATTATTTGACATACATTTTTACAAAATGTATTGAATTAATTATATTTCCTTGAGCATTTTATTGAATAATTTACTTCCTCCAGATTTTTTTTTTTTTTTTTTGTAAAATCTAGATAGAATGCGTATTCTAAGATTTCAAGAATTAATTATGTGAATTATGTAATTCGGAGCGAAGCCCACCGTGCTGTAAAGAATTACAATCTTTATATTTTGCTGTAAAGAATTACAATATATATATTTTCTATACTTGTATTATAAGTAGGTTATGCTGCGCAAAACTTGTAATAATGCGATACGGAATGTTTTAATTTTGTAACGTTTTATCCAGGTTTAGACTTATTTTCGCTGCCCTCTTTAAAATGCAGTTTTTGTAACTAAGGCACCATATTAGTTTATATTTAATAACAATAGCCGTTATCCTTTTCTCTGTGATATGTTATAGACGTGCTAGGAAAACAAATGTGTGTCAGCCAACAAAATGAAAATGTAACACATCCATTTGAACTTTTCTGAGAAAATGTCTGGAATCGGAGGGAGCCTCCAATTACGGTAAATATAAGATTAGTCACAAAACGTTCAATATGCTTTCTTAAAAACTGCAAAAAGTTTAAAATAGGGCACTTTTGAGAATTCAGCCCTAAGGAAATCAGCATTAGAAACATTATTAAAATAACGTCCTCGCAATTCAGTTTGTGTAGATAATTCTTAAGTAGCAAATTCTATTATTTTGAAATGTTGAGTCACAAAACTTATATTTTGTAACTTTTTACTATCTGATCCCAAATTTTTATGATGGTGTCATGGATTGTAGCTTTGATACGTAACTAAAATGCTGAGAATGATCGTGCAGCAGTAGTGCATATTGTTACGTGCTGCAGCTGGCACCGGCTCGGCTGTCCGGTGCCGTGGGAGGTGACCCACCTCGACCTCCCCTCTTTCTGGAACGATGTGTTCGCGGCCTGTTGCTTCCCTTCTGGGAAACCCGTGAGTACTCACAGCGGCGAGACTTGCTGGCTTCACAGCCTCTTCTCCTACTGGAAATTCCGACAGGTTTGGCGACGACGCAAGCATGTTCTGTTGAGACTGGTCGGTGCCACGGCCTCCTCGGCGAATCGCGCGAGTCGGGGAAGATTCTGGGTGACGCCTACGACACTATATATACTGTCGCGATCCAGCGGCCGGCAATCTTTGATGGAGGCTTCCTGGCCGAGTGCTCGCGAGCGAAGGAAGTATGGACGACAGGAGATTGCGGGACGACGGCGGACGAGGTGTTCGTGGTGTGAATGGACGAGAGGGTGTGAAACTGACGAGTGAAATCTACTGTGCGTGAGGGCGCTCGGAGGATTCCAGAACATTGCGGACTGGCGGGACATGGATTGAACTGAGGTGGGACTGAATGGAAGTGTAATGCGGTTTTTATTGTAAATATTCGAACTGTCAGTATGGATAATTTGTAAAATAATTGAATAGGTTGTTACCCTGTCTATTGTGACTGATCTTTAATTATTTGATTTAATTGATTTCTTTGTGGTAATTATACATTGTATTAAAGTGGAGTCATTAGTTGTGAACAGTAAGTGATATCAATTTATTGTGACAATTTGAGTTAGAGAATTTTGCTGTAGTTATTGTAAAGAAAATAAGAAATTTATAATTATTTTATTTGATTAAGACCTCCATCCCTTAACGAACTTGGTATAGCCCATCTAATAACAAGAGAGAGAAACTGTAACAATATCATCGAGCCGTATGTATGTAGTGTATGACTGTACATTTATTTTTCATGTATAATTAACTATATTTTATCTTCGAGGTTAACAAAATTATAATTTTAAATGGGTCTGTTGTGTGATTGAAGATTCGTGATGCGTAAAGAGAAGTCATTCGCATGAATACGTCTTGGCAAGTTGCCAGTCAGACTTCTATTCACATGACTCTCTAAAAATGGTTCGCTTTTATCTCGCAATTTGCTTAGTAATTACTTAGAGATGAGGCGGAGCATTTTCTTTTCTTCCGCTCATGTGCCCATCATTGACCTCCCCCAGACCAGTACTGTCAGTCACGTGGTCAACAGTAATGAACATATTTGTTTATAAGTTTCAAAAGACAAAACCTTTTATATGAATAAAATACTTTACTGATTTGAATAGAATATAATTGCATTAAGAAGAATACCAATATCTGCAAACTCGTGTTTACTTGAGCCGTATTCTAATCTCAAATCTTATCCACGTTAATGATAGTCGTATTAGAAGAGCAGCAGTCAACTGTTCGGACACGGGTGTGTATACTGCGCACCTCGGGCGTGCACTCTACTCCATTCAGACCCAGCGTAGACTATTTATTATATATATATATATATATATATATATATATATATATATATATATATATATATATATATATATATATATATAATGTGTGCGTGTGGTCGTGTGCGTGTGCGTGTGTGTACACACCTGAAGAAGGGAACAATTTATTTGTAAACTTGCACGGGAAATAAACGGCCAGTTTAGTTTTTAGTTTCTCTCTTAGCGCAGCGTTCTTCTGGAATTGCCAGTTGAAGCGAGCGAAACAAATACGTTCAGCCATTCATCGTTGCAGTGAAGGACGAGGAAGTTCCGTATTATAGCTGCAGCCGTCGAGGTCAGAGAAAGTAGCTGTGATTAGGATTAACGAACAGTATCACGGGACCGTTTAACGGAAGTTCCTCTCTTTAATCAAGGACATCGTGTTCGGTGAAAAATGGCCTAAGCTCGGTTCCCAGGAGTTTTCTAAAGCTACTTCACATCGTTGTAGGGACCTCGCCCCACAATGCAGACGCGAAAATAATGGGCTTTATAGTTACCACATAGCTCTCATTGTAAGCAGTTCACACACACACGAACACAAATTTTACTATCTCTTTATACGAAGCACCTTATAAAATACAACGTGTATTCCAATACTAACTTTACTGTGCAATAATGATATATTTTTTTATTTCTGCAATTTCTACAACACTCACATTACAAAACTCTTTCGTTACTTGTGCATTTTAAGTTGTTTTTCATTTTTTCTATACAGTAAAGCAATTGTCAAGGAAAATAGTTATTTTTAGTATAGTATGTGTAGTGTGTGGCCGTCTCGAGGCGGCGCATGCCGGCTGCAGTATTATAGGCTATTCACGGTGAAATGAACACTTTTTAAGGCCATGTTAAATTTATCTCTTCAAGCAATTTTTACCTCTCCTCTACATTTTAATGTAAACATTGGCATGTGACTAATACACGTATAATGTATTCACTGTGTATACATTGCACCGCTCTAAAAGCTACCGTCTGACGCTGCAATAAAATATATTTAAAGACTATTCACGATAATTTGAGCACTTTGAAAATCAACCTAACGAAAAAATCACTGTTCCTACCTGCATATATTTTAACGGGCGCACTGAGTGACATGTGCCCAGTTAAAGTTGGTAATGATGGATGGAAAGAAGGGCCTAGTGCCATATATTAACGTTGAATAAAAAGTGACAGGTAATTATTTGTTATAACTTAAATTATTTCTTTTTTTTTTATCCACCAAGTTTAAGAATTACCAGATTTGTAATATATTTACTTTTATAATAATTCAACAGATTCACCTGGCCGACGCATGAATAAAGCGATGAAGCTCATGTGAACGTTAATTTTACATAAGGCGGAAGAATACACGACGTGCATACAAGTAGATCATAATCAGGGCTTCCAAACGTGCTCATTTTACCGTGATCAGTCTATACTACTGTGAAACGCCGGTTTGTGAAGGGCTTAAGAGTTAGTTGGAGCTGCGCGTCCAAGGTCAAGAAGCGAGGGAGCAATACGGGCGACACTAACACGCACACCTAGTGCCTCATCGCTCATACGCGCAGGGCGTGCAGTGTTTCCGTCGTGGCGCTGTACTGTGCAGATTAGATCTGAAACAGTGTGGTTTTATTACACGCTATGAAAGCCCACAGATTAAACTACGTCCGTATCTTTGTACTTTTCTCTTGCCGCTTAAGAAAACTGCACAGGCAAGCTTTAAAAATGCAATATTTGACCATCTTTACAAACTTTTTTCTCTAAGAATATACTAAATTTGACCAAAGTAAAGTAACAGGGACTTAGATAATTGTTTTGATCTTTTCTGACAAAAAGTCGTATTTGCAGAACCTTTATTTACCGAGATACGCGTATTCGCGCAAATAACTATTTCACAAAAAAACGTGCAGGTCCGTATGACTCTTAAGGAGTGCTCACATTACCGTGAATAGCATATATATAATATATTAGCATATATATATATATGATATGCTGTTCACGGTATAGTCAGCACTTTTTAAGGCCCTTCCTACAGGCATTAGCCACTAATAAATATATTTTATTGCAGCCTCAGACATTAAATTTTCATGGTGGTGAAATGTATTCACTGTGTTTATTGGTCACATTGCAATGTTTATATTAAAAAGCAGCAGGAAGACGGAAATCGGATGGAAGGAAACATTTAGAAGGGGCTTAAAAAATGCCCACTTTATTGTGAAGAGCCTATAGATAACTGCAGTGAGGGGAAAGCTTGTATATGGACCGAGCAGGCGCGCCAGCGATGGAGGCGGGGGTAAGCAGTCTTGCGGTTACGGGCGAGAGAGCCTTCGTAGCTGATGATGGCCCCGGGCTGCTCATTTCCCGTCCAACCCTCCGTCAATGGCGCCGATTCACGTCCCGCGGTCGTGATCTCGCTGTTAGTCACGCCCGCCGTTGTGGCTGGCGTCCACCAACTTTCCATTCGCCTCTGCCCGTGCCACCTATTCAGCTGCAGCCCAGTGTTCCTGTTGCTGAACTGAAGCTCAATGAAACTCTGCTGTGTTACAACACTGCCGATAGGAGAATAAGTGGAACTCGGAACCGGTGCCTCAAAGCAGCGGTGTAAACTAGACATGGGCGTTATTTAACGTAGCAGTTGTAATGAACTATTACAATTTGATAATGTGTTCATAGACTAAAGATGAGGCAGACCGATCTCGCTGGCTGCGCACAAACAATCTCCGTGTCCCAACATTGAACTGCCTTTCTGCCTACACGTCTAGCAAATATGGCTTGGATTGGGTTTGAGGTTAGAACACTGTTTAGTAAACAAGTGCTTTTGAGATTTTTTATACTTCCTCTAATTAGTTTGTAATGCATTTTGTTTACGTTCAAACTGGCAAAAGTATTTTTGTTAATATAGTAGTGCTTGTCATTTAAAAATTAAGATGTAAACAAACACGTTCATCACTGTTGACCATGGGACTTTGACAGTTGTGTAGGATTGGGGTAGGTCAATGTTGGGACATGCGCAGAAGACGAATAAGCGGTTTACCTCATCTTTTGTCTATGAATGTGTTACACGAGTAACACGTCCCATCGTTTATACCGTTATTTTTAGAACTTTTGGATTGCCTCACTTAGCCAACGCTTGACTACTGCGCATGGGTAAAAGTTATTTTTCGGAATGTTTCGATTTGCAGCAGTGCGCATGCGCAAAAGTTATTTTTGGAACGTCTTGATTTGCAACTGTGAGCATGCGCGGATATTATTTCTTGAAACTGCGTGCTTTGGAACATTGAACCACGTAATTGTTACGTCCCGGAACGTCGGGACAGGTGAGAAATATTTCACAGTAACCTGTTACAAAAATAACACGTTACTGGAACGTGTTACTTGGAACTGGAACGATGGAACTCGTTGTATGAAAGTGACTGTTTAACCCATCCCTAATTTAAACTCGCTAGTCGGTCACAATTACATTGGAACAGTATTATCATAGCTTAAACTTATTCTTTTAATTTTTATTTTTTAAAGTGCAGGACTGGGAAATTTTTTCCTGTCGACTAGGCATTTTGTTAAAAACCACTGTTTTACAAGCTTTTATTCAAGTTCACCTGTTTGTATGTACGGTAGGTGTCTGAGGTGGCTGTCCGGCGCCCACCGAATCACTAGCAATCGCGATGTATTTGGTGGACAAGTTGTTGATTACTGGTGGCGTGTAGAGTTTCAGTGCCGGGGAAGTTATTTACATATGGTTGTGTGGGTGAAAGACCATCCAAATTTCGAAACACAAAAAGGAATTCAAATGATCGACCGTGTGTGTGTATGTGAATTACCATTTGAATATTCCGATCTGCGTGAACTCGTATTGAAATGTCAACTACATCGACATACACACACCGTTTCTTCGGCCTTTTTGAATCAAACCTTTGAAATATCTCCCAATGTATGACGTGTTTTAGTTATTTCCTAAATTCCTCCTGTATCACAAACGTTTTATACTTGAGTTCATAAGTTACTTGATTTCCTGTTAAACTAAAATGTTACTCATATTTTATCTATATTATATTGCTTCAGTTATAAATAATTCGAATAAAACAGTGAGAAATTAGGTATGTTGGTAGCGCTTAGTGAGAAATAGTTCTTATTCAAAATACTGTTGCACGTAGTGCGCACGAATGGGGTGCTTAGTTTGCACGAGGCGGAGGAATATCCTGGAAGTAGAACTTTATCAGGGCTTCAAAAAAAGGCTGAAGTAACCGTGAATGGATTACAAGAGGAATAGTGTATATTCAGAATGACGGTTCAACTCAACTTTCCGAGAAACGAGTGCTCTGAGACTCGCCTGATCGCAAGCGGTACCGATGACTGACGAGTCTTTGAATGCATATTGCCAATCTTTGGACGGACGGACACACAGAATTTGCCAGAAGCACGTGACTGATTGGCTGTCGGCCATGTCTCACTCGCCGGCAGCGTCCCCGTGTCTGCGCCCCGACACGGAGAAGCGTTGGTCGGGCGCTGGCCGCGCGCAGATGTGGACGGTTCATCGAGCGCGTCGGCGGCGTCGACCCCCTGTACCGCCGCGGGCGTCCCTGACCCCGCGCATGTACAAGGCGGTCGGCGCGGCGTCGCGGCGACAGATTGCCGCGCCGCGGGACCTCCGTGGCCTTCACGTCAGCCACTCGGCGTGGCTGTTGCTCGACAAGCCGCTACACGCGTGTGTGTGCGTATCTCACTTCCGTCACACGGCGACATTCTGCGTCGAGGCCGTAAACTAAAGATGAGGTAGACGATTTCGCTGGCCTGCGCACAATCAATCTCCATGTCCCAACATCGACCTGTTCTGCCAACACGTCTAACGTTAATGGCATGGTTTGGATTTGAGGTTAGAAGACTGATTTGTAAACAAGTGCTTAGATATGCTTTTAAACTTCCTCTAATCAATTTGTAATGCAGTTTGGTTAAATTCGAATTAATAAAAGTATTTTATTAAGAAAATTGTGATGGTTATTTAAAAATTAAAATATAAACACACGTCCACCACAGTTGACCATGTGACAGTGTTCCTTTGGGGTAGGTCAATGTTGGGTGCATGCGCAGAAGACGAATAAGCAGTCTACCTCATCTTTAGTTTATGGTCGAGGCCAATGACAAGATATCCAAAGAAGACTGGCAACTCGAGGATTGTAGTCGAACGAGAACGTCTGGCGACAGTGCTGCCGTCTCTGTATTCACAGGTGAAACGATATAATCGGCCCATCACATGCAATTTAATCGATTCGGAAACATTAGTTTATGATACATCAAATGTATAAAAAGTAATCGATATATCGATATGTACCGTTTATTTTATTAAAACTTTCAATGTAGTGGAATGTTACACCGTAGAAAGGTGGTATATTTACCAGATTTTCGTCATAATAGTAATAAACGGTGTTTCAAGATATTATTTCCCTTGCCAAACCAAAAATTTCGAAAAATACTCCCCAAAAGTTAAACAAATATTAGGCACATTTACTACTTTCTTGTACAATTCCACTTGCCTGCACGTAAATTACGACACTTGCAAACTGGTTATTTTTAAATTTCCAATACAATTTATTAAACTGAATACTTTCACGATGGCATTACTGTCACTCGAGAACTTTGTATAGGATATTCACGGTAAAGTGAACACTTTTGAAAGCCATCTCACTTAGAATAATAGTCAATAGATATATTTTATTTTAGCCTTAGACGTTAACTTAAGAGCGCGGTAGAATATAAACACTGTGTATGTTACTCAAATGGCAATATTTACTTAAAAAGGTGGTTAAAGGATAAAAAATGGCTGAAAGGAAAAAGTAACTAGGGTCTAAAACTTGCCAACTTTACCGTGGCCCATATTTACATTAACTGTTTACTTTCTCGTCGGTGCAACAATGCTTCTTGTATTAGATATATGAAATAACTTACTCTGAAGCAAACACAAAACCATTTGGTATATTTTAAAGAAGATATTCACACACAGTGAAGTGGTAAATTAAAAACGTAATTTATCACTAACGAATATATAATTCATTAGTGAGTGAGTAAAGAGATTTGGGCGACTCTCAACATCGTGGTCTTGAAATCCGATGAGGGTGGAACGAGGTGAGTATGGAGTAGCACCGGAATGCAAGGGCGAGGGAAACGGGAGATCCCCGAGAATACCCGCCGACCACCGGCATCGTCCGTTGCGATTCCCACATGCGAAAATCCAGGAGCGACTCCGCCGAGAATCGAACCCGGTTCGCCTTGGTGGGAGGCGAGTAGTCTAACCACTACACCACCGAGTGCTGGCATTTATATGTAGTATTAAAATGTAATTCTTTGTGGTAAGAATGTGGTATGGACGTATTGCACACTGCCCCACTGAGTCCTACTCTATCTTCAATATCGCTCTGCAAGTCACGTCTTTTGCTAAGTTACATGTTCCTGCTCGTAAGTCGGGTCCATTATATTGTGTTCTTTGTTCTGCTTATTTTCTTCCTGTTCCCAGTTCTCGGACTCGTGCGAGGAAATCCATTGTCTTATGGAGGTGGAAGGCGACGGAGATGGCAGTAGGGGAATTTGGGGGGGGGGGGGGGGGTCGTAGGCTGGGCGTAACCATTGTGCAGAGACTACTTCTCGCGACATTAGTGTAGAACGGCGCCGCGATCAGATATGAGTGGGCGCGACAGGTCTCAATGTAGCACGGGTTCAGCGGAGGGGGAGGGGGAGAGCGGCTTATAGTAGTGCAACCAAAATTCAAAATAATCTGCCGTATAGTACATTCATGGTTACTTCCAACTTTTCTGAAGTCCTGCTAAAGTTCTAATTTCAGTGCATCCCTCCGCCTCTTGCAAACAAAGCTTAACATGTCTCGTGAATTACACCACAGGGACTACACACCACATATTTGCGCTCTTACTAATAATATTTTGCATAGAATCTATTTCTTACTTATTTCCTCTCTGTTTTTAACCATATTTATCATAAATGAAAAATTACAATCTGTAGATAAAATATAAGTAAAAGTCCAGTTCAACCAAAATTGAGATACCTCAGTGCTGTTGTCTGGTTTGAAAGCAGTGAGGATTTGCTATAGGGAAATACATGTTAATGGAACTTTTGAAAGCCGGTTTTGAGAATCATACTAATTAATTAAGAACGGGAGTTTGTGCACAAAAACCCTGTTTTTGGTGGGCCGCTGTGGGCAAACGGAAGGGAGGGGGGAAGCCGACCCCCTCCCCCTTACTGATCCCCCATATTTCCTCTTTGAACCCCCCCCCCCCCAAGTGCCTCCCTCCCCCCTCTGGGAGGAGTTTGAGTGACAAGGGGGATGTGTTTTCCATTTTGTGGGATTGTGGTGCGTCCCATAGTTAACCCTTTTGAGCCTCTTTATGGTGAAGCCAGTATGGGCAGGTGCTTTCAGTTAGGCCCTTCGTAGGCCTTAGGTATTAAGTCGTACGTCTTAAGTTTTAAGTGTTAAGTCGTAAGTTGTACTTTCACCATAATTGCTACTGCATGTTGGGATGTGCGAGCGAGCGCCAATAGGCACGAGCGAGCACGTACCGAAATTCCCAGACGACATTGCACCATAAATACTAATTCGTACGGTTACCTGCTTCATCTATGATGGCTCAGCCCGCGGTGTCGGCGGGTCCGACCCCTGGTATAAACTTGAAATCAAGGCAAATATAATAATTTATTTTCAGTAAATTTGTGTATTTAATTATTAAGTTTCCTGATCTTTCCAGGAAACAAGTTGTACGTTAATGTCACAAAAAGCTTCGATATCAAAGAGGCACGAATTTTTCTCTTCAAAAAAGGCCCTGGTGGATATATCCGTCTTCACAGGAATACCCTATACCAAGTTCTCTCTGCTTTCGAACCTTAATGTTTACAGATTTGTGATACATTACATATTTAGGAAACAACAATGCAAGTCATACATAAGGGTGATTTTTTAATGTTTTGGTTTAAAAAATTGCGAATAGACTACAATAATACATAAATTACGCCAGGTAAGTGCAGTTCATATGCAAGCTCAGCAACTCATTTTCACTACAAAGTGATAAAAAAAATTACAGCAGCGTCGTTCACTGTAAAAAAAATAGAAAAAAATAATTATTTTTCGCTAGAACCCTCGGTTAGTCACTGACTGGCCTTCCATCTCGGAGACCTCTGGATTTGATCTCCGGCGGGCGTGAAATATTTCGGCCGGGGAGTTCTCGTATAGCGGAAACTGACGTGGTGTGGGAGTTTTCTCGGGGTTCTCTAGTTTCCTCTCCATTCATTGTCTTTGCCAAGATCTCCCCGTCCTTTTTGGGGCTGGCTGAAAGCTACAGGGCAGCCGGCTCTTCTCGTTCATACGAGAGCCAGCCTGAGGCGGGAACCTTCTAGGCTGCAACATTGAAGGTTCCCGCCTGCCCGGCGTTTGAACTGCGTGACTGTGTGTTTGAAATCTTTTTTTTTTTTTTGACGAAACTATTAAACGGCACCTCCAGTATGTGGTGAGGGAGGCTGATGAGTATTAGTATTGTCACTATAGGCTGTTCACGATAAAATGAACACTTTTGAAAGCCCTTTTTAAGATCAACTACATGCACGTTGTGTATTCTTACGCCTTATGTAAAATTAGCATTGCCATGGGCCACGTCACTTTATCCACGTGTCGGTCAAGCGAAACTGCGAAGTTATTAATTAGAAAAGTAAACATTTGATAAATCTGCTAATTTTTACACATTGAGGCGTTAAAAAGAACAGGACGCGTAAGAAATAATTTAAATCCTCACAAATGGTTACCTGACCCTTTTTATTCGACATTAAGATATGGAACTACATTTCCTCCATCGTTACCAACTATACCGGGCGCATGTTACTCAGGGCACCCGTTAAAATATATGCAGGTAGGGGCAGTGACTTTTTTCTAAGGTTGATTTCAAAAGTTCTTAATTTATCGTGAACAGCCATTATAGGCTGTTCACGTTGAAGTGAGCATTTTGAGGCCCTAGTCACCTTTTCCTTTCGGCCATATTTTATTCTTTAACCGCCTTTTTAAATAGATGTTGTCATGTATGTAATAAACACAGTATGTACCGCTCTCGAAAGTTAACGTTTAAGGCTAAAATAAAATATATTTCTTGACTATTCTTTTAAATTAGAGGGCTTTCGGTGCTCGCTTTACCCTGAATGGCCTATAGTAGTACATCGTTCACAAGTCACAGTGGAAGGATAGAAACTACTTATGCAAACTCGCTCACATATACACACAAATTTACAATAGGTCAACACAGTAGTCTTATGTAAATTTCATCACCGTGTCATTTAAATGTCTTACATTTTAAATCTGTAAATATAGCGTTAACATTTTCGCATATGTAAGCTAATCACCGCCACATTTTGTTTCACTAAGGAGGTAGCACAGTATAATTATCTCTCTCTCTCTCTCTCTCTCTCTCTCTCTCTCTCTCTCTCTCTCTCTCACACACACGTGTATATATATATATATATATATATATATATATATATATATATATATGGTACAGTCCAGTCTCATTTTTGGTGACAACAACAAATTTTATGAGATGTTTTAAGTCAATTAAATGTGCATTAAAGTCCGAGTGTATACCTACAAATTCTATGAGACATTATTTACATTCTTCAGCCACATGGCTAAAGAGACTAATCTCCCCCCCCCCCCACTCCGTTTATTCAGAAAACGAAGTTTGGATGTATAAGTTGTAATCATGTGTGTGGTTAATAACAAATAAATATAACGATTGCCATATTAATATAGGGCGTAAAAAATGTATCATTCGGGTAATAACATATATATGTATACATATATTTATATGTATTTATGTATGTATATTTATGTATGTATAATTTACATTTTGATTATAGGTGTTTAAAAAAAAATGTGTGCAATTTCGGGAGGGGGGCTGCAGCCTCCTTCATCCCTCCCCCCCCCCCGGATACGCCCTTGGAGGAAGGAATGGTACTACAAAGTTACCACGCATGCTGTAAATATTATTTTGGAGCCCTCCAATGTAGTTAAAAACGACTTTTTCAGACTGCCGTATCTTAAAAACATGCAGTCGGACTCGTGCGAAACTACGATAGCAGCCTGTATTGAACTTTGCTAAAGAATTTCCATATATAAAATTATAGTTAGGTAGACACAGTACAACGAG
Organism: Dryococelus australis; assembly: GCA_029891345.1. Classification (NCBI taxonomy): domain Eukaryota; kingdom Metazoa; phylum Arthropoda; class Insecta; order Phasmatodea; family Phasmatidae; genus Dryococelus; species Dryococelus australis. Next base: position 61,892,805 of record CM057006.1, read on the forward strand.
AACGATGCAAGCAGACTGACCCCTCGTGCGGGGTCCCGCCTGAGACTGGTATTAATGTAAACATTCGAATATTTTAATATTTCCTTCCCCCCTCCCTCCATTAACTTTATATCGAATCGAAATAAAACCTCGATGTGTATACTGGCGGGGCTGAGCACGTGCTCGCCCACCCGTCGGGAGGCAGCTTCCTTTGGAGGGGAGGGGGGTGTGATGGCCGTGGGAACGGAAAAGGCGATTATCGTAGGCGAGTGCGTAACGACCCGACGGGGCAGCTCCAGCTGTAGAGGTTCCATCCAGCAGGAGCTCGCGCAAGCTACTGCTGTTGGCATTTCGACGGCATTGGCAGACGTGTCCAGCGCCTTGCTTCCGACATTCGCTGTCGTATTCCACAGTCTGTGTGAAACCCTATCAACAAGCACCTTCGTACTTGACAGTTTACATATAATTATACGTGGCATATTCATACACCGTAATACTGTTAAAGGCTGTTCATGATAAAGTGGACACTTTTGAAATCAACCTTACGAAAAAGTCACTGTCTAAGCCTGCATATAACGGGCGCACTTGGTGACATACGCCTGGTAAAGTTGGTAACAATGGATGGAAAATAGTTCCTTAACTTAACGTCAAATTAAAAGTGTTAGGTAACCATTTGTAACAACTTAAATTGGTTATTTTGCTTTGTAATTTTTTTCGTGTATCGAAGTGTAAAAAAGAGCAAATTTGTGAAATTATTATTATTTCCGATTATTCCCCTTTAGGAGTGTGTGTGAACTTGAGCCAATCACTGCTTCACTTCCTTTTTCTGTTATCCTTTCTTCCCAAAATCTCTTCCTTAATTCACTATGTTTTTTCTTCCTTTCCTCTGTCCATCTTCTCTATCATTTCTTTTTTAGGTTCTTTTTCAATTTTCTTGTTTCTAATTATATTTCTGAATTTTTCCCTGCCCTTAATTTCTTCTTCTGAGATTTTCAGTCTTTCCATGCCTCCTTGTTTCTTTCATCCAATTTCTCTTTAATTTACTTGCACTAACGATATTGAAAATTTTCTTCGTGAGTCTTCTTTGTGAAATATTTACTTATTTTAATAAATTCAAAGTTTCACTTGATCGACGCATGAATAAAGTGATGAAGGCCCGTGACAATGTTAATTCTGCATAAGGTGGAAGAAGAGACAATGTGCATACAAGTAGATCTTAGTCAGGGCTTTCAAAAGTGCTCATTTTACCGTGAACAACCTATAAACTGATTACGCACGAATCCGGTGCGTGGTCCCTCTGGTGTAATCATCTACACTCAGTTAAGCTTAGTTTTCACGAGGCGGAGGAATATCCCGTAAGTAGAACTTGAGCAGGGCTTCGGAATAGTTGGAAGCAACAGCGAACAGGCTGTATTGAGTATTTTTGTTTGTCTTTGTACGTTAACTCTCGCAAGCGGCGAGTGTGTGCGTATCTGTGTTTACTTCGTCCTCGAGTTCCTCTGCAGACCTCGGCGACTGAGATATTTATTTTGATGGACGGCTTGCGACGGCCGTCGCGACGAAATGCCGCCCCGACGATTGACCCCTCACGCCGCCTGTGTCGACGCCGTTATTGAAAGCTGCTCCATTGAGCCCGCGAGGCTGTGGACGCAGTGGCGAATATCCCGCTCTGAGGCAGGAACGAGTTTAGCCTTCCCGATGTGGGGGAGGGGAGTGGCCAGTGTGTCCCATTTTGCTAGAGCAGGGCTGAACTTTCGATTCGTGACATATGAGGGATCTGTTCAATCATAGTTTTAGGAAACTATATAGAATTAACCGAATAAACTATGAATTTTAAATAATTATTAAGTTTAAGGTTTTCACGATAAAATGAGCACTTTTGAAATGAGCCTTAGTAAAAAGTCACTGTCCCTTGTATGCAGATATATTTTAATGAGCGCACTGAGTGACATGCGCCCAATAAAGTTGGTAGCGATGGAGGGAAAGAAGTTCCGTATGCAACGTGCTAAGTAACCATTTTTAATAACTTGAGTAATTTTTTTCTGGGTTTTTATGCGCCGAAGTGTAAAAATGACCATGTTTGCAAAATATTTACTTTTATAATAATTGCACAGGATCACTTGACCGACGCATGAATAAAGTGATGAGGCCCATGACAATGTTGATTTTACATAAGGCGGATACATACATAAAGTGCATACAAGTAGATCTCAAGCAGGGCTTTCAAAAGTGCTCATTTTACCGTGAACAGCCTAAACAAACATTCACAGGACCGTTTCATTTCAATGTTATGGTTTGGGAATGGGTGGGAGTGGAGTTGTTACATGTCTCCTGGATCTCCCGTGCTCGTAGAGCTCTTAGACATTTTCTCGCCAAGGTATCTGCGGGTAGTTTAGTTTAATCTACCCATTGAATTGTCTTGTAAACGAGTCATTTCACATGTTCCGTTGACTTACGAGATATGATCATCAGTTTGAGGTCTTGAGAGCCGATGAGGGTAAGTGAGGCGAGTATGGAGCAGCGCCCGGAATGCAAGAGCTGGGAAATGGGAGACCTCCGAGAAAACCCGCCGACCAGCGGCATCGTCCGGCACGATTCCCACAAGCGGGAGTGATTCCGCCTGGTAATCGAAGCCGGTTCGCCTAGGTGGTAGGCGAGTAGTCTAACCACTACACCACAGGGGCCCCCTTAATTAGTTTGATAATTCCAGTTCGGTATTCATTCGCCCTCATCTTCTTTTATATAATACGAGAAAATATCACCTGGTAGTGTTAATGAAAATGCAGTATTCGCCCCATGTGTTTAAGCAACTCGCATGGAATATTAACCTCTCATTTTTGCAAAAAAAAAAAAAAATCAGCTGAAGCAACATTACGTATCGTGCTACGAGATTATTTCCCCAAAAATATCCGTACCAAGCTATCAGATTATATAAGTTTGCGTTATTTTGCCGACTTAATTTTACCAGGGATTTTTCTGAAATATTTGTCCTAACTTACAGCGCCAATTTTTGTTTTGAAGGGTTAGGAATTATTACTTTCGATTTAAGGAAGCTTCGAACAGTTACAAAAAAAAATGTAACTATTATTATTACTCTTATCATCATCATCTGAAATAAACTACAGAATTTTTTTGGTATGAATATAGGTACCTTCAAAATTGTAGGCTAAATTTAAGTTTGTGTTTGAGAAATGACTTTAAGATGTAAATAGTTTAAGGTAACATTTTGTTAGATTTTTGTATACATATCTATAAAGAATTGAATTTACGCTTTTTGGTTGCAGCCGTTTTGGCAAGCAGTTAAATGTGTTTTCGCTCATTTAAAGGAGAACTGTTAAAAGAAAACTTATTTAAGCTTTTTGTAAAGATTTATGATATAAGAGAGCTAATTTTGAATTTGTATACACAATAATGTACTAGAATCAGTCATTCATTCAAACAATCTTGATTTTGTTCCGAGATGGTAGTGTAACAAATAAGAATGTTTTGTATTAGTAATAATGAGATGTGTTATAGTATCTACTTATGTTTGTTTAGCTTTGCTAGTTTGGCAGAAGTAAACCCGGTCTTGGCTTTTTTACGAACAATGAAATAACCGAGATTATAAATGGTACGAACATCTGTCGATCAAAAATCCATTCCATATACGTAAAAAGGAAAAGGAAAGTTCATAATAAAGGAGAAAAAGCACGCCAAAAATGACAGCAGTAGTAAAAACAAAATTTCCCTTTGTGCTTTCAAATATGAAACCTAGTGCAGTGTTGCAAAGCCAAGTGCGCAAGTGTTTAGTCTAGGCGACCGAAGAAAAGAAACCTCTTCATGTGGAAAAAACATGGCTTATGTCGAATGTAAGCAACAAAGAGGATCGTCAAAATTGCTGTCGTGCTATTACGTTGGCAATAAAAATTAACGCGGCGGTGTCCAAACAAGGGAGATGTAACTTTCAGAAAACGAATAAAAAGTTGGACGGAAGAGTTTTATGAGTTTTAATTCTTGAAATGTACTTCGGGTTAAATGCCTCGTAAGAAAAGTGGTGTATATATTGTTACGCGCTCGCTGCTTCGCACTCCACGCGAGCGGGCGGAATAGGACAGAGTAGTGATATGATAGCGGGGCGGCGGGTCGCTAATGCCCGGTTGCACCATATTTCCCGATCCGAGGTTGAACTATCCTAGTTCCGAACCAGGATCCGGTTTGATCATGGTTCCAATGCAAAAGTGTTGCACCAACGAAATCTAATGATTCTGGATCTCAGATTCGTCAAATTTGGCTCCAAAGTGAGAGATCAAGTTTAAGTATGAGACAAATTTTGCTATTGGTTCGTAATATATGACGTCATGGAAGTAGGCGTATTTTTCATTATAGATATAACTAGATGTGCGATGTTTGATCTGTTTTACAAGGATTATTGTTGTACGAATTTCACCAAATAATATTCAAGTGCGTTTAATATTGTTTTAATTTCCCAAGAGAACAATCGAACGTAGTTCTATCTGTTGGCGTATTTTCAAACTACATTTGTCGACGATGACTGCTTATCTCGGTTTGAGGTTTCGAACCGCCAATTTCGGCGGTTCGAAATGAACTTCATCTCGATCTCCAGTCCAGCTCTGAACTCGAATGTTGTAACAGTTTTCTGTGTCGATCTTAGATCCGATCTCTGTCCGAGTTTCGAACCACGATGATGCAACTGGGCATAAGGGATGTTTGAATAGCAGTCGAACGATAATCCTACCAGCATTTTGAGTTATGCAGTCATTTTGCCGCGATAACCCTTTGTCGGCTCGCCGCTCCTGGCCTTTGGCGGAGATGATTTATGCGTTTATGTGAAGAATGCTATGGATTACTGATCTCGTTCTCTCAGTGTGACTCGGGGTGCGTTGAGCCTTCCAGATGGTCAGGGCGACTGATATAAACGTACGTGCGACAGGCCTCCGAGCCGAGTAGTCGCAGTAGTTGTTGCGGCATCGAGCTATAGACGACGAGCTAGAAGAGAAGCGCGCGGCGAGATAAGCAACGAACGGGAGGAAGAGCATCGACTGCGAGCATCAGAGCAGTGAAGAGTGCGGCTGCTGGCTGGACTATTGGACTGGATACGTTACAAATGATGGCAACAGACAGACTGAACGTGTGTTAATGATGAGTATGAGTTAATTGACAATAACCAAACAGAGACATAAAGAAGGACGTTAATTAGAGTTGAAATAGAAATTAAATATTGCGCTTACTGAGAAATAAAGAGTAATAGTGTTGACAGATAATTTAATGCTGTATACTATAGACGTGTGAATAAATTAAAAAATCAAATTCAGTTCTTTTATTTTTATTAAGACCTCCACCCCTCACGAACCGAGATACGCGTATCAGGTATTCCTGTAACAATATGAATTTATTGCTTAATGCGAAGTTGACTTGTATTAAAAAAAAACTTTAAAGAAAACGTTTTTTATGGGTATTTTTCCTGTCTTTGTAAAGAGCAGAGAAAATTTTACAAGAACAAATTGATGCCGTGGAATAAGGCTTCTTGGAAAAACCTTAGATGTACAGATGAGGAAAAAGAAGTTGCACAATGAAGAGAACATTGACACACACACACACACACACACACACACACACACATCCACACACACACACACATATATATATATATTCAGATTAAGTGTCTCGCAAAGCTTGAAGCGAAGCAATTGTAAGGATGGTAAACTTTGAAGTTCCAGCGAATTTGCTTAGAATTAAACGTATAAGGTCTTATTATATTGTTATTCATAGGGAAATTTCTTTCTGCCACTATTCAATATGACTTGCTGTTGCTGAGTTTCTCCGCCGGATTGTTCGCATTACGTGACCGAATAAGAGTTGTCGATAGATTGTTCACAGTAAAGTAAGTACTTTTGAAATCAGCTTTTGAATAAAATAAACACTGTCCACCGTACACGTATGCAGGCTCCCAATTTAGTTGGCAGCGAAATAAGTAAAATAGTTCGGAGCCACGACGTTGTTTTGCGAGTGAAGTGTTTCAATTCGTGGCACTTGGCAGTTGGTGTTATCTTGCTTTCTTCACACTAGTGATAACTGGCATATTAGTTGCACATCTAGGGGCTCCTCATTCTCACTTACACACGCACGCACGCCACCATGCCCATGACTGAGGGGCCGCAGTGGTGTAGTGGTTAGATTACCCGCCTTCCAAGGCGAGCCGGATGCGATTCCCGGTGGGTTCGCCCGCCGGATTTTCTCATGTGGGAATCCGGACGATGATGTTGGTTGACGGGTTTTCTCTGGGATCTCCTGTTTCCCCCGCCCTTGCATCACGGCGGTGTTCCATGCTCTGCTCGTTTAACCCTCGTCGTCTCTCAAGACGTCGCTGTTAAGAGCCGACCGAATCTCTTCACTCACTCACGTGTGGCGGAAGGAAACAGGATCAGGAGGGAAGTAGATCGTGAGCGTGTTAAGTGCATAGGCTAACCGCGAAGAGCCTGCACATGACAGCACGGCGTGGAGGGGCGTCATCAGCTCCGCCCGGAGGATGAACAGTTGCGTGTGACCTCAATGGACGAGTTCCAGGGGGAGACGCTAGACCGAGGTAACTGTCTTCTGGAGACGCCACCGTATCTCGAGTAAACAAAGTGCGCCGGCGTTGTGTACACAACCAGACAAACATTCCAGGACGTCGGAGAGACTAGGGTAGCGCCTAGATCGCGTCCTGCCTACATGTTGTCGCCACTGTCCCCTGCAGCTTGTCCGAGATGATGGCAACAGTGCCAGCAGGATCTCTGCTTCTGGGTCTTGGACACGTCAATTCCGCTCTCTCTGTCCCGACTTCCGACAGTTGCCGTCTTCACGGTAGCAGATATCTTGAAGTCGGCGTCTATTGTGTGTTTGCGACGAGATTCCTAAAATTCGGTATAATGTCGAGTTTGAGGGTTTCGATCTGCGTCTAAAGCGGCCACCCTACCCGCTGCTTGAGCTCCGTTGCAATAAACTACCAAACGTGCGCCCAAAATGTTTATCCAGGAAATGTTGAGAGCGGAGTGGGGAGATCTGGGCGGCTCGTAACATCGAGATCTTGAGAGCCGACGAGGATGAAGGGAGGTAAGTATGAAGCAACTCCAGAATGTAAGGGCGGTGAAAACGGGAGATACTCGAGAAAACCCATCGACCAGCAAGTACAAGATTCCCAAATGCTAAAATCCAGGAGCGACCCCTCCGTGAATAGAACTCTCGCCTTCGAGTAGTCTGACCTAAACTCCATCGCGACTCCATGTACTAAAGCACTTCAGATTATAGGTTGTTCACGGTAAAATGTGCCCTTTTGAAAGCCCTGCTTGAGATCTACTTGTATGCTCGTTGTGTATCTCAAGCCTTATGTAAAATTAACATTGCCATGGGCCTCATCACTTTATTCATTCATTGATCAGGTGAAAATGTGGAATTATTGGAAAAGTAAATATGTTACAATTCTGGTCAATTCTACACTTATATGCATAAAAAAAGAAAATGAAGGAATTAATTTTATTTATCATAAATGATTACCTGACACTTTTTATTCGACGTTAAGATACGGAACTACTTTCCAGCCGTCATTACCAACTCTACTGGGCGTACGTCACTCAGTGCGCTCGTTAAAATATATGCAGACAGGGGCAGTGATTTTTTTCTAAGGTTGATTTCAAAAGTGCTCACTTTATCGTGAACAGCCTACAGTCGTGTGTATGGTACTTTTGAGACATCACGCGCATTGCAAACTTTAATTTTAATACACATCCGCATGACTGTAATCGTTCTTTTTTTCCATACCGCTGTTTCTCGCAATGTACGAACCGCAGCCACGAGAATCTACGATAGAGGAATGCATTGCAGTGTCGCGTCCAATGAAATGTTAGGGTCGCCGCTTACAGAAGCCCCATAGCGCCAGCGGCACGCGAGTACAGGCGATGTGGCACTACAAGCGCGCGGGCCGGGCCGTAGCGCTTCATCGCACCCCGCCCTCACTAGGCGGCTGGCAGCGATGTTGAGCGCCGCTGCTGAAGTGGAGATGGGGCCGCGGCGGAATACCAACGCTATCGTCCGTCATGTTAGCCGCATGTTGAAGCCCGGGTGATGGCTCCAGTTCCGCCTTTGTGAGAGCCTAGTGATCTGACCAGCACACAATCGCCCCGCGGTCCCTGATGTTTAATGCCCGGTTGCATCAACATCTTCCCCGATCCGATATCGAATGATCCTATTTCCGAACTACGATCCAGTTTGATCTTGGTTCCAATGTGAAAGAGTTTCACAAACGAGATTCCATGATTCTGCACCTCCGATTCATCTATCTTGGTTCCAAACTGAGAGATCGTGATTAGATACGAGACAATATTGGTTCGTAATATATGACGTTATGGAAGTAGGCTTATTTTTCACCATAGATATAATTAGATGTGCGATGATTGATCTGTTTTAAGTGAATATTGTTGTACGAATTTTACTGAATAATATCCAAGTGCGTATAATGTTGTTTTAATTGCCCAAGAAAACAATCGAACGTAGTTGTATCTGTTGGCGTATTTTCAAACTACATTTGTCGACGATGGCTGTTGATCTCGGATTGAGGTTTCGAACCGCAAATTTCGGCGGTTCGAAATGAACTTCATCTCGATCTCCAGTCCAGCTCTGAACTCGAATGGTGCAACAGTTTTCGATGTCGATCTTAGATACGATCTCGGATGGAGTTTCGAACCACAATGATGCAACCGGGCATAAGAAAAGCATTCTCAGTGAACAGTACCTATACTTCGTGCTACTCTGCGCTTGAGTTGTGAGGAGGTAGAAGGTACACTCGATTAATCATATCATATGTTCTGGACGTTGAAATAATATTACGGAAGAAACTCGCGTCATTAGAGTGCTGGTGTTGTGTGTAGCCTGTTCACAAGGTGTATACATACTCGGAATGCTGTCTACGGACAATCTTACTACGCGAAATTAACTTCTCGTGTCACCTACATTCAAGGTTGCCGTTTTGTAGCTGTTAAGGTCGTTCCTGATAGCAGTTGCATCGGATACCTCGGCGCCCACGATTACGCTGTGAGAAAAGGCGACTGTACGTTGCAAGAGGGGCAGACCATAGACCAAAGGTGAGGTAGATAATATACAGAGTTTCGTCGTCTGGGCCTGTACCGGACATTGGCAGTTGTATTGGTATGATGCAAGTCAGTCACTGATGATCTTGTCTGTTTCGTAATTTTTAAAAGAGAAGCTCTTTTACATAAATATAATACTTTTTACCAATTTAAATTTAACCTAAGTGCGTTAAGAATTGGTTATGAAGCATTGTACAAAAATCGCAGAGCACTTCCTTACAAAACCAGTATTCTAACCTGAAAACCTATATCCACGTTGTTATTGAGAGTGCTTTTGGCAGAAAAGAAGTCTATTCTTAGAACACTGAGAGTAAAGGCTGTTTGTGATAAAGTGAGAAATTTTGAAATCAACCTTAGAGAAAAGTCACTGCTCCTACTTGCATATATTATAATGGACGCCCTAAATGACATGCTCGCAGTAAAATTGGTAACGATGGATGGGAAGTAGTTCCATATCTTAACGTCGAATAAAAATCGTTAGGTGATGACTTGTGATAACTTAAATATATTTTCTTTCGCTTTCTGTTCTTTTAATGCCTCAAAGTGTAAAAAATGAACAGATTTGTAAAGTATTGACTTTTATAATAATTTCACAGTTTCACTAACGACCGACGCATGAATAAAGTGACTAGGCCTATGTCAATGTTAATTTTACGTAAGGCGGAGGAATACACAACGTGCATATAAGTAGATCTTACGCAGGACTTTCAAAAGTGCCCATTTTTACCGCGAACAACCTATAATAATAGTTATTTAACCAAAGACACATTACTTTTCTTGTTAACACACGTATAAAACGCTTGTGATGTATGATACGGAACAACCAGACACGTGACACATGGGTATATTTTCCAGAGGCTTGATTCAGAAAGTGTGAAGAAACTGCGGCGAATAGACTTCAGTTGAAATGCCTACAGTTCCCAACACGGCAGAGTGGCGCGGAACCCGCCGTATCACCAAGGTCACCGCCTGGTATGCAGTCGCTGGTTTCCTGGCGTCTACGTGTTCCGTTACGTATTTAGAACTCGCGACTGCAGAAACTCATTCTTCGCTTGAGTGAGTGCAAACCTGTTTGTGGTGGATGACAGGTTATGTGGCCTGTGCGTCATGCGTGACCACAGACATGTGAACGTTGACACACATTGTGTAACTGAGGGAAGGCTTTCAATGACAAGTGTGCTAGCAACACAGTATAAAATTACCTTCCAATAGTATTCGAATTAGAAGTTTAAATACTGAATTAGTAACAGCTTTCGTCAAGTGGCACGTGATATTTTGAATTCACAGATCATTTGGTTTTTATGGCGGCGTTTGTCAATAGCCTGTTATTTCAATGTTGGACAGAGGTCACTGCTGATAGTTTCCACATTCCATTTTTTTTTGACGCGAAATTGCCCCCATTTCATTTTTTGTTTGTATTATTCTTACTGTAGTGTACCATTCGCCAGTTTATAGAGTCGTGGAGCCTGTTTAGGACTCGAGTCACACACCTGTTTCACACAGTACAGGGAGAACGAACGATATCCAGAGGATCACGCACACTCGCGATTAAGTTACGGAGTTTCGCATCATAAATTTGGCGTAATGGACGAACGCGCGTCGCAAAACCTGATCAAAGGTAAAAGCAAACTCTTCGCCTAACATGAGTCATGTATGGTACTTTCAACATATCACCCATACTGGAAACATTGTTCTAATGGCCTCCAACATGATGGCTGAAAACTGTTTTCTTCAGACTGCTGTTTCTCGAAATATACGAACCGGATCTATCGAAACTGCGACAGAGGAGTGCATAGAAGAGACTGGCTACAGTGTCGCCGCGTCCAATAAAATGATAGGGTTACCGCGTAAAGTCCTGCAGTTCCAGCGGCACGACGCGACGGGAACATTGTACGCAAGTTCTATACTTCGCGCGTAGAGGCGATATCGCTTTACATGCGTCGGCCGTAATGCTTCATCGATGTTTGCCTCTCTCACACACACACATGCACACATACATACACACATACAAACACCTACACACACGACCAGGCGACAGCGGTTGTCAGGAAAATTATCCCCTAGCTTAAAAAAAAATTGCAATTACTTTTACTGGGATATTGTAAAATGTATGCATGCTTGCTTTATAGATTAATCAAATTCTTAGATCACGGTTGGTAGTGTGATGGACTCTGTACTCTAACAAGACCAAACACGTCAGTTGATGTGCTAATTATTTCGTTCATTCTGTTACTGGCAAACTTAAGGAGTATTCCGCGTACTAAGTAATCTGCATAAAACAAAGTTATTAGAGGCTTGGATATCAGATATCTGGGTGCTCAACTGTTGTTGATATTTATTTGAAAATACCATTTGTAAAATTTTAGTGCCAGAATATACAAACATTGTTCTTCGTAGTGTAATCTGCCAAGATGCCAGCTCCTAGCTCAAGTAAAGTTACCCTCTGAGGGGATTCCCTAGTATAATACTGTCTGCGAATTCAGCGTTTACACGTATCTCGATGAAAAAATATTCTGGGCTACGACTTTTTTCCAGAAAGAAAAAAACTACAGCTACACTTTTTTTTATATTAAAGTCTGTTCACGGTCAAATGAGCACTTCTGAAAGCCCTGCTTGATATCTATTTGTATGCACGTTGTGTGTACTTCCACCTTATGTAAAATTAACTTTGCCATGAGCTTCATCACTTTATTCATGTCAGCCGAACAATACTGAACTTATTAGAAAAGTAAATATCGCATTAAAAAAAAACAAAGCGAAAGAAATAATTCAAGTTATTACAAATGGTTACGTGATACTTTTTATTCAACGTTATAATATGGAACTACTTTCTCTCCATCGTTACCAACTTTACTGGGCGCATATCACTGAGTGCGCCCATTAAAGTACATGCAGGCAGGAGCAGCGACTTTTTTGTAAGGTTGATATCAAAAGTGCCCACTTTATCGCGAACAGCTTTTAATATGCTATTAAATATCAAAATAGATAATATTATTGTTGGTTAAAAATTACATTTCTAAGCGTTTCATGCGCAGTTTCCTCAAGCAAACTGAGACAAATACAAATCAGTAATCTGTAGTTTAATCCACTGGCTTACACAGCGTGTAATATCGCTCTGTTGAGATTTATGAGGAATCCAGCCTGACGCAATGCTTCCTTACAACCCTGCGTAACCTTGAGGCGTCAAAAATAAATCGTTACTAGGTAATCGCCTTTATGTAACTGAGGGTGGGGAAGGAGGATTTTGTGGCCACCCTTCTTGCACACTTGTTGCTTGAATTTTCTACACTTAAATTCTGCAATTGAGTATATCTTAAATTTAATTAACGTACACGAGAAGTTATACACCTACCATATATGCTATTAAAGGCTGTTCACGAAAAAGTGAGCACTTTAGAAATTAGAAATATATTCTAATGGGTGGACGTGGTGACATTCGCCCAATAACGTTGGTAACTATGGATGGAAATTGGTTTCATATTTAAACGTCGAATAAAAAGTGTTAGGTAACAATTTGTGATAACTGAAAATTATTTTTTTCTTTTTCTATATATATATTTTTTTAATGCATCAAAGTTTAAAAATGAGTAGATTGGTAAAGCATTTACTTTCCTAATAATTCCACAGTTTCGCTTGACCGACGCATGAATAAAGTGATCAGGCCCATGGCAATGTAAAGATAGCACTGTTAGGTTGTCTGGTTGGCAGGTTACTGAAGAAGAGAACCCTTGGTTGTGAGTTGTCGGGAAGTAAGAGGACGTTACATGGGAAGTAATACAGGCAGGGAGATGAGTGAAGTCGGACGGCGAACCAGATAGAAGTGAAGATGGAAGCGTGGGAGGACACTTCCCGGGCTGTGTGTTGTTTTATCTTCTTAGGGAAGGATGTAGCCCACGCTTCCTGGCTTTGTCGACAAGGAAGCCGTCCCGATAACTTCTCATGCATCCTCGTGGCGCATGTTCGGTGTCTCTACTGATGACCTTTTCAAGGTTGTTTTTCTCTACGTACATCACTGAATGTGTGCTATGAATGTATACTTGTGTATAGGCTGTTCTCGGTAAGATGGGCAATTTTGAAAGCCCTGCTTAAAATCTACTTGCATGCACATTCTCTCTTCTTCCGCCCTATGTGAAAAACATTACCATGAGCCTCATTGCTTTATTCATGCGTCGGTCAAGTTAAACTGTGAAATTATTACAAACGTAAATATCTTGCAAATCTGCTCATTTGTTACACTTCTATACATTAAAATTGTTTTAAAAAAAGTGAAAGAAATAATTCAAGTTATTAAAAATGGTTACGTGATACTTTTAATTGGACGTTAAGATATGGAACTATTTTCCATTCTTCGTTACCAACTTTACTAGTCGTATTCCACTCAGTTCGTCCGTTAAAATACGCAGGCAGGAGCAGTGACTTTTTTCTGAGGTTGATTTCAAAAGTGCTCACTTTATCGTAAACAGCCTTCACTAATCCATAGTCTTTGGCGGTGTATTACCTATTATTACACAAGTATATGTAGTATATGTACGTTGCAGTTTACATGCGACTCTTGTTTTCCATTTCTCTATGTTCAGAAAATTAGAACTATGATCACTGAATTTTTATCAAGTTTTTATGAATTTGTTGACTAACTTTGCGAGGAAGATATTTTCCTGTATTCCTTTCACACAACACGGGATTTTATAATTCTTTAATGGTGTTTACAGAAGCTGTTCGCGCGTTGAAATTTTGAATCCAGAACGTTCGAAAGTCACAGCCTGAACTGTTGATATGTCAGGACCTTTGAAAAAATACAAATAAGAAGAGGAGATACTTGGAAAATGAAAAATTAACTCTGAAATTAGTCTTCAAATAAAGTAATTGAAATCTTTTTCCGAAAATAAACTTAATTAGTGCAGTAAACTGTGAGTGCTAACAAATATAAATTATTCGACTGGTCGCAGAAACTGTACTATAGGCTGTTCACGGTAAAGTGAGCACTTTTGAGGCCCTAGTTACTTTTTCCTTTCAACCACATTTTATCCTGTAACCACCTTTTTAAATATACATTGTCGTGTAAGTTATAAACGCAGTGTGTGTATTCCATCGCACTAGGAAATTAATGCCTAAAGCTAAAATAAAATAACGTTCTTGAGTGTAATTCCAAATAAGAGGGCTTCCGAAAGTGCTTACTTTACCGTGCACACCCTATAAAAGACATCCGTGCTGCGCACTCACACGCGACAAATTAGTTGCTCATTTCGGACAAACACGAGCCATCTCCGCCAGCGGGTCTCGGTCAGCACGCTCCAAGTTAAAGGCTGTTCACGATAAACTGAGCACTTTAGAAATTAACCTCAGGAAAAAACTCACTGCCCATGCATGCATATATTCTAATGGGCGCACTTGGTGACATTCGCCCAATAACGTTGGTAAATATGGATGGAAAGTAGTTTCATATTTTAACGTCTAATAAAAAGTGTTAGGTAACAATTTGTGATAACTGAAATTTCTTTTTTCTTTTTATGTTTTTTTTTAATGCAACAAAGTTTAAAAATGAGTAGATTTGTAAAATATTTACTTTCGTAATAATTTCACAGTTTCGCTTAACCGACGCATGAATAAAGTGAGCAGGCCCATGGTAATGTTAATTTTGCATAAGGCGGAGGAGCACACAACGTGAATACAAGTAGATCTTAAGCAGGACTTTCAAAAGTGCTGAGTTTACCGTAAACAGCATATAGTAGTTCTCTAGGAATTTACTTTTGTCGCCAATAAAACGCGACAGGGCGTCATCTTATCATGTTAGCGGAACTTTCAGCTTCAAGCAAATACACGCAAAACAGTTTTGTGGCGACAAAAAAAAAATCCGTCGGTGCCCACAAAACTTCTATATTCAATATAAACCTCTCAAAAATTAAAGTGGCAGTAACAACATTTTTAGTATTTTCAGTATTTAGTGTAAACCACGGAAGGGCTGTCGCAGCAAAAATGTTACGATGTTAGCTGAAGTACAGAGCCTAGTGGGGCTCACAAAAACGTTTGCGGGTTGCCGGCTTTAGTGTGTAGGAATAGTTTAACAATCGTTAAAAACCAAAATAAAGTTAGCCTGGTCAGGAATCGAACACGTGTCCACTCGAATGCGAGTTGGCTGTATTCCTCGGTGTTGAGGGGGCTTTACCTTGAGCATGCGCACACGCCAAGGCTCGATAATTTCTTCTCACGGAAAGTTTTTGTGTTATTTTCAGGAATCGTTAATGTGCAACATTTACATGCTTGGAATAAAGGAATTACGTAGTCCATCCCCAGTTTCCTAAGAACTTCCTTCAAGAATTAATTCGTAGCCCTGGTGCAAGGGGACACACAAACATATACGGCGTTGCGGCAAGACAGAAGACGGCCACTTCAAATACGCCAGTGTGCTTGTGCAGAATGTAACTAACATGCGTAGTTTTGCAGTCACAGCGAAATTTTTTTACACTGGAGGATATGTGAATGCTATGGGTGATGCAAACCAAAGTGGCCGACATCTAGTGGCGAATTCGGAACCCATATGACTTGGGTTTTTTCCTTTCATTTGTGTAGAGGCTGAATACATTTTTACCTGGCAAACTTCAGAGACTGTTATTGCTCAGTATCGCAATATAGAAAACCCACCTAATTAATATTTCAATTTAACGAACGCAAACATCTCTCTAAAAAAAAGCGTTGTTAAGCAGAAAATGCTGAAATATTGTCATGAACATTCAATATTATACGTCAAAACTACTTCCACGAAACCTAATGTACATGCTAACTAATGAGAAATCTATGCTTGATCCAGTACATAACGTAAATGTATTAAACATTCGAAAATCCACGTGGGTCATTGTCACACACTGCTGTAATTAAAATCTTCTCCGCAGATGTGGTAACCTATGAACAGCGAAGAGCAGGATAGGCCGAAGACTCGTCTGTTTACGAAGATGTAGAATTACTTATAATCTTTTATTATAAAACCTAATTTTATCCTAAACGGGGCTTGTACCATTGTTCTTAGATCTCCATTGGTAGTTGAATTTAAGTTTATTTATGGGGACTGTGCGATTCACTCAAATTCTGTAGTTATACCAGACATATTCAAAAAACACATTATAGTTTCAAGTAAAAAATGTGTTGCAAAGAAATATATAAAAAACTATCGCTGATTTGGCTGGTAAAATTATGTTTTGTCACGATTAATTAAGCTAATTTGGAAGACATTTTCAGAACCGCTGTTTATCATGGCGCGCATGTAGTTTTTGTCGGCATATTATAGAAGGCAAATTCTGTTTCGTTCACATTCATATAAATCTAGAGTGCAGATAGTAAAAATAAAAATAAAAATGTATTCTTTTTAAAAATTATTATTTTTTTGTGATGAATTATTATTTACATAGTAAACGATATTTTGTAGTGACAACATTTGCAATCGAATGCCACGAACTCACACTCAATATGGACTTTTGTACTAGATTTTTTTCCCGTAAATTAACAATATTTGTGTTTCTTATTAAACAGTTTCCCCTCTTTCAATATTTGTTATTTACCTATAAGCTACGTGTAGCATTAAATCCAACAAGGTCGTTGAAAACAAAAGTAACCACGCGTTTATTGGCAATGTATATTGCAATCACATGGAAGACACCCAAGTGCAAGTAAGACCTACACGCACCTTTAAAGGCGGTTCACGATAAAGTGAGCAGTTTTGAAATGAACCTCAGAAAAAAAACATTGCCCATGCCTGTATAAATCATAACGGGCGTACCGAGTGACATTCGCCCAGTAAAGTTGGTAGCGGTGGATGGAAAGTAGTTCCATACCTTAACGTCGGATAAAAATTTATTGGTAGCCATTTGTGAAAACAGAAATCATTACTTTCCCTTTCTGGTATTTTTAATGCAGCGAAGTGCAAAAATGAGTAGATTTGTGAAGTATTTAGTTTCTTAATAATTTTATAGTTTTACTCGACCGAAGTGTGAATAAAGTGACGAGGCCCATAACAATGTTAATTTTACATAAGGCGGAGGAATACACAACTGACATACAAGTAAATTTTAAGCGGGGTTTTCAATAGTGCTCATTTTACCGTGAGTAGGCTATACCACCGGAGTGGTGCTTTTGGCGTTGCATAGAATCTCCCATTGTTGGCAACTAAATTGTTAGTACTAAACAATAAACATTAAAAAAAAATAAACAAATGTGCTAGTGAGCACTAATTGGCTCTAGTACTTGTCAGTCATTGTGCACCACAGTCAGTTTTATACCAGCAACAATATTTCGCACCGGAAAGCATCAACAGAATATGGCAAATTAAAGAATTTAATAGCTTTTGTTACAATTAGCAAATATTTGCTTTCAATGCACACTAATATATTGCGTAAGTCAAACTTTCCTTGTTCACAGTCTCGTTGACGAAGGATTCCCACTGCGAGTAAAACATCTGTGGTTGCTAGCTAGTTCCACATTCCCCCCTCCCCCCCCCCCCCCACCCGGGATCCGAGACCTCTTCGTTGAAATTTCCCCTGTCCCATATTCGTTTGTTGTAATTACTGCCCTCGCGTACGGGAAATCTCGCGTCATCAGAGAAATCCATTCTGTCCGCCAATTAGCCTGTACGTGTACTACATCTTGCCGGAGAAGAGAGATTTGTTCCGTCGCTTGATTGTCGCGAACAGCTCGTCTTTAATAACAGTGCACGTACGCTACGACAGTGCGAGTCGCGTTGCGTCGTGCAGAACCAGTATTAAACCGAGTGGAATGTGTTTCCCGTATACACACTGTTCACCACGTTCACCAACCGAACTGTCTTCTGCTGGCTTACTGAAAAAGCATGGTTGAAGCAACCATCTAACTTAATAAACCAATTCTTCTAAAAGATGAAAAATCGTAGCTTAAATAACTGCGGTGGAAAAACGGTTTCCCTGCAGTTACAGGTTTTCACAAACGTAGTGTGGTGATGTAACACAAGTCACACACATTCGTTAATCACCATAGCATGTTAAACAAATATAGTAGGATGGAACTTTTAAATTTCTGTAATGTGATAATTGTATTGTTAATATTGCATTATACACGTGTATTTGTATGCTATTGGTTTTAATACTCTAGTTCTCTTGTGTGCTTTTTGCCGCCCGGTGTTTCCTTCTCTTGGGAAAGCGCCGACAGCGGGCGGTCAAGTTTGTAACGTTATTCGAAGCGAGCGGCTCATCATAAAGGACGCCGCCTCACACGTCGATAAACTTATCGCAGCTCGCGCCTCGTTGACCCTAAGGAGCTTATATTTATTCATTTACGCAGGACGCAGGAAAGCCGTCGTAATCAACATTACCTTTACCAGAACAACTTGAATCGCCGAGAACGTTCTAGACGGCACTTAACTCATGCATACATACCACGTGCGGACCTCTGAGGAGAGAGTGATTAAGAGCCGAGAGTTTGCCGTCTCGTGCGACCTTAAGCGACAGTTGGGTGATTACGGAGCGGCGAAGGACGACTGCAGCGATCTGCGAGAGTGCGTCGGCGAACTTGTGTGCAGTGAAGAGTGGGACTGATCTGCGGGACTGTGGACTGGATGTGTGACTGAAAAGACATTCGGGACGATGGGAATAGACAGTTTTAATTAAAGGTGTAGAAATAATTAGGGCAGTTAAAGGGACAGTAGCTAGAGTAAAGACTATGATAAAGACTTTTAATTTAAATAGATATAGTAATTAAATATTGCGCAAAGTTTCTCGACAAGTGTTTTACTAGAAACTGTATTCACATGTTGGTTTTACGGCGTCAGTTTCTTACCACTATTACTGCGTTGCAGTGTGTGTCAAATTCACGTTTATATATTTGAAAATACTGAACGTATTCACAATAAGTTTGCTCCGAAAACAATACACATCTCACGTGATGCAAGAATTAAAGTTTCTTGATAGTCCGCTTTCAGAAACGGGAATGCTACAGGAATGCTTGAGAGACGGAGGCCTTAATAAAATTAAAATAACTAAATTTGATTTTTAAAATTTATTCACACAGCTATTATTTGCAGCAAAAAACTGTCTCCACCATTACTCTTTTTATTTCACAGTGAGCGCAATTTTTAATGTATATTTAAATTCTAACGTCCTTCATGTCTGTGTGGTTATACTAAAATGACTCGTACTCGTAATTAACACACGTTCAGTCTATCTGTTGCCATCATTTATAAAGTCTTTCACTCATGCATCCAGTCCAATAGTCCAGTCTGCAGTCGTACTCTTCACTGCTCTGATGTTCGCAGCCGCAGTTTTCCCACTCGCTGATCACTTCTCTCGCCGCGCGCTTCTCTTCTCGCTAGTCGTCTATCGCTGAAACTCTTCCACTCTACAACTGCCGGCTCGGAGTCCCAGCGCTCTTTTTATAGCCGCTGGCCTTGACCTTGAAGGTTCGCCGCACCCCGAGTATAGCTGAGAGACACTAGGACAGAAAACCACTAGAAAATTCTTCACATGAATGCAGAAACTCAATGCAACCAGGGTAACAGGTACGTGGTTCGCACGCCTGTCATTCAAAACATTCCATTGGCTTTCCTCCGCCACTATCATACAACTACTTTGTCCTTTACTTCCACTCGCTCGCGCGGTATGCGAAGCAGCGAGTGCAACATAATTTTACTGTCACCGACTGTAAGTTTATAGCCAAATGTGTCTCTCAGAAAACTAAACTGGTTAGTTTTTGAATTTTTTAAGTAAATTTTTTATTGTACCTTTTCTACCAGGGAAAATGATTGCGTTGTTTAATGCATAATTGTTCTTCAAAAGTAGGACCTTTTTTAGTTATTTTATCCATTAATTTCCATTTTTTTAAAGTGTTAATTATAACTTTTTTGCTAGTTACTTACTCGGTATTCGAATTCACCTGTCTTAGCTTGCTTTGCTGCCTTCGAAATGCATTGCACATTCATTTTCCGCTTATTTGATTCAGTAACTTTTAATTCAGAGTACAAAGTTTTCCTCTTATGACTTCGTAGACTTCCTTATAGGGGAAGATTTATTATTGCAATCCTATCACGCAACACTCCGATAAAGATGTGTTAATTACGGTTGTAAAAATTACTATGATTATACGAAAATTTTGAACAGTTTAGGTACGCAGCGGTCGAATTTTTACTGCAGAGATGATTGCACTGGAACAGTCCGCATTGAAAAGTTATCTGCTCTCTTGTGTATTCATGGGCGTGAAGAAATGTTTACTCTGTGTGTGTAGAAATTGTTGGGAGTTAATGTCACCACTTTCAGAGCAACATTCAAGTAATGTTGCAAGTTCCCATTTATCGCCTGGGTGTCCCAATTTTTACAGTGCTTACATAGAACCTAAATAAGGTTGCCTCATTGCTTAAAATTCTTGCAGTACTTGCGCAGTTTTTAATTTAATTCTACGCCCTGCACGTCACATATTATATGAACGTCCTTACGTTGAGCCTTATTTACACAAGACACTAAAATACTTATTTACATAACTTTTAATAAAATTATTTACCCCGTTTATTTAGAAAACGAAATTTTGATGTATAAGATGTAATCATGTGTGGTTAATAACAAGAAAATAAATATGATTGTCATTTTGTTAATATAGGGTGTAAAAAATGCGTGTCATGTGGGTAATAACAAATATATAAATATGATTGACATTTTGATAATAGTTAAAATAAATGTATGCCATTTCGGGGGGGGGAGGGCTGCAGCCACCTCAGTCCCTCCCCCCCACAATTAGGATACGCCCTTGTCTGACTAATTTGAATACATCCCAGTTGCATTAACATTAGGTTATAGTAAGTGCACGAACATATCAAAGCACTTATTGTATAGTGTGTTAAGACAGGTTGTTTTGATAGCGCTATCGGCAGAGCAGCAGTCCATGTTGGCACACGTATAGTTAGAGACTGCGCAGCCTGCACGTGCACTCTCGTGTCCGTGTTCACTCTACGATGGACGCAGCAGGAACGAAGAAGAAGCAGGACAGCTGGCCTTTCACAAGTGTTTTCCCGCCCGTGAGTGAACCGACTACAAACGTAATTGTTTCGCCGCCATGTTGGAATGTTGATGTTGCGAAAACGAACGTCGTCATCGCCGCTCAACACTGTCGTCCGCCAGCCGTCTTCTTACGTAATCGCTCGTCGTAGGTCCGCACCGACAAAAATAAGTCCTACTAACCACGGTACCAAATTCCAAAACACTTAACCTTATCTCGATGGCGGTGGCCCAAGAGAACCTAGCCCTCTCCATCGGAGGTTGATTTTATATCAGATAAGATATATTATTCTTGAGACAAAGTAGAGTGACTTGTTAATAACGCAGTATTTAAATGTAGCAGCGTAAAACATTACGCATTACGTTTAAACTACAGACTTACCAGTAAGCGTAGTGTCTCAGCTGTGGAGGGGCAACCCCCCCTCCCCATCTTAATTCTTACGTGTTACTGCATCCGTCAGTGATGCTCTAAGAACCTTTCTATTTTTACAATTACCAATCGCCGTTTAGTGTTATAGTTTTTCCGAGGATGTTACCGCAATTAAATGCAAGAATGACCACAAAATGGAGTTAAAGCAGTTACGTGAAAAGAAACGAAATCCGACTGAAATATTAAATTATTTTCGTTTTGTTGGGTAACAATATTTGCATGGCATTGCTCGAGTTGCAGGATTAGTGATCTGGATCGCCCTACATTTACCTACTGAGAGTCACAAGCGTGATATTGCATGAAATGTAATTTCAAGTAGAGAAGTGATTAATTATTGGTCACCCCTAGAACAATTGTAAGGCTCCCGCCTACCTGCAGTTATTCTGTGCATTCAAGGCCCCTAAACGCGTAAGACCGACTCCTGCTGGCTCACCACGTGCTTTATCGCCTTTACGCGCAAGGCGCTAAACACTGGAGTGCAGTCCTTCCGTTGGTATCTCGCCTGAATGTGACTTTAAGCGGTATCTTTTTATGGGATATCTTTATATATTATTTTATGGTATATTTTATAATACGCTAATAAAGATGAAAGTATGACGCGTGCCTGAAGACAAACTCTAAAGTTTCTGTTTATAAAAAAAATTTTTTGTAACATTTCAGTTAAATTAGTATGCCGAAATTCTCAGCTCCGGAAATTTTTATTTAACTCGTTCGTTGTTTCAAACAAATTAACAAATATCTACCTCTTCTTCGCGAACAAATTAGACAAACATTTTTCTCTTGCTTTTCTCGAGGATTTAATTCTAAACATCTTGCAGCAATATTATTATTTACGTTAACATATTAATATCTCTTATATCAAGTTTCATATTATTTCTATCCACATGTCCATCCTTGACGTTGATTTTATTATTTATGTTAAAGAAAATTACGTTATACTTTTCTTCAGTCTTACTTCTGTTACTTGCTCTCTGATTGGCTGTCGTCTGACCACGCCACATCTCTCCCCCAACCAGCAATGGCGATACGAGAGCCAACCAGGATAATTTTCTTTCCTTCACGTGTTTTATAACCTTCAATTAGGAGTACCTTCTAGGGAATAAATTGACAAGAACAATAAAATTTGGAATACTGAATATCCTTTAAAAGCGAATTAAATCTAACTTGCACATTATCTCTATGCCAATAAACTAGTAAAATTATCAGTGATTTTACTACAATTTGTTTAAATCATATCGGCCTAGTAAAGCTTAATTTGGAAATTTTATTAAATGACTTGTCACCGTAATCAAAGGTAAATATAATATCAAAAGAACTAAAGTAAAATATAACACTTGAAAAACAGCAATGTTAGAAATTTATGCATCTTAACCAAATTTTGAAAACAACTTTTTTTGCCATTTTCACGTCAAAGGAATCCTTCTAGGTGAAATGAGAACTTGGAACTTGTCTTTAAGCACGAAACATTTCTTAAATATATTTTGTTTACACTTCACTACAAAATATCCAATCATTTTTAAAAAAAACTTCCGTATCGCCCTATATGCCAGCCAGGCGTAGCCTGCGCTCACATAGTGTGCGTTTCTGTTCGCAGAATTAAAACTTTGAAAAATCACCCTATTTATGACGTGTTTGGTTGTTTTCTAAATATTTAATGTAGAACAAGCGTTTAGTACTTCTTTTATAACAGTATCTTATTTTTTGGTAAAATTAAATTGTTACTTATATTTTATCTTTAAATTGTTGCATATCATTTATACTTAGTATGAATAAAACAAAAGTGAAAATAGGTGAGTTGGTAATGCCTAGTAATGAATAGTTGCCACGCAAAATGTTATTAAACTCGATCCGCACGAAAGCAGTCCTTTGTCCTTTTGATGTAATTTTCTAGACTTGGTTCAGCTTTGTTTGCATGAGGTTGAGGAACATGCTGAAGGCAGAACTTCAGCAGGCCAGGCTTCAGGAAAGTTGGAAGTAACCATTAGTCACGACTGGGACAGACTTTCTCGGAATCTTTCATACTCCCATTTTTAAGCAATAGATAACAAAAATACGTTGAAACATTCAAACTGTGTTCTCTCTCCGCGCTGCCAAACTAACTGCCAGCCACTGTTTGCGGTAACGATGCATGCAGCTGACGACTAAGGCGTTGTTCAAAAGTCTGTTCGAGTCGTGAACCCCGACTATAGTTGTTCCTCGACGTGGTTCTGTGCGCAGTGCTTTCAGAGAGAGAGGGCGCCAACACCTTCCAAGGCAAGGCTGGCTCTTCACGTAGGTGTTATCCAGTGGGCGTTGTCCTGCTTCGTGTCAACAGCTCGGTATAGACGAGCTGCGTATCACACACCCGCGGTCGTGCGTCGTGAACGTATTGGCGAGCACTTTCACCGTCGTTCTTCCGTGTGCAGAACGTGAACGGCGTTATCGTTCCTTCTGGGACGTGGTGAACATAGACTAAACATGAGGTCTTCTGCGCACGTGCCCGACATTGACCTACCCCAATCCTACACGACTGTCAGTCACATGGTCAACAGTGATGTACGTGTTTTTTCATACCATAATTTTTAAATGACAATCACTATTATATAAATAAAATAGTTTTACCAGTTTTAATATAATCAAACTGCATTACAAATTGGTTAGAGGAAGTATACATTCATCTCAAAGTATTTGTTTACAAATCAGTTTTCTAACCTAAAAGCCAAACCACGCCATTTTTGCTAGACGTGTTGTCAGAATAGAAGTTCAATGTTGGGATCACGGTGATTGGTTGTGCATAGCCAGCGAGATCGGTATACCTCGTCTTTAGGCTATGGTGGTGAATGCGCTCTAGAAGCATTGTTATAACGGCTCTCCAATAGTGAAGTTAAAATTTCCGTCTGCCGCTATGATAATCTTTTAATACATGCGTTCAAAAATAACGCAGATCGCAGACATAATTAATACTTATTTATTTAAATTTACATCGCCTGTACATGGCAAGAAAACACGGTCCAATACATTTCTTAAAGTTGCGTTTAAGGTGCATCAGTCCCCGCCACCTTGGATTTTCGGAATTTTCGTTGTTAATTGCATCACAGATTTTGCATTTTATTTTGGGCTTCGACAAAGCGTAGGGCATTACATTGTACATGTTCTAAAACATGTATTGGTAGACTATTGTTGCCAGGTTCGTTTCTGTAACCGAAAGAAAAAAATTCCTTGCCTTTAATCACTAGTGAAAAAATAATATATTATATAGAAATATAAGTTGATTAAGCTTAAGGAGCTATTATTTGTGTCATGTCGTGCGAAAATTTTCATTAAATGTCCTTAAATGGAACTTATGACCAAAATAGTGAAAATCCAAGATGGCGGGGACTGATCCTCGAAAACCAGTGTACAGGTGAGACCGTATCAACATTCATGGAGGACTACTGGGGCCACGGTGGCTGAGCGGTTAGCCCGCTCGCCTCCCACCAAGCCGAACTGGGTTCAATCCCTGGCCGGGTCATCGGATTTTCGCAAGTGGGAATCGTGCCGGACGATGCCGTTGGTCGGCGGGTTTTCTCGGGGATCTCCCGTTTCCCCCGCCCCTTCATTCCGGCGCCGCTCCATTTTCACTTCAATCACCCTCATCGGCTCTCAAGACCTCGCTGTCAAGAGCCGCCCAACTCTCTTCACTCACCTCACTCGCTCTTGGAGGACCGTAGAGACAAACCTATTATACTTTGTGTAGTGGAACCGTAGCGAGTGTCATATCCGATGTTATAGCACAGATTATAAAGAATACTATACAAGGAAATAGTAGCAAATATTCACCGCATCTTGTAGAAGGGATGGAGAGGGGGATGGTGGAAAGGAGTTTTTGATCACTTGAGACAAAGGCGTTGCGAGAATAAGGAAACGATCGAGTGCTACCTTGTGGCGAGCCACGACACTGTAGCATTAAAATCTTCAGGAATTTTTGCGATAGCTTTGTCCCTTAAATTATATTCTTCGTATTCAATGATTATCATGTCAAAACTGCGACTACAACGTAATAATTACGTTTTGGTTATTAAGTAATAAATGTTATCTTCCATTTAATTAATTTTCATCTTCTATTTAATTATATTGCTGGTAACGTTGTAATTATTCGTTCGCGGCACGAAATTATCAGAGTATTGTATTTGTGATAGTTCGTAATCTATTTTGCTATATAGCATATTTGAGGTCGTAATTTTGGTTTGCAGGTAGCACGTGCTGGCTGTCCGAAAATCATGAAATCCCTGTCATTTGGTTGCTTTCGACACTTGACCAGAAGGAATTACATATAAAATAATAACGGAGGTGCTGGATACAAAGTGATTACTCAGCGATTGCTTCCGGTTAGTAGCAAGGCTACAGCACCGGGTCGACACGAGTTGCTCCCTTCTGAAATGATTGTAACTCGTGCAATAACCAGTAATGCAAAATACTGCCCCTGATCCACTGGAACGAAGCACAACCGTAGGACGAAGCGACAGCTGAACATTAGGTATGAGCCTGATTTCGTGCCATTGGAAAACAGAGACACGCAAAATTGTTTAAGCAATGGATGATACAGATATTGGTCTTCGCTCTAAAGTAGCTGAACCTAACTTATTGTTACAAATAGAACACGAACCGCACTCGGGGTTTCGAATCCAGTATCCCTGCGCCGTTCAACCTGCTGCGATAATGAAGTTTGCTTTGAAGAATTTTAGTTAGTCATGTGTAGTATGTGTGAGAAAAGCGGCGGAAGGAAAGGGGGTATAGGCTGTTCACGCTAAAATGAGCACTTTTGTCAGCCCTGCTTGAGATCTACTTGTACATACGTTGTGTGTTCTTCCGTCTTAAGTAAAATTAACGTTGACATGGGCCTCATTTTTTTAAATTCAAGTGTCGGTCAAGTGAAAGAGTGGAATTATTAGAAGTAAATATTGTATAAATCCACTCATTTTTTCACTTTGATGCGTTACAAAATACAGAAAGCAAGCGAAATAATTTAAGTTATCACAAGTGGTCACGTAACACTTTTTGTTCGACGTTAATACATGGAACTACTTTCCCCTCCATCGTGACCAACTTTACTGGACTCTTTTCTTTCAGTGCTACCGTTAAAACATATGCAGGCAGGGGCATTGACTTATGTGTAAGGTTGATTTCAAAAGTGCTCACTTTATCGTGAACAGCTTTTAGTTATCGAATGTTTAATTCGCGTGTCTGGTAACCACTTTACTTTCCAAATTTTTTTTTTATGGCGTGATATAATTTTATTCAACATTGAAATCTAGTTGTGAAATGATTAGTAAGTACTGTAACTACAATGAATGAATCCTAAATTAAAGCGTGACAAAAAGAACAAGCCTCAGATTATTTTACACATCAATTTTAACTTTGTTTATCCAGCACGTGACCATACAGTACATGGCGTGATATACGAACTTCATCAAGCAACATAATTGACATGCAGAAATTCTGGCTGGAAGTATACCACGAGCCTTCGCTTTATATCCAGCTGATGTCGATGGGTACAGTCAGCTGTGAAAAATCTATGACTGAATGATGCCGCATAGTACTGTTATCACATAGTACGTTTTTGAGAAGAGTTTTGTTCCTATACTAGTCTTATTCCAAACTACATGTAAAGCTATTTTGTTGAAAGGCAGTAACTAAACGCAGTATATTAACACGAACATGTAAAACGTGATACAAATGTAAAATTAAAAAAATATTCCAATTGTGTTTCGATCCCGCTGCTACGAAACAGCCGTATCCCAGATGCATGTACCAGGCGCGACAACGCGGGAAGTGAATATTAAAGGCTCCGATAATCTATTAGGATAGATTGATGACTGCATCATTTGTTGTGAAACACGTTTATGGTGGGGCAAAGTAAGTGTTACAAGGCTATTATTAAAAAAAAAAGGAAATGGTTAAACTAAACTTCGCAGCACGTGTATAGAGTCCTTAAAATATTGCTGAAGTTTTCTGCGTGAATACGAAATAATAATATTATCAGTAATTTTAGTAAAATCAAGTTTTATACGATACGTTTAATCACACTGTAAAAATATGTGAACAAACTAATATTGGGCGCTAAGAATTAACGAAGGTAGACACAAAACGCCATATTTCATTACAGCATTGCCACGGTCATGAGCTTCATGGGAAGTTACTAGAAACGAATAGCCTAAATACATAAACGACTACATTGCACTTAAAGGCTAAACTACTACACTGTTGGGTGATGCCGAGATAGATTTCATATCCCAACACAGTAAGCAGTAACCAAAGTTAGATGTTCTCGAAGGTTATAAGCAACAACAATTATGTAAACATTACATGAATTTGGTCACGTGGGTTGTATTTAATCTCGATACTATTTCAAAAAAATGGGGAGTGGCTGTGTTGGGGACACGGTCGTTTGTTTTGCGGTAATAGGTTTACGTGGAAACGCTCGGACGCCTTGGTGTCTTTGTTTTTACGTTCCCGGCACCGCTTCACTCGAGCATATGCGATTTTATGGGTATCACTGGATTGTTTTTGAGATGCGCTTTCTAACCGCATACGATTTCTGTGTTTCGACTTTGCTTTTTGACGAGTATAGGCCGACATTGTGTTAATTTTTCTTAATTTTTTTTACATTAAACTGGTACAATTTCGCCATTACCACGCCTCACAAATGTTGTTATACACGCAATCGATTGATCTTTATGAGAGCTGTCGATTAAAACCTAAACGAATGTCGTAGCTTCTCCTAGTCAAAATTTATACTACGTGGAATTATAAGACGCAGCGAAACGAACTAAAAATTGCCCCCTCCCCCCCCCCCCTGCGAGATGCTTTGCAGTCCTCACTTCACGTAACATTTTGATCCTTTGAAAATTGAGGGGTGTAATTGAATTTTGAACGTAGACGATAGATTCGGAGCTGCAACGCCAAACTGTATCCCCCGATTTTGTCAATCATCGGATTTTCTGGATTGCCTCCCACTATGGTCGCAAATTTAAAGACGTATTCACGTCAAAAGTGGTTCAGGGCTTGCAGCAATATTGTTAGCTTAAATAGTTGTATTTTAAATCATCTTAGACTTAATTCTGCATGAAAAAGTTTTGTCGTGAAACATTTGCTCGTTAAGACTAACTGCCAAGAGGAGCGTGCAGCCTCTGAATACTGCTGTGCTGTTTGACTCAAATACAAAGGCGAG
The DNA here is from genome assembly GCA_029891345.1 of Dryococelus australis. Lineage (NCBI taxonomy): Eukaryota > Metazoa > Arthropoda > Insecta > Phasmatodea > Phasmatidae > Dryococelus > Dryococelus australis. Next base: position 61,921,524 of record CM057006.1, read on the forward strand.
TGAACTCCTTGGAATTTAAACTAGTACTGACGAAGTTACCGAATCTGGCTATGTAGTTCGATCATGCTATAAAAGTATCGTAGGGGCCGCCACACGAGTGGGCATAGCAGACGTATTACCATGTAATATCACCGCAATAGTAGTGTTCGTATGATGGTTGTGGCTTAACTTGCGACTTGGTCAGCGATATTTTGAGAACCAAGCCTGTTAACCAGCGTGCTTCAAGGTCCTCTGTTATCAGGCGGCCTCCCCTCTCTGCATACCTTTGCAAATTTGTGCAAAACTTTTCACCGTTTAACGTCTCTTTAGTGGAAAATTTACAGAGTATTGTAGCAACATGAAGTTCTGTGTCAAGTATTTTTTTGCCTTGTGCAGCGTGTACTTATGAACAAATAACTACTCCTTCATGAATAATTTTCTTATAAACAAGCTTATAAACACACACAAACTTTTCATCTGCCAAGGTTGAAACGTGTGCCAGTTTGAGTGTTGCTGTTTTTCAAGTAAGTAAAAAATAAACTAAGCATTTGGTTTTACGTCGCTTGACGCACCGTCGTCATTCCATAGGGAACAACACGCCGATCTTTATTTAAGGCGAAACCTAGTACAAACATCTAGGGACGATAGATGGTTTCGGAGCATGGTAAGGCATACGACGGCTAAAGATGAGTGATGAACCCCTGGAAAATAATGGACTCGAAAAAAACCGCTCGGATTCGTCTAATTCGGTGCTCATAACTAAGTAATTGTATACAAGGAGCTGGCTATAAGGTAATAGTGGCAATGGTACAGGATGTTACGTAAAAGATTAAAACAATCAAATAAAATAAATATATAATACGAAAAATGTTGATATTTGCCGAAAATCTCGCGTGCGTATTTTAACGCACAAGGAATCGTTAAGTTGTGCACAACTTTAGACCAAGGAATTTTTTCCCCACCAATTACAGAAAAACATAAATGTTTATTTTCCAAATTAATTATAAAATAAAGTCACGTACATGTTACAACGAAAATTTCTAGCACTTAAAATGATATAGTGTTTACACTAGAGAATAAACACAAACGGACGTCATAAAGCAGTAGATGACAGATTCAAAACTAAGGCTCGCACGGGATTCAAAACTAGGGACCTTGTGGTCTAAAACGTTTTACCACCACGTGTTTGAGGTCGTCTGTACCGAAACAAGCAGACAGCCGCACGAGGTATAAACAGAGTGGACGTAGAATTTTCAGACTCGACCAGTACTTCAATTAATTGCCATCGTTCGCAGCGCATACAGTGTTTATAGGGGGCTGCGGTGGCTTGATGGCTTGACAATTGACCGCATCCAGTTTTTGTGACGTGAAGAACGTTGCCTTCAGCCGGTGGAGTTTCTTGGGGGTACTCACACTGTCGAGCTCCATCCAAGTCTGTCACTCACAGTTACCTACAGAGCTGTTTGCAAGACAAAAAGTTCACCTGAAATATTCAGGTACTGTAAGTAGTTTACTGAGCTACCCTTTTTCTTTATCTATACTATTCTAAACTACAGTACACGAGAATTACAGGATACGTGCAGACTGAAAATACTTTGCACTAAACACACTTAAATACTTACACTTGTTTTCTAATCAGTCTTTAAGGATCTGTAAATGTGACAGACTGCAGAATAAAAATGAATATATGCATGTATGAGATTTTGAAAGTCGGAGAACATGAAACAAAACTATTCTCCGTGTGGCATACGGACACCATGTTGAATGCGTTAATGAATATAAGTGTAAGAATAACTCGAGCATATTCGTGGTGTACTTGTTTTCCTAAATATTTCATAGTTTCACCCGAATGACGTATGAATAAAGTGCAGAGGACAATGGCAACGTACATTTTACGAATGGTGGAATAATACACTATGTGTTTATAGCCCATTCACGCTTACTTAAAACTTTTCTGAAGCCCTGCTAAAGTCCTATTCCGCCTCATGTAAACAGCTCACCCCATTCTCGATCGTGCGCCTTCAGTTTATCATCTTGCATAAGAACTGTTTCCTACTAGGCATTACCAACACTCCTATTTCCTCTCTGATTTTATCGACATTTATTATAAATGAATTAGTGTTATATACGGACTAAATATTAATAAAATTAAAATCTTACAAAAAATAAGGCACTTATATGTTAACACACGTACAAAACACTTGCGATATATGACATATTAGTAAACAACCAAACACATGATGCATGGTGTGGTTTTCATTTCCAAAGGCTTTATTAAAAAAAGCGTGAAGAAAGTGCGAATAGAGTATACAAATAGATTTGAAGTAGGGCTTTCAAAAGTGCTCAGTTTACAGTGTGCATGTTACAAAATGCAGTCAGGTGCAGTGTACCAACAAATACACTAGAAACCAATACCGGACAGCTCGAAGATTTCTGCGAGAAAATCCGGCAGTGTTGTCACCTCCAGCCAGCAGCGCCTGTGTTTAATGCTACATTCAACTGATATTAATAATTCGATAAAGGCTCTTCACGATAAAGTGAGCACGTTTTGAAATCAACCTAAGGAAAGAGTCCCTGCCCATACCTGCATATACTTCAACGGGCGCACTGAGTGCTATGCGCCCGGTAAAGTTGGCAACGATAGATGGAAAGTAGCTCCATATCTTAACGTCAAATAAAAAGTGTTAGGCAACTATTTGTGATAATTTAAATTATTTATTTTGCTTTCTGTTTTTTTTAATGCATCAGAGTAAAAATTATCAGATTTATAAAATGTTTACTTTTCTAATAATTTCACAGTTTCACTTGACCAACGCATAAATAAAGTGATAAGGCCCATGGCAATGTTAATTTTACATAAGGCGGAAGAATACACAAAGTGCATACAAGTAGATCTTAAGCAGGGCTTTCAAACGTGCTTATTTTACCGTGAACAGCCTATACCAATATGGTGGATATGGAGACGAACCTTTCTTTTCTCTATGGAAAGTTTATTTAACGATGTCTCAAAAACGTATTTCCCAATACGTCAAATGTTTCAGCAGAAGTGGAAAATATTTACTGACAAATGATAATAATAAATAACTTTTCAAATATTTCCATAAATATAATAGTAACACTTGTTGCCACTAGGTTATTTTCTCGTACACATGCCTATGCCACTTGTATAGAGCTGTCCGGTGTTTGTCTGTAGTGTGATTGGGGCCAGTGTAGGCGTAAGGCGGCTGGCAGCGCTCGGAAACGGCGTGTTTACAAACGGCGACTGCGGGAGCTGCTGACGGCAGCAGCAGTGTTTCGCAACGTTGTCGAGCGCCGACGACGCGACGGCCGGAGGGCGCGTCTACAGGCTCTTACACAATTCAAAACTTTAACATTTGACTTTACGTTTGCTTTCCGACACGTTTCTTATGGAACTTGACACAATGGAACTGTCAAAGTTACCTAAAGTCAAGACTTTAAATTTAAAGTCAAAGTCAAGCAGCCATTTTGCCAAGAATCTAACAGGGGTTATGTGGAATGTGTTATTTTATTGTAGGGTGATTTTCATCTCGGTATATTAAACAAACCTCCCCTTAAATTAAATAAATGGTAAACTAATATTATTTAGAGGAAATGTGAATTTATATTTTTCATAAAGTCAACAAGTGAGTTTTTTTGCTTCGAAATTAACTTTCAATATAAATGATAAACCGATTTTTAAAAGAATTCGTGGATAATATGATGGGTGACGTACATAACATGATACAAATTTTTACGAAACTCGCAGAACCGATGTTCAATTGTCTGAACTGTGACTTTACAATGTGTTCGTGGTTTCGTCGAATGAAATGAAATGTAAAGTCAAATGTTAAAGTGTTGTATTGTGCGAGAGCAACAACTGTGGCAGCGGCGGTTGTCGCCACCCAAGCTGCTGGTCGCCTCGCTTTGCACCGACGTTATCGGCTCGCCCGGGAAACAATGGACTCTTCCTGCAGTTGCTACTACTACCAGCCACTAGGAACACACCTTAGAAACCACTTCCGACCCGCTTGAAGGTTTCTGGGAGAACGTCGTCGGCGGTGTCGGCCTCCAGCCTGCAGGCAGCACGACCTCGTGTTACATTATACACAGAGACGTGCAGAATTCGCGTTTATTTTCTGGCAGCACGCTAAAATTCACCGTCCTATACATGTTCGAACCGGCGCCACTTCTTTGTTGGCTTCTGTAGCATCGATGACACATTTTCCCTTCCGACTTGATTGGACGAGATTGGGCCAACTTTTCGTTAGTGGTTCCATATTGGTTCAAAGCCGTCCTGGGCGTGTCCTGACAAACTGTAGTCCAATGACAAAGACGATATACATAAAACAACAGTTTGAAGACTAGTTTGTCTTCAAATAATAACGCGAATTTTGCCTTATGTCTATACATAATGCATTCAATTATAGGCTATTCAAGGTAAAGTGAGCACTTTTGAAAGCCGCTTCATTTGGAATAATATTCAATAAATATATGTTTTTAAACCTTAGACGTTAACTTACGAGTGCGATGGAATGTAGGCCTATGCACTGGGTTTATTACTTATTTAGAAATATTGATTTAAAATTGCGACTAAAGGATTAAAAATAACTGCAGCCCTTACAGTCCCCTCCCCGCCCCCGAAATAACACATTTTTTTAAAAACCCTATTATCAATATTTCAATCATTTTATATTTATATATTTGTTATTAGCCACATGACACACACAGTTTCTATCCTCCTTACCTTTTCTACACTTCCACTGTGACTTGTGAACGATGTACTACTAGTGACAATACTAATACTCATCAGCCCCCCCCCCCCCCCCCCCGAAAATTATCTGGATACGCCCCTGGCTGAAAGAATAATGTAACTAGAGCGTCAAAAGTGCTCACCTTACCGTGAACAACCTATAAGGTTTATTCTTCTACTCAGGTTAGAAACAAAACGAGATTTCTTACGGGAGAAGTTTGGTGTAGGGGAAATTTCCGTCGTTTGGTGCGCAGTGTTCCAAATAGTAACTTCCCATTAAAATTTTAAGGTGTGTGAATAATAAAACGGAAATATTTTACCTAGTTACGAAGTTACTTTATATTTGATTTAAGAGTATTGTAATGATCCTGTTTTTTGAAAGCAGAAAATATGTAAAAATCAGTTACATTGCCGATACTAGCCCTTACTAAGTGGCGAAAATTTTTAATTGGCAACATTTTAACATTCATCTTCCCAACCTGCAGCAGTATAAGTAACCTTCTGGCTAGGCTTCGCCCCTTTTACAGAAATTCTTCGTTCTAACGTCATAATATCAGATTCGTAGTAATTACTCGTAATTTAAGACTATAGAAAATTTACGCTTTACATGTTATCAGCAAGTTCCTGCTTTTTTACTACCAGGAAATAACACTCTTAAGATCTACTCTCGTGCACGATGTGTATTCTTCTGCCTTTTGTAAGATTAAGATTGTCAAGGGCCTCATCACTTTATTAATGCTTCGGTCAAGTGAAACGATGAAATTATTGGAAAAGTAAATATTTTACAAATCTGCTCATTTTTACACTTCAATGCATTAAAAAAAAAAAAAAGCAAGTGAACAAAATAATTTAAGTTATCAGAAATTGTTACATAATCCTTTTTATTTGACGTTAAGATACGGAACTACTTTCCAATCAAACGTTACCAACTATATTGGGCACATGTTACTCAGGGCGCCCGTTGAAATACGTGCAGGTAAGAGCAGAGACTTTTTTCTACAGTTTATTTCAAAAGTGCTCACTTTATCGTGAACAGCCTTTACCCATGAAACTGAAATTGACCAGAAAACTACGAATTTCTGGCAAAAGGGATGAAGCCGAGCTTCAATTCAATTTATATTAATGATATAATACCAACATTGTGGATATGAAAGAGAACATTGATTTTCTCCCTTGAAAGTTAATTTAACCACTGCCAAAATCTAAACAAATCCCTAGAATACACGAAAAATATATTGTAAGTGGAAAATATTGACTAACAAATACGCATTTAGAAATATTTCTGAAAATATAATAGTTGCACCTCTTGCCATTAGGTTATTTTTCCTACAATCGCCGATTTTGCAGTTTGTATAGAGCTGTTTGTTTATACTGTATTTGCTTGAATCCACTTTGATTGGGGGGGGGGGGGGGTGTCCATTCCCCCCCCCTCCCCACCGCTACCCCGACCACACTTTAAACCTTTCAGTTACAGTGCCCATTGTATGGGAAGTAAAACAGGAAGTGGGTTTAATTGTTTGGTCATTATACAGAAGAAAATAGCGTCCAGATAATGAAGTTCCGTACATGTGGGAAGTATCGTTCATCGTTAGCAAATATTTGCCGTAGTCTCGTAAAAACAACTGCTGAAAACAGCTTGAAGTACACACATTTTTGTTGGTCCCTATATATAAAGCGTTACACCAATCTTAGTGTAGTCCCGAACAAAGAACGCCTAAAACGATACTTGTATATGCGAATGAAAACGTTAAGGCTAAGAGTTTATTTATGTGTATATGTGTGTGTATACATATGTATGTATGTATGTATGATTCACGAGGAGTTACCGCAACTCACAGGGCTTATTCCTTACATCATGTAGAGCAAGATATGTTGTATGCATGTGGGTCCTATCCCCAATATTCACAGAGTAATTAGAGACAAATTGGAAATGCCTAGATTATTGCGTATGGGGATCGATGAAGGATATTGTTTACCAAAGGACTGCACAAATACGCGAGGAACTACTTGCACGCATCATGCATACCGCTTCAGAAATCAAAGAGGCAGCCGTGTGAAGCTACGCAGAGCAACACGCGCGGTTCATAAGCGTGCGGTCAAGTGTACGGAGGTAGACGGAAATATTTGTGAACCTCTCTTGTAAGCTTGCTAGACGCAAGTGTGATGCTCAGCTGTAAATAATACGGTCTAATACGTCACTGTATTTACTGCTGAAAGGGTGATTATTTTATTCGTCATTTTTCAAATGTTTCGGATTACTCTGTAAATATTGGAAATAGGTCCCACATGTATAAAATATATTTTGCTTCAAATGATGTAAGGAATAAGCCCTGTGAGTGGCGGTAACTCCTCGGGAATCGTTCTACATAGTGAAAATACTTTTCGGTTCCGTTATGTGGTTTCATTTATAAGTTAAAAGTAAAACAAATCAACCAAAAAATAATATTCGCAATTTTTCAAAGCTTAAATGAGAGGATTTTCAACTTAAAATATTTATACGTCCAGATTTAAAAAGTTATTTTAGCATGAATTTTGGTTTCAGCTCTAACCCACGCCCCCTGAGCTTAGAACCCACGACCTTAACCACTACGCCAACCCATCACACAGAATACTATTACAGGCTGTAGGTTAGTAAAAAATATTGAGAAAAAAAAAAGGGAGGGGGAACACAGACATAACCGCATGAACGCATAACATTTTCTCTCCTGGGAAAGAATGCTAAAATGCCGTGCAATTTTGTACACTATTAAAATTACACAAAAGGACGTCATTCCTTTTAATTAATGTTCATATGTCAACATGTTATTTGCGCGTGTTGTGCGCGCATGTTTTAAGTCGAATACTTGTCATATAATGTGATATTCATACCTTATTTTCTCGACTGAAAGCGATTCCTGTGTTGACTACAAAATTTCCTAGACTTTTACTACAAAAACGGCCCTGGTATTTTTAAAAGCTTTGTACTTTTACTAAGGTTTGCAAAATTGCAAATAAGTTCTTTAAAAAATACAGTGGGAAAACTTGTTGATGGGGAAGCAAAAGAATTAAAGACTTTCCATTAAATATGATTTGCTTCCAGCAATTAATGTTGCAGCATAGATATCGATACCTGGAGCTATCATAACAGTCTTTGATAATAAAATTCGTCAGCTTCTTACATTTTGGCTCCAATCGTCTTCCAAAATTTGTGTGCAATTACGAGCCTAGTGATCGCGTATCACCATCAACAAGAAAAACCACACATACGCACAAAAGCTTAACGTTAAGAGAGCCTTCTATACAACTCCGTTGTGTTTAAAACGTCTTCCAAGAGCATTGCTGTAAATATAAGCCTGGCCGCAAGAAGTTGAAAGTGGACCAACTGTTGCATTGCGTGCTTGCGTTGTTGCGGTCGACTTTTTAGCTATCTTGTGTCTTTCGTTTAGAAACCCGGCTGTAGTCTGTTCACGGTAAAATGAGCACTTTTGAAAGCCCTGCTGAGCATCTACTTGTATCTCCGTTGTGTATTTTTCCACCTTATGTAAAATTCACATTACCATGGGCCTCATCACTTTATTCATGCGTCGGTCAGTAGAAACTGTAAAATTGTTGGGAAATAAAATATTTTTCTAATCTGGCAATTTTTATACTTCGATGCGTTAAAAAAAACAGAGATACAGAAAGCGCAAGAAATAATTTAAATTATCACAAATGGGTAACCTAACACTTTTTATTCGACGTTAAGATATGGAACTACTTTCCATCAATCGTAACCAACTTTACTGGGCGCATGTCACTCAGTGCGCCCGTTAAAGCGGATTCCCACCCGTCGTCTAGGATTTAGCGATTTTTCGCCAACGCTTCTATTTCAGAAGGTGTATTGAAATTTTCCGCACGACATAGCCTAAATAACATCTTCCCAAACTTAATCGAACTGCCAAAGCTTCACTACATTTATTAAGGTAGCTGTCGAGGCGAAACGGTAGGTTGTTTCTTGCGAACGATTACAAAGGTGACGATATCAACAGTAATCAAGAAATACTGACGTCAGACAAAACACTATGGATTGCTCTGTGCGCTGTCGTTCAAAAAAAAATTACAAAACTGTATTTGCACAGTATGGCAGAAATTCCATCAATCCAAGATGGCGGGTGGGAATCTGCCTTAAATATATGACGTTAGAAACAGTGACTTTTTTCTTAGGCTGATTTCAAAAGTGCTCGCTTTGTCGTGAGTAGCCTTTGGAAAGCGATCGGCAACAAGTGTACTGTTCCCAGGCCGCCTCTGCGAAGGTTCGTAAGACGTAGCGACCGATGTGTTTCCCTGCTGGTGTTGCTGTGTGCACAGCGGTAACTCAGCCGACACGACTGTGTGGGCAGGCGATGTCTCGGCCAGTCCCGACAAGGTGTGGACAATACCGGGTACGGCATTACTCAGCGTTGGCCGGTCCAGGATTGCGAGCTGACCCACGCTCTTCCGGACGTTCATCTGCGGATCGAAAAGCAGTCGTAGGGGGAAAACCAACCACTTCCTCTCTATCGTGTGATACATTGGCGTTAACGGACCCGGCTGTCCAGCAAGTCGGTAGCCGTGAACTTCAAATGGGGAATCAACGTTAAACGAAATTCCTTCTCTTTACAGCAATTTTAAAGATAACTTTTTCAAACAAAGAAATACGCTGACGCGATTTTCTCAGTGAATATTGCTACATAAAATTGTTTTTGAAAAAAAATTGTTTATCCATTTTTTTTTGTTACATATAAATTTCAATATTTTAATTTTATAAGAAACATATTAAACAAAAAAAATTGGCAAAATATTTTAACGTAGCATTATTCCTTAAGAAATATCACGTAGATTACTTTTTGTTTGAAATAGTTAAAAGAAATTCCTTCTCATTGCGCCAATTTTTATAACATTGATTCCCCATTTGAAATTTGCGGCTGCCGGCTTGGTAGGCAGGCTCATTAAGATCGGGACTTGGCCCGCTCTTACAGTTTTATTTTATTCAGTGTTTGGTAACGTTTATATATTGACACATGGTAAAAGACTGAATTAAAAAGGTAGGCGCCTTGTGTCATTTTGTGAATTAAAATACCAGTGTTAAGCCTAGAACTTGGGTACTTTGTGGTAACGGAAAGGGGGATATTTCGTGCAAAGTCGGTAGCACTTTTATTGATACCGTTAAAATAGTTACCAATATGATACCACCGTGCAAAATGATACTCCCGTGCGCACTTTAATTTTTATATCATCATACTTTCGAAACTCAGAATTTTAAAACTATTTTGTAAACAATCGGAACGGTTTGCTGTTGTCCCATCTGCCTTGTGACGTAGTTGTACATGTCTTGGCCTTACCGTCTCGACGCCAGTGTGTGTGCGCCCGAACGTATTCTCGGCCGGTTACCGTGGATTACAGGCACACTCTGAAAAAGGAGTGAGATTGTTTTTGGAAACGTGTTTCTTTGAAAACTTACTGATATTTTAAACACGATTTTGCTTCAATTGTCGCCGCCTTCGTCGATGTTTGAAACGTAGTCGGCGTTTTCAAAAAAACATCTTAGTACAGCAATAGGCAATGCATTTAAACTTGTTGGTAAACATTTTACTCTCACGAATAACCACTTTTCTTTTAGACTCTTGTCGTTATGCTTAATTTAAATATTTTCTTGCAAACACGAGGCCACGGGGGCTGATCGGTTAGCCTGCTTGCCTCCCATCAAGGCGAACCGGGTTCAATACCCGGCCGGGTCACCGGATTTTCGCAAGTGGGAATCGTGCCGGACGATGCTGTTGGTCGGTGGGTTTTCTCGGCGATCTCCCGTGTCCCCCGCCCCCTTCATTCCGGCGCCGCTCCACATTCACTTTAATCATCCTCATCGGCTCCCAAGACCTCGCTGTTAAGAGCCACCCAAATCTCTTCACTCACTCCTGAAAACACACAGCTCACAATTCTCAAAAACGTGAAGCATTTTGTCGCGACATTTGACGAACATGCTATTTCCGTGATGTAATTTTGGAAGCTTGTTTTTTTTTTTTTTAATTGGAATCTAAAACGGATAATATTAAGCCTCTATAGATTAGATTAACGTGACAAAAATTTCTTAAAATGAATATTTTTTACATAGGCGTACATATGTAACATACATAAACCGTAGACTATAATCTCAAAATTATGAAGCAATTTTCAGCGATAACGTTATTGGTATTTATTTCTGACAAAGGGCGTTTTCGTATTTCACTAACAATGTGCAAAAATAGCATACCTGTCATATAGTGTAAACCACAAGTTTTTTTGAAACTAAAGGCAATTTCTCGTTGGCCGTACGGGCACTGCCTTTAAAGTGAACATTACCGTGTCGCGGATCAGGCCAGCCTAATTACGGCAAGAAAACACATTTCCTTAATTCTGAAATGATTTACACACACAAAACATGTACTTTTGTCGCAAATTGCCTAGTGTTGTACGGTTCTTTAATTACGTTTAGGCACGTTTCACGCTTTGTTTTTTCACTAAAACTATTCGTAGGTGTTTATCAGGAGTGCATTTCGTTTCATTCTTGCTTACTGGACTGTACAACACTCGCTGCTTTTCGACGACACAGAAATAACATTAAAATCCTCGATACAACAAAATATAGTAAAAATTCCAAATGGATATGTTACTCGCCAAGGCATTTGCATGTAAACATGCACACTGACGTCACAGGCACTTAAACTTGGCAACGTTTGTTTTTACCGCGCAAAATCTTAATTTATTTTAAAATACGTTATTCTCGAGTCATACACAAACAAATAAAGAAACGACAATAGCCTGAGCCCTAAAATGTATCATGCTATCACGTGGTAAGCAGAAAAAAGCAGGAAACATCCCTATTCGCGTGTCCTTGCAATACACTTCAGTTACTTAAAATTTTTATGTATGCATTAAGTAATTTTTGGGTAACTGTATGTTACCCCGTACTTATTATTAGGGCGAAATTTTTCAGTATCGTCTTTTACATTTCTTTGAAGTAAATCACAATGAAGTTTGTGTTGGATGGAACAGTTAGGCAAGGAATTATCCTAAAAAAGATACTTTTTTTTTTGTGGAATAATATGTTTCTTGAAATAGAATGTTTCCAACTTCCAATCTGTGTGTGACTTTGTCACGTGACGTGTATTACTATTCGCTACATTGCTACTTTACCCAATAACCACATGGCATATTCATATGATGACACATGACGAGAAATTTCTCTCTAAATATCCCACACATTATTATAGGCCGTTCACGGTAAAGTGAGCATTTTTTAAAGCTGTTTAGCCAGACATAATAACCAATAAATACATTTCACTGTGGCCTGGGACTTTTGGTTTTGGGTATGGTGAATGTATACACTGTGTGTATTACTCACATGGCAGGGTTTAAAATAACAAGTGGGGGAAGGATATAAATTGATTGAAAGAAAAAAGTAACTAGGGTTTCAAAAGTGTTCACTTTTATCGTGAACGGCCTATAAACTGGACAGAGTTTGTCTTCTGTAAGACAATGTGCAAATAATGTAGATGTACACTTCTGCCATAACGAACTACTTAAAAGATTCATTTTCTAGGAACAGCTGTAGTTTCATCCCACACTAACAGCAACAACATAAGCCTCGCGTGTCACATTCACTTTGTCTGTTTGAACACACAGCAAGGAGGGGAAGGAAAGTTGTGGTGGGGCAATTGTAAAACGCGTGCGTTGCCGAATGTGTGATGCCTCCTAGGGATCGTGCATTTGGTGTAACGTTTTACACACGCGTCTCACATTTGTTTGTTCCGCTCTCAGTGGGAACTTGGAGGTAAGTAATGATCGAGTTTATGCACGATTGTACCGTTATGGATGAGTCCTGAGGTAGCTGAAGTACTTCTTACGTACGATATTAAGGACAGAATCATAGCGCGTATCGGCCATTAGTCCTGAAGGCCGATACATATTGTTGTTAATGGGACTTATGTTAAGTTTGCGTCAACTCTTTTGTATAAAATCGTATAGCTATGTTCCCACTTAAGATAGTAAGAGGTCATTTTTTATGGTTATGCTCCAATGCTACCAATTATACTGTATCTGGGATATGAAAATAAAGGTTATTTAAGTGTATTTTTGCAATTAAATGTACAGTTGGTATAACGTTTCAAAAATAAGCATCAATGTATGTTGATAAGCATGTCGATAAGTATGTATGCCGATATATGTTTGTCGATAGTAAATTCACCTTTCACTTATACTAACGCTAATTTGCACCCGTAGACTTTCTTTAATTTAATAGTTTTTCGAATCATTAATATGTGCAGGGAGTGAGTGAAGAGATTTGGGCAGCTCTTAACATCGAGGTCTTGAGAGCCGATGAAGGTGAAGCGAGGTGAGTACGGAGCAGTGCCGGAATGCAAGGGCAAGGGAAACGGGAGATCTCTGAGAAAACCCGACGACGAGCGGCATCGTCCGGCACGATTCCAACCTGCGAAAATCAGGGAGTGGCCCGGCGGGGGATTGAACCCGGTTCGCCTTGGTGGGAGGCGATCAGTCTAACCGCCCTGCCACCGCGGCCCCTCGGAAGACAGTGTTGTGCTCCGGAGAAGAGGATAAGTTTCTGCTGGCGGCAGGCGTCTCGCAAGGACGCGGGGCGCCGCCTCTCTGAGAATGTCGCAGGCCATCGCGAAGGCCAGTCGACGCGGACTGGAATGCAGGAGCGCAATGACTATGCAAGACTTGCGAGGATTGCTAAGTGGAAATCAATTTCCGGTTCTCCCTCACTCCTCTATCCCAGTTTCTCGCTTGGGACGCGCCTCACAGTTTACATTCCAGTTTCGCCCGAGTAATGCCCGGTTGCACCATCGTATTTCGAAAATCGATCCGAGATCGGACCTAAGATCGACACAGGAAACTGTTGCACCATTCGAGTTCAAAGCTGGACTGGAGATTGAGATGAAGTTCATTTCGAGCCGCCGAAATTGGCGGTCCGAAATCTCGATCCGAGATCAGCTGCCAACGTCGACAAATGAAGTTTGAAAATACGCCAACAGATAGAAGATAACTACGTTCGATTGTTTTCTTGGGGAATTGAAACATTATACGCACTTGGATATTATTCAGTAAAATTCGTACAGTAATAATTCACTTAAAACAGATTAAACATCGCACATCTAGTTCTATCTATAGTGAAAAATACGCCTACTTCCATGACGTCATACATTACGAACCAATAGTAAATTTTGTCTTAAACTTAATATCGATCTCCCACTTTGAAACCAAGATCGACGAATCGGAGAACCAAAATCATGGAATTTCGTTGGTGCAACACTTTTACATTGGAACCAAGATTAAACTGGATCCTGGTTCGGGACTAGGATCATTTGATCTCGGATCGGGGAAGATGTTGGCGCAACCGGGCATAAGTAGTCTACATCTCGTAGGGTTCAGGGATATTAATATTTTTCCATACTTAACAGATATGTTGTAAAAGAGGTTCTTAGTCTTTAAGGATGGCATCTGGCTGTGCAACATTCAGAACTCGTTAGAAAGTAGTGTATACGCTATAGTTCATTCATGGTTGCATCCAACTTTTATGAAGCCCTGCTGAAGTACTACTTCCGGGATATCACTCATCTTCGTGCAAGTAAAGTTCAACTATGTTTGGAAAATTACACCAAGTAGACAGCGCACCGCATTCGTGCGCACTCACTCTTATAATATTCTGCATAGAACTATTTCGTACTAGGCACCTATTTTCTTTCGGTATTTATTCGCATTAATTATGTATGAAATAATATCATTTATAGACAAAATCTAAAATTCAATTTGACTGAAAATAAGATACTTTTATGTTTACGCAAGTATAAAACGCTTGCGATACGTGATTTCTCAGATGTCTGTTTAAAAAGGTGCGAAGAAATCGTGAATAAATTATACCGGAATTTTGTTTCAAATCGGTAAGTAATTCCTTTAATAAAACAGCACCCAAAAATGAAAACTGCCGCCGTTTTGAAAATAAGCTTCTAACTTGGTCGAGGAATATTGTATTAACTAAGTGCTGTATGTATATTTAGTTCAGTGAAATTATGTATACATGTTCAGGAATGTTGGGGGGGGGGGGGAGGGGGTGTTAGGGGGGCATGGGCACGAAGGTAATACCATTAGTCTTTCCCTTGGAACGTAGGATAGTAAAGTAGTGTGTATAGTCATTGCGGGCGTCTGGCGAATGAATACATAATGGTTATACTGGTCATGTGCACGGAAGATGGTTTAGGTGTCAAACCTCTCCTATGAAGTTGCAAAAAAAAAAAAAAAACATTTGAACAACATTTTAAAATTTATAAACAAACTGTGCCAATGTCACCATTAATACATCCAAAAGTGATTTTGTATGGTTCTCCCTTGAATATTTGTATAACCGGACTGTACCGAAAAATTACGTTAATTGTGAAACTGGAATCAAAGCTGATATTGCTTGGTCCCTATCAGACCACCACCTTCCATTTTCAAATCCCGTGCACAGGTATGGTGGTTATGTTTGATTAGAAACGTAATCGTGTAGTTTTCGACTTCACGTAAGGCATTCGGGAGTTTCTTGGAGTGTCTGCCGCGCTCGTGGGCGTGCAGTATTCACGAGCCGAGGTTTGCGCTAGACTAGCGCCCGCACGTGATGAAACACGTATCGCGCAAAGAAAATAGTGCGTCATTCATCGTCGTGCTTGTGCGTGTGCGCCCGCGCTTGCGGCTGTGCACTTCGCCGATAGCGTGTAGCTCCTGAAGCAGGCTTTACACGGCGCAAGACGAGTGCCAAACTTGCGCGAGATGCCGACCTTGCACGAGAATTTCTTGCACAAGTTTGTGTGCAAGGTACATCTTGCACGAAATGAGAAGATAGAATAGGTCCTATATTTTTTCGTGCAAGGCGATGCAAGTTGTGCTATTGTTCCTTGTATGCTGGTCATATGACCTGTTTTAACATCAACCATTGAGTAAAAGAAAATCATAATGTGAGGATTGCGAAGAGGAATACAGAGAAATAAAACATTGCTGGAAAATAACTTTGAAACGTGGATTGGATTTCAGACAGTTTGCTGAGAATAAAATGGAAACAATTATATTTTGGAGGGATAGCTTTGAAACAAATACCTTGTTAAATTAAGCAACGTTATATTTTGTTTTTTATTATCATGACTGTTTGGTACTCACCAGGGCTATCGACTAATTTTGATGCGAGACAGTATTCATTTTATTTATCTGCTCGCGAACTCATTTCGCACGAAATTAAGTTGGCATTCTCGTATGGAAAATTTCATACGAAATGTTGCGCGAAATGTATCTTGCATCGTGTGAAGCCTGCTTGAGCGAATCCCACACACGAAGAAGTCCAGGGATAGAATTGGCCTTCCAGTCTAGGACACTGGCACTAGGCCAAGCCGCCTTGGTCGCAGACGTCTTTCATTTTAAGAAGCGAGATTTTGCTGCGAGCCTTGCTGTGCGTGTGTTTGTTTTGCATTAGGTTATTCTAGCGAATTTTTTCTCTGTATGTTGAAGATACTGTGTTATGTGGTTTCGCAAGACGATATCGATATCGTGTTTAAAATACCAACCAATTAAGAGATAAAATTCAAAATTTGTTTAGTGTAATAGCGACAATTTGAAATTGAAATGCTGATTCGTACAAATTTCAAAAAGTTATTTTTTTTTTACACAGAATTTAGTTTCGTTTATGGAAATTAGAAGAGTGGTATGTTGTGAACTTGCGATTAGTTTGAAGTCTGTCACTTGGTTCACATGCGGTACAATTTGTGTGAACTTCTGGTTATTTTAATTTTATTTCACAAACTGGCGAACCGTATTACAGATATCAAGCATTTTTCATGATAGTCTTATATCAATAATTATTTTCAATCAGCCTATATCTTAACGTACTGTCTTAAATTTTGAAATTTGTGCGAAAAAAGATATAAATAGATTTTTTACATTGCGTGTTTCCTACATTTCTCAATGAATTCTTAAAAGTGTATTATTAAAAAGTTTTGAAGTGTGATAAAATATATGTAATAGCTGTAAACGAAGGTGCAGTTTATTATATTGTGAAGTAATTTATTTCTAGTGTTTGTTATAGTAACACATGCATGTGTCAGCACCGCTACTCGTGTAATTCCCTCTTCATATTTCAGTATAACCTGCCTGTGAAATTTCTGACTCTGCAACTGAAGGCAGTATGTGGCTTTTGTTTATGCAGTACGTGTACAAAACCCGTGATTGAATAAACGTATGTGACAGATTCTCCGCGAGGTTCATGCAGACGGGGTCTACTCGGGCGAAATTGCTTTACGAACACTGAGACTGTGTGTTGAAAATTTCAACTGCAAATGTTTATCATTCTCGGGGAAGCTATTTTTTAAAATGAAATTTATCATGCAAGTACAAAGCATCCCAATAAAACAACACACAAAAATAGTGAGAAGTAGATGACATAACTATTCGTCCTTTTGAAATCTTTGCTTAAAACATTTTTTCTTGTCATATTTTCTGGCTTTTATTAATACATTAATTGCATAACAAGTTTATGCAAGGGATTAGTATACGCTGTTACCAATATTGGCAAAATGTGCAAAAAAAAAGTTGTGTTTATTTATTAGTGTTTTTTAAATGTTTTATTCTTTGTATATTTCGCTGGAACGGATGGCATAGCGATCAGCACACAGGTCTACGACAGCTTTAGATGCTGACAGATTCTCCTAAAGTAGTTTAATTCACTTCATAAGCCATCTACTTGGCAGCACATCAGAGCATTCAGATGGGCGACGTTCCTTTACATTTATACTGTGTATGACTTAATGCGACACAATATTTTAATAGGTCGTATAGGCTACCAATAGTTTAGTGAGAAGGTGGATGAATAAATTAAACAAGGCTATGTGTCTTGTCACTTTTTGGGTAGAAAGATGTAAAGACGGCTGCCATTAACGTGAGTTAATGATAAACTCAACCCTACAAGGACGTTATCACCGTACATTAAGGAGACACTCCGAGCAAAATAATGCATTTAAAATCAGAGTTTGCACGTACGCTAGTAGGCGTATCTCAGTAAATAAAAGTTTTGGGAATACGGCATTAAGGAAAAAAAACACTATTTTCAGCTAACACTGTTACTTTAATCCTGTTAAATGTATTTAAAAGATTGTGATTTTTGTTTTAATGAGCATTTTTAAGGTTTTCCTGCACACATTCCTGAAGGGAAAAGAGAAAAGTACCAAGTAGTATCTGTAGTTTTAACCAGTCTAGAAATCGCAATTTGAGACACGTCTATAACCATTGATGCTCAGGCGAAACCATTAAGTTACTGAGAAAGTTAAGCATCCTTAATCATATAGGCCACGTAGATTTTTTTTCATTTGCAGGTTATGCGAGTTGGTTGTGTTTTTTAAGGTTAGTGATAATTTATTCCAATTTTACTATGGAACTGGGAGCAGCTGTTTTTAAATTTTTAAATATCGTGACGTAGGTGATTGTAATGAAACGCTTATTATAATAATAATAAAAATGTTATAATTTATAAAAGATAATTGGTAAGATGCTTATATTGTGTTGCACTTATGATTATGTAGCCGAAGGCCTGTCTGAAGAGCCCAGTATTTGTTAAACCATTTTCGTCAAAATTTTTCGTCCAAAACATTGCAAGTATAATGTATACAGGATGAGTCGTTAATGTACGCAAACCCGGCATGAGCGGAATCCTTAAGACAAACAAATAGGGAAACATACGATATGGGGCCTAAAGTGATATCTGAGGGTGGTAGAGGCCTTGGAACGCTGCGATTGTAAATGTGTTATGCAACGATAAAATGGAAACCTCTTACGATGAAGCAACAAAAATTGCTTTACAGGCGAACGTCTAGAAGGCAGGTTACCACACAAAACAACGTTACAGAGAGTACATCCTTTCATACATTAAATAGGGGTTGTAACCTTGCGCTTGAAGCAACTTGACATGACATGTTAGTAATCAGCATTTCAAATGCAATAAAAGAAGGTCGCTTTGGTAGTATCCGCTAATACTTACCGTTCCCTGAGAAAACACGGAAAGCAGATTAATACCAGCCTGGGTGGTAGGCAGTCTGTACCACTGTCGTCCATGAGGTGTGACCTGATACTCTGGCTAATGTCCCTGTCCTAAGGCAACAGGTTTATAATATTATGGACGGTTAAGTGCCCCATTGCAGTGGTTCCTGTTGTACCAAGTAGCGACGAGGTTTCCTGCCTGCCTGCTTGCTAGCATTGCGATGGTAGTTAAAACGGCGTGTGTGTTGAAGTGGGGTAATGAGGAACTGACGGAGATGCATCTTACATATGGTGAGATGCATGTGTAATGCATCTGCTGCACGTCGTCGATACGCCGAAAACTTTCCAGCGCGACCTTTATTAGTGGCGCGTGCATTCACTGCGTTTCATCGGCGATTGGACGACGACCTGCCACAACTACTTGAAGGCGTACCGCTGAATCTTCGAGAAAACATGTGACCTTGGGCAGTACCTACATGGATGCGAGGATTAGCCGAGGTACTCCAGTGTGTTGGCCACTTAGATTACCAGACCTAAACCAAGTCTACTTCTACTTGTGGGTTCACTTGAAGGCACAGGCGTGTGCAACTGGCGTGGACAATGTGAAGGATCTTTGGCAACGTATTCAAGATGCATGTCGTACCATACAGGCTAATCCCGGGATATTGCATCATGTGCGCCAGTCATACGAGCGTCGCATTCGTGCATGCATTGATATGGGTGGCTCACACTTCGACCATATGATGTAACCATGTAATCTCTTCGCATTCCAAATAAGTCACTGATATTCGAAATTACAAGTTTTTTAGACTACGCTGCACTACCACAATTTACTAAGGGATCATTTACCTGCATTAGGACAAAAACATGAATCAGGTTGTCAATTGGTATTTCGTGGAACACGGTGAGTGGGCTGCCTATAGGCTATTCATGATAAAATTAGCACTTTCGAAAGCCCTGCTTAGGATCTACTTGCATGTACGTTGTGTATTCTTCCGCCTTATGTAAGATTAACATTATCATGGGCCTCATAACTTTATTCATGCGTCGGTCAAGTGAAATCGTGAAATTATTATAAAAGTAAATATTTTAAAATTATGCTAATTTTTACTTTTAGATTAATTTAAAAAAAGAAAGCGAAAGAAATAATTTAAAATATTAGAAATGGTTGCCTAACACTTTTTATTCGATGTTAATATACGGAACTACTTCCCATCTAACGTTGCCAACTTTACTGGGCGCATGTCTCGGTGTGCCAGTTAAAATATATGAATGTAGGGGCAGTGACTTTCTCTAAGATTGATTTCAAAAGTGCTCACTTTATAGTGAACAACCTATACCTCCCAGGTAACCATTAATGTGCCGTCCAACTAAAAATGAGATTTTTTATTTAAATATCAGGGATTAGCGGATACTACCAAGGCGACCTTTTTTTTTTATGGCTTTTTCCACGTTGATAACTAACATGTGATGTCAAATTGCCTCAAGCGGAGGGTTACAAAGTTCTAAGCAATTGGAGGGTGCCAACCCCTATTTAATGTATGAAGGGGCGTACTTTCCGTAATGTCGTTTTGTGTGGTAATATGATTTGTAAACGTTTGCCTGTATGCCAGTTTTCGTTGCTCAATTGAACGTGGTTTCCAAATTATCGTTGCACAACATATTTCCACTCGCAAATTTCCAGAGCTTCTACCACTCTCAGAAATCACTTTAGACCCTATATCGTATATGGTTCTCTATTTATTTGTTCTAAGGATTCCGCTCATGCCGGGTTAGCATACATTGACTCGTCCATGGGACATACTGTTTGGGCCATTTTGCTGTATTGCGGCATGATAGAAATAAGTACGGAATAAAATAAAAGAAATTAGTGTTTTTTCACTTTTCTATTTACTGTACGTTTTATAGTTAAACAAGACGATTTAAGGAAAATATTCTGTTCCACCCTTTCTAAAAATATGGGGAGTGATATATTTTAATAGAGTTGACTTAAGTGTGGACAATTGCTCTTTCAGCAAGCACATATTATGCGTGGGAAAAATTCGAGCTTCCATTTTTGTCCCACCTAGAATAATATCCTGAATTGTGTGTATTATTGCAACTAGCATGGTCAACAAAATATCACTACACGTATGTTTACATGAAATTGTTGGAATGCTAAGTCTTAACACCTTTAATCTTGAGTAGCTTGGTTTGGTAGAAAAATAATACGTATTGAGCCTTGTCACAAAGTATAAAAATGTAAACACTAACTACATTATAACTTCAAATTTTGACCCAAAGGGTCAAAATTGTAGAATGGCCCAGAAACATCAGCAGTTGTAGTGTTGTAAAATATTTAAAAGCGTGTGTTACGTTATTTTCGTATTACTTTGTATAGGCTGTTCACGATAAAGTGAGCATTTTTGAAATCAACCTTAGGAAAAAATCGTTGCCCCTGCCTTCATATATTATAACGGACGCACTGAGTTTTATGCGCCCAGTAAAGTTGGTAACTATGGATGGAAAATAGTTCCATATCTTAACGTCGAATTAAAGGAATTAGGTAACCATTTGGGATAACTTAAAATTAATTCTTTCACTTTGTTTTTTTAATGCATCGATGTGTAAAAATGAGCAGATTGGTAAAGTATTTCTTTCTTAATAATTTCACAATTTAACTTGACAGACACATGGATAAAGCGATGAGGCCCATGGCTATGTTAATCCTACATAAGGTGGAGGAATACGCAATATCTATACAAGTAGATCTTAAGCAGGGCTTTCAAAATTGCTAATTTTACCGTGAACAGCCTATAACACTCTGGTGTCGCGAACTGTCATCGGTGTCCACTCGACGAACTCGAAATAGTCGCGCAGGCACGCGAACGCGTGCACATACACGTTTGTGGTCGCGAGAGGAAAAGTACCAGAGAGGAGATGATGATTTCGTTATCGTTTCTGTCCACACGGGAAATAGGCTGAACGATATAATATGAGATACCAGAACAACGCTGTTTGCCCGGGAGGAATTCGTTGTAGTTTTATGGTGATGCTGTCTTCGCCGTATTTTTTTCTTTCTCGCAGTTGTTCACACTCGTCTCGTCCATTCGACGTATGTTTTTTTTTTTTTGGTAGCGCGGTTGGCTCCACTTATGCCCGGTTGCGCCATCTTCCCCGATCCGAGATCGAATGATCCTAGTTCCGAATCAGGATCCAGTTTAATCTTGATTCCTATGTAAAAGTGTTGCACCAACGAAATTCCATGATTTTGGATCTCCGATTCGTCGATCTTGGTTACAAAATGAGAGCTCGAGATTAAGTATGAGACAAATTTTACTATTTGTTGGTAATATATGACGTCATGGAAGAAGACGCATTTTTCACTATAAATAGAACGAGATATCTGATTTTTTAAATCTGTTTTAAGTGCATTATTGTTGTAGGAATTTTACTGAGTAATATTCAAGTGGGTATAGTGTTGTGTTTTAATTTCTCAAGAAAACACTCGAACGTAGTTCTATCTGTTGGCGTATTTCTAAACTACATTTTTCGACGATGGCTGCTGATCTCGGATCGAGATTTCGAACCGCTAATTTCAGCGGTTCGAAATGAACTTCATCTCGATCTCCAGTTCAGCTCTCGAACTCGAACTGTTTTGAACTCGAATGGTGCAACAGTTTTCTGTGTTGACCTTGGATCCGATCTCGGATCGAGTTTCGAACCACGATGGTGCAACCGGGCATTAGTCCGGGCCTCTCGTCCGGTCGGTGCATGCTAGCTAATCCTGCCAGCGAGTCTACAGTGAAGCCAGCAAGACGTTGTGTGGTTATATTGTTCACCTTTGTTGGGACATGCGTGTTCGGAGCGACTTGCATTTATCTAATGTTACAATCCGAGCTTGTTTTATATAATTCGTAACGAAATAATCTTTGATAATTGGACAAGGATATTCATACACAAAAAAAAAACACAATGTACAACTTTGAAATATAATTATTTTTTACATTGCTGCAGAGAAATAGGGTGGTATTATTTTATATAAATAAGATACGCATTTCACGTAGGTTATGTTATAATTACTCTCACAGTTAGTGAGAACTTGTACTACTAAAATACTCTGTATAGTTACATTCACGTTACTTCCTCCGCATGGTATAATCTTGGACTGCGCAGTAGATTTCTTTATCTTACGCTTTATCGACTGGAAATTCTCTTTGTTTTCATAATGTTTGATGTTGTCTTCTCACGATTTCTGTAACACGTTCAGAACGATGTACTTATACGTAGCAAATCGTCTTTGGCAAGAACGATTGGATTGTATACCTACTTTTTTTGCAGTGGATTTACAGATATGCAGTTGGAGCGAATTTTAGTATTGTTGTTGTAAGATTATTGTAGAATTTTTTAAATACGGGAAGATTTTTTTTTTTTGCTTGATGCAAGGCCTGTGTGGCAAGTTTCCAAAGTAATTTTGAACAAACAACTCTTGAGTAAATCATCAAGTGTGTTATTTTGCAGAAGAGTTATTTTAACGTGGTACTGTACCAATGTATTCAATTTCATATGATGCCCATTATCACTTTCGCCGAATAGTAATTTTTGCCTGTTTTTAATTCCTCATGGCGAATTTAATTTCAATAACCCATTTATATTTTCTTAAGTTGAACAAATTCGTCTAAGTCAGCTCCAGTTACACATTGGGCTAGGGCGTCAATAAACGCAATTTTGTAAATACCCTATTAATGTCATGTGTTTCCCGTATGTTGTTTTATTTTGTTGGTTCACGGTTAACTGAGCGCTTTTGAATATATATATATATATATATATATATATATATATATATATATATATATATATATATATCGTGTGTTTGCCATATACGTCGAAATCATCACTGCCACGGGCCAAGTGTTGTGAAGTTTCACTCTAGTGCGCCCAAAAAACTTTACCGTCGTTTCATGTCGAACATTTAACATGCATAACTTTAGTATCGTATATAGTGACGCTAACCGTGAACCAGCGATCGAGTTTGCATGCTGTGCAGTGTACGCAGTGAGGGAGGATGTACCAGAGACTTGTAGTTGTGTCGTTGTTGCAGATGCCGGCAGCAGGGACATGACGAGCATGACAGACCCGGAGCAGTTCGACCCTGGTCCCGGGCCTCGCCATGAAAGCCAAGAAGCTCGCCGAGGAACTTCTGGACGGGGAGAAGCTCACGCTGCGGTCCATGATCGGGGACGGCGGCGCCTTGCTCGACCGCCTCTTCGAGATCCGCCACATCGACGAGGTGTCGCATCTGGTGAAGAAGGCCGTGGAACCGCGCGACAAGTCCTGCGCAGACGACGACGTGCGCGACATCAACTCGAGGAACAAGCCTCGCGGAGAGAATGGCGAAGCGGCACATCGTCGCTCGTCGACCGGTAAGTCTCAGTCCAAGGAGAACCCGGGCAGGAAGGTGAGCTTCAAGATACGCGGTGGTTCCTCGCCCTACAAGGCCACGTCCGCCGCGTCCTTCCGGCGGGGTAGGACGCTCTTGTCTGACGGCAAGATGGGTGGCGTCCGTTCCAACAACGTCGCCAAGCTGGCCTCCAAGTTCAACTCCTTGGTGCTGGAAGGCGGCGACAAGGAGAGAGCCGACCATCCGCCAAGCGCCCCCAAGTGTGAGGAACCTCCGCCTCCCAAGAAGAAGCTCGTGGACTCTGAAGTGACTGTAAGGCACGCCGACACCAAGGAGCGCCCGAAGAGATCGGTCTCCAGGCACTCGAGCCTGCTGAAAATCCAGCACATCGGCAATGTCAAGGCCACCATCAGGATATTTGAGGAGAGCGCGAAGCA
Organism: Dryococelus australis; assembly: GCA_029891345.1. NCBI lineage: Eukaryota > Metazoa > Arthropoda > Insecta > Phasmatodea > Phasmatidae > Dryococelus > Dryococelus australis. Next base: position 61,946,116 of record CM057006.1, read on the forward strand.
CAGCCACGTGGCGGGTTCGAAACCAGTCGTGGACGTGGCGCCGTGCAAGAAGGCTGTCACAGTGCAGGAACACCCCAAGTACTGCAAGGTAGTGTTCAAGAACAGCGGGAAGCTGGTGATGGTGGACTGCGGGGACATAGACGGCCCGAAATACTCGGCTGCGCCCACGGGCGTCAGCGGTAGCGAGCCAAGCACTAATAATAAACCACCGTACTATGAGACGAATGCTAAGTGTGCCCAGTTAGACACGCTGGAGACCCCGAATGAAAACGACGTGTGCGTGGCGATGACAGCACCAAGTATTACGCGCGATAAGATGTCACCAGGTGCTCGTACTCTAGGCGATCAAGGAGCTCACCCGGATCCCGCGTTTGAAAATGTTCAAACCAGCAGGGATGTAACAAATAATGTTTGTTCGGGGCAGAGGGAAGCAGTCGATTTCCTTCAGAAAGCGCCTATTCCCGCGAGACTCGATGTCCTCGGCGAAAAGGAAGACGAGGACGTATCGACGTACGCCGTGAAGCCCAACAGCTCGTTTCTCTGGGGGCGACCTTCTGAGGATGTAGTCGCCGCGCCGGACCAGACCTACCAGGCGGTCCGTGTGCTCATCGTCGGCAGGGACGACGCAAACGACTACGACGACGTGTGCGCTCCCTCGGACGACGCGACATACGACGACGTGGGCGTGTACTGCAAGGAGGAGCGGCACGAAGGTGTGTGCGACCCGGCGTCCGCGCAAGACAAGCACAGCTACGAGTACTGCGACCCGGCCCTCAGCTACGACGACTGCGAGGGCGAGGGCTACGAGTTCGTAGGCGACGGCCAGGAGCCGTCGGACGAGGCCAACATCTACGATGACGTGAAGTGCGTGTCCGATTCGCAGGTCGTGTCGGACGACGTGACGTCGATCTCGAACTGTTACGAATCGATCTACTCGTTGGGGACGGGCGACGACCGTAGGGTGCTGAAGATGACTCCCCCGTCCAGCCTGGCGGGCAGCTTCTGCGACAAGAGCAACAGCTTGTACGGGGCAGCGGAGTCTAGGTTCGACTCTGCATCTGTGTCGCAGGCTTCAACATGTAAGTTGGCTGTTCCCTACACAGTATATGTTCCTGATAAAGGCTGTTCAAGATATAGTGAGCACTTTTCAAACGAACCTTAGGAAAAAATCACTGCCCCTGCGTGCATACATTTTAACCATGGCTGTATTAGTCTATGGAGTGGAAGCCGAGACACGAAAGTGAAGCCGATAATGAAAGACAAGGACAGGGCTAGTAGTGGCAAATAGGTGCTTGTTTTACATTACTTACTACGTAACTGCCACTCATTATATGGCGGTTGACGTAAACAATCGGTCTGCGCATACGAATTTGAAAGAAGCAGACAAGGCATCGGCTTCACTTGATAAACGTGGAGAATTAGGCTGTTGCCACTCCATCATCTATTACATCAATCATTTTAACGGGCGCACTAAGTAACATTCACCCTGTAAAGTTGGTAACGATGGGGGGAAAGTAGTTCCATGTCTTAACGTCCGATAAAAAGTGTTGGGCAACCATTTGTGATAACTTAAATTGTTCCTTTCTGTTTTTTTTTTTTAATGCACCGAAGTGCGAAAATTAGTAGATTTGTAAAATAATTTTCCCTCCTAATAATTTCACAGTTTTACTTTACCAACGTCAGAATAAAGTGATGAGGCCTATGGCAATGTTAATTTTACATAAGGTGGAAGAATACACAACGTACATACAAGCAGATTGTAAGCAGGGATTTCAAAAGTGCTCATTTTACTGTGAACAGCCTATAACTGTGAGAATTTATGCGTAAAATCCTACCTTGTTAACAGTGGAGTTGAGAACGGTGTGTCTAGAGTGAGTCGTAATTATCTCTGATCTTAAAAAGGCTCCTGGATTTGTGTATTTATATCAAAACCCATAGTAATTGTGAACATGTGCTTCTTCATATTCAAACTTCGGCATGCCCCAGCATGTTAACCTTGTTAATTTTTACATCTAATTTGGGCTTATTTGCTGCCATAGATGTGCCTTGCGTTTGTCCAATCAAACACGAATACTCGCATACAAACGAAATTAAAACGTAAACATCTGTTGCATTCATGTGAAGTTTTCACTCGATATCTCGACACATTGTACAAATCAAACGAAAGTTGTTAGGAATGAAAACGCGTTCAAAATCCAACCAATGGTTTTTTTAAAATCTGATTGACTGTTAGGCTACTGTTTTGTATTGCAGCGTCTCACGCGGAAACTTCAAATTTTACTTCAATATTAATTTGATGTGAATTCACTACTGTCCAACCCCATGTCTTAGATGTGAATAACGATAAGTTAATGTAATGAACCCTGCGTTAACTTCACTGAGAATGAGTCTAAAAGTTAGCGTGAATCCTAACATGAAAATCTAGATTTTTCTGGTAATGTTTGTTTACCATAGTATTTGTTGATAATTTGACATTATATATGTCACATAGTTTTTTTATGTTACGTGGTTGCTTACTCTTTGTAGTTATATCTATTATACTTAACGGTTATCTTGGCATCAGATATTAAAATTAACTTTGCCATTAACCTAATAAATAATATTCATGCATGTGTAAAGTAACGTAATGAATTCGTTACAAACGTAACTTTGTTACTGTTATGCGTTATTGTTTTAGCGGTTCTGTCATGAGTATTAGACAAAAATAATTGGCTGGTAATGTAAACATTAGATGTTTGGTGAAGCTATAACATTCCGAACAGCGTTCACTTATTTGTTGACAACGAGTCTGTCAAATGTACGCCATTTAATACCTATTAAATTTTTTTTTGCATTAGCAATCAAGAGATTTTTTTCGGAAATAATAAAAAATTCTATAGAGCCATGGTTTTTTAGTACAAATTTTTATTGTGCTTTATTCACTAACCGAATGAGATGGCACAGTGGTAACGCCCAACTTTCATATAAACGTGAGAACTTGGTAATTGTCTCTCACATCCGCCATGACAGATGTATTTTTTCCGTTATGAGCGTGTGGTAGAGGAAATTTCTTTCAAAATAATTTCCTACAAGTACAGTCGTTTAACGTAAAATCGTAAAGTACACGATGTATAAACTAATAACAAACAATACTTAAATCCCGTAGAGTGAAACAAACACATTTGCTTCAGCCGCAAATTAAATCGTGACTAATTGCTGCTTTTTTAAAATGGATGTCTTTCTCCTTACAACGCCGTAACGGAATATGTAAACCATAAGCGTGACTGTAGGTACACGAAATATACGAACAATTTTCTGCCAATGTTCTGGAAATTATATTTAAAAAATTGCAAGGAATAACAAAAGCATGCATGTATGTAGTCCTATAGCTTGATAGAAGTTACAATAATTTACCATGTGTTCAGAACCTTAAATGGCTAGTTCATTCGTAAGACGAAAATTCTCAAAAATTGTTTCTCGTGGAAGCGTCTATACAGTGAATTTTAGAATAAGAAACAATGCAATGAAAGGGGGGAAATACTGCCAGAATAACTGGACTATTGAGAGAGACCAACGCACACGCACTCTTTCTTTTTTCTTTATCTCTCTTCCTCTGTTTTTTCTCTCTTCCTCTGTTTTTCTCTCTTCCTCTCCCTGCCTCTTTCTCTCTCTTCCTCTCCCTGCCTCTTTCTCTCTCTGCCTCCTTCTCCCTTTTTCTTTCTCTCTCTGTCTGCCTCTTTATTTATCTCTTTTCTCTTCACTCTCGTCTCTTTTTCTTGTTGTCTCTTTTTCTTATTGTCTCTTTTCTTGTCTCTTTTCTTGTTGTCTCTCATCTCTTTGTCTCTCTTCTCTCATTTTCTCTTTTCTCTCCACTCTTTCTCTCTTCTTTCTCTTCTTCTTTCTTCTCTTTTTCTCTCTCTCATTTTCTTTTGCTCTCATCTCAAAACTACCAAAAATAGAGACCTGCTTTGTAAAACATTGATCAAGTGCTTGCGGTGTTGTAGCATAAAAATAATATCCGTATGTTGCTTGCACATATGAGTTCAGCATAGATGTTGGGAAGGCAGCTTATTTAAGGAGGACGCTGCCCTACCTTGTAGACTCTCCTGTCGGCCTGAAGAAGGCATTCGAGATGGTAGCGCAGCGTTGGAGGAATACAGAGAGAGGGGATTGGAGTATGAGCAAACACCACGTTGTCTATTACACTTCACATGGGAAATATTACTGTACATTTGGACTCCTTGGATTTTCTACCCAAAAATATTATTTCTGCGATTCTTGGGAAACAACAGATTTTTGTCTTTCGGATTGCTGCATAGCTTATTATGTTTCTGCTTGTAACATCACACATTATCCCTCCACTTCCCCACATAATCACACCACATTAGCTGCAGCTGCCATTATTGTTTTTGAAACCTGGATATATTATCAGATGTGGAGTATCTGGTTCTGGTAAAATGTCGCGGTACAGTAGCGAAGTTTCTGGTTTATATATATATATATATAAATATAAATAAATAAATTAATATATATATATATATACACGCACACGCACACGCACACGCACGCACGCACGCACGCACGCACGCACACACACACACACACACACACACACACACACACACACACACACACACACACACACACACACACCAGAACGATTAATTGGTCTTGCCAGCAAAAACGATACAGCTAAAGAGGATAGGAAAGAAATCACTGCCAAAAAACTGAAGAAACTGTGTCCTACTCTTTGAGTGGATAGACATAATGCTGTCACAATAATGGTTGCATTGTTTAACAAAATAATTTAGAAAAGATTACTACTTTAAGTGATGTAGAAACGTCAGCAGAAGCTTTTTTTTTTTTTTTTTTTTTTTTCCATCTTACCGATTACTTAGCTTCAGTGTACGCCTAAGCGAAGAGCTGTAGGAAGTGAACCTTGATTTTTCGACTGTTGTGAATAATGTAGAAAATATTGCAAGTGCTGTTAGAGGAAATGCTGAGAATGAGTTCTACCACATCTTTGAACTGGCAGTTAAGTAGTTGGGGCAGCATGAAGAGATTTCCGCATGCCACGCCCTGATGCAAGACAAATACACGGGCAAAATTTACTGCACACACTCCGGAGGAGTATTACTGAATTTCTGTTTTCGTTCCATGGATTAACATTTTCTTAACACATTTGATTGAAAAATTTCTTAAACATAAGAATTTTCTACATAGTTTTGCATCACTCATACCTGGTGAAAGGCAACCAACAGAGGAAGAAAAGAAAAAAAATAATGAACTAACTGTGAAGTTTATTGATGATACAGAACCTAAATCAGTGTATTTACTAAAAGCTGAACTTCACCTGTGGTACATGAAAGTCGCTGAACTGAACAAAAATAAGAAATGTGTAATTGAATTACTTAAATTTTGTGACGAAAGTACTTTTCCAACTGTGTTTCAACTTCTAAAAGCGCATGGGAGCCGCGGTGGCTGAGCGATTAGCACGCTCGCCTCCCACCAAGACGAACCGGGTTCAATAACCGGCCGGGTCACCGGATTTTCGCAAGTGGAAATCGCGCCGGACGATGCCGTTGGTCGGCGGGTTTCCTCGGGGATCTCCCGTTTCCCCCGCCCCCTCCATTCTCACTCGCTCTAAAAGTGTATGCGACCCTCCCATTGTCAACAATCAGTGCGGAGAGATCATTCTCCACGCTCTAAAGGTTGAAGACTTGTGTAAGGAACAGCATGAGTGAAACCAGAATGAATGGCATTTGGACATTGAACATTCAATCTGTAGTTAAAATAGATCCGGACCAGATAATATATTGTTTAACTGCAAATAAAGGTAGGAATATGGGCTTTGTTTTATAAATATGCAAGTATACTTCATATGCTAAAATCATATTACATGTAATGTTCTGAAAACAGTTAAAACGTGTGTTTAAAACCGAATCATAGGTCTATAAAGTGATGCGTTCAACATTCATGCAAAAATTTCCTAATTTGCTTGGTACTTTTAATGTTACGGTGTGATATGTTGTATAACTTACCCAAATGCATTCTCGTATTACACAATGCTTTAAAGAAAAAAAGTTAAATAAAATTCAAAGTTTATAACTATGCAATATGTCCAAAATGTTCTACCGTGTTAAAAATATTTCATAGAAAGATATATTTTTTAAAGTATGTAGTTTTATTGACATATGGGTAACTGGAGCTTGGTGCCCCTCCCTTTTTTTTTATTTTTTTTTTATAAATTTCTTAGGTGCACCGCTGCGCTGGAGTATGTCGTCAGTCGTGCGCGATTTCAGAAGTTGGATACTCGTAGCACTTCAGATACAGTCATAAGTGGTTCTCGGTAGTTAACATTTTTCCCCAGTATACATTTTATCATTTTTAGTGCTGTTTACTTAACCCTCCACAAAATAATTTAAACGCTTTTTGATAGCACTTTGTGATATTTCTTGCCTCATAATACCAGATGTATGTGAACAAATGACAATAAATTCCATTATACGGTATAAGTGGAACATTTTGCTATTAGTAACCAATCGTTTGGGATCCTATCTTAGGTACTATGTAGACTAAATGGGCGATTGCAAGTGCAGAGACAGTATAATCAACAAACAGTGCAATGTATACATTCTAAAATAACCAGCATGATATTGATAGTGTAAATTACAAGCTAAATTCGAGCAATCAGCACAACTCTGCGGTGTCAACTGGTGTTGCACAAACAAGCGATTAGTGTGATTGAGTGAAGAGATTTAGGTGGCTCTTACAGTACAGATCTTAAGAGCCGATGAGGGTGAAGTGAGGTGAGTATGGAGCAGCGTCGGAATGAAAAGATAGGGGAAACGGTAGATCCCCGAGAAAACTCGCTGACCAGCGGCATCGTTCCACATTCGAAAATCCGGGGGCGATCCTCCGGGAACCGAACCCGGTTTTCCTTGGTGGGAGGCGAGTATTCTAACCACTACACCACCGCTGCCCTGACTTAATGTGAATCCCTAAGTTAGGAGTCGGGTAGTGCTATATCAGGCAATTGTGGTAGCCCCGCAATAAGTCCTCTGTCTAGCTATAGTTGGGATACAATGCATCAAAATGTTGACGAATCACAGTGGAGAAATGAGGCGGAGCTTCGTCTTGCTGGAACCACACCGCCTAATGTGGATCCAAAGGTACATTATTAAAGTACTACAGTAACGTCTAGTATAGAAAGAAAATGTACCTAGTAACATTGAAACTGTAGAAATATGGGCCAATTACATTGTCATTGACAAATATATGAGTGGCGCACGAGTTTTCGGCAGCCATTGTACGACTGTTACAGCTACTGAACTAGTTTCTCTTTAGAGTGGCTTAACCTGTAAAGAGGGCTCAGCATGTTGCTGCAATCTCCAGCTGCGGAACTCCGTTGGAACATCAAATGCCTGCACCTGCAGTAACTGCGTAGGTGGAGGAGTTGGTCACGTAGAACGTGCTCTCAGAATGTTGTCTGTCTGCGCAGCACCCATTCCGCATGCAGTGGCCTGCGTGGAAGTTCCCAGTTTCGCCTCTTCATACTCCAGTAGTCCTACTGCCTCTCCGAACCTGGGTGCACGCACTAGTCTAGATCCAGTATCGAGCCTCCTCATTACGAGGGTACCACGTGCCCGCTGTCTCCTTCCCATTCGTCGATACACCTTGCGCATTATTTGTAGAGGGGGACATGGGATTGAGTGCGCATGAGAGCTGCGTCGTTCCAATTGCCGACTTACAAATGCAAAGTGGATACGATTTGCAGTTTTGACACTGTTTGAGATGTTTGTACATTTCCTCTAACCTAGCTTTAATGCAGCTATATTATATTCAAGCTGATCGAAATATTTAATTTGTGTAAAACAGCGGGTTGAAAATTCAAATGTACATAAACACGTCCGTCATTGTTGATTATGCAACTTTATAACAGTTTTACTGGCCGGGAGCGAACAAATGTTGGCGACATGGCGCAGAAGACGTGAATCTGCCTAAATCATCTATTAAGCCCCAACAACTTGAATGGGGTAAAATGGTCCTTACTGAAGATGCTCGAAATCAAGGTTCAACGGTCTTGCAACTTTAGCATGTAAAAAAAGTTGTTGCATATTGAAACAAAATATTTACTACCTGCGCATCACGTAAATATTCAATAAACGATGGTGTAGTTTTCTTCTTTAGCTACTATAGAAGCACATGCTTTGTATAAACATGTGTACATTTTGTGGTGGTAGCACAGTGTTTTCATCAATATTCGCAAGAAACTGTTTCCAAAGTAATTTTTATCTAAATTATGTTTCCCATTCTCTCGGATGCATTTTTGGTATGGAATAGCTGCGAACGTACGACACAATCAATAATATCGCCCAGAAAACGTAGACTAGTCTTAAAATAAAAATAAAATATGGGCTGGTGACTTTATGCAGTGTGTCTACCGTCATAACAAAGTAAGCGTTTGTAGTTTAATCTGTGTTCTTACGTAGACAGTATAGCAGAACCTACTCCGGCATATAAACGGATAAGGTACAGTTCTATCGATAACACTGTTGAGTTTCAAACCTACCCTTACATGCTCTTTGAGTCTACATACGTATGCACTGTGTCCGGTAGAATAATTTTGTATCATTAACATTTCTACGTGCTTTAAACACACACGAATACACCTATCAGCTCCGACAAACTGTACACGGGTGTTAATTTGTAATTCGTTTGCTCCCTGTTCTTGGCGATAATTACTCAGCGTACAACTCTATTACAGCCAGCATGTGTTTACCTCGGGGTTTTTACGTCTTGTCTACCCACCAGGCAAATAAGTATTGCTACAACTGAAACCTTTGTGTGCGTTTACACGAAAACTGTGGGTGCTAGAGAGTTGCAACGAGAGTGTTTTTTTGGCTAATTATGACCTTCTGCTTAATACGATGGCATCAAGCATCAATCTTACCTCAAGTGAACAAAGTTGTGTGCAATAACAGGACGCAAATTGCTTACATGACGAGGGTAAGTACGACGTACCGTACCTTCATTTTATCTTAGATCTTGATATGATGAATTCGTAAACAAAATTTTGTTCCTCTTACGTAAGTACTTTTCATAATATCCCATACAATACGTTTTTCGGACTCCACCTTGAAAGGCCTCTACAGCCGGTATTATTTGATATGGACCACCGGTGTCATATTTAATTTTTATTCTTTTCATGCCAGCAATTTCGTAGCGCAGTTTAGCCACATGTTTCCGAATCACGCTGCATGTAGAAGATATGATGAAATGTGAAAATGATAGCATAGTTGCTGATGAAGAAAATGTTGATAGTATGGCAACTATTGTTTCTAGTTAATATGAAAAGAAGAAAGCACAGAATTTAAGGTTCTAACCCAGTACTCTGTTTCGGCAGTACTTCATATCTCGCACGACTCTTAACATTCACACTCAAATGGCGGATAGTGAACAACGCAAGACTTGTGGTAGCTGCAAAAAAGGATTTAAAAAGGGAGATGAAAGCATCAAATGTGACGGCATATGTGATATGCCGTGTGTTGGAATCGGGAAGAAGAAATATGAATCTTTAAAGAAGAACAAAGCGAGTGAGTGGTACTGCAATAAGTGCATAGAAGAATACACAAACAGAAGTGTAAACAATGCAACCAACTTGAATGAAACAATCCCAACAAAAATGGACAGTATTTTTAATGAAGTATTAAAAAGACGTGAGAAGCTCGATGAAATACAAAATGACCAGAAACAGATAAAGCTGCTAGTAAAAGGCTATGAGGATAGTCTAAATAAGATAAGTAAAATCTGAACTAATAAAAGTTCGTGAAGAAAATGTCAAATTGAAAAATAAATTATTTGACCAAGAGAGGTTAGTTAAAGAAGCAGATGTCTTGAAAACTGAAAATGAAGACCTAAAACAGAGATTTAATAACGTGGAAATACATGGACTCCCAGTTATAACAAATGAAAATCCGTTGGAGCTGAGAAAGAGTGTAGGGAAGGCTCTGAAGATCGAAATATCAGACCAAGAAATAGGTGTCTGTCACAGGCTACCGACTAGCAAAAAAGATCTTCCTCCTCCACTGCTAGTGAAATTTGTTAGAAGAAACAAAAAAAAAAAAATAATAATAAAGGCAAAGCAGGCCAACGGGAACCTAACATCCTTGGATATTGGAATAAATGTACCTTCACGGCCAGTATTTATCAATGAACACCTGACTACTACAAACAAGATTGTATTCAAACAAGCAAGGGACCTGAGGCAGCATGGATATAATTTCGCCTGGAAACAATACTGCAAGATTTTCGTAAGAAGAAACGAGCAGGACACGATAAGAAGAGAGAAGACTGTCGAAGATGTGAAAGAAATATTGGCAAAACACCAGCAATGCTTGTTGAAAATGAACTAAGCGAAAATGTTATGCAAGTACATGCTTTTAGTGTAAATGAATCTATTTTTGAGTGTCCTATAGATTACTGCTATTCAAGAAGTTTTATTCCACCTAGCAAAACAAAGGTCATAACAATCATGTACATAAATGCTAGAAGCATTAGGAATAAATTTGATGACAATGAAATCCTTGCAAATTCACTCAAGGTAGTCGACGTTTTAGTCATCTGAAACCTGGGCAAATAGCAACGAAATTGAATTCTATAACATAAACAATTACAAAAGTTTCTTTGCCTGCAGGGATGATAAAATTGGTGGGGGTATTGGTATTTATGTGCATCACTCGTGGGACATTTATGTCATCAATAAGTCTGAAGGTACTCGCAGCTTATTGTTGCTAGAAATAACAAGTAAGAGTAACTTAATGAATAAATATACTGTGCTGGGGGCCTATAATCCTTCACGTGCCAATGCAAAAACATTTCTCGATTTTTTTGACATTCAACCGTGCTAGATAAAAAGCAAAAACTTAATTATTGTTGGTGATATTAATATTGACATACTCAATTTAGATGAGCTTTATGATTATTACAATAATCTACTGTGCTCGTGGGGTCTCGTCATATGCAATACTTTATACCCTACAAGTGTAACAGAAAATAGTTCATCTTTAATTGATCATGTAGTAGTCAATAATGCCGAATATGAGTATAATGTATCAAATATAAATACTGACATTAGTGACCATAACATTTTAATAACTGACGTATTCACTAATATAAATAAAATTAAAATAACAAAACAAAATACACAGTATGATGAAAGAAGCAAAAGTAAATTAAACTATCAAAAACTAAATGAAATATTAATGGATTTCAATTTTGATTCTAATGACGAGAACTTACCTACTGGCTATAATAATTTTGCTAATGCTTTAAATAGTACTATAAACCAATGCAAAATATAAGTAAGTACTAGAAGAAAGCAAACTACTGATGAGCAAACAAATCCCCCTTGGTTGACAGATTAATTAATTAATCTTATAAATAAACGAAATAGGATAAATAGCAAGTTAAAGAACACATCTCTAAACACGCTACTTCAGATTGAATACAAACTGGTCAGAAACAGTCACGTATATTAAAATAGCCTTGAAGACAAAATATTATACAAATGAGTTCAGTAAAGCAAAGGATAGCTGTAGAGAAACCTGGAAGGTTATAAATAGTATGCTTTATAAATGTAAATATGGTAGGAAATTAAAGGAATGTTTTGCACTAAACTTAGGAAATACCTCATCTGCCAGTAACACTCAACAAGTGTGTGGACTTTTCAATAATTTCTTCATCAGTGTAGCACAAGACTTGGTCACTAACTCAAATTGGAATTATGGGAGTACAATGAATATATGCAGGGAATCAATATTTTTATATTCGACTTATAGAGAATAAATAATTAATATTGTTAAAAACATGAAGCCTAAACAGAACATAACGAAAGATGGAATAAATAACAAAACATTAAAAGTGTGTAATATTTTGGTTGCAGATACAGTCGCAAACCTGGTAAATCTATCTCTCTCCCAAGGAAATTTTTCAGCACCACTAAAGATAGCTAGAGTTGTGCCTATATATAAGAATGGAGATCAGTTAAACCCATCGAACTATAGGCCAGTTTCAATTTTGCCATCCCTCTCAAAGCCATTTGAAAAAGTAGTACAAAAGCGTTTGTTTGATTTCCCTAATAAATCTCAATTTTGGTACAATAAACAATATGGGTTCAGAGAAGGATCAAATACTGAGACAGCCACTTTAGATTTCATCTCTCATATAACATAAATTATGGATAAAAAGAAAGTTGCTACATGCCTATTTATTGATCTTCGAAAAGCTTTTGATACAGTAAACCACAAAATTTTACTTTAAAATTTAGAAATGGCTGGGATAAGGGGGAAAGCTTTAGATTGGTTTACCATTTACCTGAGTGGAAGGAAACAGTATGTGTGTTTAGGGGACCCTGAAATTACTAAAATAGCAATCACGTGTGGCGTACCCCAAGGCTCGGTACTAGGGCCAACTTTATTCTTGGTGTATATAAATGACTTGGCAACAATAAATCCCAAAGTGCGCCGTAACTTATACGCGGATGATACGGCAATACTATATGAAGGAACAGATATTGGAAAAATAATGGAGGATATGCAAGAGGATATAAATATCATAACTAATTGGCTGCAAAAAAAAATAAAATTTCACTTAATGAGAATAAAACAAACTATATGATATTTAATAAACCTAACAAAAAGATAACCTCAGAGTATGAATTGTCAGTTAATAATAAAAATATTGAAAGAGTCTCCAAAGTTAAGTATTTAGGTCTCATCATAAATGAAACATTACAATGGCAGGTTCATAAGAAGCATATTGCAAAGAAAACCACCCCAACCATAAGAGCACTCTATAGATTAAGAGATTTTGTGCCACATACATGTAGACTACAACTTTATTACAGCCTAATACATTTCCATTCAAGTTACCTTAATATAGTACGGATAAACTGTAATAAAACCCAACTGCATGAATTAGAAAAATCACAAAATAGAGCAATAAGAAATGTTTTCAAATTTCCTCCTAGTACCAATACAAAGAAGTTATACATAGAAACAAGCATTATGCCTATCAAATTATGCGTAAATATGAACTCCCTCATATTATATATACCTCATTTTGAGCAATCTAAAATTCACATCAAGAGAGGCAATCCACCAGCACTACACCAGACATGCAAAAAATCTGGAATTACCACGTATATCATCTGTTAAATATGGATACAAAACTTTTCGTTTCCTGAAACTCCAAAAATTTAACAAACTGCCAAAAACTGTAACGTCTTGTACCAGCCAATTAAAATTCAAGACAAAACTAGAATAATTATAATGAGATGGGTACAAAAATGATGAGTGAATATTTATGTAAATTTAATTTTTCCCTTCTGTATCTGTATTATAATAACTTGTTCTTATTGCAATTGATAGCAGAACAATGACTTAAAATATTTTTTAAAATAATTTCTCACCTCATATCAAATAATTCTTTTTTTGCAACTGTAGTCAATCTTTTCATTTCTGTTATGTTAAATGTATTTGCATTGTATGTTTTCAAAGGCCTATTATAATCTCTTTCATAGTGTATGTTGTATGTTTTTTATATATTACTTAAGTACACATGCATAACAAACTGCCAATTTTTTTGGTATACCATCTCACTTGCTATTTTTATTATTGTAATTAATAAGAGCACAATTAAAAAACAGGTTTTTGAATAATTTCTCCCCTATTATCAAATAATGTTGTTTTATTTGAAATCGTAATCAATCTTTCTCTTTCTACTGAAGAAAAATGTCCCTGTACTGTATTTTTGAAATGCCTACTTTAACTCCTTTATCGTGTTTGACTGTGTGTTATCTGTGTTTATATTGTATGTTACTATGTATGCAATAACAAACTGCTATGGTGTTTTTTTGTGTACCATTTCCCTTTTATGAACAGGGTTGTTCGTGGGAAATTGCAACAAATAAATAAATAAATAAAAAATAAAACATATTCCGACATGTTATAACGTGATCTCGCCCGGGTTGTCACAGTCCACTTGAGTGAGTCTTTAAGGAGTAGCATAGGAAATTATGCCCGTGTGCATTGCAATGGTGAAGTGTGTGTGTGAGGACTCTGGAGCAGCAGATCAAAAGTTCTTTTTTGTTTTGAAATTGACGAAAGTGCAAGTAAAACTTCAGCTCTGTTGCAACACAACTTATGGTTAACTGGCCGTGAAGAAGTGCAGTATTTTTAAATGACATAGGAGGTTTAAGGAAGGGTGGAAAGATGTCCACGATGAAGTAAGCTGTGGGTAGCCAAAAATCCAAAGGACGGATGCAAATGTGGGCAGTGACGTTAATATCTTGAGAGCTAAAATTGTGAATTAAACAGGGAAACAGTGCGGCGGATTCTAATGGCGGTCTTGGAAATGAGGAGAAAATAGATAAGCCCGTTTGCCGTGTTCGTAAAGAATTTTCGCACAGCCTGGGTTTTCCAATTGATGTAAATTATAGTGATCGTCAATTTAATTCTACAGTGCATCCGTAGGACATTTGAAAGACGGAGAGTCTATAATATCTACTCAAATTTCAGCGGCTCAATTCTACCTCCCCTTTCGACATGCCAGTAATTCCGAATCGCGTGTTAGCCGATTACCAATATAATTTTCTCAAATTATTGACCTTGAATATTTGCGCAAAATTACGTCTGCTGGCAAGAAGAAAATAAAGTTTCCGTGATTAGCAACATTTATTTTAATTATGTATTTAGCTAACACTGAAAATAAAACCAGCGTGTGTACATTATACTGTGTTAAATTACGTACAGTACAGCCGCACAGGCCACCAGGCTTGGTGGTCTGTGCGGATGCTGTGATCTTTCTGGTCTTCGGGTTCTCGGTGATGCTATGGTCGTAGTGGTTTGTAGGGTCTGTAGGCTGTGCCGCAGTCTGGCAGGTTTTTTCCAGGCATTCCTGTTTCCCCCACGCTTGCATTCCGCCGCTGCTTCTTAGCCTCATCTCACTCTTACCGACGCTTAAAAACCTCTCTGTCTAGCGTATATCAAAACCTCTCATATCGGCTCAAAGTATCTGCCAAAACACTGAATTAGTAGGGCATCTTTTGTAATTAATTCTGGCTGGAATAGTGTGAATTCCGGTGTCCGTCAGCGGCTAGGCCTCTCACGTTCGCTTCTTAATGAATAAAGATAGTTGACGGAATGTAAAACTGTTTTCAGGCAAGGATCGACGTGAACGAGAGACGGCTGGTCTTCCTCTAACAATTTAAGGAATGAAGTTAAAACTTTATTAGAGGTTTTACGGGTAAAAGAAAGTAAAACTTTAAATAGTGGAATGCAGTAAAGTCTGGCTGTCCGGGATGCGAAAATTGAAGGGCGCAGCTTGTAAGATGGAATAAGTGTATATCTATACAACTCAAATTTATTACAAAACATACCATTGAAGTTGACATATGAACTTGTTCTTTGCAGTTAAAGGCTGTTCGCTGTAAAGTTTAATATCTTAATGTCGAGTAAAATATGTTAGGTAACCATACGTGATAACTTAAATCATTTCTTTCGCTTTCCGTTTTTCTAATCTATCGAAGTGTGAGAATGAGCAAATTTGTATAATATTTACTTTTTTAATAATTTCTCAGTTTTACTTGACCGACGCATGAATAAAGTGATGAGGTCCATGACAACGTTAATTTGGCATAAGGTGGAAGATTACATAACGTGCAAACAAGTATATCCTAAGCAGGGCTTTCAAAAGTGCTCATTTAACCGCGAACAGCCTATAGGTACATTATTTTAAAACCTTAACGTAGAGATTTTAGTAAATAATGAATCTTACTCCAGTAGTCTTTGTCGTTACATAGTGCAAGGTTTCGTCATACTTACCATCAGTGCTTATTTGACGACAGCTGTTTTTAAAAGGACTGGCTGAAAACAAAGAAGGTTTGTTTGCTTGCATGTGTTGCGAGCAGCTTATCCGGCAACTTCAGCTGGCGACCTTTCGACGCCGTGGTTGGTTTCGAGCTCGCCGTTGCGCAACTGCCGCTGACCCAGCTTACGCATGCGCATTATGCAGTAGGTACTGTACATGCAGCTGAACCGAGTGTTTCATATTACATAAACATTCGGTGGCCTCGTTACACAGGTGACTGTGAGAACCGGTCCAGGGAGCTGCTGGAGTTCAGACCGTAGACTAAAGATGAGGTGGACCGCTTATTCGTCTTCTGCGCGGGTGCCCAACATTGACCTACCCCAATCCTACGCAACTGTCAAAGTCACATGGCCAACAGGGATCAACGTGTTTGTTTACATCTTTTAAGTGACAAGCAATATTATATTAATAAAATACTTTTACCAGTTTCAGTGTAATCAAAAAGCATTGCAAATTGATTAGAGGAAGTATAAAAACATCTCAAAAGCACTTGTTTACTAAACAGTGTTCTAATCTCAGACCCAATCCACGCCATGTTTGCTGGACGTGTGGGCAGAAAAACAGTTCAATTTTGGGAGACGGAGAATGGTTGTGCGCAGCCAGCGAGATCGGTCTACCTTATTTTTAGTCTATGGTTCAGACTGGTCGAGCTGATCTGTACGGGACTTCCACGCTGCGACGATATCTGTTTACATTTTTCCGAAGCTTCTTTCCTTGCTCGTAGGGGCCGCGATGGTGTAGTGGTTAGACCTCCCGCCTCCCATCTAGGCGAACCGGGTTCGATTCCCGGCGGGGTCGGCGTGTTTTCTCGGGGATCTCCTGTATTCCCGCCCCTTTCATTCCGGCGCTGCTCCATTCTCACCTCGCTTCACCCTCATCAGCTCCCAGTACCTCGATGTTAAGAGCCGCCCAAATCACTTCACACTCTTTCCTTGCTTGTAGTCTCTCTGTTCGTCTTTACTTTGTTTGAACTGAAACGATTATCGCTCTTGGAAGAAAAATCCAAAACTAGGAATAGAGTATAGAGCACATGTCTCTGTTAAATATTGTCTAATATGTGAACATAAAAACTATCATTTTCCTCGTAAAATTTTTATTTATGCTTAATTTGTGCATAACTGCCCATTAGTATAGCAGTGTTTAATTTATGTTCTGGTGAACAAATAACAACAAACTTTCATACTTAACTGAAACGGCGATGAAAAAAAGTAGTTCTTTAAAAAAATTAAATTACAATTGCAGAATTATTATTTAAAAATATTTTACAAACTCTTATTTTTAATTTGTTCAGTTATCTCTGAATTTCCTCACGAAAGAAATGTCGAATGAATTTCTTTTAAAAAAATAATTGAGGGATTCCATTACGCAGTCATTAGCAATGAATTTTAAAATGCAGTGTTTCTGTTCAACAAGTCCTATAGATGTATTCTTTTTTTTTTTTTTTTTTAATAAAGAAGGACGCTACAAAATAATTTGTTATTTGATGATAAATTGATTGTTTCTGTAACTAAGAAATGTTTGACAGTAGTAAAAAATGAGTTAGAAGGGCTTCGGACTAAGGAACTGCATTACAACCTGTAGATAAATGTGTAAAGTAACTGTTCCATTGATAAGCTATCTAATGTCAACTTGTGTTATGGAAAAACATTAGCATTAGTTATCCTTCAAATAAGCATTCGAAGCTTATTTTTTTTATATTGGCAGACCATTTAATTTTTGTAGGATTATTACAACGCATTGCGTTATCGGTAATAATCACGGGATGAAATTAGTGTGAATTTATTTGCAGGCTGTCTTAATTAGGCTATGCGGTTAACGCATGAGCGGCTAAAACATTCTTAAATTATTCTTGTGCGTACACGGTTAGGCTGTTGTTAATTGTAGCCCTTGTATTTATGAAGTAGTAATACATTTGTAAACAATTTTGTAGCATACTTTATTAGTACACTTCTATAACTGATACACTCGCAGTGCTTTGTAGGTATACAAAAGTTTGGTTACGATTGTAATTTTCAAGATTAGTGTATGTTTTTAAATGAGACACAAATTGATAATTTATCAGCCTACTATTCTTATCCGCATACATGTACACTCTTTAACTATATTCCAAAATAATCATACTAACATTTTAAATATTTCTTTGTTTTTATTTGCTTATTTTAAGTTCTTGATCCACCATAGTAATTACTGAAAACTGGGCGGTTAAATTAGGTAAAGTGACTAATTTCCGCCTGGCTAGGCCGCCGAACACTTCTTTAAAGTTAATAAATTCGCGAACCGCACAAAATAGGTACCAGGAACGTGTTCATGTAAAATAAGACACATCTTCATTAGTAGTTCTACATCCAAGGCCTACACGAAATGCTTAATTTGCAGTGAAAAATCTACTCGGACACGCAAAATGCCTACAGCCAGGTGGAATCCTTAACTTTCAGTGTGGTGTAGTGGTTAGACTACTTGCCTCCCACCTTGGCGAACTGGGTTCGATTCTCGGCGGGGTCGCTCCCGGATTTTCGCATGTGGGGATCTTGCCGGACGATGCCGCTGGTCGGCGGGTTTCCCCCGCCCTTACATTCCGGCGCTGCTCCGTGCTCATCTCGCTTCACCCTCATCGACTCTCAAGACCTCGATGTTAAGAGCCGCCCAAATCTCTCTACTCTACTCCACTGTTCAGTAGTGTTGTAAGAGCGACTTTGCTAGTTTTCTTAGATCGACCTCACGCACCAATTTGAAAATAAGTTTTCTATAGACTGTTCACGGTAAAATGAGCACTTTTGAAAGCCCTGCTTAAGAGCTACTTGTATACACGTCACATAGTGTATTCCTCCGCCCGATATAAAATTAACATTGCTATGGGCCTCACCATTTTATTCATCCGTCGGTCAAATGTAACTGTGCAATTATCAAGAAAGTAAATACTTTTCAAATGTGCTCATTTTTACACTAATATGCATAAAAAAAACAGAAAGCAAAAGAAATAATTTTATGTCATCGCAAATGGTTACCGAACGCTTTTTATTCGACTTCAAGATATCGAACTACTTCCCATCCACCGTTACCAACTTTACTGGGCACATCTCACTCAGTGCGCCCGTTAAAATACACGAAGTAAGGAGCAGTGAATTAATTTGTTATAAGGTTCATTTCTGAAGTGCTTGCTTTATCGTGAACAGCCTCTAAGAGCGGCCATGTGCACTGTGCAGTGTCTGCGGACTACGCCCCGCGTTCCATGTCACTGGAGCGTCCTGGACCCGGCAGTGAGGCGAGTGATGAGTGGATGGACGTCGACGCATCTCACTCGGAAGGCGAAACGGAGGCTGTCAAGGCGTAAGTTGCTTATCTCTACTGCTCATTTCTGTCAATATTGTGGCTGTCAAACTACCACTTTTCTCTTCAATTAGCCTGTAAATATTATTTAAGAGGCAACGAAGCCATTGCGAAACTGCTCTGCGGTTTTCTATATAGTTCACTAGCACAAAACAAGGCACAGTCGTTTGGTGTAACTTTTGTTCTAGTCGTGGCAACTTTGTGCCACCTGCCCAACTTCATTTCAAACGAAAACACGACGAATTCCTGCACATTACCTTCCTGTTCTTTATAAATAAAATTGTTCATCGTTTTAAATGAAAACGCGTAAAGACTGTTTATGATAAAGTGAGCACTTTCGGAATCAAGCTTAGAAAAATGTCACTGCCCATGCCTGCATATACTCCGACGGGCGCCACTGAGTCACTCGCGCCCGGTAAAGTTGGTAACGATAAATGGGATAAAATTCCATATATTAATATCGAATAAAAAGTGTTAGGTAAACATTTGTGATAGTTTAAAATTATTTATTTCGCTTTCTGTTTTTAGTGCATCAGTGTGTAAAAATTAGCAGATTTAAAAAATTCTTACTTTTCTAATAATTTAACAGTTTCACTTGACCGACGTATGAATAAAGTGATGAGGTCCATGGCAATGTTAATTTTACATAAGGAGGAAGAATACACAACGTGCATGCAAGTAGATCTTAAGTAGGTGTTTCAAAAGTGCTCATTTTACCGTGGACAGTCTATAGTATAGTGTTAGTTAGTACACACACTCCTGCAGCGCTGTAATCGCCTACCCGTGGTGCCATTTCGCGGGTGGACAAGTAACTATCGCAAGCCGTTGGCTAAGAGGTGGAACAGATGGAGAGCATTTGAATCCTCGACTATGTCTGAATTGATTATCTCGTTATTTATCAATGTACGATTTTGTGTGCCGACTTTGGGGCATGTTGAATATAGCGGTAATGTAAAAAAAAAAAAACCTTTACCTGGACTGGCATTCTTCGTGACCACCTGACATAATGCCGTTCCTATGTCGTTATAAGTATGTTATCAAATTTCAATACCTTGAACATTTTAAGCAGTTTGTTTTTAAAACAATCTTAACAAGTAGAATGGCCAGTTAGAGAGATGGTAGTTACTGAAGAATTATTAAAAATATTTTTAACTTTCTCGCGACTGTTGTTCGCTAGTTTAGTTTTGACTATCCAAAGTTTTTTTTTTTTTTTTTTTTTGGGATAGCTTTTCCCATCATCTGTACTTTATTTACATGTTTTTGTACACCGGTTTTTCAAGTAGAAGTTTACTGGAATAGACAACATAATTATTAAAATATTTGAAGCAATGGCACATTAAAATGACAACCCTTAAACGTAAATACTGTATTAAAACCATAAGAAATGTTTGGTAAAATTCCGGGCAATGTTTTCCAATTTTAGGGTGACTCAGAACATATTCATCTGTGGGCAACAATAAAATTCGTCTGAATGCCCTAATGCTGTAAAAGAAATATCTTCTGGAATATAAAACAAAATTTACAGTCCTTTCAAACCCACAAATTACAGGCTCAGCTTTATCGTACTTGGTCACAAGTGAAACTCTGGAGTAAGTGTAGTTCCAAGCAGTGAGATCCACCTGCCATTTCGTAGGACCCTGGCTTAGAATTTGTAAGATGTTATTTCCCATTTACTTATCTAAGGGTTTGTGTCAGCACACTATATTTAGCAATGTAGAGGATATTGTGTGCGAATCGTACATGCTAATAACAATATTTTCACGGAATATTAAGAGCTTACGTTGATCTAGAACACATCTGCTGGACATGATGCATGATATCGTAAAAGAGAAAAAGTGGGAGGTCACAGTAACAGAATTCATACTAACTTTACGAACCGCGACATAAGTTGTTTTCAAATTCTGACTTTTAAATTTGCTTAGTACTAAACGAGGTACCTAGTTAAACGTTGCAGTCATTTAAGAACTTCATCACAGGGAATTTATACATTGGCAGTCGTATGATGTGATGACCGTGTAACTCAACCAGTTTTTTTACTCTAAATATTTTTTTTTTGTTTAGGCCCATGTTTTTCCATAATATCGTAAAGTGTTAGGTCAAACCATGGAGGTAATAGATGATGGAGCGGCAACATCCTATTTTCTCCACGTTTATCAAGTGAAGCCGATGCCTTGTCTGCTTCTTTCAACTGCGCTTGCGCAGACCGATTGTTTACATCAGTCGCCATATTATGAGTGGCAAAAGTTACATAGTAAGCAATGTAAAATATGCACCTTTTTGTCACAATCAACCCTGTCCTTGTCTTTCATTATCGGCTTCACTTTCTTGTCTCAGCTTCCACTCCATAGACTAATACCTCCATGTGACTTGTTTATACCAACTGTTCAGAAAGAGCAATTCCAAATTTACCGTCCGAGTCAATTTTGGCTGAAGTCCGCTGTCTGTATTTACATAAACTACTTTAGTGAACACAGAGAATATGTACACGTTAATTTAAGCAAATAACATACGTTTGTGAGCATTGATTGACGATTGTAATTTTATTTTCTGTTTAAATGCAAATGAACTCTGGTCCAACTTTGAGGTCAACATTTTTGTTTACGCTGTCTCTAGAAAGTTACAGAATGATACGGATCAATGTTTACATTGAGATATAGGCTATTCACGGTAAAGTGAGCACTTTGTAAGGCCCCGCAAAATTTTTCTTAAGAGAAAATTTATATCTTCGTTCCACTTTTTAATGTAAACATTGTCATGTAACTAATAAACATAGTGTATACATTTTACTATACTCAGAAGTTAACACTTGAGGCTGCAATAGAACACATTTATTAGGGCTCAAAGCCTGTTGGGAGATCCCAAAAAAGTGCTCAATTATAATGCGGAAGGATAAGCGATGGGTTGAAAGTATAAATTACGAAGGTTTTCAATATCTTACGCGTGTGTATCGCACAGTACTTTCTGTTGCTTTCGCAAGAGGCACAAGTAAACATTGGTTTGCAGCTTTCTGCATCGCAACACTCTTGTTATTCTCTTTTATTTCTCTTGCACAACTTTGTAGACTTGTATTTTACATCTGGACTGTCCAGCGCGTTTGATACATACCGCGCTTTGTTCGAAGCCGGTACACGGGATGCAGAACTACTTCACTAAAACAAGCTCAGCTATTGAAGAGGTTACATTACCTTCGAACGAGTTCCGATCGCTGTTGTTTCGCTTTCAAGTAGTTTCGAACAACTTATCTTCTCTGGTGCGCTTCTTTTGTCTGCTTCGGAGTAAACAAGCAGCGTAATAAATATTACTGAATTTGGCGGGAAATCCTGCACTTGTTGAATTAACTTAAGTTTAAGGTTGAATGTACTAATAATACCCGCCCATTATGCCATTACAGTAAAAGTGTAGGTTTCATCACAATTAAAAAGATTAATAGTGATAAATGTTGAAAGCTATTATAACTAAATATTATGCATTTTAAGTTCCTTGAGGTTAGAATTGCCATTGATTACATTCTGCTTTGGGTGTGTGACCACGATAACACGTTCTGTTTTTAAAATTGTTCAGACATGGCTACCGAATATATTTATCTGAATGTGTTAAGCAGCGCTCGATTATGTCCGAATTTATGACCGGTTTTTTTTATTTTATTAATATGAGATTTTGTAGGTTTCAATTCAGATGCTCTGAAAAATGGAATGGAGTGGACAGATTTGGGCCAAATTATAGGTATTACTGGTTCTGCCTCCTTTATCATATAATTTGTTATATTTGATGGTTTTACAAGTAACTTCAAGCTTATTATTCAGTACTACCTATGATTCTGTTTCCGTACAATTTTTACGTATTTTCTCTTCCTTTGCCCGTAACATCGTGCGAATCGCAAAATGCCAGTTCTGTAAACCTTGTGCTACTTCAGTATATTTGATTAAATGTAGGGCAACCTTTGCAATCAGTCTGTAGGCCTACAACTTAAACAAGTAGCATTTCACTGGCGAGCTTTGGAAATGCAAATATGTGATTTTTTTTTCCTGGTCTTGTTAAGGTGGGTGTATTTTGTAGTGCCTTCCTGCTGTTGTGCTGCTATTTTTCCGAGCATTCGTACACTGCAAACCACAACGAGACTAATTATGCCTACATTGTAAATTTTCATTTTACGTCCTATTTTTAAAGTGTACATGTACTGCCGTAGTCGGCACATGAAAACTTGGCTGATAGTTTTCAATTAGTGTAAGCTCTCACTTTAAATTATACTGAAAGAAAATAACCGTGCAGGTTTTCGTCGCTTTTTACCGATTCGACCTAAACACAAACTTCTGTAGTTTGTTCAGAAATCTCTGGAAACATGGTATTTGGCGCCACACAAGAATGAGTTATTTGGACATCCTGTACCTGAAGAACTTCGCGTTGTTACGCCTCCTGAATTGCGCGGAAATATTGTTACATCAGTTGTACAAATCAAAGCTTGTTATCTTTAAGCTACAATGCTGAAATATCCAGTTTATGTATTTCCGTATAAGACACGCTATGTAAGATAAGAATTTATTACAGAAATAATTATTTTGAAGCCTTTTGGAGCTGTTTGTCTATTTGCGGTTTTTTTTTTAATCTAACCATTGCGAAATCATCCCATGCATGGCGTGCTTAATTGTTTCCTAAATATGCCATGTACTTCTGTTAACATAAAAATGCCTATTTTTTTTATAAAATTTAACTTTTACTTATATTATAATTTATAAACAAAATTATCATATTTAATTAATGCGAATCAAAACGGTGAGAAAATAGTCGTGTTGGTAATGTCTAGTAGGAAATTGTTTTAATGCAAAATATTATTAAAGCGAGTGTGCACGAATACGGTGCCCTGTTCCTTTGGTGTAATTTTTTAGACTGTTAAATTGTGTTTGCACGAGGCGAAGGGATATCCTGGGAATAGAACTTAGCAGGGCTTCAGAAAAGTAGGAAGTATAGACATGTGTAAAACTTTTTCTCGCATTTCGTTCTCTCTCCAGAATATTACTGACTTCCTTGCCTCGAGAACCGAATTGTGTACAAACGCGCGTATGTAAAGACTAGTTTTCTCGCCGCATTATCTGATGAGCGTGGGTATTATTGCTGCAAGTAGCAAGATAAGGAAATATCATATTAATCCACTTGATTACAGCGTTCATACTGGCGAGATCAATGACGCAAAGATACCACCGCTTTCCTTGTGTTTTTATTGTCTTGTCTATCCTCTCCTGCGATAACAAGGCGTACATACAAACAGGCTGTGTTTTATCTCAAATACTGTTTGTGTAGCTTAAAATCAAGACTGTTCGTCAGTACCTAGTTATATGCATATTGGTTCCGGAACCTCCGTGTTCCTTCGGTTTACAATTTTCGCCGCGTTGTCTAGCTAGAATATTTTTCTTCTGCGAGACAACCTACCAAGGAACAAAATTATTAAAGCTAACCATAGCCACGGGGAACGAATGGACATGGTCAATGGGAAATTTAGGAACAAGAGAGACATGACACGTCACATGGTCACGTGAACCAATCAGTGCCCAGTGGACACAGCTCAAGACGACAAGTCAATAGGTCAGACTTTGTCAGTAGTTTGAGTTTGCCGACGTACTAGTGGCGTGATTACGGGGTGGTGATCAGTCAACCCTTACACCCTCCCCCCCTCCTGTCTTGAAGGCCTGTGGACATGTTCAGTGGCACTTATTGGTGGCCACCGCCGGGAAATCATTACATCGTTTCTCACATGGAAATATTTCCCTTAATGTGCAATATTTATTCAATCAGAAAATGGCTGAACATTAATATTATTGAGGTTAAGAAACATTTTTCTCGGGTGAAGACTCCTGGGTAGCATAATCTCTGCGACGTGCGCGCAAGTGTAGGAATGCTATAGACTGTTCACAGTAAAGTGAGCACTTTTTAAGCACCTTTCTACAGCCAGTGTCCACTAATAAACGTATTTTATTGCAGCTCCAGCCATTAACATTTGGGAGTGGTGAAATATATACACCGTGTTTATTAGTCATATTCTAATGTTTACATTAGAAAGTGACGAGTGTTGTAAGATGCTATGCCATCAGTAAGGTGTTTTTTACGTTTGAACAGCCTGCACTGTGGCAGGGTTTATTTTTTATAAGTTGGCACACTGTTTTTAGGCTTCTCTGTCTTTTGTTGTCATGTGTGGCGTGGTATTGGTAACTTGACGCACGAGTGCGTATATGTTAATCAGTAGTTGTCTTTTGTCTAAGGTCGAATGAAGTATGTTGATGGCGACTCTCGTGAATATCCTTCGCAAATGTACATTGTAGTGTTGACAAGACAGATGGTTTATTTTCCACTGTGACTTACAATATGAACAGCAGCGGGAAGATCTGAATATTTCTTTCCGTCAAATTTATCAGGGCATTAAAAAGCGCGCACTAGACCGTGAATCGCGTCTGTCCCTGCTAGCCTCTGCAAAGTTGGGCGCGGATCTGAGTCAGCTTCCGGGCGATGTCGCGAGACGTGACACACACCCCGTCTGTCGTCAGCTGGGCCTGCGTGCTCGTATATTCTGGACCAAGGTCCCCCCCCCCCCCCAATCATCTATCTGCTGGGCGGCTGACCAGAATGAAAAACCCTCGGGCGCGCGTAATTTCCCTGCTGCCGCGTTTCATCTCGAGAACGACGTGGTCGTGTTCACCACGTTTGCAGTGTGCTGTCGTGACGTCAGAAGTATCGCTGGTGACCCCTGTCTCTGTGTGCGTGTGTGGCCGAGGCGGTACCTTCACACTGCCGCGTCTCCACTGCGCCTCTTGGCAGGGAGGGATATATTTAGCACCTCTAGGCAAAGCAAATTATTCCCGGCCTTCTGTTGGGTGCGTTTCCAAAAGTTCATTTATAAAAAAAAATTACTAATTGTAAATAAGAAAAGAAAATGACGGACACACATATTGTCTTTTTTTTTTTTTTTTTTTTCATAGCGACTACGAAATAATTGTTACAACGTGTAGACAAATTGTCAGCGAAAGTTTTATTTAATGCAATTATAAAGCGTCCAATTACATGAATGGTTTATTTAGGAAAATTGTATACATAGAGTTATATTGAAAAAGTATGAAGTTAACGTGCATAGATCAGACTTGCAGTACAGTGCATGCATGTTAATCTTACTCCAGTAAAGTTCAGGTAATGAGTGATATACGGCGAACCTCCGAAGTTGCAAGTTGATTAGGATCCTAGTAATCATCTTCTTACCTTAGCTTGTGTCGAGTGTGTAAATGTGTAGCCATTGCAAATGCTAGAAAGTTAAGTTTAAACAGTACTCTTGTGTTCGGAATATGTGTGTTGCAACACAAGGTTATTGAAAAACTTCTGTTTTCATTTCGTTTCCCCACTGTTACATTTTCGAGTTTTGCAGAAATTGCCTACTCGTAAAAACCCGTCGCCGTAAGTCAGTGCAATTCCTAGGCGTGTATGCGTCCCTGGTCTTCATACATGTGAGTTGAAGCATTGAGTCAAGATTGCTTTACTCAGTGTTTAAGGTTCATTTAATACGGCCGTGTCCAACCTGTTTGTGCAAAGGACCACAACTCGTGTTGTGGACTAGGCAGTGGGCCGCAAGTGTAAAAACCACAATAACCTCAAATAGCCTACGTAAGGTTATGAATAAACCTTTAATGTCGATAGGAATATATGCAATTGTAGGAAACTATAAGACAGTATTGAGTATTATTTAGCCCAGTGGTAACATGTACGTCAGAACAGCTAATGCCGATACACGCTCTCCCCCTCCCTCCCTCCCATCCTCCTTTTTTCAGTAAGTGTAATCCCTCCCCCCTTGTGACATATCGATTATCAATCGATTATTCGACGAAATTATTCAGCATATTACATTTTGTAGAGTTTTGGATACAAAGTTTAACATGAACGAACACGCAGTACGCACATCGGTTGTTGAGTGTTCACTGTTACACAAAAATAATAAATAATCACCATAGGGAACTTAAAATCATAAACTATATCTTAAGAACACATTTTTACATACGTTGAAGCAGCGCCTTTTCACTTATCTTCACAAATCGTAATGTCAAAAACATTAGACAAATATTTAAAAATAGAAAGGAATGAAACATGTATATGTAAAAAAAGAATAAAGTTGCTGTTTTAAGTGCACGATAAATGTCAGAACTTAAAAGTATAGGCTGTCTTCATTCCAATATTATTTTTCAAAAATTTACTTTGCAGTGACTATTATTTTTATAATCGATTATGGTTTCGACTATCTAAATCAATATTGATTACTTAAGATTATTTAAATATAATCGATTATCGACATACCTCGATTAAATAAATCATTGTATGCGATTTCACGATACGACATAATATAAATCGAAGATATAAATACAGTTTCCAGCTAACAAAAAATGTCCCATTCTCCGATTGTCTACTTCGTCTTAAGATATAAAATATAACGGTATCTTAAGTCAAATCAAGAACGCTTACAACCCGTACGCTGCAGTCAAAAATCAATACCCTTGGAAACATTAGTTCATATTCTGAGCACACCGCATAAGGTTTCAGTCAAGTCAATAGACAATCCACCTTTAATAATCGCCCATCTTAACTGCACATAATATTGCAATGGGTAGAACTAGTGAGTAGTAATGCTTTTACGTCGGGATGCTAGTTATATAGTAGTATAACTATTTCCACCGTATTTGTGCATGTAAATTGCCACATAAGTTGGTTGCGCCATGAGATAGTGTCTGAATAGTAGTGTAAAAACCAGATACATATTTCCCACTGAAATATTTCCTCCCTTTACCTTAGGCAGATTACCTTTTAGACACTAGAACTCATGCACATAAACACTGTGATAATTTAATTCAATGAAAACAAACCACTGGGATAAACTGTTTTTAATTAAAGAAAGATTGAACCAGAAAATAATCATCAATTATTCCAATGAACTTGTATGAAAATACTTTAAAGGAAATAAAAATAGTTTGTCAAAATAAAATTAAATGCGATAAAATCAATTAAATAATGGTGTAAGCAAGAAGGTTTTACTGTGTATCAGATTTTGTACCACCAACCTTTCAAGGATGAAAGATCACAAACTTTTAAATAAGATTTATTTGAACCAAAAAATATTGAAATATGCCACTAAATAAAATAACTTTAAATTATAGTTTCCCAGCAGTAGTTATCATTTAGTGCTTTCTTTCTTGACATGAGTTTAAAGAGCTCCATGTCAGTTCAATGCAAATTACTAACACAAGTTTCGTAATCACTGTATCTATAAACTGATTACTCATGAACACGCCTAAATCTCAGATAAAAGTTAATACTTTAGAAAGTTCACTACTCTGTGAAAACGTATTGGGTTCGTCAAATTATTAACTACTTTTCTTTGCTCTGGTGCTAAACTCATCAGTAGAGCAGGACTACTGGGTACTACGTCTCAATAAAACATGAGAAATCTCAAACGAACAGGTCTGTAGTTAATTCTGAACGAAAGTAGATGTAAGTTAGTCCCTGTAGAACATCTTAATATGCAATCAAATAACTAGCAGAAATAATGAAGCGTCACCTGGATGTAGGCCAAACCTTGAGCCTTTAAACATGGCGTCGAAGAAGCCCTTGGCGTCTCTTCTTAGGCCTAACGCACTCATAAATATAGCTGACAATTGCAAGAGGCTCAGCCCTCTTCTTAACTTGGCTGGCTCTTAAATCCTAACTATACTCCTGGGTAATAAAATCTGGTCTACCCTTATGCAGATGCTGGGGATTTTCCTAATGAATATCCTAGCAAAATATTATGCTGATGAACCTTCGAAGATCCCACCTAGAAGCAAGCCCTTCCGGCAACTTTCCTAATCCGTGACGTGATAGGAGCTTAACTACTTCCGGTAATAAAACTGAAAAATAATTAAATTTTAACTTACTTTCAAAACAAACAAGAAATAAATACGCTTCAAAATTAAAGAAAATAACTATACGAACATGGTAAATTAATCAGTAAATAGAAATTAACATACACAAATTATAACCTCTTACCACAGAATACATGTACACATGTCATAGAATAACACAAATAATAATAGGAATGGTGGTTTACAATAAAAATAATATTACGTGTGTGAAATGAGAATATTTATAAATCTAAGAGGGTCAAAATTATTATTCTTTTATTCAAAACAACATGTAAATATACGTGTTATAGTGTCCAAAAAACATAAATACGGGTGTAACTTGAAGCGCTGATAATATTTGTAATGGGATCAGATTCATATTCATAATGACCTTAAGAGTACCAAAGCATCTGCTATTGCGTATATGACAGGAAATGATTTACATTCCTACGAAATTGTGGGAAAAAATTGTTTTTTTTTAGTACTAAACGTTACTTTAATCTTATAAAATTATAGAATGTTTACCAAAATTATAGTTGGTGTAAATTAAAATACATATTTAAGAATTCATGTGTACCACTAAAAATTGTCCTCTTTTTACAGGAAAAATCAAATTCAGTTCTAAACATAGTAATGCAAAATCATAATTTGACAGCTATTAAATATACAAGAGAACATTATCTTTATTATTAAATATTATAATGCACTATCTGTTAAGGGCAGTTAAACTAATCGGGATAGTGTATGTAATTAAAAAGTTCTTTTATTGAAATAATAAAATACGGTATTAAAAATTAAATTAATTACAAGTAAATTAAATGGCAACAAGCAAAGTGGTGGCATATTACGTGTACGATATTATGAACGGAGATGACTTACAAAAAAAAAACAAATTAGGGGAAATAATTTGCTTTTTCGATGCCCCCAGAGTGCAGCACTGTATGCACGAAATGGCCGTTATAGAGGATATAAGGCGACGAGCCGATGAGGGTTAAGCGATGCGAGTATGGAGCAGCGCCGGAATGCAAGGGCGGTGGAAACGGGAGGTCCCCGAGAAAACCCGCCGACCAGCGGCATCGTCCGACATGATTCCCACATGCGAAAATATGGGGGCGGCCCCGCCGGGAAAGAAAAGTATAGACTGCAGTAGTTTATATATATATATATATATATATATATATATATATATATATATTAAACAGAACAATTTCCTTGAACACAGGTTCGTTTTTGGAAATGGAACACAGGCAGTTAACATTACATGGCGGTACATTGTACATCATGAAAAAATACTTAGAACAGATCACATTTTGACAATAGAGGATGAGGCATAGAGTAGATATACATTCAGGTGTAACATTACACATAATTTCCCTAATTTAATGGTACTTTTCTTGAATCGGGAACACTCAATTTGTTGTGGTGGTCACACCATAAAACTTTCATTTGAGGTATTTAGGTAAATATAAGTAGTACAAGCAAAATTTAATAACAAGTTAAAACATAATATCATGAGGATATACAAGAAACAGACAAATGTTTATAACGGAATGTCTAACCAGTATTTCTGTTAGTTTGAGTGATGCACCGGTGTTGTAGTATCATAAAAAAATGCTTTTGAAGGAACAAAGAGGTTTCAGAATTTTTTTCCCGTTTTTGCAGTTACTTTCGTGACTACGCGAGATGTTGCGAATTCACTTCTGTTATGTTCGTGCGAACAGGTGACTGCAAGACATCGATACTTTACTAAGAGAGTGGATCAAATGCGCCACATCGTAGAGTGTGCATGCCGGGTCCGTTTCGGTGTCCCGAAATTGAACTGCTGTGCTTCCTACAGAACTCTCAAAACCACCTGACTGTGACTCGTGGAGGTAATAGATGATGGAGTGGCAACATCCTATCTTCTCGACGTTTATCAAGTGAAGCCGATGCCTTGTCGGACTTCTTTCAACTGCGCATGGGCAGACAGATTGTTTACGTCAGCCGCCATATTATGAGTGGCAAAAGTTACATAGTAAGCAATGTAAAACATGCACCCTTTTGTCACTACTAGCCCTGTCCTTGTCTTTCATTATCGGCTTCACTTTCGTGTCTCGGCTCCCACTTCATAGACTAATATCTCCATGCTTTGACTACGGTTAGCACACTCTTTACTCAATCAAATGCTTCGATGTCCTGGTTCATTACTTTTGACTAAGGTTCTAAAGCAAACAATATGCAGTCAAGTTACGCAAAATGTAATTTTTTTTGTATTGTTGTGGCGGTGTCGGAGACAGGCGCAGAGGATGAACATTGGCGTATCACATTTCTGAACTGCGAGCCAGAGGGACGGTGTGTCGGGAAGGGGGAGAACATAGACTAAAGATGAGGTAAACTGATCTCGCTGGCTGCGCACAAACAATCTCCGTGACCCATCATTGAACTGCTTTTCTGCCTACACGTCTAGCAAAAATGACTTGGATTGGGTTTGAGGTTAGAACACTGTTTAGTAAACAAGTGCTTTTGAGATGTTTTTATACTTCCTCTAACCAGTTTGTAATGATTTTTTATTAAATTCAAACTGGTAAAAATGCTTTATTAATGTAACAGTGCTTATCATTTAAAAACTAATATATAAACAAACACGTTCATTACTGTTGACCATGTGACTTTGACAGTTGTGTAGGATTGAGGTAGGTCAATGTTGGGCACATGCGCAGAAGACGAATAAGCGGTATACCTCATTTAGTCTATGCACACAAGAGCGTTGCGACGCGATGATGCGATGCGTCACGTCGAGCGTCAGCCAATCAGATCCTTGACGCTAGCGTCGATAACGTTGCACGAGCGAAGAACATTGGTTTTGATGCTCGTCGCCAGCGTCGGGGAATACGAAGAATAACATACATAAACGGTTTGCAGATAGGCTATACTAATTTGAGTCCAAACTTGTATCAAATTTACCTACCTTTAGGAAAACAACAATATGTTTTCCGATGCCTGAAGGGTCGTTCATGTTCTACGTCATTATTTCGATTCTTAATTAAATACTTCTATTAAAGAAAAGTGTATATTACGAAAAAATAATTGTACTAATGAAATGGCCATTTTACATCACTGGGACGCTACTCCCTCAGCGCGGGGGTAGATCGGTCCCTTGTGAGGGACCTTGGCCACCCAGTTGGTTATCAATTAGTTTGCGGAGGCGAGGAGAAGCTAACCCCCTCCCCCCTCCACACCCATCAAAATTACTTCAAGCTGCAATGCAACATTATTGTACAGGATTCCCAGGGTAGCGCCTGGGAGCTGTTTCCATAACTGTTTTTTACTCTCTCTTTCCCTGCCTGTACGGGATAAAAGAGAGTGGTGAAGTAATGAAATGGCAAGAAACTTCACTGCATTTCGTTCGTTGTATGCATTTCATTGCAAGCTTCCCTGCACGATACCAGATGGCAGCACGGCCTGTGTCGCTGGCGACCGGCGTCAGAACATCGCTCTATTGTGAAGACGCTGATAACGCTCGTCGCTGGCGGCGAGCTCGCTCTATTGTGAAAACCGCTTTATAAATCTTAGCGGAGCATTTTATAGCCTACCTACGTGCCAGACTGCACAAAGACATCACAAGTGTGTGAAAATGATTGACAAATTTTGCGTAAGGCCACCCACATTGTATTGGCTTTTACGAGTGTAAAGTTTATACACTTACGTCATGCCCCCTTCATCGCGTTGTAGGACGTACGCAATAAACGTTGTTCGTTACAAAACTCGTCTTCCTGTCGAAGCTGTTTAAGTTCCTCGTGCTGGTTCATCATCCAAGAAAAAAAATTCGCCATACTGTGCAGCTGTACTTGCAGATGTTACGAAACCATAGCATTGTCTGTGTCGCCATATCGCAGAAGAGACGAAGTAGTGTTCCGATAGCGCTGAATGTACTCGGCGAGTGTATATACTAATGTAATGCGTGGATGGAAAAAAAAGGGGGAGGGGGCGCTGCAGTCTATAAACGGGACTGACCCCTCCCCAGCACGCACTTACATCTTGCACACTATCGTTCGGGAGTGGACACTGAAGGTCGATCCACGTTGAAGCTAACGTGTGACGCGTTTCGTTAAATTTGCGTTACTGCGATGTTACGGTGAGATGTACGTAGCACAGCAGTTTTTCACATTTAACAGTGACGTAAAGATAAAGTTTCCACGTAAGAAGTTTATCGGACTTCCACATAACGTAAAGGTAACGTAGTGCCAGCCAATTAGATTCAAGAAATATTTTTTTGTCTTTTATTTTCTGTATTCAATTTTATTTATACCTACAAATTGACTGTATATTTGTATTATTCCACTTTCGTAACGTCAGTTTGGTGAGAGATGATGCTATCATGTAAATGTTTTAAATATTGTTGTAACTACTCATATGTATATTTACGAAATGTTTATGCACGCAAGCATACACATATGGGCACGAGCTTTTTCCAAATTCCTGATTTAACATATTTGGTAGCACTGCAATCAGTGAAAGGATGCTAGGGCGTCCGAAAACTAAGAGTAAATGGACGATCAAACTTTTATAGGCTATTCACGGTAAAGTGAGCACTTTTGAAAGCCCTCACATTTGTAATAACAGTCAATAAACATGTTTTAGACGTTAACTTTAGAGTGCAATGGAATATACACACTGTGTGTATTATTTAAATATCATTATTTATTTAAAAACTAGGTAAAAAGGGTAAAATATGACTGGAAGGAAAAAGTAACCAGGGCCTCAAAAGTGTGTTGTGTATAATTCCTGGAATTGCGAAGCTGCTGCTTCTGCCTGTTGCCATTGCAGAGTGGGGGGTTTTTTTTTTTCGTGCTAAAACACTGAAGAAATATATGAATTCTGGCATGAGGTGGGCAAGAATGAACCACTTCCATTTTTTACACATACCAAGATCGTGTTTACTGCCTTAATAATAGCAATCTGTGCCGTGATTTGGCAAATAGTGGCTCCAAAGTGTTTATGTTAATTTTATTTTAAACTGTTTCTTTGGAATGATGGCTGGCGAGAACACATTTTGCTTCCTGTATACAGCTTGACTTTTAGATTACAGATGTTTATTTACCTTTTTTAACATGTCATTAGACGTTCATTTTATCAAAATGTAATTCGTAAAGGTAGTAAAAATTTTTTAAGAACTTGTTTGAAGCCTTTCCCCCCTCCTGTATTGGAGGAGTTGTTCGCTACTGACTTCAGTACCACTTATAAAAAACGACGCATTCTTAACTCGAATGTGAATACAGGTAATGTTTTATAACGTAACGAGCTTCATGTTAACAAGTGTGAATCGGCCCGAGTGCCACAACCAGTTGGACTGCCTCCTTAACTGCTATACGTGCTCGTGGGAACGTACATGCATATTAAGGGAACGTCAGACAAGATTACATTCCCACTGCTTAGTAACGAAAGAACTACTTTTCTTCGCGTTGTTAATTTCAGAGAGCGAGGTATGGTTTAAACCACTGATGCAAACATTTGTTACAAATTAACTTCTATTGTAATCGAGAAAGGATAACATCTGACTCTGCTCTAGGTACTGCCAGTATTAGAAAGCGGCAGTGGTATCATTCACACGCGAGAAGTCTGGTGAACCAGAATAATGGGTTTCTTTATTACCTGACTATACTGGGGAAAAGTAATTTATGTTCACAATCCTATTAGGGTAGAAAATATTTATGTGTAGATAAAATTAGTTAATAAATGAAATACACCATTCAAAAATATATGTATAAAAAAAGTATTTTGGGAAATAAGTGAGTTTCCTTCTGTAATAGCGCACCTCGCAACACCAAAACACGCGTGTCAAAATCAGGTAGATTTGGTGGCAATTAGAAGTCAATATTCGTTATTAAACATTTCCCAACACTAAAAATACACAACACGAATTTTAACCGACAAACGACAGTACGATTCAGTATTGGTAATTAACGTAACCGTAGAACGCACTGTAAAATAAAGAAGGGCTACTTAGAGTACCTGAAAGTTGAGTCCTTAAACAAGCCTGAGATGACAATACGGGCGATCAGTCCCTGCCATCTTGGGTTTGCAAAATTTTCCGCCCCTAACTTGCGCGTTGCGGATCTTATTTATTTTGGGCGTCGGCAAGGCATAGGGCATAGCTTTGCACATTAGCTATATAATATGCATTGCTTCACTACTCTGGCTAGTAAAAATGATTTCCATAACGACCTGTAAGAAAAACTTACACATTTATCGCTAGCAATCACCAGTCAAATGTTAATAAAGGCAGTAGAGATGCGGGCTTTAGGAGCTATTGTTTATGCCATGTCGTGTGAAAAATTTCGTTAAACATTCTTAACTTAAACTTATGGCAAAAATAACGAGAATCCAAGATGGCAGGGACTGATCTCCCTTAAGATGGGGGGGGGGGGGGGGTGGCCTACAATGCAGCTCTAAACGCGAGTGTACGACGTGAAAAACTCACAAAGTAGTACACACACTACGAGAATTGACACAGAAGTACTATTTGTGTTGCGTATGAAACAACGCAAATATTTCGTAATATTCCATAATGTGCGAGAATTTATTTACTTAAAGTTTCAAAAACGAGTCAATTTTCAATATTTAAGTTAAAGTATTTCCATTCTGTATGTCCCAAAAACATATTAGTTAAAGAAACATTTAAATGTTTCTATTTGTGTTTAATAAAAAATAAGTGATATTAAAAATGTTTTAATAATTAATACTTTACAATTAAGAAAGTTAGCATTTTTG
Organism: Dryococelus australis; assembly: GCA_029891345.1. NCBI lineage: Eukaryota > Metazoa > Arthropoda > Insecta > Phasmatodea > Phasmatidae > Dryococelus > Dryococelus australis. The sequence goes on from CM057006.1 coordinate 61,982,001, forward strand.
TAACTGAAACTACACGATGTAAAGAAAATTGTTGCAAATATTTTTAACATCAGTACCAATATTTTATTACATACGACCACAATAATTATGATTGCACTACTCCACGATGGTTATCTTACATTAAATGTACTTGAAGTTCCCAAAGTGAAAGCGCTTAGATTGTAATTAAAAATAGAGTGTTAGTTTATTTTTAAAAAACATCAAAACAAGAAAATTATGGCAAAATTTTTGACTGTGGTATGCGTGCGTTCTTTTCTTCATATGCAACATAAATTATACTTTCCTTACAATTTTGGTACTGTGTAGATTTGTGTGTATTCTTTTAAATTAGTTCTGCATGCTGTACAGACAGGGGGAGTGGTCCACTGGAAGACACTCTTACTTATACCGAAACGACCCTGTCGGAAGATTCCTAGCGAAAATCCATTTACCTTGACGGAGTCTGACGATACATTGACATTCAGCCATCTGATTCACCAGCATCGTCAGAGCCGGTCGCCAGCGTGGGTTATCTGCAATACACGTGCTACGGAATTGTGAGGCTACAGTAGTTATTAACTGTGTGTTCTGCAGCAGGGGCGTGGGGCGGCGGCCATCTTGGTGAGCAAATGCCACATCGACTTCATACCTGTGTCATTCCTCGTGAACAGCGGCCATCTGTTTTTTTTTTCTTCTCAGAATTCCCCCCCCCCCCCCCTTGTTCACAACCTCTTGCGCGGTGACAAATGACACTGCAGTCGCGCGCGCCAAAGGACCGCGCAGAACTTGATACTGATGCAACCTCAGAAATACGCGAGCGCTGTAGAGGAAGTTCACATCACTCAATCGCGTGTCGATGCTTCTTCACCGACCGTTGAATTGTCTTTTTAGTTCGCATGACTATACTGCATAATAATTCTTATTAATTTCTCATTTGTTTACAGCAAACATTGAATGTACTGTATGCTGCAAATTACCATGTTTTTTATGTATACTTTGACATTTGAAAGAAAATTATTTATGTATAAGCAATTCTTAAGTCAATTTTTTTTTTTTTTAAAGAAAAGTAATTTGAAAATAATTTTTCCATTTTCTCCTCACCAACATCAGCCAAATTGAACATGAAGGTCGGCCACAGGAACATTTGCTCACGAGTAAGATTAAAATGCCAGGTCACTGCATATTGCCTTGTTAGTTGTTGCGTTGCCCTAGTCAGCCTTAACACTAATTACTGCTGTAAGATATAGCTGGGTAAACTGAACTCTTAAGGCTGGCGACTACACCATACTTAGGTGACACGAGGGCACCAACTAATCCCAGCTCGATATATTTTGAACAACACTATTAACTCCTATGTCTCTTACCTCAATATCACTGGGGTCAAATACGGGTGACCTAATACTACTGCAATTACTAACACAACGAATTCAAAACAACTATTTATTAATTTTTATATCTTTACACAATAGATTGAATATACAAGCAAGAATTTAATACTGATACATCGTTGTGCTGCAATATTTAAGCTAACCTTTAATTGTATTAATTCTCTAACCACGTAGCTTTTCCTATCGACTCAACCTTGCACCCTACTGTGTATACACCTACCACTGACTCAGTTTGGAATCGACCGAAGCCCCTTCGTGTCCTCCTGATGTCGAGCAGTGGAGATGTGATAGTGCAAGTACGTATCCTGACGTGGCAAGACTGCGGCCTGGACTGGAATCTGGACCAGTGACGCCTCCCTCGCGTCGACTGCACCTCTGAATGCGTCTTCACACACGGCCACAATTGATCGGAGCTTCTGAGATTGAGCCGTAGAGAGAGTGGGGGGTCAGCATACCACCTGCGGCTATATATATACGTCGTCGTTAGGTCGGGCCGTTGCTATACCGATCTTCCACAGCTCCCCTCTCCTGGAGTGAGACTCGCACACGGCCGATATGTCTGAGTGTGCACAATGCATTATTTTTCTGTCTGCATCCTACTTGTGGTCCCAACAGTGTACTATAAACACCACCTCATTTGGCCTCTCTCAATTTTCATGATACTTGCAAAATGCTAATTGCATAGCTGAGACTATTCAGGATAAATAACCTCTCGTTCTTTCTTTGGAATCAAACAGGAGAGGGAGAATACACTGGATGTATTTAATACCGGTGCGATCAAATTTCCTTCTACATTGGCACTGGGTAATCAGAATCTACACTGGTGTGGTGTTTATTAAATCCAAGAAAAGTATTACTCGTATTATCTTAAATTGTGTAGTAAGCAACGAAGTTACAACATTGTGACGTAAATGGAGTTACGAATGAACAGTTATGTCTGGGACTTGGCAATCACCATTGGCACATTAAGGACGCGGAGTATGTTCGTCTAGCTTTGCCCCGTGAAACTGTCCAGAGGAATAAACATTAGTAGAGTAAACCTGCCCCGAATGTGGCAATCACGTGGGAGAATAGAGTGGAGTTCCTAACAACGAGGTCTTGAGAGCTGATATAGTGAAACGAGGTATGGAGGAGCGCCAGAATGCAAGGGCGGGGAATTGGGGAGATTCCCGAGAGAACCCACCGACCAGCGGCATCGTCCTGCACGATTCCTACGTGAAAATCTGAGAGCGACCTCTTTGGGAATCGAACCTGGTTCTCCGCTACACCATCGTGGTGCCCTGTGGCAATCACGGAGGAGTCACTGTCGTGTAGAATATTCTCATTGGGGAGGTGATGTGACCGTTGGGTAGCTCGTCCATGTCGTCGCGCTTTCATGCCGTGGATCCTCGGGGACTTGCTTTCAGACTGTACCAGCCACTTGGCCTAAAACTAGGCTAAATATTTTTAGGCCAAGTGACTTTACATTAAGAATTCTAAATCAAGTGACTTAGGGGCAAATAATTTTATCAGAGGTACCGTGCTCACAATGCGAAGAGGCCAGATTGGCGATAGTTAGTCAAATACAGGCACGACTCTACGATCACAGTGTCTGTAGCCAGCTGTGTTAGGACCCCTTAGGTCTAGAGCTCCTATTGTATAGAGCCATTCTGCATTTATAACTGTGCGATGTAACTGCTAATATAAAAAAATAATTTAAAGTGTGTGTTGTATTCGACCGTACACATTACTAAAAATGCTTGTCTGTATATAAACTTATACAGTTCCTACATAAAAATGCAAAATGTGTAACTTTTAAGATTTTCATTTTGTACCAATAAAAATATTTTACTGCAAAGGTAATTTGTATTGTTAGTAGAAGGAAAATAAGAAGTCTGGCATAAAGGGATCTGGGATCGGAGCTCGTAGCTGTTCATGCTTTCATTCGGACGCCCCGGTGGCCATCTTGAAAGCCAGTGACCGTTGACATTTGACCACATTATTTCTTGATTTTTGCGTATTACTTTCCATTGCTTATGGAGTATCACTGAATCTGTTTCATTTAGCGAAAACCGCATTTCGTAATCTGCAACAGTTCCGGAAATTTTGTTGGTGTCCACGTTAGGAGCAGTGTATAAGAATTATTCCATAATATTTTAAAACTGACATATCTTGAAATGTATAAACTATAGCTATCGCGACAAAAATGTGAACATAAACATTGCGGCGTCAGACACTGCAGTTACTGTGTGTTTAATTTTTCGGTGGAGCGGTAACGTCACAAATCACGTGACCTATTTATTCCAAGTAATTTTATTAAAATCGGAAGACACGAAATTATTTCGTGGATGGGTAAAATACACGCCACTTTAAAGTTGTACGTGATGAGTGTAACTAAACAGTTACTTGCGGTGTTTAATTCTACGTGTCAGAATATCTGCAATATAATTACTATTGGTGAACTAGGAAGACTGGGAGTATCAGTCGCACACTCTGTCGACTCCACGACTGCAGTGAACTTAGGTCACAGAAATAGAATGAGAGCAGTCTTGAAACAAACAGGATGCACGGATGGCGATGAAATGTTTATGCCGCCGTCTCGTAAACTAGCTGCTGGGAGGTACTGCTTCTTTTTCAGTAAGAATTTGCTGAGGCCTCAAGTTTATTGTCTTTAAAAGTGTGTCAAGAGAAAAAAAAAAAAAAAAAAAAAAAAAAAATTTCAAGACCTGCGTTCCAAAGAAAAAAAAGTTGCGCTGCTTGTTTTTACATAGTTGTGTTATCGGTTGTTTACATTTTGCAAATGTTGGTTGAACGATGGAAGCCTGTACCAACTTTTAGGACTATACGACTTCACAGAAACCATATAAATAGGTTCTTAAAACATTTCAAAACAAAATGACTAAGAAGAAATTCGCTTATGTGAAAGAAAAAATTATTGCTCGTGAATCTCATTAGTTGATATCCTATTACCCGAATACACGCAGGTAAATAAAAAAAAAAAATTAAAATTAAGAGAAAATATAAAACTATGAATGGATTGCAAGCATTTCTGTAACATTAATACGTAGGCCTAATGTGTTCTCAGCAGAAAAGTGAATGAAGTTTGCACTGGGTGAGATGACTTTTTCAGCTATTAGTGGGCTTATTTTGTTTTATCTTTTTCCATCAACGCTTTCTAGTCTTGTTCTTTGACATGGGCATTGGTGGACTCCACTTTGCGCCTATCTGGTCACACAAATTTACATTTTGGTGATCATTTCAAAATTTGTGAAGTAAGTTACCACCTCTTAGACAACCTGCGACTATAAGTATTAAAAATTACACATGTAATTAGTTTAGTAATTACACCGAACGAAACGTAAAAAATTCACATTGGTAACGAGTTCTCATTGAAAATTGTTTCCTGAAAAATCATGTATAAAGTCTTTGAACATTTCGAAAGTTGTCTTTATAATGGTGTTTGGTTATCTTTCTTTTGCTCCAAGATATCCCTTCTCTTATTACAAAATAACAATAGTAAGAAGATCGGTATCAACTATATGAGCAATAACCAAAATGTGAAAAATTATCCGGAGTTATGTTTATGCCCGCAATAACTCACTGATTATGTGAGAGCAAGTATCACTGAAGTGTAATGCCAAACATTTTTGTCACACTTGTTATGGGATTGTGTGTTTTTTTTATACAGTTTATCGTATTTTTAAACTCCATGTTCGAAAATTCGAACTGGTGCGAATTTCAAGAACAAACGACCCCCAGTAATTTATAAAATACTTTTTTTTTTTTTTTTTAAATTGTTAACGTAACTCGAAATACGGGATAAACCTTACTTCATTTTTGCACAATTTTCTGATTGCGGTATTTTTTTAATAATGTCTGGTTTGTGACGTAAAGTATGTTGTGAGAATTCGCACTGAAATCCATGAGAAAGTATACAGTGTTCTCAGGTTTCTTTCTTTAAGTAAAACGGGGGCCACTGTGGCTGAGCGGTTAGACTGCTCGCCTCCCGCGAAGGCGAACCGTGTTCAATCCCTGACCGGGTCACTCCGGATTTTCGCAAGTGGGAATCGTGCCGGACGATGCCGCTGGTCGGCGGTTTTTTTGGGGATCTCCCGCTTCCCCCGTCCTTTCACTCCAACGCTCGTCCATACTCACCTTACTTCACCCTCATCGGTTCTCAAGACCTCGATGTTAAGAACCGCCCAGATATTTTAATCTTACTTTAAATAGACACATCTAAAGAAAAAGAATTACTGAAAAAAAAAACTTCGTAACTCATACAGCATCATTGACTACTATAATGCTTTATAGGTTATCAAACGAGTATCATAATTTCACCTCTTTACACTAGGATTATTTTCAGCTGAGGTTAACATAGCCAATGTTTCCTTGGGCCCCGGTTATTTCATAACTGAAAACGTGCCAGTTTAATATTGTCAGACATTGTAATTTGAGTACGATAAAAAGTGATAATATATACTTATTTATGAAAACAAATGTAGGAATGCATCGTCAAAAACGCATTGCCAACAAAAACAAAGTTGTATACAAGTTGAATATCTTGGAAGCGGAGTCTGGTAGATACAGTAGGTCCCACGTGACGTGAGAACCTGAAATGGAACAGAAGGCGCGTTAGTCTCGGCTCCTTTGCCTACGCAATCCGGAACAGGTTAAGAGGTGACGTAACGCGCTTCGTACTCGACGAAGTGATTACGCAACCGTCACGACAATGTGGCACTCACGGTCTATTCAACTGCTGGTAAAGGGCGTGTGTGTTCGCGTTGTCTCGGTACGGCGTATCTCTCGAGATGTGTTATTTTCAAAATTTTCGTTAAGTTGTGCGCTGTGCGGAAAATTACTTTAAGGAAGAGTTGATGGGAGATCTCTTAAGAGAATTTAAAATTACTAACGTTTCAGGCTTAACGAAGTTAGGTCTGTTTGCATGAAGTGCTACGGCATAATTCCGATTGAGTCTGAAGTTCTGCTCAAGTCTAGAATGGAACCGGTGGTCGTTCATGTTGTTGGATGCTTTTATAGGATGTTCACAGTAAACTGAGCACTTTTGAAAGCCCTGCGTAAGGGTAGTGACTGTTTTCCGAGGTTCATTTCTAAAGTGCTCACTTTATCATGAACAGCCTTTAATAATAGTTACCAGCGCGAATGAACGGGTAAAATTTGTATTTCGAATGTTGCAGTAAAAAAAAATATCGGAAAATAATCAGCAGATCGCTTTCTCTGAGGTGGTCTTGTGTACAGAGCAATAAATCTGTTCGCCATTTTGCACCTACGAAGGTAGAGCGTATATTTGTCCCAGTTCCTTTGGCCCACACTATCGTCCTCTCGTAACTAGACTCCATTCACGGTTATTTACAACTTGTCTGAAGCCCTGCTGTATGTATTTCTTCTTCCAGGTTTTTTCTTCGCCTCACGTAAACAAAGCTGCTGTGATAATTACAACATAGGGCCAACGCACCGCAATCGTGCGCGCTTAGTGTAATAATATTTAACATAAGAACTATTTCTTACTAGACATTACCAACACACCTATTTTCTCTGTCTTTATTCATATTAGTTATAAATTAAATATTACAATTTTTAGATTAAAAAAATATGTGAAAGGCAAGTTTAACCAAAAATAAGATATTTTTTGTGTTACCGCAAGTATAAAACGCTTCTGATACAAGTCATATTTAGGAAACAATCAACCTCATCACAAACAGGTTTTTTTTTTTTTTTAATCAATAAGTGTGAAGAAACAGCCAAGAATACTGAACAAGACATTTTCGTGATGCGTATTTTAATGTGCAAAGTATGGCTTTTGACAAGTAAATGTGCAGTATCCTAAGATGTGTTTACGTATAAATAAGTCTTCAAATAAGCTAGTTATGGGCAGACAAAAAAGGCGGTGGTGGGGGGAGAAGAGCGGGTGCAAAAAAAGCAAATAAAATTTTTCTAATTTTTGCGTCTCGGTGTGCTTGCATTGTCTCACCGTATGTTACGTATAACAACTTAAGTGGAAAATATCCCAATGTAGGATTTAAGATACCCGGTTATGGTGGGTCAGTTCCAACAAACCTGGATTTATCTATTGCTCCTCAAAACTTTCATGTTAAAATGTTTGACGACATTTTTCGCACGACAGAACATAAACAATAGCTTCTCATTTTAATTAAAAAAACTGTTTTAACTTAATTTTTTTCTAAATTTTAACAAGTATTTACCAAAATAAATAAGTGGTTATTTCTTTCAGGAAAAAATGATCAAACTTATCACATTTGCAAAAGTAATCAAACAATGTCGACTGTCTCATGCCGAGCCATTGGACATAATATAAAATCTGTATGGTCTATTCGCAGTTTTTTTTTTTCACTCTTTCAATCAAAACTTTGAAAGAAAAAAAACCACCCCTGAATTGTGACGAGGTGGGTTGTTTCCTAAATATGTCTGGTATATCGCTAGCGTTTTATACTTGTTTTAACACAAAAGTAGCCCACATTATTTTTGGCTAAACTTTACTTTTACTTATTGTTTATCTATAAATTATAATATTACATTTATAACTAATATGAAGACTTAGAGAAAAGGTCCTTTCGTGTAATCTTCACAGCAGCTTTGTTTACACGAGGCGAAGGAGTATCTTGGAAGAAGAACTTCAGAAAGGCTTCAGAAAAGTTGGAAGTAACCGTGAATAGTGTATAATGCAATTAGTGGAAATTCCTTAAAGATGTGAGATATTGGTGTTCTAAATTACAAATATTTTCAGTGGCCAGCTGTTCGATATGCTGGATTTTAGACCTTCTCAGTGAAAACATCAAATTGAACAAATCGAGGATATTACTAAACAGCAATGAATAAAATTGGTTAAGGTCATTCGCACAGTAACAATGATTCACCAAGCCTGTCATCCATTGAACTATGCACATAATGTTCATTATTGCGCAGCGTAAAAAAAAAGTACCTTCCGCGTAGCGGCGTGTGGTGAACTGTTGCAAGGTAAGCTGATGTTAGCTATGTGAGTACCCAGTTGCTTGTTGGTTTACACTTAAACCACTCACACGTAGCTCGGGCAGCTGACGCCACAGGACGCGTGTAATGGGTCCCTTGCTGCTCGCTTGTGAGTGGTCGGAATGCATTCGGTTTCCCTAGACTGCACAGAGGTTACTGGCTCCTGCTGCGTGCACCTACAATCGACAGCAGTGAGCAGGCACTAGCTTACCTTGCAACACTTCACCACTGGTCCACTGCTTCTGCAGTTTGTTCCTAATTTCTAAAGCAGGGTTAACATTGGATGTGAGAAGACATTTCTCGAGGACGGCACCAGTTGTACAAGGCCAGTCTGCACGGAGAAAAACAAATTGTAAGAGAGGCCACCCTGCTAAATTGTAAGAAAGACCACCCTGCTAAATTATTTTGTCAAACAAAATAATTTATTACTAGCCACAAAATGTTACTAGTGACAAGTAAATAATTTAGTGTCCACCACAAAAATTAGCTGGCGAGGTGAATACTAACAGAACATTTTGTTGTTGCCGCATAACATATTTCTCAGTGTGGAGAATGAGTCTTGAGAGATGAGAGGTTGGCGAGGATGCTGTGTAATGGTTGGGGAAACCGGAGCACCCCTATATAATGCACCCGCCATCAGCAATGTCCGGTGTGTTCACACACACGAAAATATCCCTACTGGGTTTCACTGGGGATCTAACTTGTAATTGGAGGTTGGCCACATAAACAACAGTAATGTAGTGTAAGCATTTTAAATTAGGTAAAAATTGATATGATAGATGTATGTTCAATTCAAACTGTTAATTTCAAGATTTCGTAGCATTTTAAACTGTTATTCATGCATGGAAACATTTGATTCCTTAGTCATTTCCAATATTTCGATCACTGTTGTCCATCACTTGTCTTGTATATTTGGTTTCTGTGAACATGAACACTTTATTTTTATTTTTTTTTACTTGACTACGGTCCATTACGGTGTAATTGGGACCACTCGAGTCTGCTGTGTGTGTGTATTTAATTTATTAATTTTTAATTTTATACAGGTTTATTTTATTTCAGTTCTCTCAGTAGTGTGTTTCTGCGTTCGCTTTCTCCAAATTAGATCAAATTGGTTCATCTGGAATCATGTTCAATTGGTGTCAAGTTTGTCCTGTTTGATTCTCCGAGCTATAATTGGTATGAGAAAGTATGTTCAAGATAACTTGGATCTAGTATCTTGTACTTCTGTTCACTGGGCCAATCTTCTTACACGGGAGTTACTGCTTATTGGTTGTGATATGGTCGGTTACTCTTTAGCCCAATTGTTCCTTAGCCATTTATATACAAATACAAGTTACGTAGGCGTGTGCAGATAGATACGCATTGCCCTCACAACGAGGAGCCACGAAATTGATTTACATTCCTTCATCCTCACAGTATTTTCCTTGGTTATTTATTTTGTGTGCTGTGTTGTTTAATATCATCCAGTAGATTAATACATTAGACTTGGTGAAAGGCCAGTGACATTTATATTAAGAATGTGTGTGTCCAAAAGTCACCAGTTGTACCTTTTGCCGTCGGTTGTAAAAGTGCCAGTCGTGTAATCAATGAGATGTCTGATCTCGTTTCACTGGTACTACTCCTCAGGGTATGCTCTCATCGAACTTCTGGTACACAGCTGGCGGAATTTATGTTAACGCGCACTCTAAGGCTGCTGCTGCCGCCGAGAGATGCTTCTAGTAGTTGCATAGTCCAGTGTCAATGTGTCCCTGGAGAAGCGCGTCCTACGCGGAGTGAGACACGAACTAGAGCCTAGTTAGCGGAATAATACACTAGAAACCATAGTTTCAGCGCTGCCGATAGATGATACGATGATGAACAAAAACTCTTCCGGACAGTGCAAGGGGCACTTTTTTTTTTTTGTGGTGCGACCTACAGACTGGACACAGCGAAAATCTACCTTGGCTGGGAAGCAGCACTTAAAGAGTTCAGGCACAGCTAGAATAAGAAACGCTGTGACTGAAAGTCACTCCAGCATCCGGTGCATCCGACATGTGTGTTGCAAGCGTGGGTGTACTCAGACAGATACTGGCTGTCTGGAGCCCTTTGTCTGCCTACTTTCCTGATCGTGAACTAGCTGGGATGTAAAACTCACTTGTAAAGCCCAGAGAAAAATAAGTCGCCAAGTTATGAATCCGAAATACTAATTACAGTTAAGTAAATTCCTTCCAAAATAACGGCCACCTATAAAGAGATTTTAATCCCATAAAAATCTAACTATTTGCATTTTTGGGGAAAAAAAAAAAAAAAAAGCGTAGAACTGGATAGTTAAAGTTTGAAGCTATGCACGCCAGAATAAAGTTTGCAAGATTGCATTACTTCAGCTACTGGAGGGTTACTTTTAACAAGAAAATCAATCGAAAACTAAAAAAAATTATTGGCATTACTAACTAGAAAATAAATGGAGAAATTAGCCGATCAATTAAATCAATAAATTCAATAATTTACGAGAGATTTAACATATTTACTTAAACGCTAATGATTCATACATGCCCGTAGCTTAAAATTAACGGAATTATTAGCCAGTGTCTTTACAGTGAAATCATTTATTAAAATGCAAACGGAATTTTCAAACAAATTACATCATGTATCATCTTCCTTTGCCCCACTGTGTCCTTGCTGAATTTCGTGTTGACTTCGCCGTTTTCTGCATATCGTGATGAAGGGAGCAGCTCTTGACTCCAGCAAATGTATGGCTTCCTTACGCGCCACCCTTGTAACGTGAGCGGCATTACTACTGTTACTCACGAGGCGATTTGGAAGCCATCCACCCTAGGTGCCGCAGACCTGTCGACCTAGGCCGTGGTTACACAGAGTACTGTTACACATTCAGCTATAGACTGTTCACGGAAAAGTGAGCACTTTTTAAGGCCATCCCAACTAATCAATATAGCTTATTGCAGCATCAGGCATTCAATTTTGAGGTTGCTGAAATGTATACAGCGAGTTTATTCGTCACAACGCAATGTTTATATTAAAAAGCAGCAATAAGATGGAAATAGGATGAAAGAAAAAAATTATAAGGGCCTTAAAAAGTGCTCACTTTACCGTGAACAGCCTATAAATACATTCGGTAGCCATGTCTGAACAATTTTAAAAACAGAACGTGTTTTCGTGGTCTCACACCCAAAGCAGAATGTAATCAATGGCAATTCTAACCTCAACAAACAAGGATCTTAAAATGTATAATATTTGGTTATAATAGTCTCCAACATTTATCACTATTGATCTATTTAATTGTTATGAAACCTACACTTTTACTGTAATTGCATAATGGGTGGGTATTAGTACACTCCACCTTAAACTTAAGTTAATTCAACAAGTGCAGGATTTCCCGCCAAATTCAGTAATATTTATTACGCTGCTTGTTTACTCCGAAGCAGACAAAAGAAGCGCACCAGAGAAGATAAGTTGTTCGAAACTACTTGAACGCGAAACAACTGCAATCGGAACTCGTTCGAAGGTAATGTAACCTCTTCAATAGCTGAACTTGTTTTAGTGAAGTAGTTCTGCATCGCGTGTAACCGCGGCCCTAGTCTTGGAGATCGGCTGAGGACGAGCACCTAGGAGAATAAGACCAAGATCGTCCATTTTGTGAGGGGCGGGGGTGGGGAAGAGAGAAGTGAAACTAAACCGTTTGTTTTAATATTTCTGATCCCGAAAAATAATTGTATGCTACCGAAAACAGCTAGCTTACATGTTCACGTTCTCCTCTCCTCATTTTAAAATGGTAGTCGAAGGAACACGTGGTCATTATCGATAGAGTACCTTTATAAGGCGTGATATTTGTATCTTAAAATGGAAATGAATGACCAGCATTCGAATTACTTCCACCACTAAGTACACATTTGTACAAATATAATTATTTTAATATTCCACCGTATTACGGATACTGGGAAACACAAGAATTGTACGAGTATTGGAGCATAATATGTCGGGTTATTGCAAAAACACGTAAGAAATTTAGCTCGTTTTAGGAGGTGAAAAAAAAAAAAATTTCAACGTAATAAACTTGAAAGTTGGCAAGGCCCTATTGCGACGCTACGAGTGTCAAAGTTAAAGATGTATTCACCTGTATTGTTGGCAACACAGCAACGAAATGCATCCACAATAGTCTCAGAATGCGTATGGGAATTCTGGAGCGCACAGCCAGGACACCTTCAGCCAGTTGGAGCTCAGTCGCTTCCCAAAGACACGTCAGCCAACCGAGTGGAGATTAATACATTAGTGTACTCTATCATCTTAAATAGGTACAAGCATTGGAACAGCTCAATTTCTATTCCCTTACGCGTTTCACTTGTAGTTTATTACTTTTCAAGATTGTTTTTCCCCTCTCACATCGTTACGTGTACTGGCGAGAATGAGTTCACAAGCTTCGCGTTTCTCTACATCTGAAACAATGCCACGAGTTGAAGGAAACCTCATTAGGCAGTGGCCTAGCTTCGCCACCAACACACTGTTCACTTCTGCGCCTTGTACGAATGGCCATGAACATAGATTTTTTTTTCCATTACTATTCGTTTCGCCGCGTCTCATAACTTCCGCGTAGTATAACTTTTGACTAGGAGAAGCTACGACGCTCGCTTGAGTTTCAATCGACAGCTCTCGTCAACATCAATCGATTGCGTGTATAAAAACGTCTGTGTGGCTTGGTTATGGTGAAATTGTATGAGTTTAATGCAAAAAAATTAAGAAAACTTAACAGTTTCGGCCTATACTCGTAAAAAAGCCAAGCCGTAATACAGAAGTCGTATACGTCTGGAAAGAGCATCTCAGAAGCAATCCAGCGATACCTATGAAACCCCATATGATAGAGTGAAGCGGACCTGGAAAAAAAAAAAAAGCATCCGAACGCGTCAACGTAGACGTATTCACGCAAAACAAACGACCATGTCCCCAACACAGCTACGCCCAATGTTTTGTTGGTGCCCGCAGCATTTTTAGTAGCCACAAAGGTTTGGTGGTTACAGCTAAATAAGTTTGTTTTTGCAACCGGAATGAAAGACTGAATGTTGATGTTACCTCATAAAGTTGTGTTTTGAAAGACGAAACACATTTTAGAAAGTATTTTGCATTGGTTTCATTCGTTTATACGTTATTATTTCACTTAATACGCGTTGTTAAACGGCCATTTTTATACGCTGTTTAACTGATCCATTGGTTCAAAAAAACCAATCGCTGAAAAACGGTTAAAAAAATGACAGTCAGTGGAAAATGTCACTGAATCAATAAGCGACTGCCAATTTTTTTTCTCGAATGTGTTATGCGGTTGACATATCATGTACAGCTGTGTGCACGAGTCTTTATCTTTGTGTTGGCTTTTAAATATTTCGGATTGTAAACTTGGCCATGACGAGTTACTTCCCGGAAATGATGCCCACTGTGTCGGGAAACGCCATTGAACTGTAGGAAACGGCCTCCGATGAAATCTACTAAAATAGGATGAATTTCCCCTTTTCGTTGACATTAATTTGCAGGAAGTGTACTCGTTAGTCAATCTTGCCCGCTGAGCATTTTTATTGAGCATATACTACCGGCGTCTCTTAAATTTTTGTTTGGTCATTTACAAGAAATAGTAACTGTCTCGGTCAACATTTTACCCATGTGTTTCTTGCCAATTGCTATTACGCCAAGTAGCTCAAGTACACGAAAAATGATCATCTTCATGAAGCAAACCTCAGAAATGTTAAGCAGTGTGTGTACGTGCGTGCGCGGGTTTTGTTTTTATGTGACACACACACACACACGTAGATTAGTTTTAATATTATTGCTCATTAACGCTCCCATGTTTTTAGGCCAAAAGGCCTAGGGAATTTTGGATACCTGGAGTAAAGCTAATTTTGGGGCACCCTATTTGACATTACGCTTAAATATTAGTTTTATTTTCTGTGTTACCGGTATAGAAAACATGTTGCTTGGAAACAGGTTTACCGTTTGCTGTAATGTTTATATATATATATATAATTACAAAAACTGTACCCTGTTCACATTTATAATATGTATGTATATAATATGCATGTATATAATTATATGTATATCATTATATATATATATTATATATGTGTACATACATTAAAAAAAAAAAACTAGTTTCGTGTCTTAACGTCATACCAAAGTTTGTTGTTTGAGTTTGTGGTCATCGAATTGTGCTTGTACTTTTGTTCATACGCGTAAGAATTTCCATATTCACGCTTTTGACGATATCACTGTTACACGTACTTGATCGACTCATGAATGTCATCGGTTCCACGGCAGTGTTAATTGTGCATATATATGGTGGAAGAATACAAAATTGACGGAAAAGTTGATCTTAAGTACGATGTGCGAAAATGCTCAGTCCACGAACATCCTATATATAGCATGTATCTTATAGGTACAGTGTTGTAGCGGCCAGAAAGGGCCGCCCACAAAGGTTACTACCTAATCTTCGACGGCCACAAGGAAATCTCCAGTTAAGCTACTACGGGATATGGATTAAGAGAATGTTGTAAGCAAGCCACGCTGACCTACTGGGCGAGGCGTGAAAAACGGCCGTAGACGACCTTCCCCCCCCCCCCCAGTGATTTGACGACGCCTGAGGTACGACGACGTTAGTTGCCGGAGCTAGCAACCTGGGCATCACGACATCGAATCCTTGAGGAGCTCTGAGCTACCTCAGTGTTAATTGGTGAGCAGAAATCAAACTAGCGGTTGGGGCGCAATGTTTCCCTTAGAGACCCCGTCGGTCTCTTAAGTACTAACCGATATTAACTGGCGAGGATAGACAATTAAATATTATTGTATTGTGGCTTAACGGCACCGAGCCGCCTGTGAGTTACTGTAATCTGAATACTTCTTCAATTAACCATTCACAGTAACGTATTGCATCAATTACATTTATATACTTATACTTCTAATGTTTAATTAAGTAGTTGTGCTATGAATCCTGAGTTGTTAGTAAACTAGTAGAGTTACGCCCCCGATCACGTACGTCTACCCCGATCTAGTCTTGATAGCAGAGTGCTTCAGGTGTTATTGGCTCAGTGGTCAGAATATCTGTTAGGAAGGGGAGACGTAACAATGTGTTCACGGCAAAGTGAGCGCTTTTGATGAAAGCTTTATCGTTTGTAATAACACTGAATTAATATATTTTATTGCAGCGTTATACGTTAACTTCCGAGTGCAGTGAAATATATATACACTGTGTGTATTATTTACATGTAAATATTTATTTAAAAAGTTTGTTAAAGGATAAAAAATGACTGAAATAAAAAAGTAACTAGGGCCTTAAAAGTGCTCACTTTACCGTGATCAGCCTATAGCAACCATGTATTGTTCACTATTGTGGAATTGTTCATGAAACATCTATTCGCGACAGTTTCATTTACGTTATGGAAGTGCTCATTTCCCATTCAGCATGTAACGAGTTCCGATGTACAGATTGTTATATACGTTACTAACATTTGTCGTATTCGCCTTTGCGAAAGGAAGTAAGCACAGGAGGGTGGTGAAAATATCCACAATTTTTGCGGCTGTGGTTGAAGCCTAGCGAGGCGTATGGGTTCGCAGTACACTCTAAATCTGAATCAGTCAGAATTTCACTGTTTCAATCAGTCAAACATATCTGACTGATACCTCAGTCACTTCAGTGAATTTAACTGATGAACCAGTGGAAAATGCCGTATTTCCTTCACTGATTGATTTAGTGACATTTCCCACTGATTGTCATTTTTTTCAGTGGTTTATTTTTGACTGATGGAGCAGTGAAACATCTGCGCAACTTGCTCCGTCTCTAATTATTTTTGACTAATGTATCAGTGAAACTGTGTGTAAAAATGGCCGTCGAACATCGTTTAAAAATGGCCGTTAAATAACTTGTAGTAACAACGAATAAACCTAATATAAACTACTTTCTGAAATTTGTTACGTTTTTCAAAACGCCATTTTACGAGGTAATATGAACACCCAGCTTTTCATTCCGTTTGTACGTCTTTCATTTCGATTCCATGAAATCGTCACAGCGATCTGTTAGAAGGTCTAAACTGCATTTAATGTGGTGAAGTGAGTGCATTCGTATATACAATTCGTTTTAACAATCCTCACGGTACCAATCAAACCAAACACGAAAAGTATGACCATACAACTTCAAACTACACATTTCCGCTGCAACATTATAAGACATACATTTTCCTCTCATTATTTCAATTTGGCATTGTAGCTTAAATGGTAAGACAACGGGCTAGAGTAGAAAGGTGCCTACATTCAATAAAAGCAATATTTCATTCGCCACTGCAGTCGGCCGTCACTTATTCATTCGGTGAAATTGTTTCACGTCACCAATTCAATCAGTTAAATTTTTTCACCGAAACAATCAGTGGTTTCCCACTGATTCGAATTAATAGTGTAAAACGCACTTCTCAGTGCTAAGAGTAGTGAAGCTTGCTGATTATTGTCCTGTCAGTACACTGCACGTGGATACCAACACGTCTGCTAAGGTTCGACCCTCCTTTTCGCACGTATTTCGAAAGTTAGTCCAGAAATCTCACGATCTGGACCTTAGAGTTCTGCTCTATAAAGTCCAGTTACGTTTTACATAATTCCACATCGCATACTGTTGGCCACACTAAAGCGGTGCACTGAAAAATCTGCCTTTACCGTCTGTTTTCTACGCTGCCACTATAGGCTGTTCACGATAAAGTGAGCACTTTTTAAGGTCCTCCCAATAAGCATTAGCTGCTAACAAATATATCTTATTGCAGCCTCAGGCATTACATTTTCATGGTGGTGGAATGTATACACTGTGTTTATTGGTCACATTGCAATGTTTAAATTAAAAAGCAGCCGGGAGATGGAAATTGGATGAAAGGAAAATTTTACAAGGGCCTTAAAAAGTGCTCACTTTACCGTGAACAGCGTATACCAAGATGTATGTCCGTCGTACAGGCTGCCGGGATGGTCATGTAACTTCACACTTGATCATCGCAAAGTGGTCTGGTGTGCATTTCACTAGAATATTTCGATCGTGCAACAAACTCTGGTTTGAATTTCCGCTGCCTGTAAACTTACAGGTGTAAAATTCCTGTAGTCCATCACACGAAAGAGAATGTTTTAGAGTATTCTCAGCGTATATTGATTGCGTTTACGTGAAATACCATCGAATTTCTTTTTTCTTTTGGTTAAAAAAAAAAATACTAAGAGTAGTTGCATTTTTTCCGTGTTAAAAACCTGGCTAACCGGTATAACCACAGGGGAGGGAATACTTCGAGGCACGTTGTAGGAAACTGTGTTGTCATCCGCGAAACGGTGACGGGAAACCACTTGAAGGACGGGTGAAGAACAAGTCTCGCCACAGCCGGTCGCAGTTGAAACCGCGAATCAGACGTGCCAATTGCAGAATCGAACTTCCTCGCTTCCTCTTAAAAGTTTTTTTTTTTTAATGCTACCAGTAAAGCTTCTTACACAATAGAAAATTTTTACATTTGACTTTGTTTCCTTTCCTCTGACGAAAACACCAATACATAATACAATTGTAAAGTCAGGGTACTGACAATTGAACATCGGTTCCTCGAGCATGTGTGTGTGTGTGTATATATATATATATATTATATATATATATATATATATATATATATATATATATATATACACACACACACGCGCGATGCTCGAGGAATAACAATATATATATATATATATATATATATATATATATATATATATATATATATATATTGTTACGTAAATAATCACGATATTATCCAGGAAAGCATTTTACGTACCTTTTAAAAAATATAGGTTTTAAATTTGTGTCAAAAGTTTGTTACAAAACAAAAATTAGTTTATTTTATTAAAATATTTCAATTCATATATTCCTTATTTACATTATATGTATTTGCCATTTTTAAATTTAAGATGAGCTTTGTGTAATATACCGAGATTAAAATCACCCTTTAATACAATAACGCACTTTCCACATAACCTCTGTTAGATTCTCGGCAAAATGGCTGTTTGACTTTGACTTTAAATTTCAACTTTTCGAAATCGTAAAGTCAAGAGTGCTTGACTTTACCTTTGACAGTTCCATTGTTTCAAGCTCCATAAGAAACATGTCGGAAAGCAAACACAAGTCACACGTTAAGTTCTCAATTGTGTCAGGGTCTTTAAGAGGTCGGTTTTCAAATTTGTGCAGAACGTTACCAAATTTAAAAATACTGCCACAAAACGCCCGAGGCCTGAGGCAACACTAATGCGTCACGGCAACCTCTATACGTAAAGTTTAAAGGAAAATGCTGTTATCCCGCCGTATCTTGACATTGCCTCAAATGAGATAGGCCTAAATTAATAGATAAGCGTGTTAACAGAATGAGGAAACGATAGGTCCTACATTTACACGATAAGTTTCTGCACTTCTGTCCTCGTCCTGACAGGCACGCGCGTAGTTCTGATCTGTAAACCTAAAGGCTGTTCACGATAATGTGAGCACTTTCGAAATCAACCTTAGCAAAAAGTCACTGCTCCTACCTGCATATATTTTATCGGGCGCCCTGAGTGACATGCGTCCAGTCAAGTTGGTAACGATGAATGGGAAAGTAGTTCCATATCTTAACGTCGAATAAAAAGTGTTAGGTAACTATTTCTGATAACTTAAATTATTTCTTTCGCTTTGTATTTTTGTAATGCATCGAGATGTAAAAATAAGCAGATTTGTAAAATAATAAATTTTCTAACAATTTCACAATTTTGCTTGACCGACGCATGAATAAAGCGATGAGGCCCCTGAAAATGTTGAATCTTACATAAGGCGGAATAATACACAACTTGCATGCAAGCAAACCTTACGCAGGGCTTTTAAAAGGGGTCATTTTACTGTGAATATATATATATATATATATATATATATATATATATATATATATATATATATATATATATATATGAGCCGCGTGTGTCCACTTGAGCGCCTTCACTAATTATATATATATATATATATATATATATATAATTATATATATATATAATTAGTGAAGGCGCTCAAGTGGACACACGCGGCTCATTAGAATCTTCACGCAATATCAGGTGCGCCAAGGATATGCTCGGTAAAGTGAGCAATTAAGGCCCTGCCAGATTTTTACTTTCAGCCAATGTCTATCTTTCTTGCTCTTTTTGATATTAACATTTCCTTATGACTAATAAACAACGTGTGTACATTTTACCACTATCAAAATAAAACGCCTGAGGTTGCAATTAAATACATTTATTAGTGGTTAATGTCTGTTGAGAGGGCCTTAAAAAGATCTCACTTTACCGTGAACAGTCTTTAGTAATCTTGTGTATGAAGTAAGCCTCGCGCGAACGCAAAACGTTGCATCAGAAAACATTCGTATGATTCAGGCCGTCCACAATTTATTTGCCAACAATTTGAATGAAGGCAACGTGTATTTCGATACTGCTGACACTGCTGACAAGCACTGGCGAACACCTGGCAATCATTTTAGGCAGGTCCTCTGTGGCTGTTCGTGTGGCAAGAAGTAAAATACAATGACAACTCTCGGAACATTATTGTATGTTATCGGGACCTTCAATGTAAGAGCCGATATTTTGCACAAATACGGCTTAATTTTTTTATATTTTTTAAAATTTATTTTTAAATATTTATAATTTAATTAAATTTTTTTTTTTTAAAGGGTTCATACCTCCCTTAATATTCGCGGTTTAGGTATAAAGTATCAAATATGTTTTCATTTTATTTTTTCATGAAGAATCACCTCCCGAAGTTTGTCGTTCTATTTGAGAATCATCCTGTATATTGAAGAATATTGTAATTTTTTGAGGGCATGAGCGACAGTATTAAATGAATTGAATAAAAAAATTCCTATGAGTAAAATTGTGATTTATTTCATGTTTACATAATTTTCCAGAATATAATTAAAATTTATTAGCCACAGAAATAAAATTAATTTAATTAAAAAGTATCGTATAAAGTACCATTGTAATACATGTACAATTATACAATTAAATAAAAAATATTCTTTAAAATTCAACAACTTTCAATTTTTATTTAAAAATATAAATTTAATAAATTATGCAGGTTGTCAAAGTTCCGCATCAAGCATGTAGGTATATTGTTGATTGAAAAAATAAATTGTTTTAAATAGCATTAAAAATTTGATTTTTTGCAATGTCTATAAATATGAGTGTAGTCAGCTCACTTGGTGGCTGAAACATTAAACAAATATGGCTGCCTCCTGATGGGTAAATCGACAACTCGCCTGATGGCGATATCGATTATTAATACACTAAACATTTGAAATCCAAGATGGCGGGCTCAGCAATGTATAAACAAATGGCAAACTAAAAAACCAAGATTACTGCATACGATAGAATGAGTATAGGCGAGGGGTGGTGGGGGTAGAGACCTGCCGACTAAACAACCAATAGCAATTGGTGGTGTCGTTCTGTCGTCTGCTGGGCGTGGGGCTGGAGGACCGTCGCAAATGCAAGTCTTTTTAAGTACATTTTTTAAAATAGTCATTTTCTGAATAATTTTTAATAATACATTTTCTAATAATTTTTGGTAAT
Source organism: Dryococelus australis (assembly GCA_029891345.1). Lineage (NCBI taxonomy): Eukaryota > Metazoa > Arthropoda > Insecta > Phasmatodea > Phasmatidae > Dryococelus > Dryococelus australis. The sequence continues at coordinate 62,002,949 of CM057006.1, forward strand.
TTTTAAAATAAATTTTTGGATTTTTTTAATTTCTAAGGTTAAAGGTCTCCGGGGTCAAGGCAGAAACGTCAAGGTCACCGACATCAAACATGGCAGACAAGATGGCTACCGGGGTACCGGAATGACAGAGCATGAACAGCGCTGACGCCCCACGCCCTTGCGCCAGACTCGCCATTTCTCTTCTACTGAAAGTTATCAAATTACGTAGCACATTACGTTTAAAAAAAATACATTTTTCTCCAGATTCCCTAGGTTACTCGACCCCTGCAAATAAGTATTTGCTGATATTGGCAAAATTACAATAATTGGTCAAACAAATGTGCACAAAACTATTGCTGTGCATGATAAATATTTAAAGAATTTTCCAGGAAAGGTATCAAGTTCTGTAGTGGGGTTATTTACTCAAAAATATTCATATGGTTCTTTACTTTGATCAATATGATGCTGATTTGACTTTCTACAGTGAAAATATAAACAGTTTTTTTACGAAATCACACTCCACCTTTATAACACTTTCAGCCACAATTTTTTTTTAAATTTTGTGTAGAGTTTTTATTAACGTTGAGGATTTCGCTTGCATATACATATCTCGCACTCGTAGGCTACAAGAAATCGGCATTTAGGATAGAGTATCACTTTTCTCAGATCCATAACCATAGGTGGTGACTACGTGCTGGGGAGTGGTTGACAGGTCACTTATTTCAATAGCGTGTTCGCATAAACATTTGTAACTTGTGTTGTGTAAAACCGTGACATGCATGAAAATATATGTTACATTAGTGCATAACTTCACGTACAAACGCACAACGCATATTGAGACAGAGAGAGATAAAAGAGAGACAAAGAAAGAAAGCGTGAGAAAGATAAAGAGCGAGAGATAAAAAGAGAGGGAATGAAGAGTGGGCAGGGGTAAAGAGGGGAATGAAGATGGTTGTTGAGTGGGGTTGGAGGGGTGGGGAAAAGATTAATATAATAACAAGAGGGGGGGGGGGATGATTAAAATGAACGTATGCGTGGTCACAGAAAGTTTTGAGATTTGCCTCTCTTCTGGAAACAAGAAGTCTGCGCGTGTTCATAACTGTGTTGTAATACAAAGACAAACCCTTATAAAACCTAATCATTCAGTGAGGATGTATATATTTATATACATAAATATATAATATATGTAATAGTTTTTAAAGTTATTGTGTCAACTGATATGTCTCGAACAGCAGCTGTGAAGAGGTGGGAATTTTGGTGTGATTATTTTCTTGTCAGAAAATCCCTTGAAATGCAGAACTTTTCATCTTTGTAACACATATTTATGACAGTTCATTACGTGTGAAATAGACTATCACGCGTAATGTATATGTATACTTTTGGTTTTCAAGCGTCGGTCACTGTCGCAAACACGCGTAATGGCAGAACAATGTTTGTGCAAATCAGCTGATTTCTCCCAGCATGCACTTGGAGATGACGTCACGGTTCAAGCCGTCTATTTTCACTCCATGCAAATGTGACAAAAATACATAGTATAATAAAACCGAGATTTTTGTCAGAAATCCTTATCCATATATTTATAAATACGTATTTTTTAAGGTATTTTGTTTTACAATTATTCACTTACGGGCAAGATGCGACATTGTTTTGGCCTGGAAAGATACTATAATCTCATCCAAACGCTGAAACACTGTAAACAAATATAGCCCTTGGTCATAGTGTGCGAGAGAGCGCCACTTTGTGCTCTCTTTTGTGCTTCCTCCTACAAATTGAAACATCCAGAAACTAGAATCAGAGCATACTCGGTGACGTCATAATGATATGAATGCGAGAGCGAGCGCCCTCTAGGCCAATTGAGACACAGCTAGAGTAAAAATAGAGATCACTAACGTCGTTTACTTTTTCTTTTGCAGACAGTGTTGGTTTCATGTTTTATGTGACGGCGAATGACGTTGTGATTGTTTTGTTGCAGTGCTCAAGAGCGATTCCGCGCCCGCCGCAGCCCGAAGTGGTCCAGAAAGGTCCGCAGGCAGAGATGCAAGTCCGTCCGCAGGTCAGCTGCCGGTCCCACAGACTGTGGTGAGTGCTCATAGTTCCGGCGCGCGCCGCCACGTCGCTGCTGTTTTGTAGTTTAGAAAACAACCGTACGATGGCGCCACCGCACGCAGTGCACATTGCGCGCGCGGAAAAATGTTGGTTTGAATTGATGTTTGCAACTGGCGCACGTGATTACAGTGTAGCTGAAATCCTTCCTTTGTCACGAAAATGTTGGCTCTTGCTGAATTAACTCGTGTTTGTAATTCGACGCCTGTAATATGACGTAAGCGTTTGCAGAACTATGACTCAAGTCTGCGAACAGCGTTTACCAAAAATTATTTTGCTACTAACAGGTTGTAATAAAGAGCGCTGTAAATTCCGTATCTTCCCATTCGTCACGAAATTTTAAATAAAAGAAAACTAAGAGAAAATGTAATGGTTTTTGCATGTTTGTTTTATTTACTTTTGTCTGCTCCATACATAGCGGAGAGAAGAGATTCGCTCTTTTCGACAGATATGCAAGTGTATAACAGCAAATTCGTAAGCTTATTATTACAAAATTTAATGTTTGTGTAGGGGTGAACAACAGAAAGTGCTCTTTATACGCCCTTATGTGCTTGACAATGTAATTTTTGCATCATAAATGACGAATGAGTCGGGAAGCAACGTGGCAAAGATTGTACGGATAAATGGCTTGAGATTTTTTAAAGGTAAGCTGAAGTGAAAAAAAAAAAAAAAAAAAAAAAACTTATTACGAGTGTCAGAACGCGGATAAACTTCACGTAGCTAAATGATTGACAGCGAGAAATACTATAGATATATTGCATGTTACTTCATTGCTTGGGCTTGGAAACCGTGTAGATGGCGTATATTTGGTTGGGAGGGCGGTCTCGCCCCCCCCCCCCTTTTCCATTTAAATAATGAAAACCCCTGTGAACCCCTGAATAATATTTGCACTGGAGCTTCGTGTTTACCGTAATCTTCGTAGCTATTAAAAAAGCAGTAGAGTTCAGTTTGTATGATTACTTTTCCTTCAGTATTTCAATGTATTAAGATATGTTTAGCATGAGTCGAACGAAGTTGAAAGTAGCAGATCTATAGGCTGTTCACGGTAATGTGAGCAATTTCGAGGCACCAGTTACTTTTTCCTTTCAGCCATTTGTTATCCTTCGACCACCTGTTAAAATGAATATTGCCAAGCAATAAACACAGTGTGTATATTCCACCGCACTGGAAAGTTAACGTCTAAGGCTACAATCAAATATATTTATTGACTGTTATTCCAAATGAGAGGGCTTGCTAAAGTGCTCACTTTACCGAGAATATCCTGTAAGTCTACTGCTATGGAGAACCGCATAATTTACTTACCTTTCAACACTTACACTAGAGTAGGTTTCAGTCACTCAATGCACGCAGTAATATTTTATTGTTAATTGTACATTAAAAAAAACCACTTGAATGAGTCCAGTGGTGTTCATTTTCTGAAAGTTCAGGATAATTTGAAAAAGAAATTGTCAAAGTGGTTAACTAGCCCAAGTAGGTATTCATCATAATTATTAACACCTGCACTGAGAGAAAATCGAACGAAAGATTTGGTTGTATAGGGCCAAATATATATTTAGTTACCCTAACAAAATATATATATTGTTGGGGAGACAAAATTTTAAAAGCAACAAAATTACTTTTGTTCTTCTAATAAAATATATGTTTGAATAAACAAAATCTCTGTGTTGGGCCAAATAATATTAGACTGTCAACTTAATATTTTGTTGAATCAGCTGTATATATTCCTTTGACCACTCATTTGATTGCGTTCGTCCTAAAATACAGCTCGAGAGTTTGTTTGTATTTTTTGTGACAATTAGGATAGTAAACGTGTTTGTTAGTGCATCTATTGATGCTTAATAATCGTATAAACACATTAATAAAGCAATGCAACAGGAAACTGACAAGTAAAGCTGTAAAACTTGAAATATATTTCTGCACACATTGCCCAATATTTGCAGTATCTCAATTTAAAAGCTTTCCGGCGCTATAAGTTCTCGTATTAGCCGAGATTACTAAGGCGTGATGCTCGGACGCAGGTGATCTAGGTTCGAAACTGGTCGAACTGTAAAATTATTTTATACCGGCTCAAACTGTTTAATGTACGTGCAGCAAAACAAATCGTTGTTTTCACCAACAAAATCTTACAGTTTGGGGCAACAAAATGAGAACAACGAAATAATTTGGTTTCAGCAACAAAATATTTCATTGCCCCTATGCAAACAAATAATAATTTGGTTGCACCAAACAAATCTTGTTTGATTTAATAAAACCTTTTTCTCGATTTGAATTTCATTAAATTTTCCTCATCTAACGAGATATTGACTGCAGTGTACCACCTCTTGGCCCCCTTGGCACACCGTGCTGGTACTGGGAGGAGCTGTAGGAATCTAAAGTAAATACATATTTAAACGCACGCAAGGTGACTGAATTTTTATCAGGGAGTCTTAGTTTATGCGTTAGTACAAATGGAATACAAAAATAAGCAAATGTGTTCAGTGTTTACCAGACCACAATAACCTCGTTTATTCGTTTAATCAAAAATTCTGAAATTAAGTGGTTAATGGAATACAGCGCTGTCACGCCATACTGTACATGTGACAACTAAAGTTATATTTTCGCACAGTTAGATTAAAAACTTGTAATTAGTAACAAAATACAGTAATACAGCGTCGTACAACTGCATTGCGATTGTTAATTGTGATAAACCGGAAATCCGGATTGGCGAAGGCTGGGCAGGCTGGTGATGGAGTCGTCTGCCGTATTTAGGCGCACGACTGTGGTTCCGGCCAGCATGAATTTAGGGTGGGTTTACTATTGCCTTGACAGCGACAGTAGACCGTATGCTTAGATTCTGCTCAGTGTTTTCAAGGTCATTGTTTTACGACTGCAGCGTGCGGGTCGGGTGCGTTTTTCACTTGAATTAAGATATCGTAATATTTTATATTTTGAGTGCAATTAAAGATGAAGTTGCTAATCAGACATCGGCGACAGTTCTTGGCGGAAACTTCTTGTAGTGAAATAGTATCCGATGAATTATTAAACCGGGTGACAGTATTCTCGTGTATTAAAAAAAATTAAGCATTACCGTACCATAAATGTGTATCTTAATGTTTTCACAACTACTTCAGCGAGGCTTATAGCGAGTGCTAAATAAGTGGCCTCAATCGCAGCCCAACTGAAACGTCCCAGAACGCAAATTACAAAAACGACGAATTGACCAACCCAGACACGATTTCTGATATCAGCCCAAAAACGCCGAATGCACCGCTTCTCTTACTAATAATACTCCACAAAAAATAAATGGAACCACACTATGGTTATGTGTGAAAATTTGAGAAATCCATTCCACGTGAATATTTTGACTGCAGAAAATAGAATTGCGTGTTACTGCAGTGTGTTGTGAAATGAACGTGGTTCATTATCTGTCTGTAGTGTAGACGAAATAGATTTCCCTGGTTTCCTTGAAAATGATGTGTGCTGTATTGACAGATTATAGGAGGAAGTAATAAAGAATCCTGAACATACGATATATCAGCACAGAAAATATTAGGAACAAATATATTTTCAGTAGGGAATTTTCAAATTTGGCTGACAGTCTAATGGAAGTGTTATTTTTTTCCCCGCCAGGCATTGTTTTCTTGTACAGTAGGCTGTTCACGATTAATTGAGCACTTTCGAAATCAACTTTTGAAAATGTCACTGCCCAGGCCTACCTACATATACAGACTGTTGCAAAATTGCATGACAATACTTCGGGGAAGCATTCCTCACATCTGGAGAATAAAATTTTTTTATATGAACATGGTCCGCAAACGCTTCGTTTCTTTACTACATCCCGTACTGTGTATGGCCCGCGGGCTGGATCATGTTACTGTGGAATACCATCGCTGCTTTAATCGGCAGCCTCATACCACCCTCCGAGAAGCTCTGATTTGAATCCACTAGACTTTTATTTGTAGGGACATTTAAAGGTATTTGTGTATGTAACCCCAGTGGACGATGTGGGCAACCTCCGTAACCGTATTGAGGCGGGTTGCGAAATAATCAGGAATTTTCCAGGGATTCATCAACTCATCCTGGTGTCCATGCAACTTCAGGGTGACGCGTGTGTTAGTGCTGATGGAGGGCATTTTGAACATTTCCTCTAGTGCCGAAGACAAGCTTTCACACACGTGTAACTAATTCCTGTGCAGTTCCTAGTGTTCTAGATGTAGTGTCGTAGCGTGAGGTGTCTCGAATCATGCAAACGAAGTCTGCGATGGCATCCCACAGTAACATGATCCAGCCCGCGGGCCATACACTGTACCTCATGTACTACAGGCTGTAGTGACGAAACGAAGCGTTTGCGGACCTGTATTCATATAAAATTTTTTCGCCCTCCAGACGTGAGGAATGTTTCCCCGTAGTATTGTCATGCAACATCCTATATTTTAACGGTCACACTGACTGGTAGGTACTGGGCGTCCTGTGGTAAAGCTGATAACGACGGAGTGAAGGTAGTTCCACGTCTTAGTGTTGAATTAAAATTGTTACGTAAACATTTATGAAAACTGAAATAGTTTATTTTGCTTTCTGTGCACGCAAGTATAGGAATGAACACATTTGCAAAATATAAAATTTTATAATGATTCAACAAATCTACTTGACCGACGCGTGTATAAAGTGATATAGGCTCATGACAATGTTAATTTTACATATTGTGGAAGAATACACAATTTACATACAAGTATGCCTTAAACAGGACTTTCACCGTGTATGACCTGTAGCGTATAATGCGACAGGAAAGTTGCTTAAACAACTTACCGTCCCGTCGTACTTTCGGGAAAAAAACTTTCGACACGCGAGGGTGTTGTTAACTGTCTCTTGGGAACTTCTCACGGCAACCAGTGTTCTCTGCTGTATTGCCAGTGGTAATCGGCTGGGAAGGCGCCTTTCTTCTATGTGTAATAACGTAAGAAGCTACGTGACGGCGCGTTGTGGGTGTCGTGAGCACAGTGCACGCTCTCCAGGTCCGTCCTTAGGTGGCGCGGCACACTGCATACCCGCGCGTGCCATCACGCCCGTGGCATTTGGGCGATGCGAGAATGTTGCGGGGTAGGCGTCAACCGGTTCGCGCCCTGGAGATTGCACCACGCTGTATAGCTGTGCGCACGCTACACTATTGGTCCGCAAGGTCGCCGGGAAGTATCGTTCCCCCAGCTTTCATAACTTCTTGCGGATCTCCTTGCGTGATCCTCTAGGAAGTAGTGAGAAATAAATAAATGAATAATTAAATGTAATCTCATGGCTCCCCTTTCCCGAAATCATCGTTCTAAAAGGCTGTTCACGATAAAGTGAGCACTTTAGAAATGAACCTTAGAAAAAAGTCACTTCCCCTGCATGCATATATCTTAATGGGCGCACTGTGTGACATTCGTCCAGTAAAGTTGGTAACGATAAATGGAAAGTAGTTCCATATCTTAACGTCGAATAAAAAGGGTTAAGTAACCTTTTATGATCACTTAATATTATTTCTTTCACCTTCTGTTTATTTTAATGCATCTAAGTGTAAAAATGAGGAGATTTGTAAAGTATTCCTTAATAATTTCAGTTTCATTTGACCGAAGCATGAATAAAGTGATGAGGCCCATGGCAATGTCAATTTTACGTAAGGCGGAAGAACACACAACGTGCATACAAGTAGTTCTTAAGCAGGGCTTTCAAAGGTTCTCATTTTACCGTGAATAATCTGTAAACACTTTCCAAGGGAAGGGATGTCGTGTACAGAGTTTTCCTCAACTCCAAGTATAGTTTATTCGCAGTATCTTCACACACTGTGAATCAAACCAATATGTGTTGCTATTAATGCCTGGTAAGAAATTGTTTTCGTGCAAAATAATAATAAACTGAGGGCGCATGAATGCGGTGCGTGGTCCTATTGGTGTAATTTTTTTTTAGATTTAGTTAAGCTTAAGTTTGCATGAGGCGGAGGAATATCCTCAGGCTATAACTTCAGCAGGGCTTTAGAAAAGTTTGTAGCAACCATGAATGGACTATACATACACTATTTTTGTTCGTAGCAAGTATATGTTACGCTGTGTATTAATGCTAAATTATGTAAATAAGTAATCAGCCATTTCTCCTTCATACGTAGGTTTTTCTTTTTTAAATAGTTTTGGCTGCAGATTTTCTTATGGTATTCTTTTTTATAAGCTGTTCACAATAAAATGAGCACTTTTTAAAGCCCTGCTTAAGATCTACTTGAATGCACGATGTGTGTTCTTCCACCTTATGTAAAATTAACATTGCCATGGGCCTCATCACTTTATTCATGCGTAGCTCAAATGAAACTGAAATTATTAAGGAAGTAAATACTTTACATATCTGCTCATTTTTTACACTTCGATGCATACAAAAACAGAAGGTGAAAGAAATAATTTTATGTTATCACTAATTGTCACCCAACACTTTTTATTTGAAGTTTAGATATGGAACTACTTTCCATTCATCGTTACAAACTTTTCTGGGCGGATGTCACTCAGTGCGTCCATTAAAATATATGCATGCAGGGGCAGTGACTTTTTTCTAAGGTTCATTTCTAAAGTGCTCACTTTATCGTGAACAACCATTATCGTTGGTTTGGATTTTACGGTGTTCGTGCTTTACGTTAACGTGTGTCGGAACTGCTGACGATTCCGCAGCGCTCTCTTCCCACCGACTGTAGGCGTGCGGGCTGGCGGCGGTCGTCAGCAGTTCCAAACGGACTGTACCAATCTGTTTACTGGCGGCCTCGCGGCGAAGGTCAACAATGGGAAATAGCGAGGGAATGAGTTGTACTGACGTCACGAGCAAGTCAGCCTCTTTTCGCGCGCTAACCAGAGCCGTGGTTTTCTTTGCGCTGTTCCTTCTGCCCGATGAGCATACATCCTCCATAATGATGCTGAAACGATAAAAGAAATATTGTCTTACTATTCAGCTATTTCTGCTATAGTCGGTATGGAACAAACGAACATATTTTTGTGAATCAAACAATTTTAAATATTGCATATATTATATTATATATCGTATTACATTATTACACATATTATATTACATTACATACATTACATATTACATTAAAGCCTCTTCACGATAAATTCAGCACTTTTGAAATCAACCTTACAAAAAAGTCACTGCCCCGCCTGCATACATTTTAACGGGCGCACTGAGGGACATGCGGCCGGTAAAGGTGGCAACGAAGGATATAAAATAGTTCCCTATCTTAACGTCGAATAAAAAAGTGTTAGGTAATCATTTGTTATGGCTTAAAATATTTATTTCCCTTTCTGATTTTCTAATGCTTAGAAGCGTAAAAATGAGCAGATTTACTTGCCTAATAATTTTACAATTTCACAAGTTCACTTAACCGACGCATCAATAAAGTGCCGAGGTCCGTGGCAATGGTAATTTTACATAAGGCGGAAGAAGACACAACGTTCATACAAGTAGGTCTTAAGCAGTGCTTTCAGAAGTGGTCATTTTACCGTGAACAGCATATACATAGTTTGACATTACATATTATATCGCATTATGTAGGCCTATTATCAAATCCAAGGCGGTAGCAGAGATAAACATTGCCAATAACAAAGTCGGAGCAATACGCCGGGCAGCCAGTTCACAGTGTAACTGCGGCTGGAAATAGTTCCGACGGTAGTTAGAAATTTTTTTAAGTCATGCTTGGTAATAAAAAAATTTTAATGCGTGCTGTCATATTTTGTAATATTAAGATACTCTGCGCGCATGCAAGCGTAAACAGACGTGCTTCAGCTTCGATGTATTTTTGGTTAAGTTTCAGGGTACAAACGCACCAAGTAACCAGTGTTGTGCAAGATGGCGGACTTGGCTGGTCTGGCTGAAATGCCGAGATACGTGCAAACAAATCAAACAAATATTATGTATTAATAAATGTCAATAATTCACTTTACTATAAATACGTAGTTAATATATTTGTTTTATAGTGTGTGTTTATGGTGTGATTCTGACAGCTGACTGCTGCTCTTGTTGTATATTGCTGGCCGCAGCCAACCTTCCCACTGGTAGAAAGATAATGAGAGTCGCCGACCGCCCGCCATGTTGCAACGAAAAAAAATAACAAGGAAGATAACTATTCAAACAACACAGCATATCACACACACACACACACACACACACACACACACACACACACGCACACACACGCACACAGACACGCACACACACAGTCAGACATGCACAGAGAGACAGACACACAGAGTCAGACATGCACAGAGAGACAGACACACAGTCAGACATGCACAGAGAGACAGACACACACACAGACATGCACAGAGAGACACACACATACACACTAAAACATCAATCATGACACAATATTAGCTCCTGCTGTCAGTTTTAGCTGCACTGCAGAGGAATTATAACTATTGCACTACAAACAATAGTATTATCCCCTAAATAATCATTATGCGAGGTACACGATATTTTGAGGAAATGAATCTTGTTGAAATCTGTAGGGAATGTTAACACTGTTGAAACTTATTTGCCTCTGGGCTAGCTCTTGCTTGAGATATTTAATCTTTATATTTCGGGCTTCTATGTGGAATTATCAAAACACAAGGAGTTAAGTCCAAAGTTTTAAAATAAGTTTTACCTTTGTCATTTTAGACTTGAGCTACTGAAATTCAACCTTTTCTTTCTGTTTAATAGTACTGTAAGATAAAAATTTTATCAAAATACATTTCTTGAAAATAATAAATTCATTGATTTCCTTTTTTTTAAATCAATCACAATTTGAAAATATAGGTAATTAATTTGTCTTAGAAAAATGGCTGGGTCTTACTTGAGATACATCCAATATAGTAAAACTGCCGACAACTTTGAGAGACTCAAATTTCAGGAATTAACAGAACTCCTTCCATGAGAAACTCCTTTTAACACGTTCTGGTGCTGAAAATGTCCCTTCGTAGACATAGAGGAATCCCCGGCGTCGTTTTACATAAGATATTCACCTATATTTGCAGCACAAAATTTCAAGTACATACTCCATATTATATGGTTCTTGGACTAGCAATCCTTCTATAATCTGAATTTATACTTTCAACAAACTTTTTAAGTTTTTATATCCAGACAAAAGCTAAACTGCATGGATATCATTATTCCTTAGTTATTTTCAACTAACATTAAATAAAATTATTTTTCTTTTAGAAACATTTTGAAATGCCTTTACAAAATTAGGTAACAATTTCACATATATAATAATATGCAAATTTAAGTTTTGTGTTATTTTACATATTAAATTTGGTTATTAATATAAAAGATTAATAAACTACTAACTATTATGATGATTACCTCCTGGAAAGGCTCAAAACATATATGAAATAAAATATCAAAGTCTGGTTCGATCAAACATAGGGAAGAAAATCAGTGCAAAGTTAATATTATTATAGCCATCTGTATAACATTTTACTGCAACCTTGAATGCAAGGGTGGGATAATTGCGGGAGCACGCAGAGAAAACTTTACGACTGATGCCAATGTCCGCCACGTTTTCTTTGCGGAAAATTGGGAGTTGACGGTTACATATCCAGTCTGGCCAAGATTATTTTGGAGTACTAAAAATATGTGTAATGTGTGGTATTTTTGCCCATGTAGTAGTTCTGGACGTGTACAAAGTGCAGCAGGGTAATAAGTTTTACGTGGCGCGGACATACCTGGAAGAATCTTGACAGTCCCCCAATAATATTAATTCTCTTTACAACGGGCAGCGAGCAAGGTGGCACAGAGGTAAGCCTTCGGACTAGCGTTCGAATCCCGGTCCCGCTTTCCTCATTTCGGTTTTCCACGGTTTCCCGAAATCACTCGAGGCGAATGCCGGGATGGGTTCTCGCTACCAGACATGACCGATACGTTCTCCGTCCTGCTGCTCCGGTTAACTTGCCTAGTCTCTAATGACGCCGTCGACGAGACGTAAAACCATACCCCCCTCCCCTCTTTTCAACTATAAACCTTATCCCCTCTTCTTTCCACTCTTTTTCTTGTATCATTGACTCGAGGATGACCGGATACCATGTACCATGGGAGACAGGACATTGTTAGTAATACCTGATTTCGTAACAGTGTTAACATCTCTAGTTCTACGGGAACCTTTTCGGACAATGCGGTGTCATCGCCACTATCCTCGTTCAGGTGACTTGTCACCGAACTTCCATTAGTTTCGTGGCTGACCGCACAGTGTAACCTGCTCGGCGCTATTGATGCGCTGGAAGTCTAAGAGTTGCTACTGCTTGAACTGTGGAATTCAGCGTATACCGCATCTGGGTCACCGTATCCTTGTGATCGAGGCTTGCCCGACGGCTAACAGTCGAGTGATTTTGCATGCGTGTATTCCAGGAAGTAGGACTGTGTACACGTGGATGTCGCTGTTCCTCTTCGCCCCTCTATAGGCAACTGGCTCCAGATGACCAACTGGAAACCCTCTAGCCCCGCTGCAATATTAAAACGTATATGGCGTGCATTTCTTCGTAAAGCCGCATGTACGAATGCAACGAGCATACCAGAGACGTCACTCAAGGCAAAGCAGTGGAACGCTTTTTTTTTTTTTGCCCTGTGCAAATTTGCCAATGTCAAAACAACAAAAAAAATTGTGTTGGCACTACTACACATAAACAGTTTTCTGTATAACATTTCAATCGTCTAATTACACCCATCTTAATAAAAAAATGTGTTCAATTTAAAATATGTAGAATTACATCCAAGAAATAAACTGCCAAATCGTTGCTAAAACACTAAACCACCTCACATAATCGACAATGCACGACCATACGACATGACGCTCACATCACTACCAACATCGTAAAAATAAGTGTGGATTTATCATATAAATCATTGTACTTCAGTCTCTACAATTGAATCAATCAATATAACTATATTTTTATTTTCAATTGCGTTAAAGAATATTCGTAAAACGATAAGCAGTTTATTTACATTATATCAATAAATTCGAATAATTTTCCGCTTTTATATTGCCGATATTGCACTGGGCAATTAAACAAAATCGAATCGGTAATAAATTAAGCTTTCTGTTTACTCCGATCCAGTGTTTAGGGGTTGTACGAATGGTTGTTTCTGTGCTGAGATTAGCGTAGAGTTGGTTATTTATACTGGCCGACCCTTAAACCGGTTCGCACAACCCACAGTCTTAGAACATAGTAATTTGCAATAACTTACAACAATTGTGAGCACATTTTTATGCACACATTATTGGAATTTTGCGTGTACTGTTTTAACATGGAAAGCAAGCAATGACAAGGACAACATTACAAAATATAATCGTTTACGATTCGGACATAGAATAGGCAGAATTAACGAAGAAAAGTTGCTGAAATTTCAAGTTACTGAAATTTCATATCGTCAAAAGAAAAATTGTATACAGTAGAAAGAAAACGTATGAATGTAATGGTATGGTTCGATACATTTGTAGACATTGTGTTCCGGTGAGGAGTGTGATAGGGGAGGTGTTTAGGAGCAGTTGTGGGCTTGATCTCTTCAATAGCAGATTTGTTTGGTATTTTACATTAAGAGTTAGTTGGAACCACGCGCCCAAGGTCAAGAAGCGGGAGAGCGATACGGGCGACACTAACACGCACGCCTAATATCTCATCGCACCTTCGTCCAACAAGGCGTGCAGTTTTTCCGTCGTGTGACGGGTGTACTTTGGAAATTAGATCTGTAACATAGGGGTTTAATTACGCGAGATGAAAACCCAAAGATTAAATGACGTCCGTAATTTTGTACTTTTCTCTTGTCGTTTAAGGAAACTGCACAGGCAAGCTTTAAAAATAGGATATTTGACCGTCCTCACTAATTATTTTCTCAAAGAATAAACTTAATGCGACAAAAGTAAAATAATAGGGACATAGATAATTTTTTTTTCTGACAAAAAGTCGTATTTGCAGAACATTTATTTACAGAGATACGGATATTCGCGCAAAAAAAAAAGTTTTAAACCTGCTAAGCTTAAGTTTGTTGTAAGTGGTCTATACATTTAACCAGCCTCACTGTTTGTAAATGTTAAATCAAGAAGTTTAATTTGTCATGGCTTTCCCATCACTCGGTTCTCGTAACTGACTTTTGAGAGACGCTCTTTGTTAAAGTGTTGCCCTTTATGAAAAACGGAACATAAAATAATGGCGGGGACGACACGTGTAGAAATAAGTGTCCAAAATTTCTTCTAAACAATGTAGCGGAAGTAACTTTACGTTACTTAACATTTCACCGAGCGTGTTTGGGTCACGCGATGGCGTTGTCGAACTCGCATTCGGGAGATCATGGGTTCGATCCCGGGGCCGGCTGCACTGGGAGGTGGTTTCCCCACCCCCAATCCAGACGAAAGCTGTTGCAGTTTCTGCATGCACGTCCTTACAATTCCCTACCATGCGCTGTCCTGTATAAAGGAGTGCTCACTGATAAATAAACAAACTATAATGTATTTGCTGTTTCTTGAATCAAACCTTGGAAAAATCACCCTTATGTATGCCGTGTTTAGTTATTACCTAAACATGCCGTGGCTCACAAGCGTTTTATACCTCTGTTAACATGACAGTATCTTATTTTCCCTGAAGTTGAATTATTACCTGCATTTTATTTATAAATTTTAGTCATTTATTTATAATAAATATTAAGGAAAACGGTGAGAAAACATACGTTGGTAGCACGTAGTAAAAAAAAAAAAAATAGTTCTCATGCAAAAAAATGATTACAATTGAGTGCGCACGAATTTGGTGCGTCGTCCTTTAGTGTAATTTTCTGGACTTAGTTAAGCTTAGTTTGCATACGAGGCGGAGGAATATCATGGAAGTAGAACTTTAGCAGGGCTTCAGAAAAGTGTGAAGTAACCGCGAATGGATTATATTTCTCTTTGATTGGCGTTGCTGAGTAGTGAGTGGAATATATTTCAACATGCGCATTTATACGTTATAATAAATGCACGTGTGGATTCAATAGCCGGTCGAGATAGCACGACCTCGTTAGTCTCGAATACTCTCAGTTTTGAGGGTAAGGAAGTCTTGTGTAGTGTTCGATCATGCGGAATGCTTACTTTCAGATTGGTGCCCACTGAACACGTTTAGGTGCTAAACCAACGCGCGACTTGACTAAAGTTTTTGCATCATATTTCGGAAACCGATTGGTGATGCAAGTAGTGATACCGATGGCAAACTGAATTCATACGATTTTAATAGTTATTTATTTTCAACATTATCTTTGCCGTCTCGTTACTATGTTACTTACTGCCTCACGATAAATTTCACTGATTTGAACCCAACCTTGCATGAAGTTAATGCTACTTGATGACCGTGTTGAAAATGTACCACATTTTGCACGCCACCTAACAATTGTATTCAGTACATCCTAATTTTAAAAGTGTAGTTCTTTTCGTGTTGTACGCGACATCTGCTGTACCATTGAAGCTATCAAATCAAACTTTGTGTACTGAAATATCATTTGGATGTATAACATTCACAACATGATGATTGGACCATCATTTTGGGAAGTAGTACGGTCAATATTTATTTTATAGGTCTGATTCTTATCTCCGGAACCGTTAGTGACTGCCATCAGATCTGGTGGAAAACTCGTTTTGTTGAATCACTTTTAAACATACACTAACTACCCTATTCCAGTTTTCAAGTACCTCACCTGATAATTTGCATATGTGTGTAGCGGAAAGTAGGATAACTGTTTGTATTGATAACGTGTTGTTTGCGACAGTTGTGTGTAGTTGGACGGTTTCCAGACATGGTGTTACGTTTCACAAAATGATTCGAGATTTTCCCCGCGAATGGTTAAGTATTTAGTAACCGGAAAGGTAGGTTCAACCTCTGGAATTGCAATTTCACGGATTTTTTTTTTTTTTTAACTTGAAATGAGAGTTTCAAGAAAGGAATATAACAAAAATCCCAAGGCCGTGTTTCTGTTATTGTACGCTGCATTGAACCGCTGTGCTTGTAGAAGAGCATCTCTGCTTGCAGAATTGCATTGAAAGCTCTTTTCCGCTTCATCGTTGTAGTGCGCAGGTACATTTTGGCCATCGTAACCTGGAAGTATGTTTCTTCATGAACTACGATTACGATCAAGCCGAGTGAACTGTAAAGATTTAGTATTTGCCCAATATAATCAAGAAATGAAGGTTGCAGTTAAATAATTAGATCTAAGTTTTTATAGTATAACCGAATACACTAAATATCTTTAATTTAGTGTTCAAAATATATTTTTAAGTATTAAAAATATATTAAAAAATATTATAGAATATTTTTAAGTATTAAAAATATATATTTAAAAATATTATAGAATATTTTTAAGTATTAAAAATATATTAAAAAATATTATAGAATATTTTTAAGTATTAAAAATATATTAAAAAATAATATAATCACTTTTCTGAATGTTTAGTGTGCCCCTTAACTTGTACGTATTGATATTTGGTAAGTTATACAGCTTTTTGCCAAACACAAAGTTTGATTCCTTCATTTTGCGATAGCATAATATTACAAGACGCCAGAGGGGCGTATCCGAGTTCGTGAGGGATTGTGGTCCCAATAAAAATAAAATAACTAAATTGGATTTTTAATCTACTTATACCTCTATAAATATTCACACAGTTATTATTTTCAACATTAAACTACCTGCTATCTCCACTCTGTGAGCGCAATATTTTAATGTCAGTCTCAATTTTAATTGAAGGCCTTATCACTGTCTTGTATATCGTTTACAGTCAATTCATTCACACACGTAATTTACAGGTATGCAATTTGTCTATTGTCATAATTCCTATCACTCAAGCTTCCAGTAACGTAGTGTCGCCAGTCAGTCTCACTCTCCACCGTAGCCATAGAGTAAATAAGGTGTATACCATAGTGGCAACAACAATGTTATTGAGCGGTCGCTAATTTTTTTTTGGCCCTTTCCATGCATACCAACTTAGTAGTGCCAACTTCGTAGTTATAAGTGATGCAGTAGTTGTGCCGACTGAGTACTTACAGCGCTCCTGGCGGATTTACCTTGAACCTCTTAAAACTGCAGTACAAATATTATTATAATCACACGTACCGTTCAATATATTCAGAAAATTTGAACACTTGTGGGCCACCTTCAACGGTGGAATAAAATTAATTATGTGTGATATCAGAAGATTACGATGTTCTGCCAAGAATTGAAACGCATTTCAGAAATTCAAACTTGTCCTGTCGTTATGCTTTCATCAACAACAATATGGCCAGGCAACATAGTAAAAATTAAGAGGCAAACATTTTTTTTTGCGTAAATCTATGATGCATAATTTTTTTAATGTATAAAATATTTAAGCTCCCGCAGTGTAAAAACTACGAAACAATTTGTAATTACTTTAATGGGTATAAAAAGATTTCACTAAAATGATGGTATGGATGGAGAGGGCCTGGAAATAATAAGCGACCTGTTGTTCCCTATCCTGTGATCACCCCCTGATTGTAGCGATACCCGCATTCCGCAAACTCCACTCCCTCTGGCCACTGTCGTCGTTACTATAGTCGGGGTTCACGACTGGAACACACTTTTGAGCACCACCTTAGTCGTCAGCTGCATGCATCGTTACTACAAACAGTGACTGGCGCGGGTACAGTTAGTTTGGCAGCATGGAGAGAGAATATAGTTTTAATGTTTTAAAGTATTTTGGTTATCTATTGCTTAAAAATGGGAGTAGGAAAGATTTCGAGAAAGTCTGTTCCAGTCGTGAACAGACTATAGTCGCTTAGCTGTCTTCGCACGCCTGGCGCTATAGGTCGTGTACAATCCTCCAAACACTGGACTGCCTGCTCGGAGGTCCGTCGCGGCTTAAAGCGGTTCTCACAATAGAGCGTTGCGATGCAACGCAACGCATCGCTTCGAGCATCAGCCAATCAGAGCATTGACGCTAGCGCCGAGAACGTTGCACGAGCGACGAACATTGGTTTTGACGCTCGTTGCCAGCGTCGAGGAATAAGAATAACATTTCTGTACTTCATAATAAACTGGCGAGAAACTGCGGTAAAGAACTGAAAGCATACATAAACGGTTTGCAGATATACTAATTCGAGTTCATATTTATATCAATTTTACGTACCTTTAGGAAAACAAAAGCGTTTTTTTTTTCCGATGCCTGAAGAGTCGTTCATGTTCTACGTCATCATTTTGAATTTTAATATAATACTTTTACTAAAGAAAAGTGTATATCATTAAAAATAACAATTTTACTAACTAAATGGCAAGAAACTTTACTCCATTTCGTTCGTTTTTAGCATTTCATTGCAAGCGTCCTTGCAGGATAACAGATGGCAGCACGGTCCGTGTCGCTGGTGGCCGGCGTCAGAACATCGCTCTATTGTGAAGACGCTAATAACGCTCGTCGTGGGCGGCGAGCGTCGGACGCGACGCTCTATTGTCAAAACCGCTTAAGTAGTCTCGCTGGCCTGATCCAGACGGTTACCAACACCCAAAGTCTCACTGAGTGAGAGGCGGGGGCGACAACCATAACGTTCTTGCAACGATAACTTAAAGAATTCAATCCGCTCAAGTACGAGTTCCGATAGGTTTGTCGCGGCGAGAGCGGGGCGCCTTTGTAGATCTCCGCGCACTCTTCGGGTTATTACTCGCCCTCGACACGCTGGTTCGCTGGCTGGGAGCACGTTCGGACAAGGGAATCGAGCAGAACAACAAGCATGCATCTGTTTTACAAGATGTATTAATTATACGTGGATCACGTGTAAGGACACTTACATTGTAGACGTATAAAATGTCGAGAACACCCTATTTGAGATTGGCATATTTCGTGGTGTAAAAATAACAGAATGTAAGCATATCTTTATTAGATTCGCTTGGGGTGAACGGCGAGTTGTCGAACTCGATATCAACAAGTACAATGGGTGGTTTAGGTGAATGTATATCTCAAATGGACAGGAATATAATCATGAATAGAATAACCCGACTACTCGATAGATGTGGAGTGCACGAAAAAAAAAATTCAAATAATAATTCAACGAGCAAATAATAACTATTTTTTTTGGGGGATGAAGTAGCTACTGACCTTGAATGTGGTATCTACACAAATTTCAGGCATAACAGCGCTTCTCGGGCCCTGTTGAAAATATTTACACACGTTGCCAAAACAAATGTATAACTGTCGTACGTGACCTTACTCATAATGAAGCAGAAGCGGAAGCCACGGTGGCCGAGCGGTTAGCCTGCTCGCCCCCCCCCCAATCAAGGCGAACCAGGTTCAATCGCCGGCCGGGTCACTAAGAATTTTCGCATGTTCGGATTCGTGCCGGACAATGCCGTTGTTCGGCGTGTTTTTCTCGGGGATCTCCCGTTTAGTTTCCCCCGTCCTTTCATTCCGGCGCTGCTCCTAACCCACCTCAATCACCCGCTTCGGCTCTCAAGACCTCGCTGTTAAGAGCCGCCAAAATCTCTCCATATCTCCAAGCAGAAGCTATATGGTGGAATCAAAGGAGGGCCTAGGAGAGAAGTTACTAATGCAAGGTTCGATTTTTTTCTGTATCATGAAGTTGTGACACGAATTACAATTGACGGTATAACAGTTAGCCACACATGTGTTCGATGTGGAAAGCAAAATGGTTACCCGGAAAACAGGCGTGGCGTGCAAATTAACTGTCATAACTATATTCTTCAGACCGGCGCGGCGTGTTAAAGATCAGCCGAGGATAAACAATAAGGCAGAGAAGTAAACTGGAGACTGAAACAGCCCATATGAAGATAAATTGAGCATTTAACGAGTAGAAGAGCTATTGAGGATCTGCCGTAAATGGCTTGCAACTAGCAAACGGTGAGACGTGAGAAAGCGTGCCAACGTTATCTGCAACTTCCCCGTCTCTACATGCAGACTGAGTACCAGCAGTCTGTGAATTAGCACAGTTATAGGCTGTTCACGGTAAAGTGAGCACTTTTAAAGGCCCTTCTCAATTTTTCTTTTCATCCGATTTCACCGTCCTGCTGCTTTTTAATATAAACATTGCAATGTGACCAATAAACACAGTGTATACATTTCACCACCTTCAAAATATGTCTGAGGCTGCAATAAGATATATTTATTAGTTGTTGTTGTCTGTTTAACATGTTCTCACTTTGCCGTGAACAACCTATAGGCATGTTGTCTTCCGTGGTTTCGTGCATGCAATAACCATTTAAGCAATGAACTGGTCGAATTCCAAAATCGGATTGGGGGGGGGGGGGGAGGGACAGGGTTAAAAAATATATCCCTGAGAGTTTTACCTAGAGCTAAAATCCTTAGAATATTTGAGAGACAAGGGGGGGGGGGGGCAGGAGCTGTTCAGCTACACTATCACCTAGTCACACACTACCACAATATATAAGTTTTTAAAGTAAAAGGATTGAAATATTATTGGAAACAATCCTACTCTAGGAATCATACTCAGGACAAGGCACACGTGTAGAATTCATTTGTCACACAAAAAATCAAATTTTTAAGGGTATGGTATGAGCAATGATGAATTTTCAAGTGGCACGATCTCGACTACCATTCATGTTTCAGTTACACTCTACTTACAGACAATACGAACACTAAAGATAGATTGTAAACAATTGGTTGACGTTTGATCAGATTTAAAAAAAAATTACAGAAAGAAAAGGAACAATAGGAAAACTACAGGTATTCCCACCGGAAATTAACCTCCTCCTGTTTATTATGAAAACCCTGTCATATACAGGACGATTCTCAATTAGACCGACAAACTTCGGGAGGTGATTCTTCATTGAAAAAGTAAAAGGAAAACATATGTGACATTTTACACCTAAACCTAATATTAAGAAAGGCATGAGCCCTTAAAAAACGAGATTTTAAACCGTATTTTTGCAAAATATCGGCACCTGCGTTGAAGGTCCCGATATCATACAATAATGTTCCGAGAGTTGTAATTTTATTTTACTTCGTTACCGTTATTTTGCACAAATACGATATAAAATCTCGTTTTTAAGGGCTCATAACTCCTTTAATATTCGGTTTAGGTATAAGTGTCACGTATGTTTTCCTTTAACTTTTTAATGAAAAATCACCTCCGAAGTTTGTCGGTCTAATTGCGAATCACCCAGTATATGTCATGCAAATACGAAATCATAAAGATAAGAAAAAATGTTTGCATTATTTTTCCTTCTTGCTTCTTGGCCGTAAATACCAACGAAGATGGGAAAAGTAACAGATGTGCGATACTGAGAACTATGGCGGTGATCCCTTGCAGTGTTGCTAATCTAAATCTAGCTTTTTCGAGAAAGCAATTGTTGCAAAATATTAATCTTAGCTATTAGCTACATTATAAAAATTAAATTAATTTAGTATTTTTTAGAAGTTTTATATTTATATGTATTATTGCTGTGCGATTTCCCTCTTGCTAAAGGCTTATACATGAGGCAGCTGATTTATGCATTAAGACGTTAAATGCATATTAACATCTAACCTGCATAGGACAATATGTCTGCCAAATGTGCATAAAATTTACTACAAAATTAGTTGAACTATATTCACGTTTCCCCATAACTTTATTGTCTTAACAAATGACAAATATATTTTCTGTGGGAGAGACTGAATGAATATTCTAAAACTCAGTGGTGTATTCATTGGTGACCAATTGGAGGAATATTAAACAATAAAAGTGGGAAAATACAAGTGCCGTTGGTTTGTGGACGAATTAAATACAGAAGTGCTAGTGATGTAAATAATTCCAATAAACGCACACATTGGGCATATTCTGTACTAAGACTATCATATATAAGTACTGGCGTTCGTCAAGTGTCCAGCCCGTAAACGTTCTTAGGACAAGATATATATATATATATATATATATATATATATATATATATATATATATATATATATATATATATATATATATATATGGCATTAAGTACATTGAATGCGATCCTGCATGTGCATTTTGGAATCAAATGAAACAATAATTATTGCTATTCCTACAAACTCCATCGTAGTTGGGCCACGGTGGTTGAGCGGTTAGCCTGCTCGCCTCCCACCATAGCGGCCCGGGTTCAATCCCCGGCCGGGTCACTCTGGAATTGCATGTGGGAATCGTGCCAGACGACGGCGTTGGTCGGTAGGTTTTCTCGGAGATCTCCCGTTTCCTCCGCCCTTTCATTTCGGCGCTGCTCCATACTCGCCTCAAAATTCTTCATCGGCTGCCAATACCTCTATATTAAGAGCCTCCCAAATCTCTTCACTCAACTCCATCGTAGTGTCCTCAATGAGAATGGAACAATAACTGTTTAAGCTGCTAGCAAACTGCTTCTCATTCTTCAGTGTCCAGTCAACAGTGTAGTTTCTGAAATGAGGGAAGAGGAAGAGATACTTTTACAGTATGTTTAGGCCAGTTGACATTATACATTTTTAAAGCGAATTAAATAATATTTTATTTAGTAGTAGTTCGTATTATATGTTAGCTTATTATTTTTTTTTTAGTTTTCTGTGTATCATTGATTAGCTATTTTTCGTTAGCTTCCGTTCACGATTATGAGTAGGCAATGTAGCAACGTGGCTGACCAACCGCAGTAGTTCAGGCGAGGGAGATGGAGAGAACGATAGAGGCTGGCATACACTAGGTATAGGCCATTCACGGTAAAGTGAGCACTTTCGAAAGCCTCGTCATTTGGAGTAATGGTCAATAAATATATGTTATTTTTGCCTTGGACGTTAACGTCAGTGCGCGGTGGGAATATACACACTGTGTTTACTACCTACGTGGCAATATTTATTTAAAACAGTGGCGAAAGGATAAAAAATGGCTGAAAGTAAAAAGTAACTCGGACGACAAAAGTGCTCACTTTACCGTGAACACCCTATACTAGTGTTGTCAGATTTCTACGTCACTTCACACCCACACACTCCGCCGCCACACGTGAATACCAACCCACAGTATACTACTCGCCGGATATCCATCCATGAGCTTGACCGACGACGCGTGGAAGGGGGAACATCACCGACGATTCCCTGGATTCGATTAGGAAGCGCGAGGGGTGGTGGTGTAACCCATAAGATTATGAAGATGAGGTAGGCCGATCTCGCCGGCTACGCACAATCCATTACCGTGTGTCCCAACACTGAACTGCTTTTCTGCCAACACGACTAGTAAAAACGGCGTGGATTGGATTTGAGGTTAGAACACTGTTTAGTAAATAAGTGCTTTGTAATGTTTGTATACTTGCGCTAACCAATTTGGAATGCAGTTTTACTAAACGCAAATTGGCGAATGTATTTTACTCACATAAAAGTCCTTTTCTTTTGAAAATTAAGTTACAAACACGTTAATCACTGCTGACCATGTGACCTGACATGTTTCGTTCCTGTGGGGTAGGTCTATGTTGGGTTCATGCACAGAAGACGAATACGCTGTCTACCTCATCTGTTAGTCTATGGTGTAACTAAGCGGACGAAAGTCTTCATCATTCAAAGAATAACACAAAACATTGCCCGTGGTGACTACCGCTTCTCATATATAGGCTGTTCACGGTAAAATGAGCACTTTTGAAAGCCCTGCTTAATATCTACGTCTACGCACGTTGTGTATTCCTTTGTCTTATATAAAATTAACATTGCCATGAGCCTCGTAACTTTATTCATACGTCTGTCAAGTGAAACTATGGAATTATTAGAAAAGTAAATAGATACAAATCTGCGTGTTCTTATATATAGACGCATTAAGAAAACAGAGAGGAAAATAAATAATCTCAGTTTGCACGAATGGTTACCTAACAATATTTATCTGACGTTAAGATATGGAACAATTTCCCATTTATCACTACCAACTTTACTCGGCGCATGTCACTCAGTGTGCATGTTAAAATTTATGCAGGCAGGGACAGTGACTTTTTGCTAAGGTTCATTTCAAAAGTGCTCACTTTATCGTGAACAGCCGTTACTCCGATATACTGCATATCCGAAACCGCGCGCTGCCGTCTACGACATTAGGTTGGTACATCGCCGTCGTCTCGGTTTCCGCTGATGTTAACACTACATAAATGTGTACTATAATTTAGTAAGTACTTTGAACTTGTAAAACTTAATTACCTTCGCAGTACTCGACTTGTAGGAGGAGTTAATGTTTTCCGATCATTTAGCAGGTAGAGTAGAGCACTGTTCTCAGGCCACTGCTCATACTACATAACCCCCTCCAATATGTAGCGTGCGTACATAATGGCAAACCTGCGTCTTTGCAATCACTGGGTAGTCAGAAGCACCAGACTTCAAGCTATTGAAACCATAGTCTGAAGATGAGGTAGACCGCTTATTCGTCTTCTGCGCGTGTACCCAACATAGACCTACCCCAATCCTACACAACTGTCAGTCACATAACAGTGATGGACGGGTTTATTTACACCTTAATTTTTAAACGACAAGCACGATTATATTATAAAAATAATTTTACTGGTTTGAATGTAATCAAAAATCGTTACAAATTGACTAGAGGAAGTGTTAAACATCTCAAAAGCACTTGTTTACTAACCAGTGTTCCAACCTCAAACCCAATCCAAGTCATTTTTGCTGGACGTGTAGGCAGTAAAGCAGTTCAATGTTGGGACACGGAGATTGGTTGTGCGCAGCCAGCGATATAGGTATACCTCATCTTTAGTCTATGATTGAAACACGGCGCGCGCGTACGAACATAAACCACCCATGCAAATTAATGCTGAATTCACTGTGCCACTGTAACCCGACCGTCGTGTAATATAAATAAAAACAATAGACTTGAATAAATGTATTGTGACCTTTTTAACACTTCTACGTATGCCGGTACTGCGCTACATATATTTAAAATAATATGTTACGAATAATTAATATTACAACGTAAAAGTTTAAAAATGGAAAACATGTAAATATTTACCTTAAAAAAATAGTAAAAAAATTATTCTAAAAATATTATAAAGGTAGTTATCCTGTTCTTAAGCACTACGCAAAACAACAGTTTGTAAAATATTCAAAGTTTTTGCTTGCGAACCTTTGCTTCCATTCTGCAAACTTATTGATCACGTGTAATAAACAGTAGAGCAACACTTGACAGTATTTTTGAGTCGGGGAGGGGTGAAGGTATTTTTTGAAAAGTTTCAGTTTTGAAAAGCTTCGTTCACGAGAAGCCACTGAGATACGCGGTAAGAAAAAAACAATGTTAGTGACAAGTTTGGTACAGAATCGGGAAGGTCCAAGTCGACAGTAAACATACATGTCCAGTATTTGTATTCTTCTTCAGTGACTTTAGCTGCTTGTAGACGTAGCTCTTCGGTCGAC
This sequence comes from Dryococelus australis, assembly GCA_029891345.1. Classification (NCBI taxonomy): domain Eukaryota; kingdom Metazoa; phylum Arthropoda; class Insecta; order Phasmatodea; family Phasmatidae; genus Dryococelus; species Dryococelus australis. Next base: position 62,028,339 of record CM057006.1, read on the forward strand.
CGATCTCGATGACTAATTCATCTGTTGAGAATTCGTCGAATGTCTGTGTTGTATGAATTACTTTTTATTCCGTTTTAAGGAAATGACAAACGGGTACTTCTTCAAAGGGGTACCCGGGATGGGCCTTCCCCCTTCCTATTTCGGCATTACAGTAAGTGTAAATACAAGCATTTAAAAATATTAATTCAGTGCCTTTTATTTGTTTCTGGAAAATAATACTCTGCCAATATCATACTTTTTTCAGGCTGTTGCATATCACAGCGAAAAAAAAAAATTGCAAAATATTGAAAGCGAGTGACAAAGATTGTGGGTTCTTTGCTAACCTTGCCTGTGGTTATAGGCAGAAAACAAAATTATATCCTTTAAGATTGATATAACTTATTATTTTCGAAGAGAGTCAATATTTAGAGGAAAAATATAGTTGTGAACGTTCCTTAACTATCTATAAATTCCCGCACCTCACGTGCATTTGCCATAAAAACAACCGATATTGTATATAAGTATTTTGGGTGTCACAAAGTAGCGATCGTTGACAGAAGTAACGTAAACTTAACAGCAAGCCATCTCCTAAAGGGGTTCACACATCGCACAATAAACAACTTCGGCAGGAACCTCCCAAAATTCAACAAACACAATAGCGACGTTACTGCGTAAGTTCGACCAATACAAGTGCATGTTTACTGCGTGCTGTATTCATTCAAAACTGAAACAGTTGTTTATTCCTTTTTTTTTTTTTTGTTTTCGGTTAGGTTTTTTTAAGCAGCTCGGTATAAATTAATACCGTAGTACAAAATTTGAAATCAAAATCAAAAAATATATGCATTTAAATGTATGCTTTTCGGTGATTGGCTGGACTTGAGACTTCAAAAATATTTCCACCGCAGTAAGCAGTAGTCACTTCATTGAGTTGGTTGAACTAGGTTTGAGACAACGCGTTGAAAAATTTTTCTGCTAGTTTCTTACTGTCGTAAGTTTTTTCCCGACCCAATGGCCTACCCATTCACTCAAGTGATTCACCCGCTGGAGGAGGGAAAGTGAGCTGTTTCAAAACGGTTCCAAGCTTTTCTCACTCACTCGTGAGCGTGATTCATCCTTATGTGGAAAGCCGATGGTGCGAACCGAGTCATGTTTACAGTAAGAGTAAGCGTGCACCCTCTCCCCCCTTTTCTCTAGGGATCAATTTCCCGTCTTCATGACAACCACTTTTTTACACGCACGCGACGTTCATGCGAGGCCGAGGCGATAATAACTCTCATTAGGATAGCCTCGTCCAGTAAGGTAGGTTGGTCAGGCATAGCGAATGTTATGCACTACGCTTATACCGTCAGTCGAAGCTTCGGTTTCGGAAACAGAAATTTCCAAACTGATGTTTTTAGCTTAGTGTGTACCTACATCAGCATGATCATTTTCTTGTCCATTAAGCAAGAACCATTGACGGTAGTGTGTTAGAAAACGATCAGGTGACCCACCCAAAGCTCCAATTTGGATCAAACAAAACATCTTTGAGATGCGCTGGAGCGTCGTTTTCGTGCCGTACTCGCTTGAGCAACAGATAAATGTCGACCATTCACCACACTACAGCAATAATCTGAACAAATTCCGCCAGTTGTGTACTACAAATTGTGGAGCGTATGCGCAAATGGGCACTCCTTGACGATGTCTATCTTTTCCACACCACGCCAAAATATGCATGAGCCGCTTGCCCAAAGAAGCCAAGACAGCGTCTTTATGGCCTGTCATTGTCCGAAATACCGTTGTCTTCGTTGGGAAATAAACTCACGTGGATAGCTGCTTCCAGTGCCCGTCCCTGTGGGGCCGCGGTGGTGTAGTGGTCAGACGACTCACGTCCCACCAAGGAGAATTGGGTTCGATTCCTGCCGGGGTCACCTCCGGGTTTTCGCGTGCGGTAATCGTACCGGACGATGTCGCAGGTCGGCGGGTTTTCTCGGCGATCTCCAGTCTCCTTCGCACTTGCATCCCGGTGCTGCTCCATACTGACCCCACTTCACCCTCATCGGTTCTCAAGACCTCGATGTTAAGAGCCGCCCAAATCTCTCCACTCTTCACTGCCCGGGATGGGCAGTGAAGAACGAACACCGGTTGTTGGTCGGCCTTTCTGGTCTCGCGCGCACGGGCGTGGAAGTTCGCCTCAAGACGATCGTCCATGACATGCCTGACAAACACCCAAGAAGCGTTCTCCACAGCCCGCTGTTTGACAGACACCGCTAATGTCACGTCAAGCATGATGACGTACACCACGAACGAGGCAGTGGAAAGGCTGCTTTACTAGGTATACTCTGTTTCATGTAACTTCAATAAATTTCAACAGTTCTCGAAAAAAATGTGTCCCTACGCCACAGCTGTTCTGTCGGTGAAGAAACCGATCTTTGTAAACAAACTACGAATCTAATGGCAAGCATTGAAAGACTGACAACTTCTGTCCAGTAATTAGGCTACTATAGCTGGTTGCCATTCCAAACTGTTTTATTTTTGTTATGATCACATAGTATACTAGTTAGGGTTCTGTTTTATTTTATTGGTGGGTGGGGAACTATAGTTTTACGTCTTTCAGGAGACGATTTTTTGTAGTTCTTCTTACAAGAGAGTGGCGCTCGGAACTTGCATTGTTTTGATAATGCATTGGAAAATTTTGTTCGTACGGAAATAGCAATCAGTTTACTATAATTCAAAAGTTTTAACTTCATCGAAAGAACTAAATGTAATAAATGTGTCGCTGTTCGTACCGACGCGAGAAATGCTCAGCAGATAAATATCATTGCATTTTTTATATAATGAACTACACTAAAAGGGCGCTTATTAGGCCTCGTACATTGGTAAACCTCCCGCAAGAACAAAACGTAATAAATACGCCACAGTTGATACCGATGTGCGAAATGTGCATTGTAAACATGTTAAGCAAATTTAACTTCTACATAAAAATCGTTACAGTTTAAATCAAATAAAAGTCCAAGTGCATTTCAAATATTCTAACAACAATTTAAGAAAAACATTATTTACAAAACACACTAACTTACTGTTCATTTCGTTATTCTTAAACACGTGCCCAACTTCGGATGATTAAATCAGTTGTCGGCTACAGATACGAAATAATTTATTTGCTGACCTATGCAATTAACTAAACATTTGAACAATTTCTTGAAACCAAGAAATTCACCTTTCACACATTGAAAATAAATTTTCGCTCGCCCTTCGCGATGGCCACAGAAAATGGTTGACCGCAGCACACAGCAAACCATTTTACAAAGTGGCAGACACGTGTCGATAATTCATTTCACTGAGGAGACTGTGCTAAAAAGGCACCTACGACGAACTACACTTAATGAAATACGTAAATACAGAATTAATTAACTGCATATATAATATTCCGACATTACTAGCAAGGAATTCTCGCATATCGATAAATTATGACTGAAGAGAGCACAATGGCAACAACTGATTTTCACCGGGCGGGTGGAGACCATAGACAACAGACTCAACGGAGATTGGTGGAAACCTTTCAAATAACCGTGATGTTCGCATGCTCTACTATAATATTTCTAAATATTTTTAAAGCCTTTGCTGTATAACTCAGAAAAATTGCGTATTAGTCTATGAGCGTAGTTTTAAGCCACACATGTTGTAACTATAATTAATTTTCCACATTGTAATTTTTAATTCCGAGTACTATTTTCTTTTACAATCATCGCCAAGAGCGGCAACATAATAACACGCATCCTGCAACAACCATCAGCTGGCGCAGTACTTTGGAAATGGGGGCGTTTATTGTTTACATGCTGTGTAGGTTGGTCACAACGTCTGTCAAATTTTACTGAAGTTATATGAAACGGAGTATACTCGTCTGGTAACCAACAGCAGTGACCGTCCAGTGACTTTACGCTTTACGTTGGTGTATTAATTGAAATGGGTTCAGCTTCATAGTACGAGATGTACCGCAGTAAACGCAGGGAGGGTGTCCGTGTAAGAGACAGCTGGTCGGCTGCCAGGACGGACTCCTCCTTGGCCTCGAGGTACAGCGTGACACTTGGCTCGTCTCTCGCGCGGCGCAGCCACACCTGCCTGTAACGGACCGTCGACTGCTGCCTTCGTCTCGCACGGTCGAGGCCGCCGTCAATGGCAGCGACAGCCACGACCCTGCGACCCTCTTACGTCGCCCGTTATAACGACTGCTGGAAGTCCCACAACGGCCGACGGAACACTTGTCAAAGACTTGCTTAATTTCTTCCGTAGACTAAAAATGAGGCATAGGCCGTTCACGGTAAAGTGAGCACTTTTTGAAGCTGTTTCGTCAGACATAATAACCAATAATTACAGTTCATTGTGTCCTTGGACTTTTGGTTTTTGGTATGGTGAATGTATACACTGTGTTTATTACTCACATGGCAGGGTTTACATTAACAAGTGGTGGAAGGATATAAATTGTTTGAAAGAAAAAGATAACTAGTGCTTCAAAAGTGCTCACTTTACCGTGAACGTCATAGAGACCGATCATTTTCTATGTACCACCACTGAACTGCCTCTTTGCCAATACAGTTTGAAAAAATGGCGTGGATTGGGTTTGAGGTTAGAACGCTGTTTAGTAAACAAGTGATTTTGAGATTACTTTATACTTCCTCTAACTAATTTGTAATGATTTTTGATTAAATTCAAACTGGTAAAAGTATTTTATTGATATAATAGTGATTGTCGTTTAAAAATTAAGATACAAACAAACACGTCCATCACTGTTGACCATGTGACATTGACAGTTGTGTTCCTTTGGGGTAGATCAATGTTGGGTACATGCGCAGAAGACGGAGTAAGCTGTCTACCTCATCTTTAGTGTATGATTTCTTTCGTCAGTTGTGTATTCTCCTGCTATGTGATAACATTAACGTTGACGAGGAGACACGTGCATTGATCAGGTAATATTGTGAAATTATTAGGAACCAAAGCTTGTTACTATTCCGCTGATTCTTACGCTAACCTGTAAAACCAGATGTATACCATATTCAGTGACACCACTTCAACATAACATATTTAGAAGAAAAAAAACAGTTAAAGGTGTTGAGAGCGTGGCCTTGCTGGATGTAATTTCCTTGTCAGAGACCTAGAAGCATGGAAGTGCTAAGGGTGACTTAAGTAAGTGCATCGAATGCCAGAGGCCCACTTTTTAAAACTATCGGAATTATTCCTGTAGAGAAATTACATTATTCCGCTATCGGAATGCTTTGAGCCAATTTTTGAGCACTCGATAGTGGAATTACTAATCAGAATCGAGCCATGAAGTGTTGAAATGAACCTGACAGCAAGACAGCTGCCGGATTCGTCATTCCTTTAGAGAGTCGCTGGTTAATGCCATTGTGTGATGTAGGAAACTCGTAAATGAACACTCCCTTGAGGTCTAATCTAAATACAATTTTAAGAAAAGGAGAGCAATAGATCAGGATGTTGCCATACATCGAATTATAGTGGCGTATAACAAAGTCTGTATAACAATCATGTAAACATGAATACTGGTAGAATTGTTGAGAGTATAAATTTTAACATGAAACAGATGAAAAATAAAATAAATGATGGAATACACTTTTCAAGAAAAGCTGCAGCTTTCAAAGGTAGTTGGCACTAAAACTTTTAACATCAGTTAGGTAGCTGTCTCCATATAATTATGTGAATCGGAACAAAATAAATTAACTTTGGATGGACAAATATTTTATGTGAAATTACTTTTTTTTATAGTTGACAGCTATAGCTGGAATGCTAGTCTAAGCTTATGTAATAGCGTATTTACACTAGCAAAATGTAAATTATTATAGCGATGTTATTCAATCTGTATTTTATTATTTACTACAGTAAAATTACTGTATCCGAATACGTAAAACCATGTTAACTGCACTGTTAGTTAAAGTTTTAACTCGTAACATGTTGTTACGAGTTGTTTTTTTGTAATAATTGGCGTGGTTACGTAAATTGGGAATGCATCTAAAGGAAAAAAAAATTGCACGATAAAATATCAGTCCCTACGTATAGACCATTCACGGCTACTTAACTTTTCTGAAGCTCAGCATAAGTTCTACTTCCAGGATATTCCTCCGCCTCCTGCAAGCTGAGCTTAACCAAGTATAGAAAATTACACCAGAGTGACAACGCACCGCATTCATGCGCACTCGGTGTAATAATATTTTGCATAAGAACTATTTCTTACTAGGCATTACCAACATACCTAATTTCTACCTCCTTTATTTAATTAATTATGAATGAAATGTTATAATTTATATATAGAGTAAAAGTTCAATTTAACCCAAAATAAGGCACATTTAGGTTGACAGAAGTATAAAACGCTTGAGATACATGGCGTATTTAGAAAAAAATCAAACACGTTACACATATGGAGTGATGTTTCAACGGTTTGTTTCGAAAAGTGTGAAGAAACCTCGAATAGACTACACCACTAAATTAATTATTTGTAATTTCTATCAATTACAAGCAGTGGCGTGTGGTGAAGTGTTGCAAGGTAAGCTGGTGCCTGCTCTCTGCTGCAGATTCTCGGTGCACGCAGCAGGAGCCAGTAACCGCCGTACAGCCTAGGGAAATCGAATGTATTCCGACCACTCACAAGCTACGTGTGCGTGGCGCAAGTGTAAACTAACAAGCAACTGGGCACAGCACAGAGCTATCAGCAGCTTACCTTGCAACAGTTCACCACACACCGCGGATTATCAGTATTTCCGCCACTGGGTACAGTTTAGTATTTTTTAAAATGGAAATTGCATTTGCTTATCCCGGATTACCTACTAATAAATAAATATGTATTGGCGTATTTTAAAACAAAATTTTCCCGCCACAGCAGACTTATCGTTATTGGTTCTGTTTTTGTGACGACACACGAAATGCAACGATTCCAAGGCGTAATATTTGTTCTTAAAAAATCCGATACATTTCGTTCTGTCAGTCACTACCGTCGTCTCAAAAATACACATTTTGGCATTCTGGCATTCGCTACCGGATTATACGCATCGGATCAATCCGCCAGCGAATTTATTCCGATAGTTTTTTTAAAAATTGTGCCCCAGTTTACCTTCACCGGCAAGGTGCCGAAATGATTCGTTGCCAACCTTACTGCTGCTATAAATAACCTGTTAGCGTAGGCGCTTCCTGTATCTCATCTGTAAGCAGACGACGACATATACACTAGATGAAGTACCAATATGGTTTAAGAAATTGCTAAATAATATTATCCTGTTGATGTAATTGCGTGCATTGCTATTGTGAGATATTCACGCAATTCACTGACAAATGCGCATGGAATATGGCTGATTTCTTAAAGTGTTATCAACTCCCGTGTTCACGCTTACAATTGTCAGATGTGAAATTCGCCTGTGGATACATGCAAAAATGTTGGCTAACAGCAGTTTATTGAATACCGCACGCATGGCACAAGCTGCTGCGCCTTGTCCTTTGAATGCATCTAATTTAATAACGTGCGAATAATTACACGCGAAAGTATTTCTTCCGAAGGTTGGTTTGGAAAAGTAGGCCTACGTAATCAACAGAAAATCAGCTAAAATGATTTATATATCTGTTGAATATTTATTCCCCCGTTATTGTTCGAATATCTCGTGACTTCTCGTGAAAAACAATTGCAGGGCGTTGATGTAGTTAGCGTCTTTCGCACCGAAGATTATCGTGATTGATTTATGTAGTGCTTGACCTGTGCTTATTGGTGAATCCCATTTCACGCAATAAACTATTCTTAGAGTAATTTTAATGCATGCCCGTGTAAAGTGGTTCGGTTTTGGTCCGCTTCTAAACATCTTGCAAGTTACTGTTTCGGATTTGTTGCTACCTATGTTGTAAAATGTATCGGTGCTAATGAGCCTAACTTTAGGATGAACCAATTTCTAAAGTTACTTTCGTTGTCGCTGCGGAATAACAGCGTGGCTTTAATTACAGTGTTCTTATGTTAGTCGAAGGCTGTTACTGGCAAGAGCATCGAAATGGTTACCAAAATAGTTTATATCAAACTGCATTGTCGCAGATGAATTCCGTAGGAAATGTTTTAGTTGAAAATCCTAGTTTATGCTGACCATTTCTGAATTTAATAACTTGACTTATTTCTACCGAAATTTCCGAGTATCCTTTCATGTACAGGTGCCTGGGTAGCGTATTTACCGAAACGCCTAATTAGGAAGTGTCGTGGTGCTGGATGTAACGTGAAAGAAATATCTCCTCAAGCCTGTATGTCACGATAACATTTTCCGTACAAGCTCAGGCAGAAGCTTTCTAAGAGATCTGCTACTGTAGGAACAGTGTTCACTCATCACTTCAGTATCATGCGTTTATCCACAGGGCCTAATCGTTTTGTTATTATAACTGGAAATTTTGTTTTAAATAAACGGTGATGTTTACCGTACTAATTTTCACACGAAGATGCCTTAAGCAGGCTTCACACGATGCAATATGAGTGCCGAACTTGCGCGAGATGCCGACCTTGCACGAGAATTTCTTGCACAAGTGTGTGTGCTAAGTACATCATGCACGAAATAAAGGAGATGGAGCAGGTTCTATCTTTTTCGTGCCAGGCGATGCAAGTTGTGATCCTATTGGTTCTTGTATGCTGGTCTTGTGACCTGTTTTAACATTAACCACAGAGTAAAAGAAAATCATAATCTAAGGAGTGCGAAGATGAATACAGGGACATAAAACATTGCTGGAAAATAACTTTAAAACGTGGATTGGAGGTCAGACAGTTTGCTGAGAATAAAATGGAAACAATTATATTTTGGAGGGATAGCTTTGAAACAAATACCTTGTTAAAGTTCGCAACTTTATATTTTGTATTATATTATCATGACTGTTTGGTACTCACCAGGGCTATCAACTAATTAATTTTGATACGAGACAGTATTCATTTTATTTATCTGCGTGTGAACTCGTTTCGTACGAAATTTAGTTGGCATTCTCGTACGAAACTTGCGCGAAATGCATCTTGCATCGTGTGAAGTCTGCTTTAGAATCGGTGAACATTTTCGTGTTTTTTATTTACTGTTTATTCGTGTTTGTCTTAAGCCCTTTCTCATAACAAAATTAACAATATGACTACTACCTTCTCCCTGATTGGCTAAAATATCAACCTTGTAGGAAACCTTCCATAGAATATTGCACACGACCAATTACGAAAAATTCCATGAAAACTTCTAGGAGATGGCTAAGTCTTCCATAGCACCATCCATACAAGCGGCCACGCAGGCTTGCATAGAATCGTGTGAGGAATCTTACAGCGTGGCATACAACGCACGCTTATAGGCTGTTCACGGTAAAACGAGCACTTTTGAAAGCCCTGCTTAGTATCTACTTGTATGCATGTTATGTATTCTTCCGCCATATGTAAAATTAACATTGCCACGGGCCTTATCACTGTATTCGTGTTTATTTCAAGTGAAGCTGTAAAATTATTATAAAATTAAATATTTTACAAATTTACTAATTTTTACATTTTGATACGTTAAAGAAAAGGAAGCCAAAGAAATAGTTTAAAATTTATCACCAATGGTGGCCTAGCACTTTTTATTCAACGTTAAGATATGGAACTACTTTCCCATCCATTGTAACCAACTTTACTGGGCACTTGTCATTCAGGGCACCCGTTAAAATAAATGCAGGTAGGAGCAGGGGCTTTTTTCTAAGGTTGATTTCGAAGGTGCTCACTTTATCGTGAACAGCCTTTAACAACGGATGACAATACGCATCGTTCGCAGATGCCCAAAACGCATTGTTTGCGGCCATTTAATACTGCAAAGATTGCGGAAAACTGCTTGAGGTCTGAGACTTAGTTTGAAATGTGATGCCGCCGAATGCAGTCGGAACGTAGAGCCTGCACAAATTGAATGCCATTTCGTATGTACCACGACTTGTTCGCTAAATGCACAAGACCAGCATTAAGTACGTCTTTGATAACGTGCACACTCTTGCCTTTGCGCTAATGCAAAAAAAAAAAAAGAATGGCCTAACCTTACTGTATATAGCCCTGTAAGTGTCTCAACGCTGCTGATGCTATTATTATTGGCCCCGCATGTCGCCCACCCACGTCATGCGTGAAACGTGTTCAACACACTTGAATGTAAACATCAACCCGGAGACGCCATTTTGACCTACATTCCATTTCACTACGTGGAAGGACTGGAACGGTTAACCCCGTTCTTAAAGCCGGCTCTAAACGATACCTACACATACAGCAATTTCTAACAAAAGGCATAGTAATTTTTCGCAGCAGAAGTGAAGAAATAACACATTTCATATACGTTACCTAATATAGTAAAATGCAGGTGAACCAACTCATAACTGGCGTACGGTTGCAATCGAATTTTATTTTGGTCTCTATTTAATGAAACCAAAGATTTATGAAGTTTATTTTATTACGATGAATATATTTATATTTCCGAGTACTGGTTTTGTATGAAAAATGTTTTAACTAGGTATTCACACATAACTTAAATAAATGCGCATAATTCCTATAATTTAAAATATTTTTAACATAAGTTACTTACATCTGCTTACGTACGACCATAATTTTTCTGATTTCCGCCCTATTTTAAAGATTCTCTTCAAAATGTGCTTTCTGAAGCTTCAAGGATGACAATACGCTTAACGATTATATTTAATTAAAAGTAGGCTCATTACAAGTTTTTTTTTTTTTTTTTTTTTTTTTTTTCAAATTGAGTAAATTTCAGCAATGTATAAATATCACAAAATGTTGGGAATGTTGTAGGGTAAGGCACTATGGGTGGTAAGAGTTAATGTAGTTATTTTGTGATCACTAGTACCGCTAATAACTTCTAATTGCTAGGCTTTTTTTTAAAATGTATATTCCATACCTGTTTGTTTTCTTTATGTGCATTCCAAAACATTTCGTGAGGGGTTTATTTTACAGAGGTGTAGTGGTTAGACTACTTAACCCCCCCCCCCCCACGTAGGCGAACCGGGTTCGATTCTCGGCTGGGCCGCTCCCGGATTTTCGCAAGTGGGAATCGTACCGGACAATGCCGCTGGTCGGCGTGTTTTCTCGAGGATCTCCCGTTTCCTCCTCCCTTGCATTCCGGCACTGCTCCGTACTCACCTCGTTTCACCCGCATCGGCTCTCAGCCTCGCCCAGACAGCTCCACGCACTTTTATTTTATGCAGGATAAATCGTACTTCACTGGCAACTTTGAGATATAGTGCGTGCACAGTCGGGCGTAGCGTTTTCCTTTGGAAGCCACTCTGGTCCAGCCTTAATGTGTCAGAACTGTGTAACATTTTCTCGACACGTGGCCACGCCATTGATAATTTGTACAAGTGGCGGCACGATACACAGTAAGAAAAAATAATAAACTGTGCAAGTATTTCAGAAGCGCTAACTCAACCGTGAACCATGTGTAGTGAAAGCGAATCGCGTTGTGAAATGAAATTTCTTAATTTTAATTTCGTTCTTTCTGTGCGATGTAACGAGGTGGTAAAGTGGTTTGAAGTGTGTGTTGGCTCGTGCCAGTTTCGCGTGAAAATGCAAACAATAACACGGAAAACAATAATAAAAATTAATACAGAACTGAAGGCGATATCTAAATCGGAGAAACGTAGAAACATATAATACGTTTTTACTGAGCTTACGGTATTTTCTGGAGAGTATAATGCAGTGTAAATGCCACAGTAGCATGTTCCATAGGTTTGTTCTGAAATATTGCACCAGTTATCATAGTATAGGCTATTCACGGTAATGTGAGCACTTTTTAAGGCCCTGCTAAATTTTTCCTTTCAATTAATTTGTACCTATCCGCCACCTTTTAACGTAAACATTGTTATATGACTAATAAACACAGTGTATACATTTCATCACTCTTAAAAGTTAACGTCTGAGACTGCAATAAAATGTATTTATTAGGGGTTAATGCCTTTTGGGAGGGCCTTAAAAAGTGCTCACTTTACCGTGAACAGTCTATAACAGCAGTCTTCATATCCTAATTGTTTGTTTACATATATTGCGTGACACACCTTTAATTCATCCAGGAAGACCTTCAGAGGCGGTGGCGTAATGTTAGCGTTGCAAAGTTTCACTTAACTTGCGTACCTGTCTTGGAATTACGTTGTCTGTCGACTTGTTTCTAAACGCCAAGTTGCCTACTGGCGGTGTTCCCGAGCTGGGACGAGGCTCTGCACCTTTGATGTTTGGCGATGACATTGATGTCGGTCGTCGACTTGCAAAACCCATGCAGGTTGCGTCGCACAGTCCTCATGTTGATGTTCTTAGAGGCCCGAACGTTGGACTCCAATATTCTTTGCGCGTTGCATGCCTGCCGTTTGTTTGAAACGAGTCTCGACAGCAGATTCCGGCCACGTCCGTGCAGCGTGCGGTAATTAAGTCAGACTTATTTTACACATTGCGTTTGTGTGGGTTAAGTTCAGAAAATGCGGATAATCTTAATCTGCGTTACTCTGTTCAATATTTAAGTGAATAAAATTATTAAATAAAATGATTGGTTGCTAATAACACCCTTCCGGATGCACTCTAATAAAACATGTCAGTAATGGCATTGTTTACTTATCTGTAAATGCCAATGCCACGACCCACTTAGTTTTTAATAAACAGTGGATGTTAAAATGTCAATTCCAATTTTGACTGGACGTTTGTTCAGCGTATCGAAATAAAAAAAAATCAATACTTACTTGTGAATATAGAAAATGAATTTTTTTGTTAGGCCGTGGTAACACGAGTGCTGTCAAACATTCAGCTAAATACATTCGGTAGCCATGTCTGAACAAGTTTAAAAACAGAACGTGTTTTCGCGGTTTCACACCCAAAGCAGAATGAAATCGATGGAAATGCTAACCTCAACAAACATGGAACTAAAAATGTATGATATTTAATTATGATAGCCTTCAACATGTATCACTATTGATTTTTTTAAATTCTGATGAAACCTACACTTTTACTGTAATAGCATAATGGGTGGGTATTAGTACATTCAACCTTAAACTTAAGTTAATTTAACAAGTGCAGGAATTCCCGCCAAATTCAGTATGCTTGTTTACTTCGAGGCAGCCAATAAGAGCGCAGCAGAGAAGAGAAGTCTTTCGAAACTACTTATGAAAACTGTTCACTTTGAACGAGACATAACTGCGATCGAAACTCGTTCGAAGGTAATGTGTTTAAGTGAAGTAGTTCTGCATCCCGTGTAACCGCGGCCTTAGCCAACGGATCCATGCAGTCGGCTCATTTGGCCGAGATGCCTAAAAGCTCCACTCGCTTGAGGCTAGGTCGGCAACTTACTACGTCGTTGTTTTGCGTTCAACTCCATAAGATTTTAATGCTGCAGCAATGCCTGAAGGCGGGGTAGGAGGCAGGCGAACAAACGACGTAACATTGGAGCTGCGTGGGCCTTGGCCGACAGTTGACTCGATCGCCCGATATATCGCCAGGGTTGCCGACTTAACTTAATGGCGCAGGGGTGTAACAGAGAAGACAAAGTTGGCTCCTTCATCGGAATGGTTTTACATTATCACATGCAAGATAAACTGTAAACATCCTGGTGCGCGGACAAACTGCCGCCTTCCTGCGCTCATAACATCAAGATTGCAGGACTCCTTAGAAATCTTCAAGCCCACATAAGCAGTAAAAATCCTATACAATTGCAAACCTTTCAATTTTCGTGTAAAAATTGTTCTCTTGGCAATGGTTTCCCATCATAAGTTAGTTAATTAAATAATACATTAAATTGTAATTACAGTTATAATATAGTAAATAGGTTAAATAATTATTGAATGTTAAATTATATACTTCCTTCTAAATTAAAACCCTCTACCCTAAAAATTAATTTTAATTAACATATTTGATTACATATAACAGAGTTCAAGACTTTTAATTGCGATGAATGTGGGGTAGGGGGATAAAAAAGTTGTCCAAAGACTCAAGAGCCGGCCAATCATTTCCGCTCCACTCGAAACCTGTGCACGAGTCATACACGCCTTTCGATCAGCAATGCCGCCGGACATTCCGATACACTACGCGCGGCATATCCGCGAGTCTTCAGTCGCATGCCAGCAGAGAGCGAAGAAACGCAGGTGACGAGTGTTATTCGCCACAACCAGTACACATCCGTGGGCCGCTCGAACGCACCAGTTTGGATTTATCAAGGCCTACCTCCTCTCAACAGAAGAGAACGTCGAAAAAATATGGTTTTTATACACAATGCCGTCGCGTTAGAGGATTTTGACTTACGACGACAGCTTTAGCACTTCTAAACGTTAAGAAAAAAATGTTCAATAAAAATTTTCAACTCTCTTTATTCAACCATTAAGGTCAATGACCGACTAAACACGTGCGCAATTGCCCAACCGCGCAAATGCACCACCACAGAGAGAGTTAGCGCCAATCAATATGAAATAATCACACTAAAACTTTGACATAACAAATTAACAGTTTAAATTGCAAATTCATAAAATTGGTTAAATACTGAAAATTAAAGTCAGTAATATAATAGTGGAAACAACACTGTATATCGGAGAAAAAATACTCGATAACGTAAAAATACGGTTTTTGTTGTTTTAAATTTCTTAGTTTTATTTTCTCTCTTCGAAACGTGAAGATAATCGGGCCACGGTATGCCATCCAAAGCTAACCTACATTTTAATCTAAAAGCGGCATTTCCCTGGCTTACTGGGGACATGGGCCCGGGACAATTAAGTTTTACCGTCCTATCATTTACGTACGAGATTACCTTGACAGGCAACTGTTGCCTCTACCATGAGCAAGTGATCGAGACAAGCTTGATCGGCGCAGTGCTCTACCTAGGTATAGGCTATTCACGATCAAATGAGCACTTTTGTAAGCCCTGCTCGGTATCTACTTGTATGAACGTTGTGTATTCCTTCGCCAGTAATGTAAAATTAACATTGCCACGGGTCTCATCACTTTATTCATGCGTCGGTTAAATTAAACCGTGGAATTATTAAGAAAGCAGCTTCTTTACAAATCTGCTCAATTTTAAACTTTGATAGATAAAAAAAAAAGTAATTGGCTACCATTTGTGATAACTTAAAACTAACGGTTTTTATTCGACGTAAAGATATGGCACTACTTTTCATCCATCGTTACCAATTTTACCGGGCGAATGTCCCTCAGTGCGTCCGTTGAAATATATGAATGCAGGGACAGTGACTTTTTTCTAAGGTTGATTTATTAAGTACTCACTTTATCGTGAACAGCCTTTAACATTCCAGTAGACAAAGCTGCAGTCTGATGCACTCTGTGCCTTCCCACACCTGTGAGAAACGTGGATCGGCAGGATCTGCGTCGTCTTTCGTCGTGCAATGGAAAAATGATTACAGTCTAAATGAAAATATTAATATTAATACGGTGGTAGAAAGAAGTGAAAATAGTTAAGTTGCTATAACTCAACTCGTACTCACGATTAAAATTCTGATATAATACCGCCTAAAGAGAGGCAATATAAAACGTGCTCGGAAACTACCTGTCGAAAATCAAACCACAGGATTTGTGGGCGAATAGAAACAAGAAACTCTAGTCACAAAATGTTCGGAAAGGTAATTTAGTATGTTTAAATTGAAGTTGAATTTCGGCAAACGACGTTGGCAGACCAGCAAATGACGCCGGATGTCCGCAGCCGTATGTACCTGCGTGCACAACAAGTTGCATGACATTAAGGCGAACTGATCCACGGCAGTGCTGCGCCGCCTGTCTGTCTGATGGGTTGCCACTGTTCCACACACAGGCGTCACCGCAGTGCCAGGTGAGCTTGTGTGTCATAACTTGTTGTGCACGCAAGTACATATGGCTGCGGACACCTGACGTTGTTAGTCGAAATCCAACTTCAGTTTTAAACTTACTAAATTACCTTTCCGAACATTCTGTTACTACAATTTCTTGTTCTATTCACCCACAGATGCTGTGGTTTGAATTTCGACAGGTGGTTTCCGAACACGTGTATAAAAAGATTGGTAATTATATACCTGAAGTAATTTTAAACTACTTTTCTGATTAATGTAGACTATGTAAAGATTCAGTACCACTTTCCTTCATAATTTTGTATGTAATAACCTTTTGCCCCCTACCCCTCACCTGGCAAAGGGTTTTGTTTGTAATGTAGACGCTCTCGCTCTTTTTCCATTAGATTTGTTTTGTTGAATTTTACCCTACGCGAGTTTAATCTGTCTTTGTGACCATTGCAAGTGTTTTCCGCGGCTGCGAAAAGATTTAAACACCGATACATGAAATACTTAAAACAGTAGATAATCGAAAGCACCCACCCAAAGGATCGAGTAGGGTGTGTCTCATATCCCCTTGGCTGAAATGGACATTCAAGGAAGCGAGTTCTTCCTCGTCGATGTGGGTTTGGATGGCGACTAAGTGATATCGCGGCCTTAATTATCTTCTATTTGGTACGGAGCCATGTTTAGGGCCCTTAGCTGGTTGATTTGGACACGGCTATAAACAATATTTATACACAAGATACCCAGAAAAGGCTTGCTTGCATCTAGCTGGCTATGGTTAACGACCGCTACATAGCTAGAAAACCGGCTGTTTTTATGTTAGTGCTAGGAGTGAAACACAGGTCGTGCCATTTTAGTTCCTGGATGTTCAGTACTACGGCTTGTGTTCGTCTTTGTCCATCTAGTGTGTAACGAGCTTAGGGTGTAGAGGCGGATTGGCTGAGGGGGGGGGGGGGGGGGGTTGATTTTAACCCTCTCATTGTCCCAAAGGTTGTCACGCTCTTTGTCCCCGAGGTTGTCACCCTCTACTATTTGTCCTAATTCCTTTCACTTCAGCCAGTGTAATCCCCCAACCCCCTCAACCAAATATATTAAGGCTACACCATTTATCGCAGTCGCACGCTTCTTCCCCGAGACGGACTTGTTTTTAAGGCAGTGACGGCAGACTTGCCGCTGTTCTCTGGTAACAAACAAGTTTGTTGTGTTGGTAGCAGAGAAAGCACCTCTGCAATCTTATTCAAGCGTAGAAGGCCGCATAATGACACGAAGAACCACTCTGCCGGCGCGCTATAGAAATGATTCGCTCGTAAGCAAGCGATATGGGGGAAGAATCGGACAGTAAATGCTAGCATATTAAAATGATCGCTAGCTTGGCATTTTTCGACTGGCATGGTTGTTTTATTGTACAGAGGAAACGGATATTTTGGAAAGACGAAGTGGTGATCGAAACAGGAATGTCTGCGTGCGAGAAAAGTTCCCGGGCGATAGCCAGCCAGCCAGCCAGCCAGCCATCCATCCCTCTTCATGTAATATACCCGAGCACTCTGAGGCCGGAACCCGAACCTATCGGCATGAACGAAGCCGGAGTGGCGTAGTAACAACACACTGTTCTCGCATTCGGGAGTACCCGGGTTCGATTCCCAGTCCGGTCCGGCCATCCTGATTTCGGTTTTACCACGGATTTCCGAAATCACTCGAAGCGAATGCTTGCATGGTTCGTTACTGCAGCTCATGGCCGATTCCTTCCTAAATTCTACTTCTCTCAGCAACTTGCTCCGTCTCTAATAATGTCACTGTCGACGAGGTGTTAAGGGGAATGGTGTACGAAAGCCGTATATTTACCTTAATATTGGTCAAAAGTTGTTTTTCAGAAAATTTTTCCAAAATTTTTGGCACGACAAAGACATAAAGTATAATTTCGAACACCTTCTTACATTTATCGATATTCGCTACCATTACTACAGGCTGTTCAAGGTAAAATAAGCATTTTTGAAAGCCCTGTTTAAGATCTGCCTGTATGCACGGTGTGTTGTTGTTGTTCCGCCGTATGTAACATTAACAATGCCATGGGCCTCGTCACTTTATTCGTACGTTCGGTCGAGTGAGACTGTGAAATTATTAAAAGAGTACCTATTTTGCAAATCTGCTAATTTTTACACGTTGGCGCATTATAAAAAAAAACAGAAAGAAAAATAAATAATGTACTAATTTATTTCAAATGCTTGCTTACCACTTTTATTCGACGTTAAGAACTGGAACTATTTTCCCTCCATCGCTACCACCTTTAATCGGCTCATGTCACCCAGCGAGCCCGTTAAAATATATGCCGCCTAGGAGCAGCGACATTTTTCCAAGGTCCATTTCGAAAGTGCTCACTTTATCGTGAACAGCCTTTACTATCTGAACACTGGTGGAAGATAATAAGTAATATCTTATTTCTAATCTTCTATCAGTACTTACGGAATAATAAAGGCAGTGAATATTTAACAATGCAAGAAGTGAAAAGTAATATTTGTCTTGTGCCAAAATTTTCGATAAACCCTCTGAAAAACAAGTTATAACGAAAATCGGGCCAATATACTGCTTTCGAGTATTATTGGAAGCTCAAGCTACCAAACTACCTACCTCCCGAACCTTTTGCGGGGCCGCGGTGGCTGAGCGGTTAGACTGCTCGCCTCTCACCAGGCGAACCGGGTTCAATCCCCAGCCGGGTCACTCCCGGTTTTTCGCAAGTGGGAATCGTGCCGAACGTTGCCGTTGGTCGGCGGTTTTTCCCCCGGTTGACTCCCGTTTCCCCCGTCCATGCATTCCGGCGCTGCTCCGTCCCTACCATATCGGCTCTCAAGACCTCGTTGTTCAGGGCCGTCCAATTAAACCGAATCTTTCCTGCGGAGACGATTGCGGAACGTCTCCGCTTGCAGTAAATCACTGGAGAAAAATGTTTACCGCGTGGCAGAAACTGCGCTAGACAGCGTCATTAGGAAACTGCTGCGCTGTGCGACGGCTGCGCCCCACTTGGCAGTGTGACGAGACAATCTCGCGGCCGTTAGACGCGAGAGTCTTTGCTCCGTTATCAGTAGAGACGTCGCCGTGCCTTGTGAACCGGATGTGCTCTGGGAGAACTGCGCGCGGGAACCCCACCGTCTCCCGAGGAACTGGCAATTAGCGCCGCTGGAGATTCACCGCTCGTTATTATAGGCTGTTCACGGTGAAGTGAGCACTTTTGAAAGCCCTGCTTAAGATCTACTTGCACGCACGTTGTGTATTCCTTCACCTTATGTAAAATTAACATTGCCATGGTCCATCACTTTATTCGTGCGTTGGTTAAGTGAAACTGTGGAATTATTAGAGAAGTAAATATGTTACAAATCTGCTAATTTCTATACTAAGACGCATTAAAAAACAACAGAGAGGAAAATAAATGATTTCGGTTTGCACAAATGGCTACATTACACTATTTATTTGACGTTAAGATGTGGAACTACACTATCTACCAAAAAGTAATTGGGCACCCGTGAAGATATGTAGTTCAGTACGTCAGTTGACTTGTGTTCCACGACCTTCGGCGTAGGACCCCTGGTGTTTGTCCGTGGTAGCATGAACACAGAGGCCTATTGTAACATTCTCCCAACATTGTGGCGTTTCTACGGAATGGACCCGTGTTACTTCCAGGATGACAATGCCACGTGCCATGTTTCAAGGGCTACTATGCAGTGGTACATCGACAACAATGTTCGCCGATTGGACTGGCCCACCCGGAGCCCCGACCTCAACCCTATAGAACATCTTTAGGACGAATTGGATCGCCGGGTGAGGGCTCGTCAGTCGCTTCCAAAATCCATTGCTCAACTCGTGGAATGGTTGCAAGAGGAATGGCGACAAATCCCCGTGGATGTCCTGCAAACACTCTTAGAGAGCATGTTAGACAGGGTGGCTGCTGTTACAGCCGCAAGAGGTGGCCCTACGAGATTCTAACGGGGTGACAACCACCGAGCAAACATTGTGGACAGGTGCCCAATTACTTTTGGTAGATAGTGTATTTCCCGTCCATCGTTACCAACTTCGTTGGGCGCACGTCACTCAGTGCGCCCGTTAAAATATATGCAGGCAGGGGCAGTAAGTTTTTTCCAGTGTTGATTTCAAAAGTGCTCACTTTGTCGCGAACAGCTTTTATATAAAAAAAACCATATTTTTGTTAAATTGAAATTTTAATTATGTTTTATTTATGAGTAGTACCGTCAAACTGCCGCTATTTCACCGCGTATGGTATAAAGAAACAAGCTTGTGATGTGGATTCCACTAGGTAGATTTGCTAGCTTGAGGGAAAACTATATGAGCTTCGAAGCTATGTATTTATCTAATAGATTGATTTCTGCAAAGTAACTCTGGGGTTACATTGTCTCACTGGTCTTTCTAAACGATTGTTCAAGCCATACCATACCTCGAGAGAGTCACCCCATGTCGAGGTGAGATTGTGCCACTTTTTTGGAAATAAGTTTTGAAGGGTAGGAAATGTCGATAGTTCAGAAATAGAATGTTAAATTGTTCGTCTGAATCTCTTCTACGTAATAAAAATATTGGAAAATGATAATTTCTAGCTGTTGGCCTGTCTACGTAGTTTTTTATAGACAAAATGAGCGAAAAACGAGCCAAAAGGTGTTGATAATGCTTAGCCAAGAAATTGTTTTTAAGCAAAATATTATCACATTGAGTGCGCACGAATACGGTGCGTTCTCTCTTTGGTGTAATTTTCTAGACTCGGTTAAGCTTTGTTTGCATGAGGCGGAGTAATATCCTGGAAGTAGAACTTTAGCAGGGCTTCAGAAAAGTTGGAAGTTACCGCGAATGTAATATATTAGTAGTGGTACAAATCGAACTTTCCTATACGAACAACTCCCGAGTGGTACATTTCGTAGACGAACATCCTTCGTGAAGTGGATTTAATTTTAATAACATGTCTCGAAATTGAAACCACAGCATCTATGGACTAATATAAACATAAAATCCTCGTAACAAAATATTTGACTACCTAGTATCTTTAAATCAAAGCTGAAGGTAGGCAAACCAACGCAGGGATTTCGCAGATATACGTACATGCGTGCGCAGTTATTTGCTTACCACGAAGGCGAACGGAATTGGCACGTCACGCCAGAAATAAAATGCTAACACTTCTGGCAGCCTTTACTACTCTTCAAATCTCCCGTTGTTCGCGTAGTGTTAGACACACGTGTACTAACATGTAACCACTAGCGGCGTTAACTTAGCTCGAGTCTGTGGCGTCCTGCGTGCAAATGCACTTTGCATGGCGCACCAGTTCAGTTCGCCTTCGTTATAGGCAACTTGATATGCACGCAGATACGTACATCTGCGGACTCCCAGCGTTGTTTGGCTGAACTTCAACTTAATTAAAAAATATGAGATGACCTTTCCAAGAATTTGTTACTAGGGTTTTTTTTTTTTTTGTTATTTATTAATCCATAGACATTGTGTTTTGAATTTAGACATGATATTCAAAAACATCTTGTATATTGGACTCTTTCTACCTAAACTGAATGTTATGGGAAATATGAGCTCTTGAATATAGAGATATAAAACTGCATTTTTGCGAAATATCGGAAACAAAGGGAAATTAAATTAAAATTCTGCCAACATTGTTTTATGTTACAGGGCTCTTAGACCCACAAACTCTTATAAATATCTCTTCCCGTAATGAAAATAGCAGTGACGGCTACACACTTTATTGCAAGAAATTTTTTACAATCAAGTTTTATGAACGTTTGATGCTTGTTGATTGAGCAGTGTTACCTGATTAAACAAAATTGGCCCTCTTTTTGAAACTGCCCAGGACGTTTTCGTGTGAAGTGCATACAAAACTTGCGACGCCAGCGATGTATGCAGTTCCATGCGTGTAGACTTGATTTGGATTCCCACATAGTGAGTGTTCGGCAGATGGTGGAACTATCGGCATCACGAAAGGGGTAATTTTTTCCATTCTGGAGACAATAGCTATTGTCCAAACTTGTTCGTATGGCGTAGTCTGCCCATCACCTGCTACTGTTTAAGATGCTGCGAAGGGAGAAGAGGCGATAATCTCATAAAAGAGGACGAAGTCTCCAGCATTTCGGTTCCCTTTTATGCCATTATGTAATTTTAAGAGTTACATAATGTTACACCTACATTTTCATGCGACGGAGAACACATTAATGCATAATTGGATAGCGTAAGGTCTCGTAGACAGCAGGGTAACTTGAGACAGAATAAGTTGCGTACATTATCATTAATGGGAAATTAATCGGCCATGGCTTGTTCAACGAACCATCCTATAATTCACCTAGCGCTACTTCGGAAAACTATGGAAAATAAAAGTCCGTGTGGCAGGATCGGGAATCGAATAATGGTCCTCCCGAATGCGAGACACTTTGAATAACATTGGTTGTGATTGTGTTACATACGATTTCACGCAGTTTCGATAATTTTTTATCAGTGTGTTAAAACATATGTGGCACTGCTAGAAGCCATAATTAGCCGGAATGTTTTTCAATTTGTTTTGCTAGATACATTTCTGTCGAAGAATCATAACAAGAAACAGGTTTGATGTTTACTTATTGTAAGTTAGTGGGTCATATCAGAAAAGTCTTTCCTATGCAAAATACTTGTTCTCGTGTTATAATTTGGTAAGGGATCTCGAAACAACGTTCCACACCACTTAGGGCCGGTTGCATCATCGTGGTTCGAAACTCGATCTGAGATCGTATCTAAGATCGACCCGGAAAACTGTTGCACTATTTGAGTTCAGAGCTGGATTGGAGATCGAGATTAAGTTAATTTCGAACCGCCGAAATTGGCGGTTCGGAATCTCAATGCGAGATCAGCAGCCATCGTCGACAAATGTAGTTTGAAAATACGCAAACAGATAGAACTACGTTCGATTGTATTCTTGGGAAATTAAAACAACATTATACGCACTTGAATATTATTCAGTAAAATTCGTACAACAATACTTCACTTAAAACAGATAAAAGATCGCACATCTAGTTCTATCTATAATGAAAAATACGCCTACGTCTATGACGTCATATATTACGAACCAATAACAAAATTTCTCATACATAATATCGATATCTCCAAGATCGACGAATCGGAGATCCAGAATCATGAAATTTGGTTGGTGCAACACCTTTACATTAGAACAAAGATCAAACTGGATTCTGGTTAGGAACTAAGATCGTTCGATCTCGGATCGGGGGCGATGTTGGTGCAACCGGCCCTTAGCTGACCTGTTCATCAGTCAGGGTAATTCCTAGATGCGATAGCATTCGATAACCATGCAGAAACAGCTGATGGGGAGAGAATATCACTCTTCTCTGGCCAAGCCTGAGACTATATTATAACCGCAAACCAGTGAGGCGGGCTCACTCAAACCAACGAGCATATAAGTACCAGAGACGTCACTCAAGGCAAAGCAGTGGAGCGCTTATTTTTTTGTCCAGTGCAAATGTGCCAATGTCAAAACAAAAAAAAAAAATTGTGTTCACGAGTTGGCACTACTACCCATGAACAGTTTCTAACATTTCAATTGTCTAATTCCACCCATTTTAATAAACATGTGTTCAATATTCACATTAAAAATATGTAGAATCACATCCAAAAATAAACGGCCACTGTGAGCTGTCAAGTATCGGTATACAACGCCAAATCGTTGCTAAAACACTTCACTAGTTCACATCGTCGACAATGCATGGCCATACATGAAATGCCCACATCACCACCAACATCGTAAAAAAGAAATGTGGATTTATATAAACCATTGTACTTCAGTCTCTAAAATTGAATCAATAAAACTATGTCTTTATTTTCAGTTGCGTTGAAAAATATTCATAAAACGATAAACAGTTTATTTACTTTATATCAATAAATTCAAATAATTTTCCGTTTTTATATTGCCAATATTGCACTGGGCCATTTAACAAAATCGAATCGGAAATAAATTGTTCTGTTTACTCCTATCCAGTATCTAGGAGTTGACTCTCACGTTCGCGGACTACCTACTCCGAGCGTGCTGCAGACAGAGCGCGCGGATTGTACCAGCAGCCAATCAGGGCGCTTCCATCCACTTCGGCGTCGTCCGTGCTGAGAAAGTTGGGCCGCGCGATCTCAACTTCTCGGCGTGTAGCAGACGACGTCGATATTACCCACAATTGAGAGTGTGGTGGTCAAGGCGAACAAAATGGCTACATTGGAAGACTTGGATTCTTCTTATATGACACAAACACAATGACTAAAAATTATGTTGTAAAGAATAGTGGTCCATATGCAATACTGCGTCTTTTCAAATCACACTACAAAAAAACCAGTCTTTGTTATACATATTCCAAAGTTTATGTGATTATATTATAATTATAGATTAAAAGTCGTGAATAACGATCTTTATGTGAAGTATTGATGTAAACAGTTCCATTGTCATAACGCGTAATGCTATTAATTTCGTTCGAAAATGTGAACTGTCTCGAAAATTGAACATTAACAGCATCAGTAGAATTTCAGTGTCGTAAATACATTCACAAGGTTTGAACGTGTGGATTTATATATACGCAGTTATTTTTGAAATTTTAGTGTAACACAAGAATTGCTACCGCCATTTTGCATAAATCTCAACTAGTTGACAGTTGAGGGAGGACTTTTGGGTACGCAGTTAATGCAGAAAATCTGGAAACATGTGAATCGCAATCTCCAAGATTCGCTCGGTCTGCTTAGCATCTTATACGAATATGTGAATCCTGCTTAAGGGAACAATTATAATACTGACACTGTAAACATTTTGCATTGGAATTGTAACTGAATTAAGTAATGCTGTCCAACCCAAGAGAATTGGGAAATGTAAAAACTTTGTTTTACTTGTAACATATGTGTTTCCAGACATTGGTCCATTTTCTAAATGTTATTTACTTAGTTCCCTTTAAATTCCCTAGGAGTTTGTAATTGGAATTCCGAGAAATTTTGTGTAATTTATGTCGTAGTAGCTTCGGATAAGCATTACACTCACACACTCACACCCACTCTCACACACAGCGAGGTAGGGACTGCAGAATCCAAACTTGCAATACCTAATAACATCTTGGACACACATGAAAGACGAACTTTGAATTATTCTTTTTCATACTGTAAAAAATTTCAAACGTGAAATGTAGAAAAATAACTACAAATAATTTTTAGTAATGGTAGTTGATACAAGATGCAAAATTCTTGAATAACTTTTTTCGGGAATTGTGTGGATGACAGGTGAACATGTGCTGCAACATTAAAGTAATAATGTAAAATGTTTTGTACAAGTCTGTTGCAGTTTGAATATGTTAGTCTTTTCACACCAGTGCATGTTTACTTTTCACTTTATTCAGCACATCACTATTTTGCGACTAAATCTAAAGAGTAGTTATTTCATAAGCCAGCTACTTTTTATCAAGAGCATGGAAGTACAGACTAAATAAAAGATAGAAAATGCATATGCAGCAGAATCGGAGATCTTATTTGTCAGAAAAATACATAAATTAGACTTTACATGAGCAAATAATTATTCTAAAGTTGTCCTGATCTCTACAAAAATATGTTTACTAGAAAATCATCATAATGTGGCTCCTTTACTAAATGCCTGCTTGAACAGAACAGGGACGTCGGAACGTTTCTACATCCTGGGGGCAGGTGGGGAAGGTATTATGCCGCATTTGGCACCCCTCTTCCGAATTGAATTCTGCGACAAACTTGTTTGCATTGATATTATATTTGATTTATTTTATGAACTTATTAATTAATAGAATAGTAATAACAGTATCTAAACATGCAACATTTCTTCCTGATTATATATATATATATATACGCAAACATTTATTATGCTGTTACCTAAATATTTTACTGCCTGGGAAGCAGAAACTTGTAATAAAATTGTAGGACATTCTATGAAATAGACTAACAAATTTAATCTATGCTACACTAAATACTAACGACTCTTAATAGATGTTTTCAAATAGTGATTAAAAACGAGCATGTAAATGTATTGGATTTAACGCACTGCATATAGTCTATTCAAAGTTAAATTATAATAAAAATATGATATGGATATTTTACGAATCCCATAATTGTACAGTTGCACTTAAAATTTTCCCGAACACTCGCGCTAGAAAGGGTCTATGCATACAATTTGCACTCTTGGTTGACAGCAAACCGGAGGATTGATTTCAGTCTCCGTAGCATGGAGAAGGACTTATCTACAGTGGCAGAAGTTGCAAGAACAATACGAATTATGTTCATTTGTTGAAGTGCATCGTTTTTGTTTTAGTCGCTGGAGGACGAGGGAAACTGCCTCCCTGGTATATGGTTCTGTTTGTGTCATACTTTGAATTCGGACCTGAATAGTTTGTCAGTTGAAAGACGTCTCTGCAGAACAGAAGTCCGATGTAATTGAATCGAGAACTGAACCCTGTGGAAGTCCTCTTGCCTTAGCAGATATTTATACTCCAGAATCCCCAAGCTCTCTTTGGAATTCTAAAATAAATTAAATTAGTTTTTCAGAACACAATCACTGTTCACCGCATTGGACGTAAAAAGTTCAGCCCTCATAATCTGCTTCTTGATCTTCAGCGATCGTCTAAAAAGTGTTTTTTTTTTTTTGGAGGCTCCTTCAAAGTATTCCAATTTAATTTGCAGTTTGGAAACAATTCTGTGCCAAATGTAAGTTTTTTTTTGTTTGCATCTTTTACTGCAAAGTTAGGAAATGAGTGCACTACAGTGAACATTAAGTGCAAGTGGTTGAAGGTCTGGCGTTGTGCCTGTACACTTTTTTGAAATCCTTTCGTATTTGCTCCTCTGTCGAAACACTGCCGCCTCAAGTCCTTTAGGGACAAATCGAACATTGCAAGAGTGTATAATGTGAATGTTTTCAAAGCTTCGCCTGAGTTTTGTCATCTAGAACAGTTCCTCTGGTTGTACACACTCGTTTACAGTCTAGATACATATACAAACCTTCTTTTTGTCGCATCACGTCGAATAACAGAGGTAACATTCTTCTGTTTTCTGGTACTAGGAACGGATATTTATTTCTGACTGACTTTAATGGTTTTGATGGACAAAGCACTGCCCATTATAATACTGTGTGATATTAGCTGCAAGATTTAATTTCGAATGTCTGGTGAAGTTTTTTTCTTTTCATAATTGACTGAAAATCGGGAATATATTGAGCACATATTTTTACCATTTGATTGATTCAAATTTTCAGCACCAGATGGTTTGTCCCTCTTTTGTGCAGTACCTACCAGGCGAACTTATTTGTCTGTCAGCTTGAGTTCCCATATTTTATGACAAAACTGTTATTTCTGGATAAATGCACCTACTAGTTAATAACTTTAAATTAATGGTTTATATTAGCACACGATCACGACACTAACCGGAGTTGTGTATTCTCACAGATATACCCCACATTTTATGCCAGATGTATGGTCGCAGAGTGCTTACCGTTACTCACCATATCTCCCCAGCTGCGCAGGCAGTAGTATATTTACATTTAGCATTCCCCTCCCTGTGAAATCGCAGGTTGGCAGCCCACAGGTATAGGTACAGCAGAGACATTAGCTGAAGGCCACTGGTCACTGGCACTCGCTAAGTCAACACAGTGACCACGTTAGTGACTGAAACTAGTATTCCAAATGGCGAACAGATAATCTGCTTGAGATTGTGACAAAAGTCTGTGTTGTCAGGAATATTCATGTGTTATTAGAGTAGCCAGAAAACAAAAGGCTATTATCAGCTATAAACTGGCTCATTATCACTGTTTGGTGACCATTGTCAGAATATATAACCAGATACCGAGAACATTTCAATTTTTTTAAATATACATGTGGGCGCTCGTAACTTCAACACAGTAATAAAAAACAATACTACAAATATATTCATGCTGGGGTGCCAAGAAAAGTGTAATCTGAACACACTTAAATAACTTAAAAAACACAATAATCCGGATTTATGGCACTTCAATAATATTCGCATGCATGAAATAGCCATCTCTTTTGTGAACTATATCGACGCACCCCAAAAACACAAGACTTCCAGCTTGACTGTTTATTGAAATTTGTTTTTAAGAAATCAGTGTTTGCTCGTGCTCTTTTGGTGTCCCTTTATGATGATTAGGGAGGGGAAAATGACACTCTTGCCCCCACCCCACTGTTCCGACGCCCCTGAACCAGAACATTTGTATGCTTGTTTCGCCATGTATTGAATAAAAAAACTGGATACTGGACAGGATTACATAATTTAATGTTGATGTCTTCCATATAAAGGTTAATCATACTGCATACTACACAAAACACATCTTCAACATATATGTGCCCACGCTAATTAAGTCCATTGTTTAAAACCTTTTTTATTCTTTTTACTGTTGGCACATTCCCACCATCAGCTAGCTTCAGTGTGACGCCAGTACTGTAGTGCACCAAACCAATGCCATGATTGTCTGGAAGTATGATGACTGTTTATGGGAGGAACGGAACCTTATTTTTGCATAAGTTAACGAAATTGTGTATAAGGTTCCATTGGTTCTTTTTGGGGTGCTTACTTAAGCTTACAAAGTTTTGAAAGGTATTTGTCGCATTAATGTATGTAATCTGTGCAGTACTTGTGTTAATGGTCATTGTAGCACACAGTGGTTTGTGCTATTTCTGCAATCTGAAAGCAAGTGATACTTTTACGAGCAGTGAAGTAGCAGAAAGAACAGCTGCTCGGTTGCTCTCAGCGCGATGACGTGAAAAACAGGGAAAAAATTAGCATATCTGAAATAAATTAATTTTACTATGTAAATGACTGTAATTATTATTGCCCCTAAGCAGTTTACATGTATCATATGCAAGCTATTCATAATGGCCTACTTTCGAGGAAAAAAATTACTTGCCTTTGATTATTTCCATTCAAGAGCGATGCTCTTGGTACTGTGCTGCTATACAAATCACATTATTCATTATATTATCATCACTTTATTCGTTTTACCCTTGTTTTATGAATATCATATATAGCAAATTGGCAATACTGCAGAATTGACGATATAATTAATATACTAATATTTTATTATTCCATATTGATTTGTTAAATTTTCATAGCACTCCCCTATGCACTGGTAACATAGCGTGGTTCCTTTTTATTATGTCAATTCTGTCTATGATGATGTTAAATGTGTATTGTAATCTTAAATACATTACAAAAATACATTATAAACTGGTTAAAATTCTATCTCACACAAGAAATTCGAACTTGCAATCTTCTGCACATCAGCCCACGATGTTACCCTTTTTTTAAAAAATATAAATACATTTTATTGTCGCAAACAATATACATAGGTGTTTACCCTTAACCTATTGTACAGTACACATTCAAACACACAATAGAAACAATAACAAAATACTCAATAAAATATCTACACAATTATTACATGGGGGCACAAAACGATATGAACATTTGGTGTACTGGTTTTGCTGACAAAGTCGAAGAACCAAATTTCAGTGTTTTCTGACAATAATGGAATATTATTGTTTTGGGAACCTCTGGTGTTGAAAACTGCCCCAGTGTTGCATGCAGCTCACAATCTACTGTATGGCACAACCGAGGATCTTGAGCATGTGAGGCGCATGTGTTTACCTCTTTTTTTGTGTTAAATTTCTCTATTGTATACACACACAAATATAGATATACACAAACAAAATTATTTAACATGAGGGGCAGCGCACGGCGTTCACCCCGACATGGGACACTGACCTATAACACTACTACCTATCAACAATTACTACTGGAACATTAAGGTGTATACTTGTAAGGACCGAGGGGTGGGCAGAGCATGGCGTACACCCAACCTTGGTACCAACCAACTTCAGACCACATCATTTTCTGTAATGCTACGTAACTTCCTGTAGGCATAAATGTCAAAATGAAAATTAATTGCCGTACCACTGACGCAATGTGCCTCGCCGCGCCATGTTCCACCTATCTTGACGAAGGAGCTGGACAAAGTCTTGAACTGTCACCGGTGTCGAACGGTCCACCAAAAAACCGATCACGTGAAGTACAAACCAGGCCGCAACTCTTCGTCGAACTTAGGGGAAGGTGAAGAAATCGCAATGAAGCATGTGCGTGTCGCTGACATCCCCATGTTCATCGCGAATTATTTTTTTGTACTCGTATGCGACACCACTGCCAGATGGAAGCTGCATAAACATAAGAAATTACCCTACGAAGGACCGTGTCAGTGTTGCCACACAGCGGGCGTGTAGGGTCAGCTGTCGGGTGAATGCCGTATTTATGCTGCTGAGTTGCCACAATATTACTGTAGAAGCCTAATGCTGCAGCTCGAAGATCCGAGGAAAGGTTAGGATCGGAAAGTATTTTCCATGGGTGCCTCCAGTGGATGGTTGGGGTGCGATTCACAACGGATGGTATGACTGCCGACATTTTGGAAGCCCGAATGTACAAATATCTCTCCGATGCGACTGTCCCTTCCGGGAAATGTTCCACTAGAGTTGCGTGTGCTTCCTTTGCCTGACGGTATTGAAGTGGCATGTGTCTAACTTCAGACCACATCATTTTCTGTAATGCTACGTAAATGTCCGATGGGCGCAAAATTGTTGCAATGGCTGAAGACTGATATAAGGCCTCACACTTCAAAATGTGATTAATAAGACTTAGGCCTCTGTCTTGCAAGGAAAGATAGAGTTACGGCCTAGACAATTTAAATATATAAGATTTCCACAACATGTGGCCAACTATCTGTAATATTTGTGGACTTTGTTGACGAGGTAGTGGGGATGCGCTACCAATGCATTTTGTTATGGATGTATACTTTTATGTGTGTACACCAAACATTAGATTTTTATTAAAATTATCTTTGAGTGTATTAATATCACGTCTCCTAAGAATCTGTTTTCAGAGAAGGCATTTGATTGACACAAAGATAGAAAGGCATTGCTGTAGCTAAGAACTGATGCATTATTAAGCTGGTAAGGTATATTTCCTTTGAATGATTCTTCACAGAACATTTCATTCGTTAGGTCGGCATATTTTTGCATACCGATTGGCAGAATCGGCTTTAAACATAATTTTTGTGTTTCGTAAACTTTATCTAGCTTTCACTGGCATGTAATATTAACGAAACTGTCTTATTTTATTTTCGCCATATTTCTTTTTGACCTTAATACTTCGTTAATCCTACCCTCAGTCCGGACAAAAAGTTAGGCCGTACTAAAGCAAGATGATCTGACTAGCAATAAAAATGCTCTCTAAATACAAAATTTTTTTGTCGGAGGATGATCTTTCCTTAGTCCGGACTAAAAACGACTAGAATAAGGCCCTATGTTTACAATACCCCGACAGTTTCCTCCAAGTGTTGCGTGGCTTCCGGAAATATCCTAATGCCAGTAACTTGCTATGGAGGGTGAAGAAATCACAGATTATTGCACACTATTTTGTTTCGATAACATTGTAAACTAAGTATTTTTGGGTTTTGGAGCAGTTATTTTACTACGAATATTTATTTTCGCCAATTCATTTGCTTTCTGTTACAAGAAACCAGGATGTAAATGTATAAAACTTATGTTTAATGTGAAATTTACAGCAGTAGTGAAATCCGCACAACTTTTTGTTTTGTAAGGATATGTTTGTTTTTATCTACTGCCAAGCGAGGCCGATCGGTCCAATGCCCGACGAGAGTAGAAAAAGATTCTACTTTTGTCGGGCTGACCTTGCTCCTGATTGGCTGATGAATCATTTTTATCTCTGTCGGGTCTGTTTTGTCAGACTGTCGGGTTATTGTAAATCCAGTTTTACAGGATACACACAACATCTCCTCGTATCCAACCTGTGTGAAAGCAAATTAACTTATGCGATCATCACTCTCAAGACAGTCCGATGCTTGTTAATTTAATCTAACACCCCCCTTGCTCGTTCTGCTCTTTTTACTGTACCTCGCCGAGCAAGAGTACTACTTTTAATAGCAGGAATAATTATTACTGTCTTCCTAACAGTAGGTACACAAAAAAGTACTTCGGGCAACACGAACATAGATTAGGTACCTAGTAGAAATATTATAGAAAAATACTAAACATAGACTACAGAGGAGTATAAACTATCCAAAAATCGAACCACGGAAACACACCTATGATATTGTGGCCGCCTTCCATTACCCACTGATTTCACTGGCGAGTAATTTCAGTAATGTCAGCTGTTGTTCCGATACTGCTGACGAGCACTGATGATCACGGACACTCGTTTCTGCGTGCTACTGGGAGGCACCCTGCGCGAGGCTATATTGAATATTGAACGCAATGAGTTTACTGATGCTGCAGAGGTTATACAGTGCCAGTAAAACACAATTTTGGGGGGCGAGTCAAGTTGTCGAAGGTTCCCAGAGATATTTAAAATGTGTATAAACAAGGTTCATTAATTAAAAAATGGCACTTACATTCCGAACAAAAATATTACAAAAATATACATAACCAGAGTTACCTATATGTTAGAAAAATTGCCGTCCTTTAAGCAAACAATTATGAATAATAGTTTTTAATTGCGTAAGTTTTTTTTTTAATTCCAAGAGAGAAATATGATGATTCTTAAATCCATATTATAATTATTTTGATTTAATTCCAGTGAATACCACCGTCCAGCGTTCCGAAACGATGACCACTGATAAATGTAGTATTTACTGCTAGGTTTTTCTTTACTGTTGTCGAACACTGATGAACCATCAGTGATTTCAGTGCTCATCAGCAGTAACGGAAAGCGGCCTATAAATGGTGATCTAGACTTTCGCTCGTGATTACATAGTCGCTTTTCTGATCAACCTGCGCTACAGATCGTACGACAATCAGGTCGTATTTGCGACTGTACACAGAAATGACGTACCACCCTTTCGGGATGATTATCACATTCCATGTTCATAGTTTCTTGACGATGACATTTAATTTGAATGCGAACTATATGAAAATTTCACTTTGCAGGCCTATTTGTATTCTGTCACAGTTGTGTGGTTGTAACGTGTCGGATTGTAGGTAGGTACTGTGGGTAGGTCGGTGGGCGGCGTAGTTGGGAACACGCTCACTTAGAGAGCGTTGCGGTCGCGTTCGTGCTTTGTCCAATCGTGTTCCGTTCTACAGTTTAGTCGCCATGACAACAGCTGTTCAAGCCAGCCGTGATATAGAAAGTCTGTGATATTATGACATTTCTTACAAAAACAAGTGAGGTAGAAAAACTACAGGAAACGTATCTGTTGGATATATTACGTAAATTGTTTGGATACTTGAATGTGGAAGAAGAATCGTGTAATGTGTAGTGTCTGCGAACAATTAGTTTCTCAGTGACACAAATGTTGACGTCCTTGAAGTGAAATAGTGTGTAATGCGGTAATTTAAGTTCTTCGAAGCGATTGTTACTCTGCATAGGTTAAAATATGTCATTTATACTTGACATTTTTACTAAGATGTGACCTACAACATCATAATGCTGTCAGGTGTTGGAGAAAAATTGGCTATTCTGCTGCTGCGCACCCACATTTCCGCACCTACTTTGAGACTGTTCACGCTCTCATTTCCGAGGATGAAGATATGAGTCGGGTTTGTTCAAGGAATTATGAAAATATTACAGGATGTCGCGTGAAACCTAATAAGCGGCACAGACCTCTCTGTGCTGGTCAAGGTTGGTTACATTTTGGGGGCACTTGTTTCATTGTTGTTGCAACTTTCTATTGTTTAAACTTCATACTGGGCAGCAATACTAATAGGACTTGACCCAAATTCTGGTACTGAATTTTGATGATATGGGTTACACAAAAATTAATTACAATTAGTCCCTAAACATTTCTGTAGATGTTCGACAGTGTGTTGTTACCTTTTGATATCTATGGAGTTGAGTAAATTTGATACAATCAATATATGCCTACATTTAACTGGTTAAAAATGTTTTGCAGGTATTAAACTATGTGTTTTGACAACAATCTAGTGTACTAAAAGACAATTGTAATGAATTGTTTTATTAGAGTATCTATCTTTAATTTATTTATAAAATACATTTTTAAAATAATATTCATGAAAGGCAAGTTTACATGCTATAAGTAAAATAAAATTCTGGAAAGGGTGCTCTTAGGTTCTGTGAAAGTAGCCTAATAACCACAGAATTTTCTTCCTTCTTCATTGTACATGTTAAAGTGTTATTCCGGAAGGACATAGCCCCGTTCAGCAAGACACCGCAAGCCAAACACAACACTTAAAACAAAACAACCAATGAAATACAAGATCTGATGTAAGCCTGACAATTATGTCGTACGACCAGCAGTTTTTTGGATTAGAAATCATTTCTATTCTTCGTCGTGTCGTACATTATGATGCACAGTGTGTACAACCTTGTAAAAGGAAACACATTATGAAAATTATTCTGTTTAGCTCTTATAAATATTAATTTTAACTTAGAATGCATTAGCTATTAAACTTTTGTCACTATCATGCATTCCAAATTTTCCATGTGTTCACCGTCTTTTAAACTAGTTTAGTTAATCAGTGCCTTCTAAATGGATCTGAAAATTCTACTCATGTCCCGTCAGTAAACTGTCAAGCTGTAAATTCGAGCAGTCACATTGAAAATGGTAGTGGTTGCGGTTTTTCTCGTGTCGTGCTCGTCGGGGCTACGTGATTCCAGCACTAAGTTGCAAGGACTATGAATATTGGGGAAAAGTATCACGAACATAAATCCTTTAGAATATATGTCATCAGCTCATCACACCACAAAATGTGATATAGGCCTGAAAGTCTTGATTGCCCTTTTAGGAATAATTGCAGTAAAATATGCACATACTGTACTACAGTAGGCTACCCTAATATTGTTACACCAAAGTAGTTAGGCTCATGTGCTCAGTTACCAAATAAATTCTGAAAGACTACAAGCATTGAGAGTAATCCAGGGTAATTATTTAGACTTCTGTCGCATCTAAAGGCGAAGCTTATAATAAAAAATAATTGTATGTTGGCTACTGATAGATTGTATTATTAATACTACAACATTATCCTATTATCACATTATTATATTTCCTACTTTTATTTTATTATTTTATTTTATGTTTCATAGATTTTAAACGAGCTGGTGATGCTCAAGGATATGTAACAAGTCAAAAGGTAGGTTCATTTTACAGACATAACACATGCGATACATAGGTATGCCGGAACAAAACACGAGATGAGGATGTGAAACAAGTCAAAATTGTACGTATTAAGGCCCTAACACAATTGCAGTAAGCACATCACTAACAGAACACAGGATTGTACACAAGAGTTATACTGCATGAAATCCAATACCATAAAGCACAATTGTGCACAGCGATAAGGTCATAACTAAGTACTGTATTAGTAACGAGAAGTGTTCAACTCAACTTTCCAGAATACCAATGTTGTGCCACGTTCAGCCAGTTAGAAGCGTCAAATGCTGTATTACATTGTCAAGTGGAAAACCGATCTGTGAAATGAGAAAGAGCATGCACCTGTGGACATAGTTTTCATGGAGTGACTGCCTTTTGTTCAGTTTGTAGTTTGTTGGTAATTTGAATTCGTGGGAGATCTAAATTGAAACTTGGCGTGTGTATTTTCAGCAGAGATGGGTGAGATATAGTTTTGATTGAACTAATGTTATTGTAGCTGCTTCTTTACTAATTTGATCCAACATTATAGACTGTTCATGGTAAAGTGATAAGCACTTGTGAAATCAACCTTCGAAAAATGTCACGAACCCAGTAACGTTCTCAACAACGTAGAGACATTAAATTACAAGTGTTCAGTAAACATTTGTGAATGAATACCAAAGTATTTTATTTTCCTTTTTTTTTTTTATTTTTTTTTTCCACGAATAAAAGCATTTGTAAAATATTTACTTTTTTAAAAAATTGTAGTTTCTTCTGTGATCAGGCCTTTGGTAACATTAATTTTTCATATGGTGGAAGAATATGCAATGTGCATAAAAGTAGCTGGGCTATATCGTAAGCAGAGCTTCAAAAGGGCTCATTTTATGGTAAATAACCTTTACCAACCTTATTGGGAGCATGCCAGTCAGTGTGCCTGTTATGTACGCAGTGTGTAGTGGCTGCAGTGACATTTTTCAAATGTTTGTTACGGGTGCGTCCAGTTAGCTGTGGACGGCCTGTAGCGTATCAGCCGAAGTGAGGACGCTTTCTCAAATAGCAAAATTGGAAAAACAAACCAACCAGTATTACAAGTGTTGTGTCAATTGTAACCAGGTCATTATGCATGTGTTGCGATTTTTGTTCCTATTGTTATATGTACTGCTTGTGTTTGTGAAATGCTTATGTTAATTGTGCTGGGGCCTTTACAGGCAGAATACAAATACAATACATAAGAAAGAGCAAAACATGGGATATGTCGGCATTGTTTTGCAATCTGAGGCTGAATCTGAAATTGGTAATGTTTAGAACAGTTGAGCAAACACATATATGTAGGCTTACACACAAAATATCTGCAAAATGCAACATGTACGTCTAAGAAACTTACATTTACTTCTCCCAATAAAGTATTTATGAGCAATAGCAATAGATGATACGGTTGGGTCAATACAATTTATCATATTGTGCCTTGAACTAAACATAATGTAAAGGACATATGGCATATGTGCATGTCAGTGTTATTGCGACATAATAATTACATTACTACAAAACATAAAATTTGTTTGGGTTTTCCCAAAATTAATGTAGGGCATACATAATATTTCATAGGTACAAATTAACACAAGCCACGCTATCAAAATAATGTAAAATGCCCCTATGATTAAAGCATACTATATTCAAAAAATCATTTACAAATAATTTTGGAATTCAGGTGGCTAGGTGCTACTAGTGTGTGAAGTTTGTGCACGAGAATGTAGTTTAATTGTAGCATAACAGCCTTTGTGTGCACTTCAATCTTAGCCACTTATTTTGAAGCAAGCATAGCATGATGAATTATTGTTTTGCCGCTTCCTGTTACAGGCAAGACTGACATCCCGGTGAATTGTGGCAATTAAACTATTTTGTGTAGTGCATTGCTTTTTTATTTTGGTAGCAATGTGTTTGGTTTGGTAAATTATTTAATATCAATATTACTTTTTCTTTGGTGTTGCGGTTGTAGGTTTTTTAAAACTCATTTTTCATAACTTCCTTAAATTTTAGTATATCAGACCTGTAAATCGCTATTTCATAATGAGTGACAGTGTATGGAAGCAACACACCCACTAATGTGGAATGGCATACACACACACACACATTCTGATAGCACTGGAATAGAAAATAGCCTACATGACTTGGGAAATATCAAGAATTACAAAACTTAACTAAGTCATTGAAAACCTATGTCAATTGTACATGCGAGCGTAAGCAGCTGACGTTCAATTACTTTTAGTGTACCAGAAAATTTAGCTTCTAAAGGTCTTATTATTATGTAGTGTTTTCATTGTGTGTCATTAGGTTTGAATTCCTTGTAATGCACACTATTAGATAGACATTATATTGTTTCCAACTACCTAAGTGACTTTGCAGATATTTAGAGTTTAGTAATCTAAGTTACTTTCATATCCAGGGTCATACCTCGTCAACTACTGAAAAATATTCACTTTGGGGTGTATTCTGAAATGGACTGATGTCTAGCACCATTCACCACTATAGATTTATGAGTGTTGATGACATAAATTAATACCAAATATGTTAATTGAAGTCCACTGGTTTTTGGAGGCATTAATATAAAAACTAACAAATGGCAGTCCTATATAACAGTTTTGCCAACTTTTTGAGCAAATGTTTTGCCAAAGTGGTGGATTAATTTTACTTAATATCTTGTGCCGAAAATACATGTGAAAATTTACCACAATATAGGTTGTCAGAAATAGGTCATTCTGGAAAATATATGCTTGGTAAGCTAGTAAAAACAATTATGTAGGATTGCCCCCTTTTTTATTTTTTTGTATTTCATGTATTGCTTCCAAAAACTTGTGGAATAATATTATTATTTATAGCGTCAACTTATGTCCCAAGCACTCTTTAAGCCAGGAAGAGATTTGTCATGGAAATGGAACCATGATAGTGGATGAGGGACATTCAAGTGGGTTGTGCATTATCAAGGACTGGCTTTCGTGAAATGAACATACATTTTATAGTTTTGTCGCTGAAAACTTGCATAAACTTAGCATTACAAATTGATTTCAGTATTTGTCTCTTCCTCCTCTGTCCTATACTTGGGTGAACTAAGAAATGGCACAGAGCCACGCAAAGTACTCAGCAACAGGGCTCAAAACCTCGTGACGTTGCGAGCTGTTATCTCTGTTGGAGAGACCCAGGAGAGCCAAGAAATGACGTTTTTCATAGAGCAGGAAGGTCAGTAGCGGGACTTTACAGCTCGTGGACGGCAACTTGCTTGGAGGTGGAGGTGTAAGCTTGTCGTGTAATTGCCAAGCTGCATGTTTTAATGCGTAGATTCTAAGAGCACTAGTTCCGATTTTGGTAATTGTGCCTCACAACTGTTGTTTTAAATAGTACATGTGTGTGGATACCCAGCAGTAGGATACTAACGTGAAGTTAAGTGCTGTGAACTAAAAAGTATGAAAAATGTAGTAGAAGCTGTGTAACACCTTTAACCATGTGTGTAACATTGTGTGTCTACAATATAAAAGAATAAAGATACTTTCACCTGTTTAAGTTCTCTTCTACCAATATATGTACAAAGTATGTCTATTAATGGAACTGATGAAAAAAATGTGGTTTAGTGTCAAAATTTAATAATATATCTTTAATCTCGTTTTAACTTCACTTCCCTCTCTTATCTGTACACATCTACAGGGCGACCTTGGCATTCATCTTCCAACTTCCAACCTTCATTAAATCATTTGCATCATTAAAAATCTCTTATACATGATGTAGCATTAAAGACTGTCCACGATAAAGTGAGCACTTTTGAAATCAACCTTAGAAAAAAAGTAATTGTCCCCACCTGTATATATTATAACGGGCATCCTGAGTGAGATGCGCCCAGACAAGTTGGTAACGATGGATGGGAAGTAGTTCCGTATCTTAACGTTGAATAAAAAGTGTTAGGTAACCATTTGTGATAATTTAAATTATTTCTTTAGCTTTTATTTTTTTAATTAATCTAAGTGTGAAAATTAGCAGATTTGTTCAATATTTACTTTTCTAATAATTTGACAGTTTCACTTGACCGAAGTGTGAATAAGGTTGTGAGGCCCATGACAATGTTAATCTTACATAAGATGGAAGAATACACAATGTGCATACAAAAAGATCTTAAGCAGGGCTTTCAAAAGTGCTCATTTTAGTGTGAATAGCCATATGGGTGTACATCCTCTACAGCTTCAAACACTCCGTTGGGGTATTTTCACAAGAAATTTCAGGTTTGGAGATTGCTCAGTTTTTATGCCAAGTATGATCCCTGCAAGATGACACAGTTTTCTCTTTCACAGAAGCCCAGAGGCAAAAACTAAACTATGTAGAAAGATGGACCAATGGTAGTTTTCTCTGGAAGCATCAAGGGCAATATGTATGTCAGCTTTGCTTCCCGCCAAGTGCTGCCTTAGGAATGCTCTGGTCTTGTTAAATAGCAACGTGTGTGTGTATATATACATATATAATGTTCTATTTCTTGTTATGATGTAAGGATATACAGTCATAAGCAACTGAATTAGGGATACCTGCCTAGTAGTGTGGCAACCCCCTTCGCTCTGTTAACGGCAATGATGCAGCATGGCATGAACTCCACAAGACATCTGATGTGGTTGGAAGTATACTGATCCATGACTGCTGCACAGCCTCCCACAATGCATGGAGATCTGTCAGCTGGATCCATGGTGTGCACATCCCTCTCGAGCATCCCGGATGTGCGCGATAGGATTGAGGTTGGGTATCGTCTGGGACCAGGCAAGCAACATCAGGTTCATGGAGTGTTCATCCAATCACTTGATCACAGTTAGGGAGATGTGGGCTAGTGCACTCTTTTGCTGTAGGTACAGGTTGATGCAGGGTGTTTTTGTTGCAGAAATGTATGCACATTATCAGCCAGCAGGTCCCTGTATCGTTTACTGGTGAGAAATGATGGCATGTATACCAGGGGATGCATTTCATCCCACATAAATAGTCCCCCGTATGAGGATACCATGACCACCGGCCTGAACTGTAGCCCTCTGACATGAGGGATCCATTGCTTCACGTGTTTGGTGATGCACTCGTACCCTACCATTGGTATGTACCAACGTGTAATTCGACAAATATGTCAAGGTAACCTTTTACCATGCATAGAGGTCCAGTGGTGGTGTTCCTGCACCTGCATTAATCATAGAATATTTTAAGTCAGCTGCATCTATAGACTATAGTATAGGTACTCTA
This sequence comes from Dryococelus australis, assembly GCA_029891345.1. Taxonomy (NCBI): domain Eukaryota; kingdom Metazoa; phylum Arthropoda; class Insecta; order Phasmatodea; family Phasmatidae; genus Dryococelus; species Dryococelus australis. Next base: position 62,068,531 of record CM057006.1, read on the forward strand.
GAGGCAGCTGCATCTATAGCCTATAGTGATGAATGGTGTGGCTGCGCACAGGTCATTGTGGACCAGCATTGGATTGGCCAGTGATATGCTGCACTATGGCCTATCTGTCTACTGTTACTAATCAAACTGGCAATCGGCAACCCCCATCATTGATACATTGTACGCCCCAGCAGTTTCCCCATGCAATGGTGGTTTTACCTGAATCCATTAACTCATGGTACACTCTTCACACAGTGGTTTATAGAATGCCCAGTACCTGTTTGATGTTAGATGGCGTACTCTATATGTTGATGCAGGACTACTACTCTAGGTGCTAGTGGGGGTTGTGAGCTTATACTTATTGCGCCAGGAGCTTATACTTATTGCCCTGTAGACGCTAGATGAAGCGCTCCTGTATGGTGTCTGGGATCTAGTCCTTCTGGGCTGCTGGAACCTTCTTGTTATAAAGAACCAGCCTGGTTGGCTGTCGACAGGACACAAAGTCTGCTCTCGTTAACACAATTGAGTGTTTAGGAGACGCTACTAGTTTCTGTATACCTGGGACGGACCACTGGGAGTGATCGTGCAAAAATTGTCAATGCAGACTGGGCTTTGGTATCCAAGGTTGAGGTGCAGGTACTGGACGAAGGACTTTGGGAACCTTGTAAGCAATGACAGGAGACTTTGAAGTCGAGGACAGGCAAATCAGTTCAGCAATCCACTGTGGAATCTCCGAAGGACCTATGCTTGTGGAGTTGCTGAAGATGTGCGTGGGATATTTAGAGTCACTGGGTCCTGCAGGGTCCTTATAGCCTAGGCTTGCTGTCTGAGCTGGAGACTGGTGATGGATGCTACCAAGGCCGGGGATCAGTACTCTTGCAGATGTCCAGAAGCAAGTAATGTCATCCTCACTTTTTCCTTGAGACCCCATCTCTTGGAGTAGGGCATTAGGAGGCACAGTACACCACTCTCGTTGAGGAATGTAAGGCAGGCTCCTTGTTTTTCCTAATTATGTGTCAAGTTGGCTGGAGGAAGGGAAGCAAAGACGAGCGATAATACAACTAGTGCTGTCTAGTGGTGGAAAAATGAACTCGTCCTGCACGCATAGTTAACAGTGGGCCGGTGAATATAACAAGCTAAGTAGTAGACAGTACAATCTCATCTCACGTGGAGGAAAAGGGTAAAGTAAATTCTCATTCCAACAATGCTAAACATCAGGATGGAGTTGAGGTCATCTGAATATCAATAATAGGGACGCGTCATGTCTCAATGTCTGGCCATAACAATCGGGTCATGCATGATCAAATGCTCTGAGATTTTGTCTTTGTGATTCTGTGCTCGACTGTTGCTGATACGTTCAGTATGTTTTGACATCACATTCATGTGTAGCTGGGTACTATTCCATTCAACAAGGAAACCACAGCAACATTATGCCAATATGCCAGGTGTGTGTAATTCAACTGTTTGAATTGTATAGCTTATTGCTATGTAGTGTTAGGGTGGGTTGACTTAACAGAATAAGTGTGCTGTGTGCTTAGGATATGAATCAATTTTTTCAGCGATATTGGTTTATGACTGTCATGTGCAGGTCATGATGGGTCGTGTGCGTTTTTGGCTTAAGATATCTTGATATTTTATATTTTAAGTAAAAGTCAAGACAAAGTAGCCAATCAGAGAATTATAACTGTTGTTGGTGGGAAACTGTATTTACAACTTGTATTTAGGTTATGTCGTATTGTGAAATTGTATGAAAGTAATTATTTTAATAAAAAGAGACAGTATCCTCTTAATTTAAGAACAGTTCATGGACATATATTTTTTTCATGGAAGAGGTTAATGAATTCACTTTAATTAACCTTTACAGATTTATTGATGTAAATGCCCAATGTTGGCATCGGCTTCCCCGTCTGTAAGGTATCACAAGTTTTTCAAAATTATTACAGAAGCAGTAACCACAAATAATTAAATATATTTAAGTAATCTTCACTCTTGTCCATTTTTCCAGGTTATGTCGGCGACTTTCATCGCTTAATATTCTGATTGGCTAGACTTAACAGTTGCTAATACAATCGTATACTGCAAAACTATTAACCTTAAGTACGTGGAAAATAAGTTCAATTCTTAATTCTTCAGTAGGTACTTGATCTAAACCCACCCTTACAAATATTGAGAAGACCTTATATTTGTTTTTTATGAATTGCACATACTGTAGTAATCTGTATCAACCCAGAGTTTTTTGTGTCTGGAAAGTTTCGTATTCATGAAGTAGAATGACAATGTGAATTTTTTATGTAGTATCATGTGCTGCACTGTGTTATCCATTTTGTACCAACATAAGTTGAAGGTAGGTATATTTTTGTGGTCATAATATTGACAGTTTTTAATCCTAGTTAGGAGAAATCGTCTTAAGCAAATGCCAAGAAATTTTGTTTATATAGACCATTTTAGATGTGTTGAACGTCACCTGTTGTGAGAGTAACCCGGTTTATTTGTAATGCAAGATTTTAAAAAGTTAATTTTGTTTTATTTTAAAGTATGCTTTTTCACCAAAACATGTATGTGATGATTACTGTTCAGTAAGAACAGTAAATGTAGGGCCTGTTATTGGCAAAAACTTTAATATACATATTAGAGGTAAGTCGGTAATACTAATAAAAAAGAAAGTGGGTCCAGGACAACCCAAGGATCCCCATTTTGAACTGCCCATGATCTGAGAAAACAGATATCTGGCATAACCACTTTATTTATGTTAAATAGAAAATCAAGTAGTATAGATTGACGGCATTGGGTGAAACATGACACCAACGAAAACACAAATTACTTACTGATGATGGGCGCCAGCTGCTTCCCTATCACCGCACTGTTGAGACTCGGGGTTCTCAGGGATGCTGTGGGTTCTGTGTGTCCATAGCACCAGAGCATACTTATGATACACTTTGCTATACTGAACATTTTATCACTGAAAAATGGTGAGGTGAGAACACTCAACACAAATAAAAGATTAAAACACTGTGAGACGTACTTTTTATTTTACCGCTCATATAAATAACGTGCCAAGAAATTTAATGATGATAAATTTGGACGTGTCTAGCTAACTCCGTTTGGGTGCTCCTCAGCCCACAATTACTCAGTGTTTGAAAACATACTGTTCACAAGGGAAGGGGGTCAACAGCCGCTAGGGTGGACTAATGATTTTCCCTGAAGATAGGACACGGAAAATTACAAAATGAATCAATACATTAGCGCGCGTGATTATTTGGCATCACTAGCGTGGACTCGTCGGGGTTCGCCCTCCAGCACGTGGTTAGTGTGGCGACAGCCTATACACATAGCCTGTTAGGGCGGAAATAATATCACCGTACACAATTTCAAAATTACAGTGTCAATGAAACAAAATGGGGCACGGTATGAGTAGTCACAATAAACACCCACATGCGTGAAAGTAAGCTTAGGTGGCGCGGATGCCGCTGGATAAAGATTGTAGCGGACCACGTGGTGCATGTGAAATTGCAATATTTCTCTGTAGAAACTGCAAATTATGATGAGACAAATAGGTATTTCCTTCGGGAAACTTATTCCCTTGATGATTAAAACATTTGCAGGCTTGTAGCATGCCTGATGGCGGAAAAAGCAAACATGAAAATGACAGCGCGGTCATACCAAAAAAAAGCATAAATTAATGTGAAAATTATATGGAACCCTGAAATAAATTATGGCACAAAGATGGCGCAGATATTGACTTAGCGATATCTGACCGCATGGTCATACGTGATGTGGCCGTAAAATGGTTAAACAAGAAAAATACTCTCAAATACATACATTGGAATAAAGCCCTTGAAATTGCACGCAGCAATAATACATAAATTACAATGAAACGCCTTTAGCATAGGCGAATGGCACCTGATTCAAGTGGCGCGGGTCGCGTGGCCTCTGACATCTTTTTCCCTCTCCTCTAGTTTAAGTTTCAAAAAGCCGTAAGAACACAAATTATTTAGTTAAGTGGAAGCGTGATGCTGAGGAAATGTCTGGCTGACATATGCAAAGCAAAGGTTGACCACTAAAATAAAACTATGGTAATCTACATCGGTGCTCAAAATTTGTAGTGGGTATGTGACAGCGTCTTACCTCACCAGTTCTCGTAGACTGCCCAGAGGCAAGCGTCGCGCGGACCTACCATGGCTGCCTACGGAAGTGCTATGCACGCAGAGTAAAATATTTTATATTGAAAAGTAAAAGGCACTTTAGAAAATTAAAATATGAATTGACATTGTACATGTTAGTGATTTGTCTTCTTTGAATGTCTTTTGTTACGGCATTCTGGCCGGAGTAGAACTGTTCTTAATCTCCGCGCAGCTTGCAGTTTGAATTTATAACCAAGTATGGTGCAATACTTTATGAACATACAATTATTAAACATAAAAACACTTTGAACCTGGAATAAAATATAACATACGTAACACTTGAAAAATACAATTTTCCTGTTGTGGGAAGGTACAGTTTAAGGCCTCTTTGCACACGTGCTTCCCATGCATCATGTGGTGGTGAGCGCCATCATGGTCTTAACACTCGCTGGCTGTTAGCCGGCGTCAAGGTAATGCGAGTGATGGCATAGAATTGAATTTTATGTTGTAGTATGCAATGGCTCACAACCAAAAGCTTTGGAGAAGTCACAAAATAATTGTAATCATTTCAGATTGTGTACGGCATGATTAGTGTATAATTCTAATCTAAAACCATACCATTTATTGCTCAGATGCTATTACTTCTAAGATGAGCCATATTTTTTAAAATATTTGGTACCAATCAAACACTAAACAGATTACCTTCTTTTTTAAACAGAGGCTTTCATAAATTAAATTGAAAAGTTAAGTATGCGGGGAAAATTTCAGACATTAATGAAAAAAGAAAAATATTGGCTGGGATCGTGATTTTACGAACAAATTTTTTCGTAATTGGCTACTAATTTCATTACAGCCTTTGGTATTTGCCATTTTCCTACAGTCATGTGATGAGTTGATGCAGTAAGTTATTTCTCGTATTTATGTTACAATTTCGGATAACCACTATACTTTGATAAGAGGGAGGGTGAGATTTGGTTAAGAAAATTGGGAGACTTTGGGGGGGAATTTATGCCAGAAAATCAGCAACGGACTTAAAGTTTTTGTTAGAATTTTAGTTACCTCAAAAGAGTCGACCGATTGAATTTTCATTAATAGTGATTCTGAAATCAGTTTTATTACAGTTATAAGTAATCTTGATTTTATTTGAAGAACCAATAAGTTTGCGACACATTTCTTTTGTTATTACGAATAGTTTTGTACGAGATTTTAATTAATTTTTATAGTTAGTTATTAAAACTAGCATTGTTGCTATTCTTAAATTTTTTTCACAAGATGTTTTTATGGTACTGGTTACCCATTACTTCAGAAAGCATGATTAAGAAATTTTACTGAAAGTATTGTGTACTGTGAAGTAAGTTATATTTTAAGTTATCTTGCATCTATGTATTGTCATCAGAAAGAGCACTGTAGAGAGGTATGACTTTGTAAATGTGTGTTCAGTTTTTTAAAGAATTATAATGTCTAGATCAGCAAAGTAATTATTCAGGATTCTAATAGAAAAATTTACAGTTTACGGTAAATGTATTGAGTAGGTACAATAACTGTTGAAGCTACAGATTTTCTGATAAATTTATTATAATCTTATTGAAATTGATTGTAATTTTTAAAAGTACAGCCCAGTTTGCATATGCATGAAATGGTACAGATGAGAAACAAAATTAATTTTACAGATAATTTTGCTGAAAATGTACGAACTTGGGTGTACTTAACACTAATGCATCATGATTAAGAAGCCATCTCGGTTGTAGGCCTATTAAGTTTGTCATCGTTGGATTTCATAAGTTGCTGGCTGAATTGGTTGACTATGGTAACTGAAATTGATTAGCGTCTCTAACTTCCGTAAATTATTTTTAATGTTTCAAAATTTTTTGGAATGTAGCTGGTTAAGAATGAGTAAATACCAACGACAAAATGCCATAGTTTAATGTGGGCTTTATAGAAATGAACACTTCTGTTCCAACTTAAGTCCAGATAAATTTGCAACTATCAGGCACTTTATAAAAATTTCTGTCTGCATTTTATAAAATACTTTTGCAATTTGAAATCAACATAGTCCTGTCATATTCATATATTTTCTACAATTGGTACAGAGCAAATAAAATTCATCTTGTGAAAATATGGCTCATCCTTGAATTCAGTTAGAGCAGAGATTGTTTAGCTGCTACTTAGGATTTCTAAATATTAATGTTTACCAGTTATTTACTATGTTAAAAAATTTTCATGGGTAGGGGTTGCATTTATGTAGTGGTTAGACTACTCTCCTCCTACCTAGGTGAATCGGGTTTGATCCCCAGTGGGGTTGCGCCCTGATTTTCGTATGTGGGAATCGTGCTGGACGATGCTGTTGGTTGGTGGGTTTTCTCGGGGATCTCCCATTTCCTTGCCCTTTCATTCCAGCGTTGCTCCATACCTTGTTTCACCCTCATCGGCTCTCAATGCTTCGATTTTGAACTGCCGAAATTTCTTCACTCGCTCACTTTTTCATGGATAGTCATGTACGTTTGGTGGGCTACAAAGCCGTATTTTTACAAACTCTGTAATCACGTTGCTACTGTAAGTTTTTGTAAAGAATATGTCTGAATTTTTTGGGTGTCCCAAATCACCCTTTTCCAGATCTGCAAAGTGTTTCTTACTCCCTTTTTGCTTTTGTTATTTCTTTCGCTGGCATTTGCAATCAGTAAATTTTAAGCTGTACCGCACTTGTGTGAAACCACTTGCATGTAATATCAAATGCTTCAGTGTGTTAATTATTAGTAGTATGCTAATTTCTCATTCACAAAAAAGTTTTTCCCTTAAAATTAACATAATTGATGCGTGTTGGGAATGGGGATTGAACATTTTTCTTATTGGTAGACAAGTAGGGTTGTTTTCATTATAACAGGAGGGTTGTAATAAACACAGAATTTGTAGCCTACAAAGTTGGCTTTACAGGGTAAGTTGTAGAACCTTTATTTATATGTATATATGTGAGAATTTAAAAATACCATGAAATTGTGGTATTATGTGATTATGTTTTTTCATAGTTTCCATTTTATTCAGTATTTTGTGAACTTAATTTTTTTTTGCACAAGATATAGATTCATTTTTTTGTGAAGCATTTTCGTGGTTAAGTTGTTATTTAAGCATGTTTGTGAGCTACTCTTATAATAAAATTTGGCGCACATTAAAGAATGTATTTGTGTTTTCCAGTTACACCTTAATATGGATGGTTAACACTTCTAATGCATTTTTCCAGTGTGTGATTATCATTAATATTAAATTTGTTATTTTTCAGCTGTGAATAAGTTTTAGTTTGCATACATAATGTGTGTCGTGTTAACATTATTATTTTTTGTTTTCTCTGATGGTCATTAAAAGTAAATGTTTTGCAAACATTGTGTTTTAATTGCTGAAGTGAAGTTGAAACATTTAATTGCTTGTTAAGCTGAGGTGTATTTAGAATCTCTATAAACACCTTTTGTGTGTGGCTTTGGTGCTAATACATTAAGCTTTTTTCAGGTGCTGTATAATGGTTTGGAGCACTATGGGATGGTATATTGTAGTGATTTAACATAAAAAAAAACAAAACATAAAATTCAATTGCTTCTACATTTAACATAAAGCTATAGCAGTAAAATGTGTATTTGTGTATATGTTTGTGTTTCATTGAAGCATTATAAATAAATGTGGAGTCAGTTAACATATTGAAGCATGTATATGTTTTTATTTAAGATTATAGATATACATAGTTATGATTGTAAGAGTACTTATTATTTTCAATGAATTTTATTATGTTGACTTTTCAAATAGACAAAAGTCAGTAATAGTTACTTTGGGTAGCCCATGTCTTGTGCATTTAACTTTTTATCTTTATCAGGCCTTTTTTACTGTCAATTGAAAATTTGCCAAGTGAACATATTCTTTCTTCAGCTCATTTTGATATTACACTGTGAAGTAACTTGCAAATAATCTCCCAGTCTTCATTTTGCATTTTGTACCCATTATTTTTAATAAATCACAGGTAATTAAATTGATTGTGTAATTTGATAGTAAAATAATTGTAAATATTTTAAATTGTAAGAATTTCAAAATTTCATTTTAGGTAGCTCTGTTTTTATCTTCTTATAACACAAATAAAACACTTTCTAATTTTTTTGTGGAAAAAATTGAGGTTTTGTTTACATGTTTAACCCTTTTCAAAACTGCGTTGTTAGGCCAATGTGACATATTATTTATTACATGTTATTTCTCTGTAATATGCTTGGAGTTACAAAATTGTATAATGAATAGATGTACAGAATTTTTATGCATGTTTTTACTACATACAGGTTTTCTTAGCTAGCTTTTAAATTTTCTCTGTTGCTGTTTTCCACTCGTATTACTGTAGAATGTGAAACCCTGTGTTAGGTGACATATGATAGTTCAAATTTATGAAAGAATAATTTGTATATATATAATTTTGATTTCCTTTCTTTAATAGTCTGATATGAAAATGGTTAGTGGAAGTGCTACGTATTAGGACATTTGGTTTTATTTTTAGGCCAGCAATTAAGTGTGTAGTGACTTTTTGGTGAAAAGCTTTCACTACCGTTTTGTTTGTAAAAATAATAAAATCTTTGGAGAAATTGTTCCTACCTGTGTGATTATTTCAAATGGAAAATGTCACTGGTTCACATATTATATAATTACAGCAGAGGGGTAGATTAAAAAATTTAGTACAGGGAGGGATTTGAGAAGTGTTGTGTGATTGGTTAAGCTCATATGATATGGAAGTGTGCTTAATGGATGTCACATCACCTAGTACTGTTATAGACTATCCACTGTAAAGTGAGCACTTTTGAAAGCCCTCTCATTTGGAATAATAGTAGATAAATATATTTCATTTTATCCTTAGACGTTAATTTCAGTGTGCAGTGGAATCCACATACTATGTTTGTTATTTACATGGCAGTACATATTTACAAAGGTGGTTAGAGGATAAAAAATGGCTGAAATAAAAAAGTAACTAGGGCTTCAAAAGTGCTCACTTTACCGTGAACAGCTTGTATTTTGTAGGGTGGTGGCTGCTCCTTCCTCAATCGTGTTATAGCTACACGAGATGTTAGGTTAGGGTGACCAGACATTGTGTTTTTAACATAGACTAAAGATGAGGTAGACCGCTTATTCGTCTTCTGCACATGTACCCAACATTGATCTACTCCAAGGAATCTCAACTGTCAAAATTACATGGTCAACATGTTTATATCCTAATTTTTAAATGTCAAGCACCATTATATTATTGAATCACTTTTAGCAATTTGAATTTAATCAAACCGCTTTACAAATTGGTTACAGGAAGTATGAAAACATTTCAAAGCACTTGTTTACTAAACTGTGTTCTAACCTCAAATCTAATCCGTGCCGTTTTTGCTAGTTGGGTGGGCAGAAAAGCAGTTCATTGTTGGAACACAGAGATTGGTTGTGTGCTGCCAGCGAGATCGGCCTACCTCATCTTTAGTTTATTTTTTTTAATGGGAATTTCTTTTTATAGTGGTCCCATTAACCCAATGAAACTTTGAGATTATTAATACTCCCTTTCTATTAATAGGTACATCAGTCCTGTTTTGTCCTTTGTTTTAAATTGTGGCATGACTGCAGTAGTTCAAAAACATAGTTTTAGTTGTTAGATTTGTTATGGCAATCCCAGGAACCCTTGCACTTTTCACTAAAATGCTCTTTTTGGATTGATGAAATGAATGGGTTAATCACTAAGACTTTGAAGGTAATAATAATGATCAATACATATTATAATTCTATTTCATGCATATAGAATTTTACGAGTATATCTTAAATGATACAAACTTTTGAAGGAAGTAACTTCTTCCCATGAATTTGTGATTGATAATGTTGATAGTCCAGTTCTCAGTCCTGTGGCCATGTCCTATTTCTGTAAGTTACCATAAGGCAAAATATGTTTGTGCTTTTATTATAAAATACACTTGAGTCTGATGTTTTGGACTAAATAACCTTTAGTGTACATCACAAATATTAAAAATAATGCTGAAACACTTATAATACACATAACGTTCCATAATCCAAGTAGCAAATATGTAGCTTGTTCAAATATGCTATAGACTAATTGTGAACTATTGAATCACTAGACCTATGTAGAACAAATTAAATGTGTTCTTTGACCTAAGTTAGGAAAATGTGTCCTTTTTTTTTTTTGTTATGATAATCTGGTCACATTTTTTGTTTACACCATGTTGTGGACGAATGCATCACCAGCTTGTGATTCCCGTTCATAAATGCAGTATGTCCTGCATTGCTTGTTAGCATGGGTATCCATCCACCGCTCTTTTTGTATTGTTCTACTCAGACATCTTGCTACATGTTGTCACAGTGTGTGAGCACCAGCAGGGTTGTTGCTTTGTTAGCATTTTGAGGATTTGTTTGTTTGTTGCTGGTCAGGCATCTGCCCTGACCCCCAGTTATATGTACAATAAGCTTTTGAATTCTCGTGTCACATGATCACATTACTATGTGTAGGAATGATTGTCAGTCCAGTACATCACCCATATGAAAAGCGTAGTTGTTGCCAGTATGTTAGAAGAAGGGAAAAGGGGATTGCAATGGGCTGGATGATTTGTTGCATTTTCTGAAACACATGGGTAGCGTTGCGAGTGGACCTGTGGATCAGTCCTTATAGCAATTAGCCTCCTCATTAGGAAGTTCCACAGTGTGTTTCATGAATGTATACCCACTTGTAAAAAGGCAGGCACCACCTACAGTACACCTAGGAGATGGACGTATGTGAAGGCCATCCAGTGACCATATCGCCTAAGTGCTTGAACAGCAGAGCCATCTGTCCTGAGAAGTCTGCCGTCCAATGGGCCATAGCAGGCCATTCAGTGTGCGTGTGGGTAGAGGTGAGGCTGTAGTAGGGCCCTTCATAGTTTGAGGTTCAGATTTGTTGTGTGTTGAAGACCGCGACAGGGCACACTCTGGAGTAGATGAAAGAAACGTGCTTGTGCACATCATGTTACAGAATGAGATGGGGATTACGAGGAATGGTTCTGTGCTTTGGTGCATTTCGGTCAGTACTCAAGAGTCCACATAGGGGAAGGTGGGGAGAGAGGACTGGAGTAGGTGCATGCAGGGGTGTGGACCTGGAGATGGTAGAGATGCTCTGTCAAGTTCCTTCCCAACTGCATGCATGGGAGACTCTACTCATACAAGTTGGAGATCCTCACCAACCGTGCAAATTACACACAGATGAAACTATTTTATTCATCCTGTAAATTCTAAATAGAATTGTTCTTGGTCTGAAAGATGTTAAAACAAATATAGCCTTTACATAATAATTATACTGAGTACATACATTTGTATTCCAGTCTTAACCAAGGTTTATCTGAAATATTCATGCCAGGCTGCATTGATCCCTACAAAGATCATTGTTCAGAGATGTGTTTTTGTTCAGAGAAACATGTGACTTACAGTTGTGACTGTTTTGCAGGGGGTGAAACCAGCACTGAATCAGAACCAGATCATCATTATGAGATGCTGTATGAGGTGGTCGGAGGACAGAATAACCACAAACATATTATTGAGGAGGATGACTTTGATTCCTTTGATTCTGACGATTCTGCTGGGACGTACCGAAAGCCTGGCACACGGGTATGTGAAAATACTTTTTGCATGTGTGCATGATACTAAAAGGTTTTTTGTTTGCAGATGCTGTCCTGTGAGAAGTACTTGGACATAGCACTTTCATTTCATCATTACTCTGGCAAATTAAATGGCAGTATCAAAAACCAAGGTAGTTGATGGTAGGGAAAATGAATTGGCAGTATCAAAAACCAAGGCAGTTGATGGTAGGGACTTTTACTGTAGTTGAAAAACAGTCTGCAGGTCATCAAACCAGTTACAGTATGCTCTTAAAATATTAATGAATCACTGAAAAGTGGAGTAGTTTAGTTCCTGCTAGGGGATGATGCATAACTCATGAAATGGCATAGAACAGGGAATGACTCCAGCATAGCCACTAACTATTTTAATACCTACCATAGACTATTCAATTATTACCGTAATGTTGCATATCAATTTAAAGTGAAACAGTGGAGTCCTCTCATGAAATAAAAAAAAAAAAAATGGCCTGAAAGAAGGTCTATATACAGATTCATGGAAAATGTGACAATGTTGCAGATTGTTTTTATTAAGAGTCCTTTTCACTCACGTCAAACCAAAATAATAAATTTAAAGTGGCAGCTGATGCAACTTGCCCTGAAACAGCTTTTTATTGGTCTACATCATCAGCAAGCATAAGACCATAAACATACTTCTCCATCCAACTGTAAGATTATATTTACAAGACATTCAACTGCAAAAATGTGGAGTGCAGTATTTCAAGGATTTGCAAAAGTTTAGAAAATTTGACAAAGGTAGGGATTTTTATGATTTGCAGTCAGTGACTACTATAGTGCTCCAGAAATCTGAAGCACCCGGGGTATATGGATAAGAGGATGAACAATTTAAGTTTTATTTTAATAGTTTCACTGACATCTGTGAGGATTATAGTGAACAGATACTGCATTGTGATGGGTGATTGATTATGCGTTGACAAATTCAAAAATTATTTTACAAAATAAATGTATCCATGAGAATTGACAGACTTTAAGTTTAACAATGCCATAAATACATGCAGTATTTAAGTTTGTGAATGCAAAATTTAATTTTTGTGTACATAATTTCTGTTGACTAATAACTAACCAGAAGATATGTAGGTTTCTTATTGATACCATACACTTAAGGGAACTACAGGCATTCTTAAACACCCGACCTGCACAGAAAAGGTTGCTAGTAAAATTTTGTGATAAATTGAGTTCTATTGCTTAATATAATTAACTGGATTCAATTTTAGCAGTTTTGAAGTACTTCTTTTCTTACAATGGTTCTTATTATATTATACTGGCTGTGTCTTTCATAAGATTGTACATGGTAAATGCACTGTTTATGGCAGTTGTACTTACAATGTGCATTTTGTCCTGTTGAAATATGTAACATATTTCTTATAAAAATTGTTCTGTCTGGTTTTGAAATGTGACACTCCATACTGAATAGTGAACAGCATGTTGTAAAATGATGCAGAATCAGAAAACAGGGTTCTGTATCACGCTGTACAGTAACAGCTATATTTGAAAACTTTCCAAATATTCTAAAATATATATTTGTTTTCATCATGCTATCAAACTAGAACAAAGGAGACGTTCAAAATGAAACAAAACTTGGAACAGGCAATGTGAACCACGGACCATCATCAAGGCAAATGGGCTGTTCATTCGGGCAAATCTACACACTTAGTTAAAGAGTACATAGTTTCAGCAAGTTGTTTTGCACTACCCCTAGTATGGATACTTAAGGTGATGTCTGGCATGATGTCTTAATGATGTCTGATGCCATCCATTTGAACATCCTAGAGTAGCTTCAAATACTGCACTAGATGCTGCAAACCCATTGATGGCTGGAGCTGCCATCTCTGATGGCTGATCAAAGAAGGGTGTTGATAGCAGGAAAGCAGTTCTGGGAAACTCGTGCTGTATATGGGTGGTAATCATACGGTTGGAAAACTGCCCTCTGGAGCCACCATGAAGGAAGCACATGAGGCCACAATCTCCTGAACTTACCACTTTGCCACCATTGTTCTGATCACTACAAGGGAAATATAGAATCATAAAAGATTGCTCCTCATACCATGATGCCAACGAAGTATGGCAGTTTGTGGCCCAACAGTAAAGTGTGGATATGTGTGCTGCTTAGTGCCTCTCCATACTCAAGTGTGTTTGGTTGTCATATATGTCCAAAAAAAAACCATGGTTTCATCACTAATGGAGATGGACAATGCTTAATTTTTAGCAAATATTTCTTTGCAAGATAGATTTCAATACCTTAAATGCTTCCTAGCAGTTTACCTTTGTGTACAATCATTTCCTTTATTTCACAATGAATCATACATTTACCATGTCAGTAACATTTTACATGCTGCCGGGGCTCGCTACCAACTGCCTCTGTCCTTTGTCCTGTGCATGCTCGCAAGCATACCAACACTTATAACCTAAATATACCACACTGTGCTTTGTGGCCATGTTTTTTTGCAAGAAGACTTATTTTCTCACTTGGCTGGCCAGTCAGAATCGGGATTCTTGGGTAGTGAACATCTTAGATTCACAGGCAGTTGTATAAATTGTGTAAGAAATGAAACATCCAGTTACAAAATCTGGAGCCAAGTTGAAGTATTTTGAAGTACCAACTAGTAATTAAATATTGTTATGTAAATAGGGTGTCCCCGTGCATCTCCATTACTGAGCTGTTCATACCACATGATTACGACGAATCTGCAAGGATAGTGAAAAGTTGGGGATCCCATGAACTCTGCAGCCAAGTGGCATTGATATCATACCAGATCTTTAGGAGTGATAGTCTGATTCTAACTCATGGTACAGAGGTATGACCCATTCCCATGAGGGTTGAAACACTACTTAGAATAGGCTGCCCTACCTAGCTGTTCTGGAAAGTAGGAGCGTAGGCCAGAGTAGGCCATTTAAATCATCTGAGGATTAAGAGGTGGCTATGGTTGTATGCACCTTCGAGTGCTCTGGTAGAGTAGGGAGTCCAAGGAAAGGAGGGATCTGCGATTCAGTGAGGGCCATGGTTTGCGTAGCGGCAACTCGCCCCCCATCAAGCGAATGGGGTTCAATTCCTGGCAGGTCAAATCCTGGATTTCTGCATGTGGGAATTGTGCAAGGCAATACTGTTGGTCAGTGGATTTTGTTGGGGATCCGCCATTTCCCCAACCTTTGCATTCCAGAACTGCTCCATATCCACTTTGCTCCACCCTCATAGGCTGTCAACAGCGGCCTAAACCTCTCCACTTCACCGTGATTCAGTGTAACCCAGCTCAGTTTCCAGAGTATGTAGGGCGGGTGGTGGAGTGATAGATATACACACAGTGGTGTAACCTAGGAAACAGCAGTGATGTTCGGTTGAAAACCTCCTTATTCACGTGTCCAGTGGGTGCTACCGCCAAATTGTGGTTGATAGCAGTGAACAGTGAAGACCCCACCCCAGTGAGTTTCAGAACCCCATTAACAAAGCTAATAAGGCAGCAAATAACATTAATTTTATTATTCTCTGATGGCACGAAAATGAAAATTTAAAGAATGTTATTAACTTTTAGTATAACAGAAAAAATACTTTGTTCAGCAGTTTGTTTGTTAAATCCATATAAGATGATTAACACAAACTACATGTTGTATCAAACGGGTACTTTATAAATGTAGTGAAGTACCAATGGTAGTGTATACCTATTTGATTAAAAATAATAATTCTTAATGTATGCAAAATACATTTCAAAATTTTTCAAAAATTACAATTTTCCATTTTGTAGGTCAGTGATAAAATTTTATCGCAGCCTATTTTGTCATGGTTCATTGGGTCATTGCATATCATTTTAACCAATTAAAATAATTTTGGTTGCTTTATATTTTCAGTAAAATTTGATTTTTTTAGCATGATAGTTTATCAATTTTTTTAAATTTTCCCGTGCTTCTGTTTGGTTTATAGTACCTTTTTTATGTGGCAGTGTGCAGTAATTTAAGTATAAGCATTTGTATTAATTGTTGTAGCATCCATATTTAAATGCTAAATTTAATGAATCAAAACCATTTTATTTAGTAAAAAGCACCTTTTTTCCAAGATATCAACACACAATACTCTTCTTTTTTAGACATAATTCTAAGTGGGGTCAAAATTTGTGATGAAATTGTTCATTTTTCCCAATCTTAAGGCTTAAATTGGTTTTTAGGATATAAAACACTTAGTTATTTATTTTGTGGTGCTTCTTGGTTTTTACAAACTGCCAAAAATGGGAATTTTCAAAATATTCAGATTTCCCTTCGTGCATATCTCTCATGGAGGACATAAAACAATAAGTTTTTCTTTGTTTTTTTAAGTTAGTGTGATGTACAATAACATATAATTTAGAGTAGTTCTGCAGAATAATGAAATTACAGTCTCGTAAACTTATGCTAAATTCATTAATTTTATAAGCTATCACATTTTTTACTAACAAATTCTACGTGAGAAAGGAAATTGGGTTGTTCACCAAACTCCTGGAGGTTGTCACTTTTGTGTGGGTGGAGAGGAGATAAATGTAGGGGGAAACATGATCAGAAAATAATAATAAATTGAAACAAGTATTTGAACCATTTTAATATTATTTATACAGGTATTTAATATTTGTGCATATGTTTAGTTACTTTAAAATATCAGGCAATCA
Organism: Dryococelus australis; assembly: GCA_029891345.1. Classification (NCBI taxonomy): domain Eukaryota; kingdom Metazoa; phylum Arthropoda; class Insecta; order Phasmatodea; family Phasmatidae; genus Dryococelus; species Dryococelus australis. The sequence continues at coordinate 62,084,923 of CM057006.1, forward strand.
TTTGGAGGGGCAGTGGTTGTACTGTAGACTTCTTTGTAATGTTTTTTGCTATCAGGTTGACGCAAACACTCCTAGTCTTGTCGGAACAAAGATCCTTTTTTCAGTATGGCAAGTGTCTACTTGCTTCATCATGTTTTATACTTCTTTAGAAGCGCATCAGTCAAGTCTGCTGCAGTCTCTGTTGCTCATATCTGTGCTAAATAGTTTTGCTTATGCTGAAAGTGAGCCATAGTAGATTGGTTTCAATTTGAGTTCTGAACGGTGTAGCAGTCTGTTGGTGTTTGTTGTAGAGAAGTGTGCCATAAGGGTACTAATGGGACATTAAATGTGAAATTAAGTATTTGCATTTAGTTACCTAAGTGAAGACAGCTAGGTCATTCATTCTAAAACACAGATAAGTGTTACAAATCTTTAGACAATTTGTGAGTACGATAAGAAATATTTCCATTAATATTTTATAACCATTTTGATTAACATTGTAGTGACCCATCTAAGCTTCATAATAAAGTGATAACCAAAGGACTGAAAGAAATTGGCGTTGAAAGTTGTTAATGTGAATTCCAGACGTGATTATTTGGTTCCAGGGAAGGTATTATGCTTCACGTGTTTTAAGAAAATATCTGAGAACTCTAACACAGGGCCTTTTGATGAGAGATACAGACTTGTAGAGGAAGTAGGAAGTAAAGTGCATCATGTTTGTAAGTGCGTAGAAGTATCCCGTATAAAAATTATTGAGCCAAGTCATGAAGAGGCCTTAAGAACTAGAAAAAATAAGTACGAGTTCATGCTTCAGCCTGGTAGCAATTCACATGACAAAGCATTCTGCAGAACCATCACTGCGCCCCCAAACAGTTGCCCGATAGTTTAAGTGAATAGGTAATCATATGTACAAATATAAAAAATAAATTAAGTTAAAATGGTTTAAATTCCTGTTTCAATCACATTTTTTTGTATTAATTATATTTTGCCAATGGTGTATAAGCATGTGTGTTTCAATTTACGATGCAAATAACGCATGTTGTGCTCTTCCGACAGGCATTGTAAGCTTTTGGTGGGACGAGTGCAGGAAACTCTATGCCTAAATATGACTTTTCAGTGTTTATTAAGCCTCGATAACGAACCACAAAAGAACAGTCAATACTTTTGTGTTGTTGGGTACAGTGTCACTTTGAGAAACAGTCCTTTAGGTATTAAATTGTTTAGGTTTCCTACAGATTAACAACATAGTTCCAAAAGGAGGCTTGGCTTGCAGCAGTAAAGCGTGAAATCATGAACGGAAAAACACAGACTAGCATTTGCGTGATTTTCTTTGCTCAGACAATGCAAAACTCAGTTTCTGGCTCCTTTCCTTAACATAAATTTTGTGTGTCTGTTATGATATTTTCACAGCAGTGTTATAAAGTTGTTGTATATGTGCAGGTAGCATACGAATGTAATTCGATGCAGTCAGCGACCACTTAATACTGGACACTTTAAAAAAAAATTGTACTTGTGCACTTCATGATCATTCTGATTTTGTAATTAACCAACACATTTATTCAAAATTTCAATTTCACTTTTCTCTTCAACAGTGTTATCTATGACTTTCTATACAATTCACTCTCACATTCAGCTTTCAACATGCAAGTAAACATTCAATCAACATGTTTATTTGTTCATACAACATAATTATGTCCAAGGGTGTTTAAA